>CAMQGK010000550.1:4570000-5170000 GCA_947000775.1 Pterois miles | reverse complement strand
CTCTCTATTTCATTGTTTGGAAAATGTCATTTATTATTGACCCATTCGTTTCTGGTAGTCCTAGAACCATCTGTGAGACAGACCTATCCATATCTAGCATTAAATATGATTTTAGATGGTATCACTGTCGTGGTTTTGCAGCAGCAGTAGAGGATGCACAGAGGATGGTGGTGTTCAACAGTGGCTGTATCAACTGTAGACTACTATACCACGTTTTTAAAGTATTTATTCTTTGTCAATACATGAAACCAACAAGCAGTATCCAGATATCCAGTGTGTGTTCTTAGTGTCAAGCATTAGTTTTTATTATCAAACCACAGCAAACTCCAGTGCAACTAATGATTTTAACTCTTTTAAAAGAGCAAGAGAGATGTTAAGAAATGCACTGTTTCTCTCTTTGGACTTTTAATATTAGCCAAAGAGGAATTCGGGAGAATACAGTACACTCTTCCACCTGCTCTTAAATGTTTTAATGCATTGATTACAGTGTAATATTCTTACTCCATTCATTGTGTCTGCCTGTTTTATTTCTTAAATCTGAATAAACTTGCATCTGTTATTTGTTCGGGACTTCTCTCTCTGTAAACTTACTTGTGTAATCTTTCATAAGAAGAGCTCGAAGTTGTGCAGAACATCTTCCAAAACGTTTGCTCGTTCATTTTTATTCTCCAGAACGTGTTGCCAGAGTGCGTGTGCTTGATGTTTGTAATAGTTGTGTACTGTCTTGTGTTGTAAGTAACGAGCTGAACTACACTACTGGAATGTTTCAGCAAATCAACTGCCTCATATACTGTGAATAAACATTGCACTGTACCACAAACATGTTGCTGCTTGATGTCAGTGAATGACATAAAAATTGGAAACATACTAATGTACCCTTTGTGCCAATGATGGTGCATAGCCTCATCAGTAAAGTATGTGTGGACCAACTGTGTTTGTTCTCAAGTGACACGTGTACCTTAATGTCTTATGTGACCTGGACTTTTGAGTTTGTTTTTCCTTATTAAATATTTTTGTTCATCAGTGTTGTGTATTTAATGTCATGAATGGTCGATCTTCAATCAGTGAAACCCACAATACATGCAGTTCAATAACAGAATATTTAATAGTTACACAGACTGTTACTGCTATAGAAGTACTGATACAGCACCTTGATGAGGTAAACAGCAAGTTAAAGAGGACCTATTGTGCTTATTTTCAGGTGCATATTTGTATTTTGGGTTTCTACTAGAACATGTTTACATGATTTAATGTTCAAAAAAATTGCTTTACATTTCTCATACTGGCTATACTGCAGCACCTCTTTTCACCACGAAAAGCTCTGTTTGAGCTCCACCCCTAAAAAGCCCAGACTGCTCTGATTGGTCAGCTGGCCCACGCTATTGTGATTGGTCAGCCGAACCAAACTTTTCAGACTCTGCTCTAACTGGCTTTGTTTGAGGGAGTGCCAAACTAGCCTGGTGACATCACAATGTTATAGAAGAAAAGGCGGCACTTCAGTCAATGCGTCTCAGGTGCAGTGTTTCTGTGGGGGAGGTGACTCCGTTTGGCGTGGACTTTGGCCTTTGTAACTTTGTAGACATTTTACATGCACAAAAATCTATATAACACACTAAAGAACAAGAAAAAGCACAACAGGTCCTCTTTAAACATCTATCACTCTTCAGCCAACATACTAGAGTCACTTGCATGACCATGACCAGTGACTTTCAAATTAAAATATCCTGAGTAGAGTTCAAATACTCTGAACAGATATTGTGATCTATTAGGAATCCATTGTCTCCAATATCTTCTTCATAATTTTTGAACAAGTATGATTCATGCAGCATCACCAGATGTTTTTATTTCCACATATGAATACTGGCAATGGCTCCTGAAGATCAAGTACCAGTTAGGCTCTGAGGGTCCTCGTGATTCAAGGTTTACATTTCACAGTCCCTCCAAACCTGAAACATGAAGAACATGAATACGATATCCGCTTATGTTCAGTGGCATTTTGTACACTGTTAAAGTAAATGAAAAGGGTCATCCAACATCTGGTTAAGCAGTTCTGCGTCCTGTACCTGAGTTGCTGCTCTGTGGACGATGGAGTGTCTGAGGGCCAGTTTGCTGATGTCTCTGGAGTATCCTCCTCCAATAACGGTGGCGACAGGAACACCTCTGCTAACCACAGTCTTCAACACGTACAGATCTCTCTGATACAGCCCTGAGAGATGCACATCACAGTCATTTAAAGAAAAGTCTAGAAATGATTTGTGGGTGGAGATACTCAGATGTCAAAGTTATCATCAGTCACCTTGGTCTGTCAGGCGGAGCCGCCCGAGTTCATCTTCCCAATGAGGGTCGACACCTGCGTCATACAGAACCAGGTCTGGACGAAAGGTCTTCAGCAGCCAGGGGAGGTGGGTCTCCACTATTGACAACATCATACATGTTAGTTCATGGAAACAAACTCTGAAATATATGTCTAAAATACAAACTTAAAGGGCCAGTGTGTAGCATTCTGGGGGATCTATTATCAGAAATGGATTATAATATTCATAACTATGTTTTCATTAGTGTATAATCACCTGAAACTAAGAATCACTGTGTTTTAGGTTGGAGTGAGCCCTTCATATCTACATGTTTCTACGGTAGCCCAGAACGGACAAACCAAACACTGACTCTAGAGGGAGACTTTCACGTTTCTACCTTACCTGAAGGCCACCGTAGATCTCTTACATGCTTGTAAAACTGCAGTAAAGTGAGCTGCAAAGTGCAAAACCATAGTACTGTCAGCCACCGCTTAGTGGTAGTGTTATTAAGCTAAGGATGGCCTCTGAGTGAGGCCAATAGTGTTACCACGGTTTGGCACTCGGAGTCTTACAGAGTGAGGAGTGAGTTGGTTACAATCTGCAAACACACCACAAGCCGCTAAATCCTACACACTGTACCATTAAACTCACTCACATGACAAATCACAAATTAAAACGAGTAACTGGAAAGCAACACTATTTGGATCTAAACATTGAAAACTTATAATAATAATAACAATTATTATTATTATTATGGCCTGTGTGAACGTGCCTATGGAGAGATACTCCTTGTCTTCCAGCCCATCCTCCACACTGACGTCTAGGTCGCTCTGTTGTTTACGGAGGGGGAAGTTTTTCCCACAGTGCACTGAAAATGTAAACACACTCGGCTCCTCTTTAAAAATGAAAGCAGTGCCGTCACCCTATAAGATGAAAAAGATGAAAGTGTTACTACTGACAACAAATTGAGCATATCTACTAGGAACAAAGACAAATGTACTTTTGACATATTGGTACCAGGACATTAAAAGTAGCAGGGACAAGTTAACACTACCTGATGCACATCTAGATCTACGATCAGAACCTTCCTTTTGGATGAGGAGGTGCCTATCAGGTATTTGGCTGCAACTGCTAAGTCATTGAGAAGACAGAACCCTGAACCATAGCTTGGAAAAGCATGATGTGTTCCTCCTGCCGTGCTGCAGGCCAGACCCCTCTGTAGAGCGACTTCAGCAGCAAGAACAGTCCCACCTGTCCACAACAGAGACGGCGTCATCACTAGTGTAGTGTGATCTGTCCAGGCCATTCAGCTGGTAGATGCTCCTCTCACCTGTTTCATAGCGACAGCGTCTCACTATGCCTTCACTCCAGGGGAAACCTGTCCTCCTCTGCTCTTGCTCATTTATTTTTCCATGTATGAAGTTGTTTATGTATTCCTCAGTGTGCACACAGCTGAGTAAATCTGTAGAGGCAATTTCAGGGAGCCACACCTAATGTGAAGAAGCAAAATCATCTTTGCAGGAAAATGTAAGAAAAGTGTTTCCACTATAGTAACACTGATTTTTACTGCTATTGTTTTTAACTTGAACTCTGTTTGTTTTAAATTGTATTCAAAATTTCTTTTAAACTTAAACTGTGTTGGTTTTTATGATGTAAGGTGACCTTTAGTGCCCAGATATGTATGAAAAAATGTATTATTATTATCAATTTATCAGAATTTTTTCTTGTTGCTCAATCACTGTAAAATAGTAAAAGCACCCAGGGTTACATCTTTAAAGGTCTTATTGATAGCATTTTTTATATAGATGAATATTTAAAAAAAATAATAATACATCCACAGAGCTTTTAAAAAGGTATCGAAGTAGGGTTTTTCCTGAAAAACATATTACGTTTGTGAATTAATCATTTAAAAATTGTTGGCAGGTCTAAAATGAATGTTTTGTTTATGGTATGTTTTTGGTTCCCACCTCTAAAAGGCTTGTGTAAAATTATGTTAGTATTATGTGTAAAATAAAATAAAATAAAATAAAAAACAAATGCCTGAGATTGACAGCAAGTGCCTGGCAACGACTTGTTGTGAAGTGAATGTAATGAACAAGCGAGGGAGTGCAACGTTTAGTGGCTGAATGTTATTAATGTCATTATTATGTTATACAGTATATTATAATTTAAATGTTTAGTCCAAAAGGTCAACCAATTCAGTGATCTAAAACCAGGGGTATTATAATTATTATTATTATTATTATTATTATTATTATTAATAAACTGTAAAAATTATTGTCGATCAGTTAACAAATCGATTATCCAGGTGATATTTCAGCACTGAATAGTAATAGGTGTCACTGAGTCGCTCACCTGTGTCTCCGTGATGACCTGGTCTCTGATCAGATGCTGGAGCACCTGGGGGAACTTGGCCATAGGAAACCTGTGATTGGCTGCGAGGTCGCACACATACTTACTGTGATGAACTATCGGAAGAGCGCTGGATTCATGTCTCACCTGCGAGGGGAAGAGGCTCACTGTAAGGTCGGTGTGAACGCAAAGCTTGGTGTTTGTAACATAATCTACAGCATGAATGAAGTTCTTACTAGTTCAGCATGGAAGCGTCTGCAGGAGGTGAAGGCTGCACCGAGCAGCCGCCCCATTCTGCTGAGAGATCCTCTAGAAACTACGAGTTTAATGCAGGTCATTGCTCCGACTGGTAACGCGAGGAAGGGGGACGTTAATGTTGTGCAGTGCGATGTTTGTTGACGGATGTTTCTCTGTGTTTGTCCTCTGTCACGCTGCCATCTGCCGTGATGGAGTGGAACAGCACAGTGTGGTGGTTATATGGTTGATTGTCACCATCTGCTGATCTGAAGTGAATACTGCAGATGTTCTGCACGAAGCCCTACCACAGATCCAGATGTTTTATGCTCTAATCTCCCTAGGAATGCATCTGATTCCTCCTCATACTGTTACACCAGGTTTTTACTAAAAATGATATTTTGGATAGGACAGTTTGTTATCATTGATAAGTCAATTATTACCAACAGATTCAATAACATGCGTTAACACTTAGAAATGCACCAAAATATGATTTTGTTTTATTTTCCATTCCACCCCTCTCCTTCATAGGCCCCTTTCTGTTGTTTTTAGGGGAGGTGATTAGGGGGAGATAGCAGGTCAGCAGTAGATGTTAACAAGAAGTGGTGTACATCATCTGCAAACTGGGAACCTGAAGATTAATTTGAGATGCAGCTCAGCACTGTGTGGTCATGCCCGTGCTCACTTATGTCTCATTATTTCTTGCAGCAATTTTTGGGTTACACAGATTTGTTGTTTCTTGTTTTACTGCTTGATAAGTGATTATATACAGTGTATACATCAAAAATCTTTCCAAAGTACCGCATTAAGACACAAAGAAAGTGAGGAACACCATAGAAAAAAAAACATGCTGTGATTTGGTATCAAAAACCTTTAGAGATTTCTGCAAGAACTGCAGTTTTCAGCAACTGGATGGCAAGCACTTTTGTTGTGTAAACTGCTCAGAAAGCCCCTTATCTTCAATGGACCTGGCAAAACCATCCATCCTCTGAATGCTCTAGGTCTCTACTTTGTGGTTGTAAAGTTTCATGAGGCTGTGATTATCCTAAAGGTCATCCTAGGGGTCATCACAGGTCTTTTTTTTTTTTTTTACTTAATTTAATTTAGTTAACAGACAATGAACAAATAATACAGAAACAACAACAACAAAAAAGGCAACTACAGGAAACAGACAGGGTCATTGTGAATGTGTTGGGGGGTAGGGTCATAGTAATGGTTAGGGGTTAGGGTTACATTACCAAGTACAAATCTGTAGTCCATTGCATCTCTGAATGTCTTTTATAGTCTGAGATGTCCCGCCAGTCCAACCCCCAAGCCAAGTCCTCCCTCACATGAGGTATATATTCCCCTCTCCCCTTGTTTCATGTCAGGTTCCAGTATGATTACCAGTTCTTACAGTATTTTCTCCTTTTCTGTAATCATTTCTCAAGGAGAAAGTCAGTACTGTAGATTTCCTGAACTATTTTCTTCCACTCTGAGATCGTTGGGGGGGTTGAGTTTTCTCAACTCAATTGGCACATTACTCAAATATCCATCCATCCATCCATCGTCAACCGCTTATCCCGTTAGGGGTCGCGGGGGGCTGGAGCCGATCCCAGCTGGCATTGGGCGAAGGCAGGGTACACCCTGGACAGGTCGCCAGTCCATCGCAGGGCACATAGAGACAGACAACATATAGTCAGACAACCATTCACACTCACATCCACACCTACGGGCAATTTAGAGTAATCAATTAACCTAAACAGCATGTCTTTGGATGGTGGGAGGAAGCCGGAGTACCCGGAGAAAACCCACGCTTACACGGGGAGAACATGCAAACTCCACACAGAAGAGCCGCAAGCTGGAATCAAACCTGCGACCCTCTTGCTGTGAGGCGACAGCGCTAACCACTACACCACCGTGCAGCCCTTTACTCAAATATATGACACTGAAAGTAGAATCAATCTTTATGTTAATTATTGATCTGATAGCAGTGACAACATCGACCCAGTAGGAGGAGACATTCCCAAAAGATGATGTTCCCGCACAATCTGCAACACTGACCAAGCTCTGGTTTGTGACCGCCACAGGTCCTTTTATACAGTGAGGTCAAGTTTCAAAAATCGGTCTCACTAGAATAAAATGGCATCATCACATATGAATACAATTGGGCTTATTGGATCCACAAGAGTCTCAGCTTTACAGTGATATTCAATTTATGTAAGTCTAAGACTCATACAACCCATTTTCATGATGAGGTCAGAGGTCAAGGGACCCCTTTAATTATGACCATATCAGCTACCATCATTTCCTCACCAAAATTCAGCTTGACTTCAGTGTTCAGTGTTATTCAGCCTTTTTCCAACAAGCTAACATACTAACTAGCTAGGTTGCCATGACATGGTAACCAATGGATTCCCTCGGTTTTCCAGTTTCACATGATACGTTCACACTAGCTCTAAAACTGAACCTGCTACCGTCTGTGAAAGACAGTAAAGTCGACCGAGGGCGCCAGTGCCCTCAAGGAGTTGAAGAAGTTTTAATAGTATAAAAGCAAACAGTGTATTCAAACAATAACCTTCTGCAGTAATAATTATTACAACAATTGTAATTTTTTTAAATCCCGGGGTTTGAAAAGCATCATCTTTGGCTAAAGGCTCGACCCTCAAACTGCATCATAAAATGTAAATGTAAGTGTCTTTAGCATGTCGATTTGAATTTTTAATTCTGTTTATTCACAACCCAATATTGTCTTTTCTTTTCTACCCTTTTCTTATTGAAACATGAGATAGTGAGATTTGAAATCCTTAAAACAGTCCGTTCTGTCCTGTCCTATCTGATATTCTGCATATAGCATAATCTGATTGTTTTCTGTGAACAGTCAGAATGCAAATGAGGTGAATTTATGATTTTTGTTCTGCTCTTTCAGTTTTTTCTCTCTTGACACATCAAACAATCCAAGCTCTTTTTATATTAATAGTTTTAACTTTCAGCCCATGACAAATTGCTCATCCTTTTTAGTGTATTTACATAAAACTAAGAGGAGATATTTTTCTCTGCATTCATCAGCTTTGCCATCTTTATCTTCCTCTCCTCCTTTGTCCTCTGCAGCCTCACAGTCAACTCCCCTCCTGTTGAGCCAAAGCCAGCCGTGTTGGCCGAGCTGGTTAATCACAGTGGCAGAGGATCATTTATGGAGTCACTGAAATCATGTCACTCAGTCAGCCCGTCTCCACTCCTACGTGTTACAGTTTAAAGTGGCCGAGGCCTCTGCAGAAGGGTAAGTGATGCGATGCAAATAATTCACTTGTATTGTACATTGACCAGTAAGTTTTAAATATTTGCCTCATCATGTATTGGTGCTTTTTATGGCTGAAAAAAATGTGTTTCATTAGCTTGAAAATGCCATAGTTTCCTTATCACTGTAATGGCCTGTGATTAGCCACTTTTGTGTCTGGTTTTGCCTCCCATCTGTCTCTGTTTTACATTGCTAGCAGGCAGCTCAAGGCACTGTCTGGAGTACCGTCGGCTGTGTGTGTGTGTGTGTGTGGAGTGAGTGAATAGTCTGATGGATGGGGAATTGTAATTTGTGCAGCCCCCGCTGGGAAGGACTACTGTGCTCACGGGCAGATAAGAAGAAAGATGAGAGCGTTGGCCTCAGGTGCAGAGGAGAAATCTCTTCATAATAGAGAGAGGAGATTAGAGAGGTAAAATCAGCTACTGGCATTTCAAAAAGGGAGAGAGGAAGGAAGGAAGGGACTCTATTTCCAAATGAAAGACCCCTGAAAGAAAGATGTTTGCCTTGTGCAGTAGATAAAGGTTGTATTAATTCATTAACATATAGATTTTCTGTTCTGCTTTGGTGTTAAAGGACCATATCACTGCTGTTACGTGTTTTAGCTCATATATTACAAATCACCTTCATCACAGGTCGTCATATTGTTTTTACAGTAATGTCAGTCCAAAAGATACTCAGTTCATTTTAACTGCTGCAGTTCCCGTTCAAAGGATGCCTGATCATAACGGCTGATTGCTTGGACTCCGTTGGAGAGCTTAAGACCGCCTCTTCCGGTGGACTGACATGGAACCTTATTTTGGAAAAAATGTCAAATATTTTTTTGATTCCATCTGAATTGCGCCTTGAATTATACACATGATTTTTGTCAGTCTAAAAGATGTCAGGAAAGTAAAACTGTATCAGACTCCAAAAATCAGTTATTAGAAAGACTACACACCCAAAAGTCATGTGAGTAACGTCTCTCTCTTGCTGAAGCTACGATGAACTCACATTAGCAATGGGTCTCGCTCTTTCTTTCTCTTCCTGGCTGATCAAAAGATCAGGAGTCGCTCGATAAAATATGTCATGTTAGATAACATTTTACTTGTGCGTGGTCATAGCTAGTTAGCTAGATAGTGTTGGCGAGATGACAGATGTTGTTCACTGAGCGGTGTCACACAAAACTAAATGATACTACGACAAACTGTGACTTTCTTGACTTGCAAAATTATCTTCATAACATCATATTTGTGATTCATGGCGCAAGTTAAAAGCGATCAAAAAATATTTATCTCTCTCCGTTGACTACCATTTATATTTCTTCCAAAATAAGGTCGCATGGGGTCCACTGGAAGGGGCGGGGCATAGGCTTTCTATTGCTGCGCTCAACTTTCTCAAGAACCGCTCATTCAAATTAGCTTCACCCTCTGACCTAGCAATGTTGATGGATGTATAATAAGAACTAGATACTGGCCCCAAGATGGCTCCTCTTCAGTCCTATAGAGTGGTGCAGTGATGACATATTGTTGTAGGCCAACCCGGAAGTTAGAAAAGCAAGGATTCCCTCGACAAAAAGTCAGGTCTTGGTAAAGATGGAGTGAGCAGAGGGGTACTCAGTTGGTCGCGATCTACAACCACACTGCTAGGTGCCGCCAAATCCTACACTGTCCCTTTTATTTTTCAGTGATCTGAAAAGCATTGGTGCTCAATCTGCCACATGTGTGTGTGCAGTGTGTTATTAAATTCCTCAGGGTCATGGGACTGGAAAAAAAAATCTGCCATATCACACAAAATCCCAAAATCCAAATGATCATAAAGTAAAAGTCTTGTGTCTCCACCGACACTACAACTGAAAATCTAAAACTGCAAAGCATGGTTAACAAAATGTAAAGTGTGCATGATTTGTAGTAAGTATTAAAGGCTACAAACACACCGGTATAGTTCTTTAATATTTTGCAGCAGTGGGAGAGAAACCACAGCTGACAGTCAGCTGTGGGTGAGCAGCAGTCTGCTTCAGGGCAGCTGCTCTCAAGGCCCTGCAGCTCTGAATCTCATTCCTCGCAAAGACAAAAGAAGAAGCTGACAACTGCTCGGCTTTGATCTCATTTTCTCGTCTCTGACTGGGCAAAATAATGAAAGGCCTACTTGAATCAGCCCTCTGAATACAGTTTTTCTTACACGCAGAATTGTGTTGTCATAAATTACTTCATCACCATGTTGTTTCCTCTCTTTGAAGGTAGAGTTTAAAGCAGCAGTGGGTAGAATTGGAGCAAATATGATGAAAACAGTCACTATATCCTGATTGTAGTGCACGAGACAGGTAATCTGTGTCCTCCGGTGCTCCTAATGGCATCTGCAAGATTGCACAGACTGGAGAAAAACAACCAATCAGAGCCGAGCTGGAGCCTCACAAACTCGATCAAACTCACTAGGCAGTGCTGATCAACGATTAATCAATGTTCTGTTACTGTAATGACTATTTCTCACCTCAGATGTTCAGAAACATCTTGTAGCTCTAAAATGAGAAAGTCTTTGACCTGGCTGCCATGTTGAGATGGTATGGAGACCAGCCGGAGCAAACTTTCTCATTTTACAGCTAAACAGGACACAACGAGATGTTTCTGAAAACATCTTAAGTGAGAAATAAGCACTACACTTGTACATTATACAGCTGCCTCTGTTGAATTTACAGCCAATAGGAACGCTTTCCCCCTGAAATCACCTGTGATTGGCCAAAGTCTCCTGTCATGGGCTACATTTTTTAAAGCCTGAAAACAGCCAAGACAAGGTGCAGAAGTCTATGCTCTTACAGTCTTACAATATGCTGAGAGGTTATTATGGATTTTTTTTGTGATGCCAAAAACTTTCTGCCTACTGCTGCATTAAGTTTATTTAACCAAAAAAGCCACATGTAGACTTGGCTTAAAGAACCATACACACTGTAGATCTTTGGAATCAATGATTTGCTGCACGTGATATGTTTCACCAAATGAATAACCACGTCATCTCTGAGTAGCCCTGTCATCTTGGCATGTATTTTCACGTTCCTGGAAGCAAGTATGTTTGTTGTCTGACCCCAGTGGGGGAGTGGGTGGTGTGATGGGAACATCAGACACTGGATTCAAACATACCTGTCAATTACACAACATCACAATCACAACACCGAGCCCGCAAAACCCCCCGTCCTCAGCCTCCACCTCACAACTCAGAGCGGAAGGAATTTGCTGGTTGATTGCGAGTGCTGGCAGAGCGTGTTGCAGCAGGTGAAGACAGGGGTTGTTGTTGGAGTGAATTAATTTGTAGCTGTATGCGATGGTGACGGCCCACTGCCCCTGGTCACATGAAAGGCTGAGCTGATTCACCTTCCATCAACCCTGTCTTCCTATAACCACATATATGCTGGGGAGACCGGCTGTGAAATCATTGTGCAGCAGTAACGTTGTTTCCCCTCATTATCACTGGACCTGCCATCTTCTCTAGCACCACTCATTGTTTGGGAATGTCCTACAGCTGTTGACTATGTTTTGCCATCTTGTAATGTGGCTGTTGCGTGGTAAATAGCAGGCGTTGCTCACATGTGTTGTCAGAACGCAGTAACGTGTGAGCCAATGAAATACCAAGAATTCATGATTAGGAACAAGGCCAAGAATATGCACTCAAGCATTTGCCAAGCCCCAAAGCATTTTTTAGATCAGACATTTTTTTTTTTTGCACAATTGAACAAATTAACTTATGCAAGTCATTCATGCATCGGATTTCTGTTAATTTCTGACAGGGAAGATTGCTCTTGTGATGTTTGATATGTGGTTCGATTGTCTGAGGTTATAACATTTAGCAGTTTATCAGCTTTTCAGCTACTGGTGTCCAAATCTGAAAAATTGGACAATGTAATAAAAAAACACCTAATTCTTTTTTGAAATAATGTTATAAACCTGCATTTATAAAAGTAACAGCTCTCATGGGGTGTTAATGAAGAAACTGGGATACTAATTAATTCAACAAAGTGTGTGATTTTAAGTCCATGCTGAGGGGGGAACATGAGATGATATGTGTGTGTGTGTGTGTGTGTGTGTGTGTGTGTGTGTGTGTGTGGCACCGTTTTGCATGAAACACTCCTCAATACAGATGAAAATATGCACTATTTCAATAGACACAATTATAATTTGAGATCAGATTTAACACAAACTTGAGGTGACTTTGTGCTCTTAGTATTTATCTGTAACTTAAATTAGACATTTCCTCAGGAAGGTTTTTGCACATCACAGTGGTCAAAAATGAAAACCTCATCAGTGTTGGCTTCATCATGGATGTTGTCACCTGCTGAGCGAAAACACATTATTTTTCATTTGATTTTATTATTACATTTGATTCTCTAGGACAGGGGTGTCACAGTTCATGGGTCACATGATCTCAAGTGAGCCAGACCAGTAAAATCATTGTGCATAATAACCTATAGATAACACCAGCTCCAAATGTTTCCCTTTTTTATCGTAACAAAGTAAAAGTACATTTTAAAAATGTTCACAATTAATGAACAGTCCATTTACAAAACACTTGAGATGTCTAGCAACAATTAATTATTTTATCGTTTCTGTTCTCAGTTGTTCTTGCTGCCCTCAAGCTGCATGTTTGAACCCCTGTTCTTCAACTGTCCTGTTTTTTTCTCATTTGCCCCGCCAAGTTGCTTGTTTTCATAGCAGATATTTTTAGTTAGTTAGGCGACATGGTGGTGCAATGGTTAGCATTGTCGCTTTACAGCAAGAGGGTTGCAAGTTCATCCTGTGTAAGCGCAGGTTTTCTCCAGTTTCCTCCCACAGTCCAAAGACATGCAGGTTGGGTTAATATAATTAATTGATCACTCTAAACTGCATGTAGGGGAGAATGTGAGTTTGACTGGTTATCAGTCTCTATGTATCAGCCCTGCGATGGACTGGTGACCTGTCCATGGTGTACCACGCCTTCACCCAGTGTCAGCTGGGATCGACTCGGGGCCCCAGTGACCCCGAATGGGATAAGCGGTTGCAAATGGATATTTTTAGTTAGTTAGCAGTATTGGTCTGTTCTGAAAAACATGGAGGAAATCCATCCATCCATCCACCGTCAACCGCTTATCCCGTTAGGGGTCGCGGGGGGGCTGGAGCCGATCCCAGTTGGCATTGGGCGAAGGCGGGGTACACCCTGGACAGGTCGCCAGTCCATCGCAGGGCACATAGAGACAGACAACATATAGACAGACAACCATTCACGCTGACATCCACACCTACGGTCATCAATTAACCTAAACAGCATGTCTTTGGACGGTGGGAGGAAGCCGGAGTACCCGGAGAAAACCCACGCTTACACGGGGAGAACATGCAAACTCCACACAGAAGAGTCCCAAGCCCGGACTCGAACCTGCGACCCTCTTGCTGTGAGGCGACAGCGCTAACCACTGCACCACCGTGCAGCTGGAGGAAATATTGATCCTTAATTATTGTGTATATATAGTACATCCAGTCAAATTATGAGATCACCTCCATACTTTATACCTGTTATACATCTGTATCTGCTCAATGAAAAAAATGTTTCAGACGTTGAAAACATCAGTTTGCTTATGACAAAAAATAAATATTGAATTTACAACAACCTCTGACACAATCTGAATAGTGGGACCATGAAGTCAATTATCTTTCCACTCACAGCAACTCTGTGGTGATTTGATCAGCTCTGGCGATCGAGACAAAGTGAGACTGCAGAGAGAAGTGATAATGCTGAACATCTGCCCCATGGTCTGTGGTATGCTGGGAATCCAAAGGGGAGTCGGAAAGCAGCAGAGATATTGAGTCAGACGGTGGTATTGCTGGAATGTTTTCTAATGATGTTTAGGTTTGTATTGTACTCGTCTGTTTTCCACAGCCGACTGGTTCATGTTACATAAGAGTGCTGCGTGCAACAGCAGAAAAAAAAAAAATAGATGCACATGCTTTTACACAGAGAGAAATGTCATGTGGTGCGAATGTTTTCAGTGTTACAGGAGCAGATAAAATGTCATGAATTTCCATACTGTACATACTGTCAGTCTTTGCTGCTTTAACAGACTTGTTCTGTGCAGCAATAACATGTTGTATTGCTGGCAGGCAAACCTGCGACCATACAGCCACATGTTTCAGCAACACAGCTGGCTCCATTATCTTCCCCTAACTTTAATCTCACGGTGCCATGTGAAGACCACAGGCACTTCACAACTTCTGCCCCGTCTTGACAGCCGTGTTGATACTGCTGATAAGGGGAAGAGGGTGAGAAGAGACAGCAAGTGAAATGACAGCGCAGAATGTGTTTTTCCTCGTACACTGTAAAACATTCCCGGCAGCCATAAACCATTCAATCATCAGATGTATAGTGACTGCTTTGAGTCAGACAGAAAGATTTAGGAAACTTAATACACAAGAATGCATCACTGTCACTGTTATTTTATTTTACTGATTTAAACTCAGTGAGACACTGAATCTCTCCTCTGTTTTAAAAATCATCATCCATTCCAAACATTAATATTGTACTGTCATAATGGTGTGGTTCTGTGAGAGACAGGTATGAAAATGAAAGGCCAAAGTTGTCACACCAGAGGCAGAGATATCCTAACTTTTATTTGGTTATATGGGGAAAATTTTGTGCACTGTCTTTTTGTTAGGCCCTCCCTGACTGATGAACCCTCATGTCTTTTAAATGAGCTCTATACGTTATCCAGAGAGTTAATATAGCAGCAGTTATTTGCTATGTAAAGATATGGTGGAATAATCTGTCCCCAATGAGCAACTCTGGGTGAAGCCGGTGCTAAAGTGCCTTAAATCTGCATTCTTTCTAATATCCAGCAGGGGGCGACTCCTCTGGTTGCATCAGATTGTATAGATGTCTATGAGAAAATACTTTTAACTTGATTTATTACCGCAGTAAACATTGTAAACATGAGTTTATGGTCTTCATTGCTAGTTTCCAGTCTTCTTCAATACAGCATGATGTTCATTTAGTAAATTATGGTCCCGTCTAGAGTCAAATAGACCATAAAGTGGGGGATGCTGTAGGATGTGACTACCTTGCGATTGACAGGTTGCTGTATGCCATAGTGGCCAAATAGCAGTACTACAATTTCTGTTCCGTCATGTGATGCCATTGGGCCCAAAATCTTTTTTCCCATAGACTTACATTGGGAAAGAGACATCTGTGATTCAGTGGATTTTTTTTTTTTTTTAGGTGAATCAACTTCCCAGTACGAACACTTGAATAGTCCGTATTTAAATCATTAGGTCCTAAAAGTTATAAAGCACACCAATACCTGAATCCAGAGTTATTTCCCTTCCTCCGCTCATGTGAATGAGTGGAGGCCAGAGCGAGGTCTGGGAGGTGGGGTTACGCTACTTTGACTCTACTCTTACTTAATGCTACTGCACCTGCTTTATGGCCCCAATAGATGTGGAAGATCGTTGGATGATCCAGGTACTTTATTACTTGACAGTCGAGCCATTTTAGCTTCACGCCCCGCTGAGCAGCTCTCATAGGAATGAATGGGAGCCCGCCCACAACTCTGTATCCAGCTGTCTTTATACATCAGTGGTGACGTCACATCGACTACGTCCATGTCTTATATACAGTCTATGTGTGTACTTGATCTGTCGCTCTCCTGTACTTGTTGTAATCGGAGCTTCTCTGTGCTTTGTTGACATCGCCGCGCAGGCCGCACAAGCATGTTTTAGTGCATGTGAGCGGCTACAGCTCATAACACTGTCCCTACCAACTGCACCGTCATGAAAGCATAACATCCACCCACAAGTTCCCCCCAGGTTAACACTGTAAGCTCCGTCAGCAGTTTTACCTTTGTTTTCATTGTTAGCGCTATTAGCACCAGAAGTTACGAGTTTCCGGCTCAGCTGTCACCATGTTGAGAGCTGTAAAGAGGCAATAGAAATGCTCCCAATTTTGTATTTAGCACATTTGAATTAGTCTCAAACTGATATTTTTTGCAGGTTCTAATAATGTATTTTATATTAAGTCCCCAAATATTACTGAAGCATACTGTCTAATGTAATTCAATTAGGTTAGAGAGTAAAGTATATTTGTGAGAAGCTCATATTTAGTAAATGTAAGTTAATCTATCTACTGTAGTTGATTTGCAGCCCTGAGGTATTTCGATGAATATTTTTTACAGTGCATCAGATGTCTGTGTGTACTCTGGGCTGAAACATCTTGTACAAGCTTTAGTCAGAATGTTACTCATCACACTGTCATATTTTACCAAGTTTAAAACACAAACAAACTAGAACATTTATAAATAGACACAAATGTGTTTGATATGTTAAAATGTTATATTTCTAGTCTGGTTTCAGATTGGTAATGTATTCAACAAGTATTTTGTACCCTCGGGTGTTGCCATTCTTCAGTGAATAGGTCATGACCTCCTGTCATTTTCAATCTGTTACACTCTTCCAGCTGAAGTGAACGGTGAACAGACAGGGGAATTATCATTCTTATCACTCTGTAAATCAGCCAAAAGCAAACAGTAATATCCTCTTACGCTCACATTTGCGTCTTTCTGGAGGGGTTGGCACTGAACTTCTCCGCCTGCTGAGGATCTGCGTCCAGGCCTTGGTATGCCTGCCATCTCTGGCACTTTACTTTGGCAGCCCCCCCCCCCCCCAACTCCTGTCTTGACATAGTTGTCATAGCGGTGATGCTGCTTGTCTTGTTTTCATTTAATTTAACACAGCTCTTCGTATGACTGTGGTTAAGTTACATTTAGAAGATGTACGTTTTCATTTCAACCAAAAGAATGACAAAAAACAAGGCTCAAATGGGCACACAGGCCCCAACATGTCCCATTTAGGACTTTTTAGGATAATGTGATTTAAATGTAAATATACGTTTTATTTGAGAATCAAGTCAATTTTATTTACATAGCTCAATATCAAAAATTTGCTTCAAAGGGTTTTATAGTCGATACGGTGTACGTCTCCTTCTTTCCTTAAACCTCACATTCAGATAACTTTACCTATAAGATACTGGTGAACATGGTAAACATCATACCTGGTAAACATCCAGCCGGGTCGCACAAAATGACGTGTAAATGACACGATAATGTGCAAGGCAAAAGCATACAATAAGAGCAATGTTCTAGCTTTAGATGTGTCATTTGTACGCCATGTAGTCTGTACTGCAATGTAAATGCATCTGTGTAAATATGCTATGCTCAGAGTTAGTGATGTAGAATAAAAAGTGAGACAGACAACTTATGGTGGGCTGAGGTGGATGGTCCAACAAAACCAGGACTTCTTTTAACCAGGAGACCAGTATTTAAGATGTGATTTGTGACATTTTTTAGTGGCATGTTTTCCGCGCTTAGTGTTTCCGTACATATTGTTCTTAGTTTAAATACTTGTTTTAAGCCCAACCATGATGATTTTCCTAAACCTAAACAAGTGGTTTTGTTGCCCCTTGCTGGTACTGCACCTTGATAAAAGTGTGTAAGACTCATGCTGCAGTGAGGCGAAACTTGATACTGACACCCTGTCCTCTAGTGGATTGATTGAAACTTGGGCTGTCATATTTGTTTTAATGCCACTAAATGTTTTAACGCATTAACACAATGTGTGATTTGCATATGTTTTATGCTAAAGGCAGTACCTGTGAGGGTTTTTAGACAGTATTTGTATTATTGTATTTCAGTATTTGTTTTGTGTTGTTAATTGATTTCCAGTAATAAATATATACATCCGTTTGCATAAAGCTCTTACTCGAGATACTGATTTCTATCCTTCGTCCCATGTAGAAGAAAAGTCAGTGTTTTTCCATATTTCTACTGCTACCATGTGGGCAGACGGGGATCTTTCACATGCACCTGCACCCTATTGCTACCTTTCTCAGACAGTGTAAACAACACCGAAGCATATTTTCAGCCAGCTGTGCACACATTTATGTATGCACAAAAAATTGGCTTGTATTTTGGTTTTAACTTTGTTGTAATAAATGAAGAAACTGATGTGAAGGAGTTTGGTTTTCAGGGACGATTCTTACATATGAATAGTTGGCAAAAGCCAAACCTCCTGTAACCTTTCCATGTAAACATTCAGACAATAGGGGAAATGTAAATACAGATATCCAACAAGGACATCAGGAATGTCACTCACTGAACAAAAGATCAGGAAACAAACAAAAGTTGGCACACATACCTTATCTCACCCGTCAAACAGTGGATTTATTGCTGTTGCATGGCTGCTGTGTCGAGTATGGCTCTTTGAGTATTCCCAAAGATACAACAGAATATTTGTACCACTGTCTTTTGTGACTAATTTCAACATATTGTTAATATATAAGTGCAGAAGACAGCACAGTCTAAAGAAAGACAAGGCCTCACTGATGGGGATCTCCGTTTAATAGTGTGTATTGGTGAGAAGGAAGATGTTGAGGATGATTTGTAAAACAAAAAGGGAAGACAGGCGGAAGCTTTGAGCCATTGCTGATAGTGAATGACAGCCACAGGCAGGTTGCAAAGTATTTTATGAATGAGAGAAGTTAGTCAGCGCTCATCTTCTCGCCCCTGGCCAGAGGTCAAACGGAGTCCAAGTGTTGATTTGTGGCTGTGGATTCACCAACTCCCCCCTCCTGGTGAGGAGACTGAATAAATGAGTGAATAAACAAATGAATGAATGAAGCCCCCCCATGGTAAAAAGTCAAGGACTTACAAAGTGTGAACCCAGAAATTCTTTCTTCGGCACATGAGTCCTATCAGAGAGCCCAGGGGCTGCCGAAACAACCAGTCCTCAGCCAGTGAACAAGCAAATGCTCAGACATGCCCCTTTCATGTTTACTCTCTATGCTCTGCTCTCACTTTCACTCAATGTTCACCCACACATCCCTATATGTGGTCGTCTTGGCTCCTCCAACATTTCTAACTCACAATGAGGACTATTGTTTATGGTGGAAGGCCTTGGTTCATACAGTATTTGCAAGATAATTTGTTATTGATGTCAAATCGGATGTTAGACGGATCATAGATGACAAGCACTAAATATTAAGTATTCAAATATTACAAGATTATGTAAGGGTGAATCCAGGATTTGAGAATGAAGCAGCCCTTTTGGTGCCCTAGGCGAAATTCGGATTTGCAGCCCCCCCGCCAGGGTCCCTAGCCCCGTGAAGTGCAACACACATCAGGCATCACATTAGTTTTAAGACAAAAATTAAGATTTTTATTTTCAAAAATGACTGTCTTTATTATATATAAATTTGGTTTAGTTAGTTTCACTACAATGAGAGTTACTGGGGTGAAAAATGTGTTTCTTTCTTTTTTTAATTTATTCATTTCTTGCCTCACTGCTGAACCAATGTTTTTCATTGTTTTAATTTTGTTTTAAGAGGGCGACCAGCGTCCCCCGCCTATATGGCCTTAAACCGGCCCTGGAATGAAGAATTAAGATACTAAAACACTAATGATGTGAATCAACTGTTAATAGTGAGTGCTTTTCCCTAACATACCATTAAGCATCTTGTCGGTGCGTGATCTGACTCCACAAATTGACTCCCTCCTGTCTGGCAGATACTGCCGAATAAAAACTTGAAACATGCTTTTGGTTTCATTTCAGCTCGAATCCTCTCGTGTAGATATCATCTTCTTAATCTATGTGTGATTCACTCCAGTAAATCACAGTGCTTTCCCCTTTGACTTGAAAGCATTCCTCAGTCCGGTGTTTTGAAGCGATAGGTCACGGCTGCGGTTCAGCTCGGGACGGTCAAGTCAGCCATTCCTCACGGCCTGTTTGTGAGGGCTGGAAACCCATTTCACCTTGTTCTCTTTACAGTGCCAACCGCTGCTGCTCCCTCAACCACCCTCCCTCCCTCTTTTTCTCCCCCCACCCTCTGTCTCCATTCTCCTCCTCTTTCCATCTCCCAACGAGTACACATACTTCCCTCTCTTATTCTGAATGGTTCAGTCACCACTGACCGAACACTCCTGCAGCCCCCCAGGGAAACACAAGAGGAGGGGGTGGTGGTTGTGATGACAAGGATAGGCCTATGGGGACATAAGTGAGTGTGGCTCTGCAAGGACCTGATGTCCAACCCTCTCTGCTCTTACAGGAACAAGCCTCACTGCCACTGCTTTACCATGCTCTCGGTGACAGTGTTTGGGCAATTCAGACTACTTTTTTCCACCCAGCAGGTGAGTCTTTTTTTCTGATTATCTGTGAATCTGACTGGCAGCTGCTTATGATGGAGAAACAAATGGCAGCTAATCCTTCTTGGCTGCGCTGAGACAGTTATACTATAGGTTGTTTCTGCGTGAGAGGACTTGTTCGGGACCTTTTTTGTTGAAAATTCTCCAAGGCTAGATGCTTTATTTCCCCTTCGCCCCTCTAAATAAGTTGTGGTCTTGGCTTTGCCAGTCAACAGTCCCAGTTCATTTTCACTCTGTGACTTCTTCCTTCCATTTAAATCTGCTCCGCATTCATTTGAGAATAATGAGACCCCTCTTTGCATGGTGTTTTCTTTAAAAGAGGGGTTTCTTGGAAGGAACCCTAATCTCTTGTACGCTCACTTCACATTCGCCGTGTAGAGACAGGTTTTACAGGAGGCACTATGCCCCATTTCATTTACTTATTATTATTCATACTGTATTCATGCAGTTTTCCATCATCCTGACATATTTAATTAAAAAAGTATTTTCAGAGTTTGACTTTGTCCTTCTGTCTGAGGTTGCTTTATCTGCTTTGTGTACCTAAAAGCGAAAAAGTGTGTTTGCATACATAAGATAAGATGAACCTTTATTAATCCCCGGAGGGAAATTCAGGGATTACATGCATGTTTGTGTATGTGTGTGTCAAATGTCTCAAGGCCATGGAAAAGGTGCTGCCAACTGCAGCTTTCTCACAGTAACTGCAGACACATATGTAAATTAATGTAAATCAATTCACTTTATGTAGTTGTGTTGTGCATTTAAAAAAAATATATCCTGAAATAGCTCTCCCAGACTCCTGGTTTTAAAGAAAAATATCTGGGCTTCTATTTATACGTGTCTTGTGCGTGTTGTTTATTTTGGAAGTTTCTTGGTTCAGTTATCCCGTCTGAAATATGTCCTCTGAGGAAAGTCTCTGTGGTGATGATAATCATCTGTAGCAGCACAATAGTGCGATTGTTTGCTTTTCCATGTGCACTTTGGATGTCTCGGACCTGTCCAAGGTGTGTTTTTAAAAAGGGCTTAATGAAGGGGTGAGAGGGATGTTAACCACAGTCGACCAGGGACATCTTCTGCCCTGATGAATGGTGTAACGTGTAGTAAATCACCGACTGGGGAAGAGAAGTCAGATTCCTCTGTGCAGTGATGTCACCGCGATTGTGTGTGAAACAGATCCAGACTTGAACAGCCTAGCCTGAGCCAGATGTTGAATTTCACAGCAAACTTGCTCGCTCGTAGGGCTCATAGTCAGAACTGTTGAAAACTGGATGTAGAAGTACACTGAGGTGTTGATAATTACAGGACACAGAGACATGCGGAAACAATCTAAGAAGTATGTATTGTCCATCTTATTGTGTTGGAAATAATCTTCATCTCTCTGCGCTTCCCAAATGTGTTACATGCCATTTACATGTTTTCATTTCTGTTTATTTTAGGTCATCTGCTGCCTGGTTTGACTGAGCATCTCGGATAAAAATGGCTATACGTTACATCAAGCACAAGTACTTGTGGATTTATGTTTTGAATTATGAGAAACTGTAGAATAAAACAATAATGGAGATTCCACCTGTGGTTAATTTGGAGGGACATCAGTCGTGGACAGCTTCAGGATTACAAAAAATCACCTTCTCAACACAGGAGTTGGCCTCAGAGAGCTCTGCTGTCTCAGCTAACGGCTCAGCAGACCACAGAGGGGATGACGGTCTCCCTGAAGCCCAAAGCCAGCTGTTGGATCCGGATGACGACAAACAGAAGAGTTTTACCTGTGTCCATCACACTGAATTTGCGGATGCTGTGTGCTTGCAGGAGCCTGAACAATCAGTCATTCCCATTGAAGCACCCCTGGACCCACGTCCACTGATCTCAGCTCAGCTGCATGGAGCACATATTGTGTCCACATGTCCTAAAACAAATGACAACTGCTGCTTGCTTCCTGTTGCTGTTGTAGTAGACCAGTCAGACCAGCTGGTTCAGAATCATGCTGGTCAGACAGCACTGAACTCCGGATGTGTAAAAACAAACTTCAAGAGGTTAGAGCCAATCTCAAATGGCTATGTTTTTATGCCTCCAGAGGTCTCATGCTCCAACATAAATGTGGACTCCATCCCTACCCTCACTGTCCCTGCGACTCTTCCTCACTCTGTCCCGAGAGTCCTGGATCTCCCTCGCATCGTGAAGCACAAACCGAGCTCCATCACCTTCTCACACTACACCTGTCCCTCCGGAGCCGACGGCCACGCTTTTGTCAATGAGAGTTCTGACGATGGAGAGTCTTCACTGGAGGAGGAGGAGGAGGATGACGATCACGATGATGGTGATGGTGATGATGGTGACGACGATGACGTGTTCCTGGAGCTGCCTCAGAGTCAAGAGTATCTTGTCATTCGCAGACAAAGGAGCTTAGGCAAAGACAAACATAAGAAGAGAGGAGCTGTGAGTGGCCAAGCTGAAATCACCCACACGACCAGAAACTGTGGTTATGAAGCAGAGGGGGAAACCAGTAGCAAGGAGGTAAAAAGCATCCACTATTATTCAGTGTTGGCCTTGCATTGTAGTGTTAATTGCATATTAACTAATGTCAAAATTTGATATATGATGATTTATTTGACAACAGTGCTTATAGATCAGCAAAAATAAACTATATACATACACACTACATAATAAATATGAACAAAATACTATAGTAAAAATCTATCCATAGATTTTGCCACATTATTAAACATGGGGCATCTTATAGTGTGTTACATAAGATAAATCATTTATTTAGAGCTACATTAAGGTACCCTTGGACTTTATACGTACATGTGAAAAGTCCAAATACCATACGCTTGTTTGTCAACATACTACATGCAAAATTGTGTTTCACGTGATAAATTATGTCATCACAGAAACCACCTGTGAAATTTATATTTTCACGTGCTGCCTTGCGTTCCACACATGAAATCTGAATGTCCGAAAACCCTCTGTGCATATTTGCAACCTTATAACAGCTGAATATGCTAATTGTGTTTCACATGCAATAAATCCATGTGAGCTTTATAAGGGGTAAATAAAATCACAATAAAATGTAGAGAGTAAAATAAAAACAGTTCTAATACAGTTGCTGATCGGTAATGAATCACACCCAAATACTCCAAATTGAAGTAGAAAATGAATCAGTCAAAGGCACGTCATTTCAAACCGTGTCTAGAAAACTAGAAAACTTTAAAAGAAAATGGACTTGTAGTGACACTATTCAAGTTAAAACTCACAGGGTTAGAGTCCATATTTGCCAGCTCCCATTGGCTGATATCATTAGAAAGAAAGAAAGAAAGAAAGAAAGATATTCCTTTATTAGTCCCACAGTGGGGAAATTCAGTTTTATTATACTTTGAGATAATGCATATTTAGTATAAATGTGTAGGAGTCTTTACATTTGTAAAGGAATGCAAACAGCTTCTGCTTTCTCTCCCTCAGCAGGCAGCGGTGTTTTGACAGAGCCCATAGCGGGTCGTATTAGCACTGAACTTAGCCTTCCACTACTACACAGCTCTCTTTATCTTTAACAAGTCAAGGCACATTTCACACAACCTCTAGTCTGACCTTGGTTGTAACCATCCTTTTTATTGCCCTTTTAAAGCCTCATTTGATCATCCATAAATATGTTCACATCTGTTAGATGTGTTTTCCATCACAACTGGAGGGAACATATCCAATGACACAAAACTGTCATCCTTTTCTAAACAGTCTGCGGATAATTGTGCACATGTAAACAGAGCTGGTGGAGATTAGCGTCTCTGTCTGCTGGTCGGGTAAGATGATGACGTAATGCCAGCTTTATGTGCACAATGACAGTCTGCTCTGAATGAGCTGTTTTGGAGGAGAGTGGAAAAATGCAGGGAATCCAGGGAGCTTGTTGTTAATATTATCAAAGGAGAGCAGGTCAGTGCTCCTCATGCCCTCACACCACAAGCTCTGTTATCATCCGTTGGACTGTGCTACAGGAAGGTCTTCAATTTCATGCAATAGGCTGGGAAGAAAATAGGAAAAATAGAAGTGAAAACAAGCTATTTTTTTTCATCTACATATTATGTTATTGTATGCGAACACACGTAGATGCTAGAAGGATTATAATTAGGCCAATCACCAGGACATTTAAAGGTACAGTTTGTAGGATTTGGCAGAATCTAGTGGTGTAGTTGCAGATTGCAACCAACCGAGTACCCCTCTGCTTACTCCTTTCTTTCCAAGACAGCGACAATGTGAGCGGCTGGGTGCAAAATGGTGGTCAGAGGCCATCTCAACACCGACTCATCTCACCTCGCCACATACTGAGGTTTTGTTAGACCCCTCTGTGTCACTTTTTGGTCACAGTAAACACGTGCTTAATGTGAATTAAACACCTGTTTAGGTTAACAAGCCACTATAGTTATATAGTGTAGTATAGTATAGTAAAAAAACAAGATGGTTGGGCTTGACATCTTGTTTTTATTGTGAAAGTTGACTTGACATTGACAAGGGAACACAGGATATGAACAAACAGCTGATTGTAAAGTGAAAGTGAAATGTAACACTGTCTCCTGAATGAAAGCGCTGTGTTGTTGGACCAATCTACCTCCCCTCCCGCCTGCCTGGTGTGTCTCTTTCACTCTTTAAACTTTGTCACCAGACTCCCAGTGCACTTTCTCTGACTGCTTACTGTTGCCGTGGTTGAGTTTACATTGTAGTTAATGGAAAGCACGGTGATGCCTACTGCTGCGAAAGGCTATCATTTGCAACTGTATCGAACACCAACGGCTATGACCAAGCGTCCGTATTTGACATCCTGGGAATGAGGACAGGCTGGCCATCCTTTATAGCACTACTTTAGGAGCAACGAAGCAGGTGGCGGTAACACAGATTTGCGCTCTACAGCTTGTGTTACCACAGTATCACAATCATGTCAGAGAACTACGGTGGCCTTCAAACGGAAGTTTTTCCCTTCTGTACTATTGTGGAAACTTGTCGGAGCAACATGGCGGACACCATGAAGAGGACCTGCTCCTTATGTAGATATGAAGGGCTCATTCTAACAAAAATGAATTGAATGAAAACATAACTATGAGTATTATATTCCATTTCTAATAGATCCCCTGAAATGTTACACACTGTTCCTTTAATTAGGTCAGAAATCTTTTTTTTTTTTTAAGTATCTTTAAAACATGCTTAGAATGAGACAAAAGCTAAATAACAGCAAAATAGCAATATTCATCTTGAATGGGAGTCCTATTTTCATAAAAATCATCTTAATAACAATCCCATGCTGTTTGCAAAACTTTGTAAAAAGACAAAAGACAGATATTCAGCATTTATACATGCATATGTTTTTTATTGGTACTGGAACAAGTCCAAAGTATGAGAGTATGGGCATGATATTACCTGATACGTACAGAAATTATGCAGTTCTGATCAAAAATAAACAAATTACCTGACCCAGTAATGATTTAACTAGGTGTTTTAGTATAGTTGTTACCATGTAAACACACATCTGTGTTTAAATTTTGTGAAAATATTGAAGTGAGAGAAAGCAGTGGAATAGCAGAGGATAGATGCAGTTGTTAACATGAGCCATATGAGGGCACTGTATGCACAGTGTTTCCACTGTGTGACTCCCCCCCTGTCTGCATCACTGAGCTCCACTGTGACTCAATGGCCCAAGAAATACACATTTCTTCACCTATCCCTCCTCCACAGACACGGCTGTGGCTGTGTTCAGTTGGCGTTTTGCGTCGCAGGATATCAAGAGTGTAATTTATTCCTCCGAGTAGCCAGGTAGCCATTGCCCTTTCGCATGACCGGCTGCTACATTTGGATACCTCCATGGTGATCTCTGGCACTCTCTGTGGGTGGCGCAGACTAGGCACCGAGCCCAGAGCTCACACACTTAACTCCTCATTTCCATGTCAAAGCCGCAGTGTTGGGGTTCACAATGTGGCCAATTTGCGCTGATAAAGTTATAGTCAGCTCACATTTTGTTGTCCCCAGAAGATAACATTAATGCATTTATCTAAGGGATTGACTCATACCAGCTCAGTTGCCATGGTGTGAGGACTTCACACAATTGCCGGGGCCGGATTGAGGGGAAAGGCACGAAGAGATGAATCAAGGGTAGTGTCTCACTTGAGCGTCAAGCCCTCTGTGGAATTTGTCTCATTCTAAGCAGAAGTGCCCACATTCCTGAACAGCACCTTACGGGGATGTCACTGAAAAGAGACAGTGTGAATGCCTTCCAGATTTGGCTCGAGCATGTGCCAGAATGGGGCATCTGTTTCCTGCATTGTGTTTGTCTGACTCCAGGGGTTAATTAGGAGTCCAGCTCACAAGATCTTCAGCTCCTTTCATTTCTCATCCAAAATACATTTTCAGTCACTTGACTTACAATATTGCTTTTTTCCACACATATGGCTATGATTGAGTTCAGCTTTTTGCGCTTGTTCTGAAGAGTTAAAATCAGCATTTTCACACAAACACACACCCAGGACCACTGAGGCCAATTTGTTGTTCATGGACATTTCAGCAGGACTGGTGCTTTTCCATAACCCCTTAATTCCAGATCTTCAATCATCCATAGACTATCCCGGCACTTTAGAGCAGTTTAGTCAGTCTCTTCTTGTTTTTAGTTGGAGGAATTTACACCCACTGAGGTGCAGGAATGTGGATTTGTTCAGAACTCACATTTGAAAAAAATGTAATATGATTACACTTTTTGTTCCTTTTAATTTGGTGCTTAAAAAGTAAGTAAGTATTTTCCAGCCCAGACCCTATTTTTCCCTGTTTTTGTGTCTAAGTGACTAATGGGGACAATGATTTTTTTTTAAAAACTGGTGTTGTATTGAAAGGAAACACTGCAGCTGCCAGCCGATAAACTGGCTGCAACGTAATTGCTCGGGGCATTTCCACACCATCAATGTACATCCACTAAAAGTGCCTGTTTTTTCCACTGACAGGCTCAGATTGTGTCTGACACTGTGGAAAGGACCCTGCAGAGATATAAAACGTTTTTCTTTACCTTTTGCTTGATCCTGCCTGTCTGTCTGTTCGCTTGGAGAAGTCTCATTCTGAAATCTCACATCACATCCCGAATTTCCCTCCGGGGATTAATAAAAGTTCATCTTATCTTATCTTATCTTATCTTATCTCACAACCACATTATTGAAATCAGCTAAATTTTCAGCCATAACATTGAAAATCTTTGACAGGGGTGGAGAGGAAGGGTGGCTTCTAGGGCTCAGGGCCTGATTGTTTTCTCAAAAGCCCCAAATCTTTGAGGTTTTTAAAATATCTTCAACTTTCTCCTCAGCCTCTCTGACTGGACCAGCAAATGAATGGAGCAAAAGTTTTATCTTTATTATTACTGTTATGGGGAAATAGACAAAATAGTGAAATTAGGTTTCAAGATTAGTAATGCTGTTAACGCTAAATTCCTACCCTACCTACTGTATGTATGTAATGTAACTTTAAAATGGTAATATAGGTGTCAGGAATGAAAATTATTCATCAACATTTGTATTGTTATGGTTTCAGAATGATGAAGATGGTTGTAGACCATTAGATACAAAATAGGATGTAGGCTCTACAGGATGATATTTTTTCCGTTGCAACTATCATGTTTTTCCCAAATGATGCACAGATTTTTAGGTATTCAATTATCAATTAGCTTGAAAAATAATGCGTATCACTGCCGTAAATGGGCAAAAGTATCCCCTGGACCCCCCTATGTTTGGGCTGAGCCCCGAATGTTTACTACGTCTGACTCTGCCTTTGCTTTTAGATAACACTAAGCTACGCTTTCTGTACTCCAACACAACAAACTCAACAAAACCAGCAATCTTCTCTCCATCTCTCACTCTCATTTCCACCGTTGTCTTCTGGCAGCAAGTCACATGACGCAATAAGAAACAGAAAGCAAAAGGTAAAGAAATATGTTTATATTATAATAATAATCTGAACCTGTCATTGGCAAAAACAAGCACATTTAGTGGACGTACACTGACGTGTGTAATTGCGCCAAGCTCTTAATACGGGAACTGTTTCAAAAAGTGTTGTCCTATTAGTCACTTAGACCCAAAAACATAGGAAAACTAAAATGGCCCTTGGAGAGCACAGATCTCCGCCAAGGTGCCTGAGAACTGGACAAACTGGACAGAAACATAGCAGAGCATCATAAGACGTAAAACACTTCATTCAAACTGGACAGAAACAAAATACCTAAACCACCACCATGCTCTTTCCAACCATCACCGGCTCTACAGTTGTCTCCCCGCTGTCTCTCTGGCAGGCGGGTCACCCATCAGTGTGTCATATCACTGTGCATGTGTCACACCTAGTGTTCTGAATGTTATGGTAGATCGGCATCCTTGTAAAAATAGCTGAATCCGGATCTTGATGGGGATCACCACCAAAATTTATCTAGCTATATATAGCTATCTATGAACTTTTGGAGTAATCCTTTTAACAGACAGACAAATAAACAAACAAACCAACCAGCAGTAAAATCATAACCTCCTTGGTGAAGGTAATGAAGTTGAAAAATACCAAAATTACTCTTCAACTAATTTTACAAAATATCTGGCTAGATTTATCTCATAAATATCAATCAGGATAGAGATGTTTTATGTTCCTTGTCACAGGTCAATTTGTTAATTATTAGTCTTATAATCATATAACCAACCATGTCACCATCATTATGTCACAGCTGATCAGTAAGTCAAATACTGTAAGTTACAATATATTCACCACATAGCATCATTTCACATGTAGTTTTGTAAAATGTATGTAATTACAGTATAACTCTTCAAATCACACAAATGTCCACGACGCTGATAACTTCAAGTCTCTGATTCTAAAAACAGGAACAAGGGAGTCTTTAATCTGATGATACTCTGATTCTCCCTGGTGAATATTTCAGAAACAGAAACTGCAAAAGTGTGTAGGAGGATTTTCCGGGAGTCTGAGTTCATTTCTTTGAACTAGTGTCTTATTATAAGGCTGATGTGCAGTTCATCTACTCGTCTCACTACTTACAGGGGTAGCTGTAGAGTGAGTGGAGTGGATGTTTACAATTAGTTATTGATCAAGTATAAAAGTATGTGAAAGCCTTTTATTTGTTGAGCAGACACAGAGGATTGAGCTGTCTAAACATACTGATCCCATGTCAAACCGTTTATATTTTCCGGTCAGCACCATGCTGAGGCAGACATAGCAGGGAAGGCAAGTTTTATTTTTTCCTCTCGGTGACCCCAGGTGACCCCTCAGGCCTCGGAGGTCAGTGGGGGATTGACCCGATTTAGGTCATTCCTGAGGGATTGAGTGGAAAAAGGCACTTTCTCCCAGTGCTGGGTCAGTCAGCTGACACTGGGTGGTCAGCGGAGTAAATGGACCGTTTGGTGTCTGTTCCCTTAATTCCTCACAATTTAGGGAGAATGCAGCATAATACAAGCTTGTCAGTGCCTTAAACTGTAATGTAATTTAGACGGAGAATGATTTGTTGTCATGTTCACAAAGGCAGATTACTGACATATGCCAAATGATGATGTATTTACAGAGACATATGTAACCATCTCACAATTTCTTTAACTAAATGGTATTTCTTTTAAACAGTACTGAGAAGTAAACAGTCTGTGGATCGCAAAGTGATTACAAACACTCTCAAAATAGGTCATAAGCTTGGCCCGTCCTCAATTGGACTCTTTTCTATTTTTAGCCACCCACAGTGAATCATTGAAAATGCTAAAACAAGTGTCACACTTGTTTGAAACGCCGTCTGACAGGAACCACACCCTGTCCAAGATACTGGGAGGGGGATTCCCATCATTTATTGACCAGTCCGTTTGTGCATTGAGAGGCTCGGTGCTATAAATGGAATAACGACTTGTGACCGGCAGTAATCAGGCTCAGTCACAGTATTTAGTTTTAATTCCAGGAAAGGAATAAAAACTGTCCGTTCCCACTAAAAATCAGTTTTTCGATTAAGGTGGACTCGATCAATAACGGACCATTGGCTGTCGAAACACGTAGTTATCTGTTATTATGCTATCCATATTTGTCATTTACTTTACTGGATGGTTCTTGTTGAGGATCAGAAATATTGTACATTCTGTATTCTGATACAAAATTCAGTTTTAGGTATTGATTGTATCTACAAGTTGTTAACCCTGATAATCTCTCCACTCTAAAGCGGTTGGTAGTGCTGTTCAAATACATTTTTTGTTATAGTTATTTTGTTATACTTACTAATAAATAAGGGTATCTGTGACTGTCGCAGTATTTTAATAAGCCCATCCAATCATGTCATTCAGCCCAAATGATATGATTGGACGGGCTACCTATCTACCTGCATGTACTCATTGCACATCAGAGTCGTCCACAAGCCGCTAGCTTGAGAGCCATGAGTACTAACGATATCCACGTTGGTTGTTTACGGTCACTGTGATAATTGTGAGGGAGTGACTTGGGTGGGAGACCTGAAGGAGACGGACTGTCAGTGTTGCCAACTTGGCGACTTTCTCACCATATTTTGGGACTTTTAGACGTAGTGCTGTAGAACGCCTTGCCTGGCAAGAAGTGAAAGTCAGTTGTTTGTTGCATTGCAACATCAACAGCCAGCAAAAGAGCTGCGTTACTGCTATTTTGGACAGAGAGCGACTACCAGATGGCAGTAAAACGTCCACCTAAAAAGTTCTGTACAAAAGTGAAACTAAGTTATTTCTACTCTACTGTCATATTGCACTGAAATGGCCTGTGTTGGACAATAAAATATTATGAATATAAGGTTTTCCAAAATGGTGGAAGGGGCTGTGAAAAAAAAACATGAGTTTTTGCTAGCTACTTTAACTGGAAAACAGCTGGCAACACTGAACTCGGCTTATCGGTTGAGTCATATTTGAAATCTAGTGCAGTCTTGCTAGTTTCTCAGCATTACTGGCCCAACCTTGAAGTTCCTCTACTTAGCATTCATGAGAAGTATATCAACATGTAATAAATGGCATGTAGCACATTGTAATGTAGTTTTAAGCAGATGTAAGTGTTTATGAATGTATTTAACAACTATAACTCCTCCTATAGTCTGTATATACAGAGTTTATGGTAGAAATAAATAATGAATGACAATATAATAAGACACAGTCGAAACAGAAAATGTCTTAATCAGTGAAGTTTTAATTGTTGACTATTACTGTACATTATTACACACCTGTGTTGAATGCTGGATTCTGATTGGTCAATCAAGTCGTTCTACAGTTATTTCTTTATGTATAGCAGACTGCTGTTATGGGCTCAGTTCTGATGTGGGACTCTGGCGGACCGTGTTTGTGTCAAATTATTGATTTCTTAAGTAAGTAGCCATGTAATAAGCAGGATAATGTACAACTAGCGGGTCATTGTTGTGAAAGAAATCCCTTCAGGGCGATGAGAGACGTGTCCTGTCTGGGTTTGACAATGACCCGCTGTAGCTGTATATAATCCCTTATTTAATAAACACTTAAAAATAGCCTTATAGCCGCATACAACTACATTATGTAGTATTAAATCTTTCTGTACTGCTTATACATGCTGACTGGGGGGGCATAAAGCGATGTGTTACCATTCTTTAACTTCTTGTATGAACTGAGGATGATTCTTTCATGGGCCAAATAGGCCTCCTCCTACTGGCCTGCATTACGGGCTTACAATCCCAGCAGACTTCCTGCAGCGACCATATTCCAGGAGGGGAAATACGTTATGTTACGACTGCGTCAGATACTTTGGAACCATCCACAAGAGAAATTCTCTACAACATCTATTCCTTAATGGTTTGACTCTGGGATTCTTGAAAACCTGCCACAGTGATGCTGACGCATGTAGCATGTGACCCTCTGCAGGATTAGCAATGTTAATTTATGCTTTGGTGACTGAAGTGTATCTTGCTGATTTATGAGCCTCAGACACAGCTCCTGTCTGTGTGAGGATGGTCTATTTATATACACGGTGTGTCTGGGGTGCAGTGAAAGCCGGTGCAGGGAATTCCATCATGGTCTGTGTGCCACACATGTCTGGAGCCCTCCTCCTTTGCTCTTTCACCCCGAGACACAGCAGAGGAGATCACATTTCCATGTGTGGCAGCAGTGAAGTCCACCGACATAGCGTCTGCAGTTTACAACATGCTTTTTTGAGGTTTGCCTGTAACTCTTTAGGAGTTTAGGGCCTGGTGGTAAATGGACAGATGCTCTCACCTTACCCCGAAAGCGCTCATGTGTTAAATAAATCTGGAGGAAAAAAATGACAGGTAATTACTGGACTAATTATCGAACCCGACTTTACCCCTGATTTCACTTACTTTTACTGCAGGTTTGAAAGTCAGATAATGAAATGAATTTCTGATTTTGACGAAGCTGAGCTGAAGCATATAATTAAGATACCAAGCAATTCTGATGAAGCGTCAGCAGCTTCACTTGACATTAACCTCAAATTAATGCCTGAAACCTGTAGTACGGAGAGTGTGTAGCATACAGTGTACATAATGTGTAGTTTATGTAATTTAAGGACCAGTATGTAACATTTAGGGGGAGGCTATTGGCAGAAATGGAATATAATATTAATAAGTATGTTTTCTTTAGTGTATAATCACATGATCATGCTTGGGCCGGAGTCAATAACTTAGTTCGCTCCCGTTGCTGCCACTCTCTCTCTCTTGCTTCACCACTCACTTTCCATGTGAACACAGTCTATGCATGCTACTCGCACAGCAACTGGCTCTAGAGAGGGCCATTTGTGTTTTCACATCAGCCAACATAGCAATAATACACACTTGATACACGGAAGAAGTTGCAACATCACTGCCAGATACCACCAGATCCTACACACTGTTTACACACACCTTTAAATAAGGGAATATATTTTGTATCTTTATTATCATTGCTGTGAAATGAACTTTCCATGATGCAGAAATTATAGGGAGCAATCTGAAAACATGCTAATTTTGTGTGTGTGTGTGTGTGTGTGTGTGTGTGTGTGTGTGTGTGTGTGTGTGTGTGTGTGTTGTGTGTTTGTGTGTCAGCCATTTTGACTTGGCATCACAGGGTAAGCACAGGTGTACTTGATAAAATGAATTATGGTCCTGTTCTAGTTAGTGCCACAGCCATACCAGGGTCCTGACCCACCATGGATCAGGGCCATAACTGGTCATTAACTACACTTATGCTTACCCTGCAATAACATGTCAAAATAGCTGCTGTGAAAAGGGCCTATTGGCTTAATCTTTGACCCAGGACTCTTATAGCAGCAGCAGATTGTCTTCGCTTAAACCAGTACTTCTCTGATTACCCACAGGAGTCTCCGCAGGTCAAGTCTCCCTGGTCGGAGTCAATGAGCCATCTGATGAGGAAACTGGACCAGCTTAATCTCGACATAGAGGAGGCTCTGAGTGCAAACTCCTCCCCCTCCAACACACCCTGCACCACCCGCAAGAAACAGGTCAGAGTATGGTCACACAACATCCTCTAATGATTTTGTCCCTATACTTTGACATAAACACAGAAGTGAACCGTGTTATAAAGCAGCATGCGGACTGCAGTACCGAATGGTATGTGCACTGTCACGGTTGGTACTGTACACATTCCTGTGAATCGTACGCTGCATACTTGGTCATGCTTGTAAACTTCACTAAATCAATTCACTTTGCTCTATGGAGAGAAAATCCAGAGGGATTATTCAGACCTGTGAGCAACAGGTGTTCATCAGAATTTTATGTTTTGTTGAGTTTTTAAAAGTGTAGCTTTAGATTCAAACAAGCTCTCTCAAATAAAGCAGCGGCACCCCATAAACCCAGTATGTGAGAGGAGACTCAGTATGTCAGTCTCTCATGAGTCGTAACCGTGTCTGTGACTTGTGACATATAGTTTATCTGCAACACTGTGGGCTTTGTCTAGGGCATCTTATAGTGTCCTTCTTGACTTGAGTCTGTTTTATGATGTAGGTCTGCAGCTCTTAGCTGTGATACTGCAGTGTACAGTGCTTTAGTCGGGTCAGAATGGTGCGCCAGGAACAGACGGCTATTGTGCTGTCGGGGTTGCGACCAGGACCAAGCAACTCTGTCCCTAAAAAAGGCTCTTCTCATGGTGGCATGTTTCATGAAATATCCCACTAGAGTTAGCAGTTGGGAACAAAAGTGCTCTTTCGGGGTCCATATGTATGTACCGCACAGAGGAGCTATTGTACTGAAGGGAGTTTGTATGATTTGGTCCATTAGGAATGGTTGAGAGAGGCTCACATGCCTCCCAGGCATCTGCAAAACCATCCCAGGCATTCACTATTACTTGCTTTAACTAATGACAGTCAACTGGGCAAGACAAGACATCTTTACTGGGATATTTGACAAGGTCATAATCTCTGTCCTCTCAAAAGAAGATCCACACATACAGGCTCTCTTGTGCGCCTCTGTGTCGAGCTGAATCGAGAGTGGAGATTTCACTTCCCCAGCAGTTGACCTCGGCCTCTTGTTTTCTTTTCCCCTGGCCACCGTTGAGACCATCCTGTCGCAGTCGGTTCCGCCAGACCGAGACGGACCCGGTCCTGATTGTTGTTGTGATGTTGTTACAGTGGGGTGCTGTTTCAAAGTCCACGTTGCACCAAGCCCTGAACGAGCGAGTTCGCCAAAGACCAGACAGAGGGGAATGTCCAAGCCAGGACAGGTCTTCTGCTCCTCGCAGCGCCTTGATGGGATCAAGAGCGACGACCAAGAAGACGGTAAGTTTCTCAGAGATTTCTTCCTGCAGGCATCCCACCCTTTCTGTGAGTCAATGAGAAGTCATACCATACAAGTGGTGTGTAGTATGGTACTTGCAAACCAGTTTTCGTCTTTAAGGCTGCAAGCTGCTAAAATCCTTCCAGTCTAACTCCACAACTGGGTGCACATGTTTTCTTTCTTCAGCTCAAATCTGGCTTTAGCATTTTTGGATGACTGCCATGACCTGTTTACTTCCTGCACTGCACAAAGTATTTCTCAGCTTTCTCAGCTAATTCAGAGTTCTTATTTGTAACTGGGGATTTTCAATCTGTGTCCGTCCTGAATTAGCACTTCACGTATCAGAAATTTTCATCCCTGGATTATTTTCCCTGAAACAGTCCAGTTGGACCTTTTTAGTTTTTGTTGTTGAATTTTGCTGAACACTCTTGTTTTAGCTGTGCTGTTTATCCAGTCTAAATCTTCTAGGTGTTTTTACACCTGCTTTGTTGAGTTTTTTTTTTTTTAATCTGAGGGTAAAGAAACAAACTGATGGTATCGGTGAAAGAAGAACGATTTCTCCTCTTACAAATATTTTCATAAGCTTTCTTATCAGTTTCCTTCATGAATAAAATCACACTCTGTGAAAGCTACATTTCACAATCACATATTTGATCCCTTTATCATGATCACTGTGTTGACAGAGAATAAATCACAAATCCATCACCAGTCAGCTGAAACTCTGACAACCCCCTTCTGTACAGCTGCTCTTCCCTCAGCATCTGTCAATATTTGAGGTTTGCATTGAGAATAAGATCAGCTTAGGCATTCTTAAACAAGGAGGACTCACTTCTGCCGGACAAAGTATATAAATGTCACTATTCACCGGCCCTAAGAGGAACAGACAACTGAGAGATTTGCAGAATGCAGGGCAGGTTTAAACTCAAAGCCTTTCAGCTTGGGCTTTGTGGCTCCTTGATGGCTCTGCTGCAGTGTGATGGCAAACAACCTGCTTATAAGAGAAAACTGTAGCCGTCCGCTCAGATGCTCTTCCACTTTCCAGCTTCATTTAGTGATATCATATTTTACCATGTTACCTTGTCATATTTTGTTACTACTGCACGTCCACGGAAGGTGCTTGGGGTGAAACAGAGTTGAGCATAAGAAGATTATTTTGTCTGTGAGCACTGAGTACTTCAAGTGAAATGATGTTCTCAGATGTGTTGCCACCTGTCTTTTTTTTATGGAACCCATAACTACCTCTTGAAAATGACAGCAGTATGGGTTAAAATGTGGCTCGAGGACAGCTGGGAATGTTCACATATGGCAGGGACGAGAGTATTTTGGCTGCACTGGAACCTTGAGCATAATGGCATCACATGTTATTCAGTGGCCACATATTTTAGGATGTTTGATGATCATATGAATGATGCATTTTCATTAGTGCTGTCAGTTGATTAAAATATTGAATCATGACTAATCACATTATTGTTAAATTAATCACATTTTTTATCTGTTAAAAATATGATCTTAAAGGGAGATTTGAGCAAAATATGCTTGCTTTATTGAAATGTATGTAGATATTTATTATTTGAAATCAATTAACAACACAAACAATGACAGACATTGCCCAGAAACCCTCACAGGTACTGCATTTAGCATAAAAAATATGCTCAAATCATAACATAACAAACTGCAACCCAACAGGCAGCAACAGCTGTCAGTGTGTCAGTGTGCTGACTTGACTATGACTTGCCCCAAACTGCATGTGATTATCATAAAGTGGGCATGTCTGTGAAGGGGAGACTCGTTTGTACCCACAGAATCCATTTTCAATCAAATATCTTGAGGTCAGAGGTCAAAGGACCCCTTTGAAATTAGCCATGACAGTTTTTGCTCTCTAAAATTTAGTGTAAGTTTGGGTTAGGGTTCATGTTATTTAACCTCCTTCAGAGCAAGCTAGTATGACGTGACTGGTACCAATGGATTCCTTTGGTTATGTAGTTTCTTATGATGCCAAGATCTTCAGTTCGTTGAAGTGCTGAATTAAAATTATATTTTGTACAACTCCAGGTTAGTAGGGAAAACTGATGTCTGACAACTGACCATTTACAGTATGGAAAACTGGGTGAAAATTAGGGTAGAAAAATAGAATCTTATCAGCTAAAGAATAGTGGGATATTTCTGGAAATATACTTATTCACTTTCTGCCAAATGGTTACATGTGAAGATTGGCACCACACACGTGCTTACAGTAATGAGGCTACAGCTTCCAGTCAGTTAGCTTAGCATAAAGACTGGAAACAGAGGAAACAGCTAGCTTGACCCTGTCCAGTGGTAACGAAATCCTCCACTCTCCACCAGCACACATATAAATGTCAGACTATACTATTCCTTTAAGTTTGAGCACTGGTTTGACACTGCAAAGTTTTCCAAAAACAGATGAGACAACATGTCAGCAGTACATGCAGAGATCTTTCCTGCTCTGTCCCCTCTCAGTCTTACATAACAGCTCTGGAGTCCGGATGAAACTTATGACAGCAGGGAGAGAGAATGCGATACAGATTGAATCACAGCCTCGGAGTCTAAGAATAAACCCGCCGAATGTGTGAACCATTATACCCTGTTTGAACGAGCCGTCATGGCTTTAATAAAAGTTTTTGGCACCTGCCTGACAACCTTTGACTCCCCTCCGCCTCTGTGTATCTCTAAAAGGTGGAATGCACCTCGTACCTCTCTCATCTCAATCTGCTGCACATCACGCAGGCAGAGCTAGTCTTAGCAGGAATGTGTTGGGTGTTGACTAAGATTTGTCTTGTTGAAGGAGATATTTTTTATTTAATCTTCATATCGTTTTTTACACAATGACTATCAGAAGATGGTATGCACCTTTTGTTAACAGATGTTTTAACAGCCATTGTCCTGAAATGCCATTTCAATATCAGTGGGAAAAATAAGGAATTTTTAAGTTTTTAACCATTAACCTGCTAAAGCTACTGACTTACTACTACTACTAGTAGTACTACTACTTTCCTACTACTACTGATACTACCTTGTACAATGACAGCTATTCTTCAGACTACTGAGCCTGATATCACTCCCTGTCATTTAATACACAGACTGACACCTGGCACGTTCAACACCAGCTCAGTCAATGTTGTCTGATGCTGTAAAAGCTTGTTTATATCAGTAATGCTTGTAAGCACAATAATGAATATGTTTTCAGTCGCAGTAACTATGTGCTTAAACTTAAACTTAAAATTAAGCAAAAACATTTGCTTAGGATTAAGAATAAAACCCACTTAGGTTCAGAAGAAAACAACATGGTTTGGCTTAAAACGACTACATTTTTACAGTGCAAATGTGACTTGATGTGAACACAGGACACAAATGAACAGCTGATTGTAAAGTGAAAGTGAAATGTGACACACAGGACATGAACAGCAGCCTCCTGGATGAAAGTCTTGTGTTAGTTGGACCCGTTCACCTCCACTCCTGCCTGCCATATCTCACTCTTTATAATCCATCCCCAAAGCACTTTCCCTGTTTTTCCTGTTGCTGCAGATGGGTTTACATTGTAGTTAATGGAAAGCCCGGTCTGTCATACTGTAGAGGCGTATTGAACACAGATGACCATGACAAAGCCTCGGTATTGGACGCCCTGGGAATGAAAATGGGCCAAAATAAGCCAATGTTTGTGATGAATTGCAGCTTTTCAGTTATGATAATTATATTAGCCCAAAATGCACTGGTTGGGCCTTTATAGCGGGATGTTCATTTTAGGTAGTTGCTCCAAAAAAATGCTGTTTTACCAAATGTGTTTTCCTTCTCAAAACCAGTCTTATATGACTGATTGAAAAGGTCCTTTCATAAACTGTATTTAGAGTGGAAATGATTTGTTGATTAATTTATTTGTTTTCATTTGTCAAGAAAATATGCCCAGTATTCACAGCTTACAGCTTTTCAGATGTGAGGATTTGCTGCTTTTCTTTATTATCCATCATTGTTAATTTGTGTTTTGCAATCTGAGATCATAATCTTGGGCTCTTGAAATGTAGTGGACATTTTTTTAAATTTTCTTACATTTTATATATTAAAATATATATTTGGTGAAGACAGGGTGCACGCTGGACAGGTCGCCAGACTATCACTTATCATTTATTAGTCAGTTAATAAAATAATGAAGAGATGTATTAATAATGTAAGTAGCTCTAAATGCCTGTAGTAGTTGTCTGGACTTTGCTGCTCAGCACAGTGTTCTAGTATCGGTGGAGAGATGTATTTGGGTTGAGGATTCCTACTTTTAATTGGTGTTGACAGAGGACACGCTGCTCTGTCATTCGGACCGACCGGTCTTGTAACTGCCCTGTTGACTCTCAGGCAGGGTGTCATTTGTGCTGGGAGAGCAGCTATCATTCAGCCACACGGACCTGTCACTCCATGTAAACATCCTTGTTGGTGAAAGCAAAGACAGCCGTCCTGAAAGGGACTCCTGCTGCTCCTCCTGCGTGGAGGATGTCACTTTTCCTGACCTGCAACCTCTGACACGTTTCCACCATCTGACTGCGACTGGACTGATCCACGGCGATGTGTTTAAAGTGGGTCATCGCTCCAGATATGCCGGGATGAAATACTTTCTTTTGACTGTTGAAAATGAGAGTGATGTGTTCAAGTCTTTGAAGCCCTGTCAAATGGGCACATCTCCACTGGGGCCCAGCATCTGGTTTTCAGAGTGCTGAGTTTATTTTTGAAACTGGGTCTAAAGCTCAGAGACTAACTTATCAGGCCCATTGCATTCCCCTCTCTTCCAAGATGCGTGTAGACCTTGAAAGAAAGAAGAAAGAAAGATATTCCTTTATTAGTCCCACAATGGGGAAATTCAGTTTTACACTTGTTCACACAGTACATATACATGTCAATGGAGAGATGTCAGAGTGAGGGGGCTGCTCCTGACAAGCGCCCAGAGCAGGTGGGGGTTTGGTGCCTTGCTCAGGGGCACCTCGGCAGTGCAAGAGGCAGGTCCAAGAGGTAAACTGGCACCTCTCCAGCAACCAGTTGGTCTTGGTCCATGGGGGACTTGAACCGGTGACCTCCGTGTCCTAACCCAAGTCCTTACGGACTGAGCTACTGCCGCCCCCACAGCGACGATGGCCCTCCATGTTTCTGTACATTAAACTCCGCCTTTGAACTCTGCTACACAAGTGTTTAGGTATGTGTTGAAATTCTGCCAGACTGTGCCAAAACTCTCGGTCAATAATGAGGGATACATCAGTGGCTGCAGAGGCCTCACTCACCTCCTCCATATTTAAACAGAGGTAAAAATACATCTAGAAGGACATACCTTTATGACCGGTCTTCCTATTTCCCTTGTTTCTCTGTTAAAAGACCAGTGTGTAGGATTTAGGGATGTCTAGTGGTGAGGTTGTAGATTGCAGCCAATTTAAATCTCTCCCATGTGCCAAGCATGTGGAAGAACTACAGTGGCTGACGTTAGAGTAGCTTAGGTCATTTGGAGCAGAGCTAGTGCTCAGAGAGTGTGTGTACATGGTAAGTGAGTGGTGAAGCAAGAGAGCAAGCACAGGTGAATGTGTGTGAGCAAACAAGTGGAGCAGAAGACAGAGCTAGTTTAGCTTTGTGAATATACAGTGGAATTTACCACCCGATTCGACTGCTATCAGGCCTTTAAATAGGTGTTATCAGTGACTATAAGCACCATAGATGTGGATCATTAGGAGCCTACTACACCTACTATCTTGTGAAAGTAAAAATTAAATGTAATAAGTTGGAACATTTTGTAAAACTGAATGAAACTTTATCTTTTAAACACAAACAAAAAGGCTTCTTCAAGTTTATGCAACAAACTGCAACTTTTAGGCAATAAAAAAGTAGTTAAGTTTGGGGAAAACATCAAGCCCCCAGAAAGAGCGCTCGGCTTTGAAGCTAATTTTACATAGTGGCCAAACGGTGGAATTACAACTTCTTTCATGTGATACCGTTAAGTACAAAAGACTCTTTGTCTTTGGCTTACATTGGGAAACAGACTTAAGAAATTAGCGGCTAACACTTGAATAACCCGAATTTAAATCAACTTAAAGTCCTAAAAGTAGTAAAATCCACTAATATCCAAATCCAGAGTTATTTCCCTTCTTCCGTTCATGTGAATGAACCCCAGATGTGCCAAATGGATGCAGATCACTGGATACTCGTGTAATTTTAGAATTAAAAGTCAAGCTTCTTTGCTTTTTTTTTTTTGCCATTGAACAACTTTCACAGGAATGGATGGTGTGCCACCTCTAACGCTGTATCCAGGTCTCATGAGGACATGTTGTCTACAAACAGTTCATTCTAAAGTAACAAAAACTCACCACAATCTTATTTTCAGACAATTATACAGAAAGATTTTGTGTCCAAATATAACTGGGTGGTTGAGCCTGCTAACCCTGGAGCCACGTGGACACCCTGGTGGTTTAATGTAGCCTAACAGAATTTTGGCTGTGACTCTCTCGATGGTTTAAATCTTCCTCTTCATCTGAATAAATCATAAATGGACTCCCAGGTGCCCGCTGTCCCCTGGCCTCATTTGCCGTGTGGCCTAAAAGTGTCAAAGACCATGTAACAAAGACACAGTGCACAAACAAAACCACCTGTCCTGTTTAATCCAGCCAATCAGCTCTTCTTTGTTGTCACAGCAAAGTGGCAGCCATATAGGTCGCTCATACAGCCAAGTGCTTCTTTACACTGCAAGCATTTCTGCTGCCATGACAACGGCGGGGGGCCGTGGCCCTCATGAAACATGCAGTACACGACTAACTTATTGTGTTGGATCCAACTAGCCAATAAAAACCTTTGCAGATATGTTGATGGAAGTTTGAATCGGCACCGCGTGGGCTGATTGCCAACTGACTGTCATGACGGAGGGTCAACAGTGTTGTGAACGGGCAGGCTGGGAGTTTTTTTGCCTCTGCCAGGGGAGAGATGTGGAAACAGGACAAGCAAACAAGAACGTAAATCAGAGCAGTAGGACAGAGAGGGGAAGTGGAGGAGAGAGTTGGGCGAGACACTGGTCCAAATCAGGAAGACACTTTCAGTGCTCTGGTCTCTGGCAGTCATTTCATTACCTGCAGAATTAACCATTAAAAAGGACCTTTATCTTTCACCTTAAGTGTTTTAATTAAGAATCCTACTTTTTGCAGGTAATAGATATCATCCATTTCCTTACAATGCCACTTTTCCAATACAAGCAACGTAACAGTATTCTAGAGAAACTGTTCATGCCTCAATAAAATGCCCTTTAATCTTTAGCAAAATGCCTAAAAACCCCTTAACTCTCAGATGGACCACCGGTGGGCCTGGCTGCTATTCTGTCTTTCAGAGGTTGTTGCACGCTGAGTTTTCAAGGTTTCAGAGAAAACCTAAGGAATCCATTGGTACCAACCGCGTCATGTTCGCTTGTCAGGAAGAACACTAAATAACAAAGTTCCGCTAAATTTAGGCAAGTAAAAACTGGTATGGTGATATTCAACGGGCTCCTTAGACCTCTGACTTCAAGATAGGTGAATGAAAATGGGTTCTCTGGGTACCCACTAATCTCCCCTTTACAGACATGCCCACTTTATGATAATCACATGCAGTCAATGCGATGACCTCCAGGATAATCACAGCCTCATGAAACTTTACAGCCACAAACTAGAGACATTCAGAGGATGTGTTGCTTTCTTTGGTATATCAATAATGAGGAAGTTTCTGAGCAGTTTCCAGAACAGAAGCTCTCGCCATCCATTTGTCAGAAAATGCAAATCTTGCAGAAATAAGATAAGATAAGATGAACCTTTATTAATCCCCGGAGGGAAATTTGGGATCTCCAAATCTCAAAAGTTATTGATACCAAATCACAGCATGGCTTTTTTCTGTTGTGTTCCTCAAGGTCTTGGTGTCTTAATGTAGTATTTTGGGGGGGATTTTTGATCATTTTTATTAAAAATGTTAAAATTTTGCACCAAATCTGTGTAACAAATGGTATCAACCTAAAAATTGCTGCAACAATTTATGAGACATAATAGAGCATGAGACTGGTCATTACTACCAACATGTTCTATGCTCTTATACACTTTTTATTTATTTTAATTGATATATACATTTATTAATCGTTTTTATGACTTGTTAATGAGCCGCATGTCAAAAATAATCTTGATGCTCCCAGCTTTGAGATGATGTGAACCACTTCTATGTGCCATATACTGTTGCCTATCTACCCATGAACATCCCCTATCCCTCTAAAAATTAGGTAAGGCGTTAAATCTCCTTGTGACAACAGATAACTGGAGATTGCAGGCTGGTGCCACTGAGTTAACAAGTGCTAAATCATGCCACCAGTTCTGCTGTGGATTCTCTTTATTGACTTTGTCATTACGGTAGTGATTGCACTACTGAAGAATGCAGGGAGACATCCTCTATCCCTGAATTCAGGGAACTGGGTGTGTGCCTCTAATGGTTTTCACAGCCAAATAATGTGACACGCTTTTGTTAGCTTTCAGAGTGGAGCTACGTTCAAGGAGCTATCCACCACCTTATGATGAGAAGCCTCCTCTCAAAATGAACTTCCTGTGCTACAGTTACTGATTTATTTCTCTTGTCTTGTAGATAACCGGTAAGATGACCAACGCAGCAGGGGCAGGTAAGACATTATTTATGTTTTTCCAGCGGCGTTTTGATGCAGTGTCCCTACATTGCTTTCTCAGACCTTAACACTATCACTTCACATAAGAACAAACCAGTTTTGATATTTGGCCCTGGCATCATGCAGAGAGTCTCAAGTGTGTGTCTTCGTTTGTCATGAGCCTGTGATACACTGACAACCCTTTCCTCATTGCTCAGTGCATGCTGGGATAGCACCCATTGACCCAGGTTTAACAGGTAGAGCAGTAGTGACCACATTAATATCAGAAAGCTCAATAAATGCTCATCTGTATGGCAGAGTACTGCTAGACGTCAGCACACGTTGCCACATACATTTGTATCAACACCAAATAACCTTCTGTCATCACAGACTACAAGAACAGCAATGAGAATAACTTGATTCCTGAGAGATACAGGTGTCTGCTAACAATCTATGAAGTTGTTTAGAGGCCAACCGAAATATGAAATGCACAATTTTATTAAATGTGTAAGAAATGCATTTTCCCAAAATTCTGCCCTCCCAGGACAGTTGGGACAGTGGGTAGGCTTTGGTTAGGACACCTTATTCTAAATTTTAAAAATTGCGCACCAAATTTGAAAACCTTATATTTACAATGTCAGGAAAACATAAGCGATAAGATAAGATAAGATATTCCTTTATTAGTCCCACAGTGGGGAAATTCACACATTACAGCAGCAAGTGGATAGTGCAATAAAAGACAAGAAGCATAGATGTAAAAACAGTATTAATACAAATAAAATAAATTAGTATATACGTAATAGAAAAGTAAAGCCAGAAATGTGTCCATCATATCAATGATATAATTGTACATATAAGTCCTTATTGCACTTATGTCCGGTGAGTTTATTGTGAATGTGACTGTGTATGTGGTCTACTGGGAAATTTGTAAATTTGTAATATTTTCAGAAATTACTGTCTGAAGTTACTGAATGACTGTCTGTCCCTTGAGTATTATTATATTATTCAACTAGGAAAAGCCGCCTTCTTGTGTCTTGTTTTTGTCTGCTTGTTGTTGATTTGTAACATAGAAACTATAAGCAATACTGTCAGCTAACACTAGCATCAACTGATATGTTTTTGTATGTGGCAGAACATAAAACAGTCTGAAATATTAAAACTAACATACTAAAAATAACAAAAGAGCTAAAAATATACATACATGCTGTATATTTGTGAATAAAATGTAAGGAATAGTCAAAAAGGGTCCACTTTGAGGCTGAAAGTGAAGAGGGTGTGGACAGTTTACAATATGTACAGTTCACAAATAGCTGAATCCAGAGTTATTTTCCTTAACACAGTGAACATGTATCAGATCCACAGGACTACACCACCCTGCATGCTCATATAACATACTGGGTTCTGCCAGCTTCCTGCTAGCTGTATGCAGTAATATTGGCTGTAATTTGTCACTTATATATATATATATATATATATATATATATATATATATATATATATATATATATATATATATATATATATATATATATATATAAACAACTGGTTATCGCCAGCAGCTAGCAGTCTAGTAGCATACATGAGAGAATATATATATATATATAGGCTATATAAATAACACGCAGGGCAAAAGCACGGGACAGAACCTCTTATACGTCTGTGGTCTGTATTTTATTGGACATCTATTTTAGAGGTCCATATCTTGAAATGGTTTGAGATCACTCTCAAAATCTTTCTGCTGGATTTTCTAACTTCCATTTTTTTTCACGTTATGCTCCTTTAGGAAGCAACCGGGCAAAAAAGTGTAATAAATAAATAAGTTAAATAAGTAAATAATTGTAATAGTATGCATGTTTACGATATTTTTATTGTTCAGCGCATGCCATTTTTGTAGAGACATTAAATATGACAATAGAATAGAAATAATTTTGTTTTACTTTTGTCTGGGACGTTTACTGGCCTCCGGTAGTGTAGGCACTGCCCCCATCGTACCCCTCGTTCCAACCGACCCCGCTCTCCCCTATCAGTCATTGCAGTCTTTGCACTGATATCAGGGTGTATTTCTGTCCCCATTTCTGTTCATTTTCACTAAGAAATTAAACTGGAAAGATTTAGCTGAAGAGCGCTAAATCTCCCTCTATATCATTTTTGTTCACTGGGCAGTTAAGCTAGAAATTTAGCAAGAAAGGGAACCTTTATGCTTAAATGTAGAGTTTAGACTCTGTTGCCTTGTGAAATTTCCTCAGATCAGTTTCAAAGCTGATCTGTTCAGTCTCTCTGTACTGCAGTTGAAACAGTGCTGCACTGCTGTCTGACACATGAAAATCTCCCCACGAGTTGCTCCTGCACTGTGTCCTGGTCCTGTCCTGGTCCTGCACTGTGTCCTGGTCCTGTCCTGGTCCTGCACTGTGTCCTGGTCCTGCACTGTGTCCTGGTCCTGTCCTGGTCCTGCACTGTGTCCTGGTCCTAGACTGTGTCCTGGTCCTGCACTGTGTCCTGCTCCTGCTCTGTGTCCTGGTCCTGCACTGTGTCCTAGTCCTGCACTGTGTCCTGGTCCTGCACTGTGTCCTGGTCCTGTCCTGGTCCTGCACTGTGTCCTGGTCCTGCACTGTGTCCTGGTCCTGTCCTGGTCCTGCACTGTGTCCTGGTCCTAGACTGTGTCCTGGTCCTACACTGTGTCCTGGTCCTGCTCTGTGTCCTGGTCCTGCACTGTGTCCTAGTCCTGCACTGTGTCCTGGTCCTGCACTGTGTCCTGGTCCTGCCCGGTGGCATTGCTCAGGCCTCAGACAATGTTAATAAGACTGACAGCCACAGGTGTCTCCTCCCTCCCTCCCATGCAGCCGGTGTCTCAAGAATGTCTCTCATTTTAAAGGCCTTCTATGTGTTGGTCACTTGGCGGGATGCAGTTAAAATTAGGCGGCGTGCCAGATCATTGTTTTATGTTTTGCTGAGGGGAAATATTTGGCCCTTGTGATGTGGCCCTTGGGGGGCAGCTGCGGGATTTGGGTAGATGCCATTTTAGGCTCAAGTTGCACTCTCACATGACCTCTGTTGTGCACGACAGCAACACACAAGTGGACATTATGGTCTGGAAAAATTCCATGTCACTTTTATGCAGCAGTTAACTAATGTGTGGTCTGCTGGCGTGTATGAGATATGCCCTGTGACCGATCGCTGGTCGCTCCTAACTGTAATTCTTGGAAACCTGAGTGTGAGACCACCGTGAATAACGTCAACAAGTTTGTCAACACGGCGATGAGATTCTCCTCAAAGACATTTATCATTCTATTTTTCCACCATATGATTTCCATAGCAAGCTTCATGCTTTCTCTTGTAGGTGGCTGAAATAAACCAGACCAGAGACAGAGTCACTGTCGACTTTATTTAGTCATCGAGTTAATGAAATCAACATATGGTTTCAACTGGAATCTAATAATAAAATAATAACATAACGTGGAGAATGATGAATGTTGTAAAGAGGACAAACCTGGCAGAGAGTCAGACACATTAGGTGCGATATTCCCTGTTTGCATTTTACAGCTGGGCTAAGGAGACCTCTTTTATGACAGGGATACGAGGTGGCCAGATGGTTCTCAGCATCGTCCATAACAACACTGTCCACCTCATTAAAATGACATTGTCCAGGAGAGGAAAGCACATTCTTCGGGTCCAGATCCAAAATAGCAAAGCAGCAGTGAGAAATCTGTTGGTATTCTGTGCTATAAATGTGCACCGTCTTTTTATGCTCATGGTCTACACAGTCAGTGTGTGTGCAAGTACACGCACTGTTTTTATCAATAGCTGCCTGTAAACAAAACATTCTGGTTAACAATTGCACACTATTAAAGAACTTTAAGGCTTTAAAATCTTGAATCTTGAAACACTAGATAACCTTGTATAACAGTAATGAAAATAACTGATTGAATAAATGATCCCTGAACAGATGCAGGTGCCTGTTAATAATATCAACAACAGTTATCAAGTTTTTTAGAGGCCAACCTAAATGTGAAAGGCACAATTTTGTTAAATGTACAAGGACTGCATTTTCCCAAATTCTGCCTCTCCGGGACAGTTGAGACACCTTGTTCTGGGCTAACAAAAATATAATTTAAATAAAAAAAAAAAACATCTTATATTTACAATTCCACTTGTCTTTGAGAAAAAGAAAACATTTGAAAAATTATTATATTTCTATAAATTACTGAGGTGCAGAACTTTGCAAAAATAATTGGGTTTGTGACTGGCTGCAACTCAGTGGGTCTTATTCAACTAGAAAAAGCCTTTGTCTTCTTTATGTCTGCTTTTTGTTGATTAATAACAAGGTAGGAACTGAACAATACTGTCACAGACACAAGACACAGCTTGGACTCCTGTTCGAACTACCAACAAAACTTCAGACAGCTACTGCAGAACACTAGCATCAACTGAAAATAAGCTTTCCAACAATATTTTTTGTGTGTGGCTGAACTAAAAACAATATGGAAAAATAACAAAAGAGCCAAAGTTGTACTGACATGCTGTATATTTCAGAGCTGTGAATAAAATGTGAGGAATAGTCAGACGGTGTCCACTTTGAGGTTGAAAGTGAAGAAAGTGTGGATGAGTATGAGCACGTTGAAGAGGCGTAGTCACTTTCTAACTTACTAAAAAGGCTCTGTCCCTACTGTCCTCCTGTCCCAACCGACCCCGCTCTCCCCTATTCATAAAACCAGAAACATAGTTTTTACAAGCTCCCCATTTACCTTAAAGGCAAATCATCTTTTGTAAATAAAAACATGTTTGCATGATTTCAAAAGACTGACTGCAAAGATATACATTTTTTTGACAATTTTTAGCACTCCAACATTTACAGTGAGATCAATAAATAATGGCCCAACTGTTTGTCTCATTGTCAACTCTGATAATGAGCACTGCACCAATTCGGATCGAAAAAGTGACGAGAGATTTCAAAAATAGTTCAGGGGATTTCAAAACTCTTCCTACTTGTTTTAATGTATTTAAGATCATGCAAGGAATTCATGGGTGGGGGACACTAGAGCTTTTAGAACCACTTGAACTTGTTGTTTTGTTTTTCCTGAGGCTCCATCTTCAAGCTGCATATGGATAAGCTCAAAGAAGATTTGGTCTATGGAGGGGGGAGAAAAAAAAAAAGCTTAATCCTCCTTCTCAAATGTTTTTCTGAAGCTATTACTCAACGTGTTTGGAGCATTTTTGAAGTTTGATGGGCCGAAAGTGGCTCATTCCCTCTCACACAGCATAATTTTTATGGAAATCTAGTCCCTGCAGTCTCTTTAATTGCAGAGTGGAAATGAATGGCTTCCTCTGGTGAGAGGAGGCAGGTATGTTCATCCTCAAAACCCTGTTGCCTTAACTGACATGAGTCATAGAAATAATGAATCCACAGTGAAACTGCAGCGCTGAGATCTCCATGTGCAGCCAACTTTCTGTCAGAGATACAGTACAGATAAGCAGGATAACACTGCAGATATCTGTCTGGCCTAAGACCCGTGTTTAGTGGGCAGACACAAGATTTTGTGATGGTTATGCCACTAATGTATATTTTGTAAATGCATTTGTGTTTAGTATAAAAATAAAGATTACAGCGGAGAGGTTAGACAAGCAGACACACTGACAGGGTCCAAGGAGAAGCAGTTATGCAGAACTCAGTGACTTTTAACTTGCATAAATAAATGCTCATGTGCTTTGTGATGATAAACATCACCTTCCCAAACAGCAGTTGGAGGGAAAATGAGGCTTAAACGGCACTCTGTGGCCCAGAACTGTCAGGCTGAAGTTTCCCACTCTGAGCTTTCAAACAGACATTTACACAGATCCTCTCTCTGAATAAATATGCTAATCTACTTTCAATGTGGAAATCTCCTGCTACTGATTATAAGAAAAACAAAGAGGAAACTGTGAATCCCTTGGAGATGTCTCTCTGTTTGTAAGGAAAGTAACGTAAAGCCTTGTGTCCCCTCACACACTGGTGTGAATGACTCCCAGAGAAAAGCTGTGGAAAAAAAGGGGAAAGGGATGTTTTCAGTGTTTTAATCTAGAACGCCGCATTTGCTTCATTGGCAGCGTTAAATGTCACCCGGTGATGGATTCCCAAATGCTGCTTTTATTGATTGTGATTTCAGGGCCGTCTAATCGAGCTGCACACTGTTCTCACACTGAGGGAAGTGTCTGAGGAATGTGGAAGTGAGATGAAGTAAACACTGACTGTGTGGGCTGTAAAGGCAGAGAAATGTCTGAATCTAGTGCCCTTTGGCAGCATATAGCTCTTCTTTTTTTAACTTTGATTAGTGGGTTTTTCATGAATACCCTATTGCATCATCAGAGCATTTATGAAAAGTGAAAAGGTTTACTGTACATTCCCTTTATTCAAGGACAAAATAAAAAGTGACTGCTGATATATTGCTAAACACCAAACAAGACTGGGTAAACTAAATTAACACAACCATAAAAACTGATTTTTTAAAAGAACAAAGAAAACAAAAAATAAGAAAAACAAATAAAACAAAATAAAAATCAATCAGTCAGTTAGTAATAAACCTTGTCCATAATAGATACTAATAATCATGACAGCCACATATGACCCACACTACAGCAAACAAAATATTGATACCCCACCAAACCACAAAAGTTCCTTCAGTCAGGAATGAGAGGGAAGTTTATTCTCTTAACAGCCTGGAATGACAGATCTCGTATTTTCCCAAATTTATTGAGGAGCCAAAAAAGTCAGATATTTTCCAAACAATAAAGGATGTCTCGTATCCAGTGCAGCAAATGTTTCCAATGGAATAAAAATCAGTGAGATTAATTTTTTGTGTTTTTTTTTTTTTTTTTTGGCAACATTAAGTGATGAGCAGTAAAGTCTGTGGTGTTTTGGTGCATCGTCTACTGAGTTTAAGAGGTCTGTTGAATGGTGTGATATACTTTTCAGTGAATCATCTGTCGATGAAGTCTGTAAGTGCTGCATTTCTTTATATCCATAGTGGCTATCTCTGTTCAGTTTTGCTGCCTCCAGTAACTCAGTGCATGTCATATCTTTGGTGTTTTTGCTCAAAATACATTACACACCTTATTTATTTATGTGAAACATCCATAGACTGTATATAAGAAGTGGACATAGTCAACATGACGTCACCCATTGGTTTGTGACTTTTGAAGCCTCGGGTTCTACATTTTGGCCATCACCATCTTGGTTTTTGGCCGTTGCCATGTTTTTTTTCAACCAGAGGTGAACCAACAGGGTGGAGCTAAATACAATGGAATGCTGGATAACACAATTTTAGGTGACCCAAAGGGTTTTAACTTACTTTCATGAACTGAAAACACTCTGTGAAAGGGTTGAAGTTTGAAGACAAAAACATGGATAACTCCCAGACCGGACAACACCGTGGTAGCAACCCGTCAATCTCAAGGAAGCCCCGCCCTACAGCTTAGCCTGCTTATGGTCTATATGACTCTGAATGGGACCATAATATACTAAATGCACATCATGTTTTATTGAAGAAAACTTGAAACTAGCAATTGAGACCATAAGCTCATGTTTATAATGACTGATTTAATAAATCAAGTGAGAAGTAGCATAATTTTAGGAGTTGTGACTCCCACAGTATGAGACTGGCAAATATGAGCATCTGTCTCAGTGTGAAATGACCTCAGTGAGTATACACTGTCATATAAATCACCAGTCCAGCTATAGATGAGGCACCAGTGGGTATTATATAATGTCTATAGCTACTAATACATTGCAGCAGGCTTGTCTTACGGTATCTGTTTTGGACTCCTGCGTGTTCCCCAGCTGTTCCCAGAGCCCAGGCCCTCAGTCTCACCCGGGGTCACTGCCTGCTGCTGGAGGCCCACTGTGACCTCAGGCAGCTGCAGAGTCTCTCTCTCCCTGGAGGCCTGTTACTCACCATAATGTACACATCACAAAAGTTTCATGACAACCAATGAGGAATTATGAAACAGCCTGGTACCCACGTAGGTGTAATCTGAACATGTACAACAACATAAGGTGGGAAATTGAAATCATATGTGACTTTGGATGTTTTGAAGCTGTAAGCAGGTTTATTAGCTCTGTTGGTGTTCACTGGTCTCTACTGGATTCTGACCTCAGTACAGTTTTTATTTTGAAATTGTTTTTGTTGTGACAGAAAAGGTCCATACTTAGCCAAGTGTCACACAGTTCCCAAGGGGTGGCCTTTTTTTTTTTTTTTTTTTTTTAAAGGAATAGTTCATTGTAAAAGAATCGTACCATTTTTCCTATTTGTGCAAAGTATGATCGCTGATGTGCTGCTCCGAGTCTGTGATCCAGTTCATCCCGTAGATGCTGGATGGGGTTGAGATTAGACTCTGTGCAGTTCTTCCATGCCAAACTAGGAAAAACACATTTTTATGGACCTTAATTTTTTTTAAATGTTGCCACAGAAGTGGAAATCACTGCTATCTTAAAGAGGGGTCTCCAGCCTTTTTCCCCTGAGAGCTAATTTGGCAACTTGACCGAGAGCTACTCAGAAGCACCAAGTTGTACATCACCAATAGCAGACATAATTTCTGCCTTACTTTTATAGTCCTTTAACAATGTTCAGCCACTGCAGTCATTGCCTCTATTACAGTCCTGCCACAGGTTAAGGGCTTTTTGTATTTCATCGGGCTGTACACCACTAAACAAAGTCTCTGTTGCTGTGTTGGCCTTCTTTGTCAGTTTGGTAAAGGAGAATGTTGTCTTTTAAGCATTATTTTCAGCTCCTTTAACTTCACTGTTCGTAGACTACGACCAGCCCTCAAAGTCCAATGAAAAGTTGCTGTGGACTCTTGTGAAACGGCATTAAAGTTACACGCTCACACAAACAACCCCTGTCACCCATTTCTCATGAAAATAATATATTTGTGCCTTTTATTCGCCTGGCTATTTTCAGCCATCATTGTTAAATCTGGTGTGGGCTTGCTTGCCTGCTAACATCGCCTAATGTTATAGCGTCACTGGTGAAACCAAACTTGAAAGCAGCGTAACTCATTTAAGCTGATTGACAGCTGATTGGTAAACAATGTGTCAGAAACAGGTGAGCTACTTGTTGGATGCGCCTGATCTAAAATATCAATGACTGCTGTAGCAAGATTTCTCTTAATTTGAAGGGGTGTCCATATACTTGCGGTCAGATACAGTTGCTTACATTGTAATGACTGTTGCTGTTAATGCGGCCGTGGGCACATTCAACTTGATGTACATTTATTAAAAGTGAAATTAGCGACATTCCAACTGTCTCTTTGGAAGTTTGAAGTTATATTTCCATACTTTTGGTACTGCTACAGACATCTAGCAATTGAGAAGCTATTGTTAATTTTACCATGCAGTGTACCTTCAGACTACAAATGTATAAAGAAAACATGAACAAGCAGCACTGTCATAATAACCGAAGTATTGCATTACCGTGCCACGAATTTAGACGATACTACAGACGGCAGCAGCGTGACGAGGCGCTGATCATCTGTTCTGTGCTGAGCGCTGTAGGTTTGCTGTTTGTTTTCTGGTTGCTGAGAGTTGAAAAATGTTCAGTTTTAAGTAAAATGCTGCATTCGTCACTGTCACTTTTTACCCAGTCATCCAACAACATACCACAAAGACAAACCAACATCACATACCCTTCCTCCTGTGTTAGCTTTCTGTTACCATCCCCGGTGTTAACGGGTTGATTTCGACCCGTGTCTTAAATCAGCTTTAAAATACACTAAAAATAATAACCTATCATCCAATTTTTTGTCATCTCTTGGTTACCTTGTTAGGCTTCCTTATCCATGAAAATGTTGGGTTTATTATTTTTGATGTGGGTTTCTGGGCCTTTTTATTATCAGTATACCTCTCGAATTTCAATTGAAAAAAAGAAAAATTAACCTCAAGAGAATCATATAAATAAATAAAAGGTTGTTGTGTTACCTGAATATTACTGAGGGGTATAGAACACATCTCTGAAATTAATTTGCTTGATTTATTTTTTCATTTTAAAATTAATAACTATAGTAACATCTATGGTGTTATGGGTCAGTTTCGAGCCATACTTCCCTGGCTCCCTGGGTATGTATTGCCAGATGGGGCTTTTTCCCCAGAGAGGGACAAGAGGTTCATCCACTGTCACCTCTGGACCTGGGTTGAACATCAGCAGGAGGACCTTCACCCATCTCTCCCAGACATCCCTGATGGGAGCAAGCTTGTCAGATCTTGCTCTGTTGTCAAATCTGAGGACTCCTGATATTATTTGAAAGTTCTGAAGTGACATTGTTGCCCAAAAAATATTTCTGCCTGTCGATGCCTCCCAGAGACTATCAGTGGCCTCATGGCAGGATCTGTACACTCCAGCAAGAAGAAGACCACCAATGAAAGCATCAACGTATTCCTCATCAATGTCTTTCCAGATGTCGCCATGGACTTTTTTTCCCTCCAGATTTGTCATAGCAATGATGACTCTCTCTATTGACAATGGCATAAATAGCTCAAAACATGTTTTTTATGTCAATGACTCTGGTCACAGCAAACCTTGTCACACCAGGGGTCATTTTGATGACATTTTCAGCAGCTGCCCTGCCATGTGCATGTTGAGGTACTAAACTCCAAAAGATCCTACCATTTTCTGACATGACTCCTTCAGCAGGAGCAGCCTCAGCACCAGTGACCTCCTCATCAGATTCAGATGTGTCTGTGTTCTGGCTCGTACTCCACATTGTCCTCTTCCTCAGAAACTTGCTTCTCCGCATCGCTGTGGTGATCTGAGTCTTCTCCCTCATTTTCTCCAAAAATGTGATCTAGAACTTGGCTCACCGTAAATCTTCTTTTCATTTTTGCATGCTGCAAATTGGAGATGTGCCCTCTGCAAGTCAAATGAGTGAAGTGACCGAACATTTCTGGACGTGCCCGTCTTTGTTTTTGTTTTTTTACAGCTATACTGGACAAATGAGCATCCCCTGAAGCTCACATGATTGGGAGGGGAAGTGGCTGTCAGTGTGTTGGCTGGCAGTGCACTTATGATTTCAATATTGGCTCTAATTATTGCTTTATAATCTTATTTCTATGACCGGCTCAAAACCGACCCTAACACCACAAAGGACATAATTTCAACCAGAGCATTTTATAATGTAGTGAAAAAAAAATTGTTTCATTTTGTTGAAATCAAGGTTCCTGACAAAGTCAAAAAGCCTCGATGCAATAAACAAATTTTAAGCGACTCTTTTATGAATTTAAAAACAAAAACGGGTCGTGCCGACCCTAACACAAGAGGAGGGATACTGCATCTACAAGTACTAAATAAACAGAACAAATAGGCCTACACAGAGACCGATGGGTCCGTCCTCACTTCCTATTTGTTTCAGCCTTTTCTTCATCCAAAGCAAGTGCTCTGGTAGTACTCTACCATGTGCCAATTTTTTTTATGCTGTTATCTCTGTCATTATTATTATTTTTAATATCATTATTATATAATTATCATTTATATGTTATTATTATTATTTACTGTATAGTACTAAAATCAGGATAAATTAAGTAATTGGCAAAAGAAAAAAGGGCAATAACACCACACATCATGCTGTTCAACCAATCATCACTGCAGCCCGCAACAGCCCTATGAACAGGTCTGTAAAATTCTGGATAATCAGGGAAAAATTGTAAAATTTAACAAGTACCAATGCATCCCTTACAAGCCTCGAAAACAGTGTGGAGTTATCGCAACACAGGACTTTTTAAACTTGGTTGTAAAGGAGACATGTCAGTGAATCTGTCTCACCTCTCTGTCAACCCAACGAATGTTCATGGTGCATTAGAAGTGGCTCTAGTGCTGAGAAGAAACAGCAACGTAGCACTTTTCCACCATGATGTTTGAATGTGGCCAAACATTTTCATCTGCTCCTTGACTGTTTAAAGACAGACCAGGACGTTGTGAAATGCCTTGATTTAAAGCACGTAGCTGCAGGAAAATCCATTTTCACAAGATTGCACCGTTATTTCTGCTCGCCGATCTGTCCGTTACTTAGCAGGTGCCAGATCAGTGACGACATGCGCTAAATTTATAAGCAAGTCGTCATTTGTGGATCCAGCTCAGACTATAAAGGGTGCTGCTGGCATGACGAGTACATGAAAAATTCCACACATGGAAAGATGGAAAATGAGTTGTGGTTTCCTGAGTGCAGAGGCCAGCTCGGCTGTTTGACGGGGGGGGGGATGGTGTTTCTAAACTTTTCTTTGTATATACAGTAATTTGTCAAGGTTGTGAAAACATTAGAGGAACTATTTGGTTAACCCTCTCTGAAATCTTTTAGCATTTTAATTGCAATTTCAACATTTTCGTTGCAATTATTGTAGCTATCGCACATTAAATAGTTTAGAATGTTGTTCAATAATGTCTTCAAGGCCATTTTACTGAATGAGATCATCGTTTTTGGGCTTAAAATATAAATCATGTGGTTTGATGCTGTCACTGTGCATAGCATGTGTTCATAGAAACTGTTATCTGCCAGTTTTATGTTCTTCAGTGAGAGGAAACAGGTTTATTGTTCTCATTCCCAGTTATACCCACACTGCCAATTAGAAAAGAAGCAATAAATCCTTTTGGGGAACAACTTCCTGAAAACAACCAAAGTGAGTGTTTTCTGTTTGCGTTGTGTGTCTTGAGGAATTTAGGCCTGGGTTTTGTAAGCTAAGTGGAAAGAGACATGGGCAGCCGTGTCGGGATGCAGACCAGTTGTAGGAGGACAGGCTGTGTGTGTGAGTGTGTGTGAAGCAACACAAAAGCTAACAGGTTGGTCCAGCACTCAGCTGCCAACTGAGAAGAAAGGCAAAAACAAGATTTAGGAAGTAATGAGCCAGGACGGTCCACACACTACCTCAGGACCCTGCACCAAGATGCAGTGACTAAACAGTCACCAGGCTCTAGTCCCGTTTTCTCTTATTGTGTGTGTGTGTGTGTTCCTATGAATGCTCACCACTCTGCGCTAAATGAATCCAAACAATAACTATTTCCTCATCCAAAGCTTTATCAAGTCTGTTGCTCCACTTTGTAGTTTGTCAGTGCTCCTGCATGCACACACGGTTTCCAAGCCAAGAACGTTTCCTCAGGGTCTGTTTCGATACAGTAACCACATTTGCCTCCCAAATTTCCCACATAAACCACAGAGATTCCAGATGTTGCAGGGAGGCAAAAAGTCTGCACCTCCGCTGGGCCCACAGCAGCCCTCACCTCCCCACACTTAGGATAGCCGATCGAGCGTGTGGCACGGCTCACACCGAAACGCTGTGTCCTTCTGCACTGAAGCACGGCCGTGAGTAACCATGCTACTGGAGATTTACATAGCTGTGCACTTCCACCTGTACCCAGATAACAAAAAACACAGCGCGCCGTTAAAAGAGGCTCTGTCCCGGGGCAGTGTAGCACTTAAGCTTTCTTGCGGTTTCAGACACGATTAAACAATTTGGCTCAGTAATCAAAGGCCAATAGCAGGCTGAGGCTGAGCAGACTTCCTGTATCCTCTCTGCTGTCTGGCTCAGCAGCATTTTAAGTTAAGGGCCCAGCAGGACCTGTTTGTGTCTCAGTTTGAAAACAATACCTGCACTGTACCTCCATCTTATCGCGGCTGATGAGTTAAGCAGAATATTGTTGCAAAGTCAGGCCACATATGCATCTTTAAAGGTGCTAAATTCAAAATTCAGAGCATTAAAATATCAGTAAACAGCTATTTGCTATGTAAAAATATAAAGGAGTAATGTTTACCTGAGCGGAGAATGAACTGGCTCTTCCCCTGTATGTCTAATCTTTGTAATCTAAAGCTTTGTTTACGTAGCCGGTCTGGCCACACATGCATGTTAGTGTGTGTGAATCAGTGTGAGTGTGCAGTCTGGTCTCATACACCAGTCATAGTTATACCTACAAAAGTAATGCACTGTACTTCCAAATAATTTGTGTAATTCACATAACTGTGAACAAGGAAATATAAAGAGTGGCGAATGCTGTATAGAGAGGAGGCCAAACCATGATCTTTTCCAAAACCTAACTATGTAGTTTTGTTGCCTAATTTAAGGAACTTGTTTCCTGTGAAGACAGAAGTTTACTTTGAAAAGCCTGCATGCACGAGCGGAAATTGCGTTGCGTTCAAGTGGTTAAGTCTTGAAGAACACCGCTGCTAAACAACAGCAATATTAACGTTTCTATCCGAGTCTGGAAACCACAGAGGCTAACAATTTAGCAAGCTGGTGGGTAAGTGGCAAGTGGGTAACATAATGCAGGAAATGAAAAGGCATAATGACAGAAGAGAAAGATGACGTCGCTGAGAATATCAACTTTTTCCCCAGACATATAAAATTACCAAGAAAAACAACATATGACTAAAATTACAATATACTACAATATTAACTTATTCTGCTCTGATAAATGAACTTCCATGGGATCCAAAATTTCTCACGTCAACAAACATGTCACAAGTCGTGAACTCTGAGCTTTCAGAAACTTTCCACTTATAAGATCATGAATACGACATGAGGGGGCGTTCAGAAGGGCCCAACTTGTAAACACAGTTAACATGACCGCGTTTGAAGGCACCAAAAGATATGCTCTCAATTTGGGAGTCAACACCTTGAATAGAGCTGATCATAATGTTTTAGAGAAAGATGACAAAACCATGCTTTTTTTTAATAGTGTGCAGGCATAAAAAAACATTTACTTTTTTCTTGAGGTTCAAAATAGTTTTCTTCTGTATTGCTTACATAACTGAGCTTTGTAAACATGTGGTCTGTGAATATACTTAAAATGTTCCCACAGATGTTCATAGCTACAGTTTGGTTTCTATTAAATGCAAATGTTTTGCATAATTCTGTTAGTATTTTGAGAATCGTGTAGCAGCTTTGGAGGCAAACTATAATTTCAAACTGGACTCTATATGTCAGACATTTGTCATAGGAGGGAAAACTGTACTGTAGGCTTAATTTTAAGCAGCTGTCATTTCCTCCTTTGGTCTTCATCATACTCTTAACTCAACTTTCTCTTGGGACGATGCTCATCTTGAAATATAAACATCAGCTTCCTGTTTGAAAGGTTAATGTCAAGCTACAGTAAGCTGTAATTTGTGAAGAGCTGTCCTGTCAGCTGTATTTATTGGTGATTGCTGTGAAGATGCCTCGGAGTAAAACTCCCCTAATGTGCATTTTCACATCACCGCTGCCAGAAAGGTGATGGAAATTAGTCCCTGGTGAAAAACAAGACTTAAACCCAGCTTGAAAATTGTTTAAAATCAATAAAACATGAGCTTGTTTCCCATCTGCCACCTTTGTGAGAAAAAGAGTGAAATGGAGGCAGTGAGAGTGATTGAGAGAGAAATGTACCTCTGATTAGATCCTCATTGCTCTAATAGAAACCAGGTGCCGGACAGTGGTGTAAATGTTTTCCCATGCATTTTTGTGGGCAACGCAGCCTTAACAGATCCAGACCTGACAGCATTACATGCTTTGTCATTCAATGAAACAATAGCCATGTACGCTTGTCATGCCAGTTTTACATTCCTCAAGCCTCTTTATACAAACTTTGACCCCTGCAAGCTCCCATCTCTGGATGTTCTTCTATTTCTTACCCCCCTCAGTATTGTAGTTTAATATAATAAGTCAAGTTATGTAACAAACTGCTTCATAGATTTGATGTGATTCATCATCTGATTGGGAATTAATGAGTCCATTGAGAACATCCTCCACTAAAGGAAGAAACCATGACGTTACAACACAGCCCTCTAAGAAAACAGAATTAGTGGCCACTTTAATGGATCGGGACCAAAGTCAGCTCCTCCTTCCCCAAACCCCATAATCTAAACCCAGATATACACCACATGTGTGGCTCCTCTGGAAAAATGAACTGGACTTGGGAATATATGGTCAGGAAATTTATAGCACATGCCTGGGACGAGCCCTCGGGGGCCGGGGGTGGAGGCGGAGGTGGAGATCTCCCCCGCTCCTCGCTTCACGAGCCTTGTTTCCATTAGGCTGGGAAGAGCAGTCTCCCAGACTAGTCAAAGGGGGGCCTGGTGTAAGACCTGCTGGCCGCCAACATGACCCAATCACAGAGGAGAAATCAGTTTCCTAACATCTGGGATTTTCCCACTGCAGCTACAGGACAGCATTCCACATCAGTCACGAGACTCAGCAAACTGGAATATAGATAACTTGTGTACAAATAAATATGTTTCTTTGTATGTGAGGGAGGGCGATGGTAAGAGAAAGTGGATTAAAACTAGCCCAGAATATATGCCGGATTGTCAGGGAAAACGGGCGCTTTCTAAAAGCTGCCCGGCCAAAACAAACAAGTGGGTGAGTCAGCGATGGGAAAACATTCTCTCAAGCTGATTGATGTTTCCTCTCTTTGCATCTGCTATTATTACATCCTCTGCCAAGGAGGACTCCAGAGGCTAAGTCATCATCTCGCCACAATGATCCATGCAGAGATAATGCTCATCTTTATTGTACAAGTTCGTTTTTTTTCATCAGGCTAAGAGAGGAGAGGCACGGCGGTGGGCTGTTTACCTCTCTGGTGATTCATGTCGAGAGAGGTCACAACCTCGTTGCTGCGCTTCCTCCATCACTTTTACACATGCGGGCTGACAGCGACGGTATTGTCTGTCTGTCCATTCCTGTCCTGTCAGTCACTGGGCCTGGAGATTGTTAGCTAAGTGCAGTCATTCATTATCCTGTTTGCAGCATGTCAACCAAAGGATTAGTAAAGTGATGGACAGATTGTGTTTTAATGATTGTTGAAGAGGTCTTTATGAAAGAACTCATTAAAGCAGTAGAGGGCGGCACTGGAGCAAATATGATTAAAAAATGTTAGTTTTATAAAATGGTCACTATATCCTGACAGTAGTGCATGAGACAGGTAATCTGAAAACAATGATGCGTCTCTGTGTCCTCTGGTGCTACTGCTGGCATCTGCAAGATTTCACAGACTGGAGGAAAACCAATCAGAGCCAGCTTTGAGCAGCTGTCAGTCACTCACAAATCGATCAAATGGTCAAATTAGGCAGTGCTGATCAAATATGAATCAATATTCTGTTACTGTAATGTCTATTTCTTGCATAAAATGTTTTCAGAAGCATCTTGTAGTTACTGTTTAGCTCTAAAATGAGAAAGTTTGTGACCCGGCAGCCATGTTGAGATCACATGCAGCTAACCAGCACACTAAGTATTTGATCAACTCTGCCTAGTTTGACCATTTGATCTGATTTTTTGTCTGACAGCTGCCTCCATTGAATGAACAGCCAATTGGAACGCTCTCTCTCTGAAATGACCTGTGATTGACCAAAATGAAATTGAAATTCCTGTCACGGTCTAGATTTTTTTAAAGCCTGAACAGAGCCATGAGGAGGTGCAGAAGTCTAGTTTTCTCTCTGAACACTTGAATTACAATAAGCTGAAACCTTATAAAAAATATAAAAAATATTCTGCCTACTGCAGCTTTAAATATGTGTTATATTGTAAGTTAATGCCTTCACCTTTGTGGGGTGACAGAATAGACAGAAATAGATGCCTTTATTACCTGTGTTGTGTTAAATTGACAAGATTTGTGTGTTAACTTTCAGCCTTTCAGCTTCTTGGTTCACGTCACCAGCAGAAAACAAGGTGCTTGACTCAGCCTAACCCCGACCCTTCCTGAAGTCACGGGATCAAATGAAACAGCTCCTCTAGACAAGTGTGAGTGTGTGTGTGTGTGTCTGTGTGTGTGTGTGTGTATTTTCTGTCCTCCAAACAGCATTTTAGCTTGGGGTCTCAACAAGTGGGGCTGGAAATAGCAGCATGCTGGTGGTGAACAGGTTCCTTCCTCTGACCCACGGTTAACCAAAAAAAGCATCCATGTTTCCTCACACATTTTTCATTCCTGCGACTTGCTAAACCTTAAAATAACAGTGACAAACTCGATTAGATTCAAGCGCAGATGAAAAGCTGTCACCCTTATTTGGTTCCTCCACTGCGAATGAGCCGAGTTTTGATGCCTCGTTTCATAGGAAGGTACAATCAGAAAGTCTCAACCTGAAATCTGCAGATGTTAATGTCTTTGTGTCGGACCCAGTAAGATCAGAGCAGTTCACTGGGGCTCTCTTATTCCTCCTGGCTGCACTTAATTTCAGTTTTAGACAGAGCAAATGGAAAAGTGAGCCCTTCATTAATATTCTCCCCTCAACTGCATGACGCTCAGATTATCTCACTGTGTGACCTTGTAATAATCTGTAAATCACCTGTCTCGTCCTGCTCGGTGGCAAATGGGCTCTATCTCCTTATTGAAATGAAGCGGTGTTAGCTCAGTGTCATATGGAGAGGGCAAACTGAGGTCAGCAGAGATTTGCTCATTTAACAAACTGTCAATCTTCAGCCAGTCCCTCGGTGTCTTTATAATGGTATTAAACGTGTTATAACAGTAATCCCAGCTGCTGAACAAGAACCCAATACAGCCGATGTGATATCACCGGTCTGAGGTCATGTACAGGCACATGATAATGGGAGGACATTCCTAAAACGATTAAGGTGTAGTGGTTACTGAAGTTGGCGTCTAGTGGCAAGCCTCATAGAAGAACTTATCATGTTTGTTCTTCGGATGAGAGCTGAGGTTTTCTCTTCAGTATCTGTGGTGCGAGATATTGTGACAACAAAAGTAAATGGTGCTGAAACTGAACCCATGTTTCTATTGGAGGGTTGACCTACTCTGACCTATACCCGGGGAGAACTCGCTCAACCCTTACTAAGCTTTAAAATAATAGACGACGTCCTGATGATGGGAAATTTAGGACAAAATCCTTATAATAGTTGATTAATAGGTCTGTGTCAATCACATGGAGCTAAAGAAGCATCCAGAAAAAATGGAGTACTCGCTGGTAAAATAGTTTAAACGAAAGCAGCATGCATTCAAGTGCTATGACTGTTAGGTAGTATTGATCACCACAGATAATTAGATTAATGGAACATTTCTCTAATGTTGCAGTGTTGTTTTTCCTTTTAGATCTCATATTTTTGGGGATGATAATGAAGTGAGAGACGACTGGAGAGAGTGATACTGCTCAGTTTTGAATTGTGTCATCTGAGAGCTGCATGTGTGTGTTTGTGGTGGGGTGTTAAGAGGTTGGCAGCTTGTGATGCCTTCAGGTGCTCTACGTAGAGTTCTGTTTCCTATTTAAGGGTTTTAAATTTAAGTTGCTGGAAGTGTTGTTTGTTCCAAAAAATAGCATAATGAACTCGGGTTGGAAACTTTGTCTGGTGGTTGTTTTATTCTAGTTGTCATGTGCCTTGAATTTGTGCCACGTTATGTTCCTGTCGCAGACTGAGTGGGAAATTGACACTGGACGTAGCATCCAGACACTGTTGTATCTACCATCACAGTATTTAGTTGTAATCTAAATCAACCTAGTATTTCAGATATTTGCATATGTAGTCTCAAGGACTGTTTACACACAACAAACAATTTTTAGCTGGAAGGATATTCTGGAAATGCTTTTAGACGAGTTACTGCACTGCCACGTGGCTTCAAAGAGACATTCATGAAGTGTTGTAAATATTTGTATTTTTATTAGCTACTTTTTGCTCTTTTCTATATCTATCGAGTGCTCCAGGGAGGAGTTTTTTGTAGGCCAACCAGAACGTTAGTATCGCCCTGGGTCCCCGCTGCAAAATAACAACAGCATTTTTCCATTGGGTTTTGGATTATTGCATAAAACAAGCTCTGTGGCAAAGACGTTTATGATACTTACATGTTTTGTTCAGCAAGATAATCTCGTCAAATGAACACCACTTTTATGATTTTTGAAGTGCAAACGCAATCGGCAGAAGTAAAAATCTAACGTTAGGCTATAAATGCCACGGTCAGATGAGCATGAGTATACATGACCAGAGACCTTATTGCAGGCATCTCACCAAAAATCATGCAGGAACCATCAGTATTCACATGAGAGAACATTATATAGAGGCCTCTTGTGATGTTCCTTAAAAGTTACTCTGCTGGGTCATAAATGTGACATTTAAAATTCAACTACTGAATTTCAATAGGACATACATATATCATTAGTAGACTAGTTAATATTTATTGATGATGCCAAATAGTAATTATGAAATGATGATTAAATTCACCATATCTTGTTTCCATCCATCTTCTAAGCTCTCCATTCCTTCATTGTAGTCACCGGCCTCTCAGCATACAGTTTAGTTTGGTGGGTCTGTACTGTATGTGCTCAGCTGCCAAGTAACTGCGATATTTCCCGCAGCATTTGAAGGCACCACAACTCTGCTGCGCTCGCTGTGCGTGGATCCCTTCACACACACATGCAGACGCACACGCACACACATCTGGTGTGAAGTGTGAAAGTCTGTGTCGGTGCTTTACAATCACTTTTACTCGTTATATGAACTTCCGTTTATAAGCGTGAGGAATATATTTATTTTTTTCCCCTCAAAATGTTGACAGCTGTGTTTGCAGAGCGGCCACCAAAGTCCCGTTTACTGCTGCTGTGGTAGAGACGGAGCTGATAACCGGGAGGAGAGGTGATTCTGCGGGACCCAGAGGATTTAGTTATTATGTCCGAGTGGAGGATTTGCGATGACATCTAGAAGAAACTTAGCGAAACTGAAGCTCCGGCGGTCGTTCAGCGAGCAGCTGCGGAGCTCCACGTCCAAAGCCTGGGACCTACTCTGGAAGAATGTCAGAGAGCGGAGGCTGGCAGGTCAGTATCCCGCTGCAGGCGCGTCTGGAGCCCGCTGCAGGCAGCGCGCCCCCGGCCCGTCGCTCGGTCCGCTCAAAGCCACCTCAGCAAAAACTCATCTTATTATGTCATTTTCATTCCTGGATAGCAGTAATCACATCACTCAGGGCGTCTGGATTAAGTCTCATCACAGTGGTGCAACAGGGGTAGTCTATTAATAGAGGAAAAAACGGATTTTTGAAAATGGCATAAATCTTTTAAGTTAATTGGTAGATTTTCAAAGTAGTGAAAGCTGCAGTGCAAAAACATAATAATCCTAAAATTGATAGTATTCAATGTGCATGTGGTCCAATCCATTTTAAATAAACTAGACCGTGAAGCTGTGATCACTATTGAAGTCGTGCGCTACTGAGTGAACAAACATCCCATATTTTATTACTTTTATCACAGTATCATGTAGGCTAGTGGTCCAACTGTGTTTACTTTTACAGCCTTCACATAGCCCATAACTGTTCTAATGAGACCCTGGATAGGCCTCCAGAACCCACATAATCAACTTCTAACCTACTGCACACATGTATGAAACTCATAGCTACACAGTGTTATTGTACTGTGCTGTTGTTTGATCCATCATCAGTGACCACAGCTGTGGTTTTGCCGCAGAGTGGCGCTGATGAGTCATGTTTGCTGTGTGAAATGGAAAGTAACTCATGAGAGCTGAGTGAGAGTGGGAGGGACAATATTTGACCATTTTCCTGTTGGATTTTGGTCTAAAATTACCCACATGCTTATGGGGCACCTTAAATTAATATGGAAACACAATATATCAATATTATATCAATATTGTGATATGTGACTAGATATCATCTTAGATTTTTGTTATCATAACATCATATGGCAGAAGTGTTGTCTTTTCCTATTTTTAAAGGCTGCAATACAGTAAAGAGATGTAATTTCCTGAACTTACCAGACTGTACAGCTAGTCTATTATTTCCTTTACCCTCATTAATATTTATTTATCAGAAATCTCATCATGTAAATATGTTGTGAACAATACAACACAATACCACAACAATATTGATATGTGATATCGATATTGCAATTGAGCGCTTTTGATTTTCTCCATATAGCCCAGCTTAATGTATCCATGCTCATAGAGTAGCTTAAATGAAAACATTCAAGCAAATATCTATCTATCTATCTATCTATCTATCTATCTATCTATCTGTCTATCTATCTATCTGTCTATCTATCTATCTATCTATCTATCTACTTTATCTTTATTAAATATGACATGTCATATTATCACTATTCATTAGATTACTGTTTCTGTTGGCTTTGCTGCAGCTTCTCACTATCTTTGAGATAGTATAGATAATTACATAGTTTTAATGAACATAGATATTATAGATTGATTACAATTTTATATCCCATTGCTTTGTTTGGCTGGCTGTGAATAAACCTGGACCCAAGCTGTTAATGTGACTCCAATGAAATGATTCATGTGTATTTGCTTTAACCTCATAAATGCACCTGTCTCTCTGGAGGACGAGACATATGCTGTTGTTCAGTCACATCGATGTTTATTGTTATTAAAGTCCAAAGTCAAGTATCTTCATGCAGACATTATGTTTCCTGCTTAATGTGTATGCAATTATGCATAAGAGATGTAACCACCTGTTTCTGCTGCCATTTAAAGAATGGGATTGCAGATTAAAATATTTAATTAAATACAGCAACTGCCTAGCGCAGTGATCTTGTCAGAGTGGGAATCAATCATTGGTGCAGTGACCTCCGTCTGCCACTAGATGCTGTGACTTGAGGAAGAGCCACATGAATGACCAAACAGCTCTGTCTTCATCAGGAGTTTAAGTGCTCAGTGTCATAGAAACAGACGAGACCAAGTGTGGTTGCTTTGTGTAGCAGGATTCAAAGCTGCCGTTAAATCTTTACACAAGCTTGTTGTATTTTGTGCAGGACGTTTGATACCCGCTCGGATCAACTGTGCTGCCTGCTGGGGCACCATACTGATGCAGTGTTCAGATATTTGACACATTAATCCTGCATTTGTTTCCATATACAGGACAGTATGTGTCTCAGTGATGTGTGCCATGCATCTGGCAGTCTCTGCAGTCCTGCGGCCTTGAGCTGCTTATACATACTGAACAAGAGGACACGTATAGACCTGATGCAGCTGACTGACTTGACAGATGGACTGAAAGTTATGTGAATAATGTTATAATATATTGTTTTACTTGATCCCCACAATGACGTTCCATAGCGTTCTTTTCTGCTTGGTGTGCTATAGATATGTTTTTATGCCTCTTAATGTTGATTATGAATATCACATCAGGCTGATGTGATATGTGGGGCAGAGAGGAGACAACTCATTTTTCATTTCCAAACCCGATTTAGGGGAAAACAGAGGGAGGAAATCTAGGTCAGGTGTTTTAGACCCCTGACAGCTCATTTCTAGCTCATCAGAGATGATTTGGCCAATAAACAAGGACATTCATGTGTGTCAAATCAAGGATGGTGGTTTATTTATAGTCAAATATTTCTATTTATATAGATTTTAGAGAGAGAAGCATAAAATCTTTTTGTAAACTAAAGCACTACCTCCAACCTCCATCCATCCATTATCTGCAACCATTTATCCTATTCAGGGCTGCGAGGGCTGGGGGGCTGGAGCCCATCTCAGCTGACATGGTGTGAAGGCAGGGTTCACCCTGGACAGGTCGCCAGACTTTCACAGGGCTGACACATAGAGACAGACAACCATTCACACTCACATTCACACCTACAGGCAATTTAGAGTCAACCACTAACCAAAGCTTTATGTGTTTGGACTGTGGGAGGAAACCAGAGAACCTGGAGAAAACTGTCTCAGACCCGATCCACTTAAGTTCTATACATCAGTCCATCAGATAAGAAGTGTGGATCTAATGCATGAAACATTATTGTCTGACTGGGATACTGTGTCTTTGCTGAAGGTCACGCTGCAGTAAGAAAATATTTAAAAAGAGAAGGCATGCTTCATCTACTCCTGTGTGATTAACAGGTGTTAACTTTCACTGGAAAGCAGGAGCCAAATAGTACTGATACATGGGATCTGTCACACCCTGTATAGATAAATATATACATATCACAAAGCTTTCATATGCATGAAATCATTTTACACTGTCAGTGGGTTTGACTCTGAGTTGAGCTAATTTCTCAACTCCCAAAGATTAATTAAATTACATTCACATTAATAAGCACTGTCTGGTTTGCACAAAATTTAGATACTGATACTTCATTATGTGGAGGAGTCAAACATACAATTTGTGGCTTTTAACAACATATTACATATGGCTGAATTCATGGGAGCCCTGAACTTGTTTCTCTACAACAAGGTGGTCCAATCTAGTGGTAATGGGAGACAATGACACCCGAAGTGTGTTCCTTATGTCCAGTCTACTTCGTAATTTGGTTTCGGTCGCTGTCGCTGCAGAAAGCTTCGCTTCCCAAAGATAGGATGTTGGAAATGGAAGCAGGGTTTTCAGTGCTTTTTTGGCAATCTTAGGCAATCTGCCTTGATTTAATGCAGAACACCAGCAGAGCTGTAGCGATAAACCCATATTTTAAGCAGGACTCCTGAAACTGTCTTTTAAATGCAGCCTTCTTTTTCTTGGAAGTCGTAGGCTCTTTTTCTGTCTCCTCGAAAAGGCCCTTTTTGCTGCTTATGGGCTTCATTTTTGGAGTAACATAACACATGACCGAGACGAGCGCTTTGACGTGTCAAGAGGCAGAGAGGCACAGACGGATGCATCCATGCATTTTTCAAAATTAAACGTCTTATTTTTTTAATATTTTTTTTTTTTTATCCATTCTTTATGTGCAACCTAGAACCAAATGACTTGGTGTTTGGGGACCCCTGTTTTAGATGACACTGAGAGCACCCAGGGGAATCTGAGTATATAGGAACATATACATGAACACTACAATAGAATAAAGCTCATTTGGGTATTAAAAAAGAAAACAACATTATGTGGCTTAACGAAATCAGTCTCTCATTCATTGTCTGTGGAGCAGCTCCAGACTTTATACCCTCTGACATCACAAGTTTGAGTTTTGTCAATGAGATGTTAATGTTTGCTAATATTTTTGGTCTGTCTTAGATGAGAGGTGTAGTTCCCCTTTAAGGCCTGAATAATTCAGATGGAGAGATCCTCACTGTGTTGAGTCACAGTTGCAGTCTCCAGCAGAGCACCTGCCAGCTCCTCCTCTGGTTAGGGCCTGTATAAGGGGCTACTCCAATGCTTCAGGTTACCTGCTCGGCAGCTCAACTGATCCTGCAGTATTAAAGTGTGATTTACTTCCAGACCTGAGCTCAGAATTCAGACATTTGGTGGCTCACGAGGTGGAAATCTCCAGTCACACTGGGGCTATTCTTAAGCCTTAACCACAGGAAACGTAGCCTCGCCAGAGCCAGAACTGCCCAGGCCAGATTACATGTGTCTGCTGCTGAATCAAACCACTTCAGAGCAGTGTCTAAACCCCACTCAGCTGCCTCCGTACTCGTCATCTGTGGGCTTCCAGTCCATGATTCAGAATAAAAGTTTCCCTTTTGTCATCCCATCATGGCCGAAGCTGAGTGCTGCAGCAGAGAATGAGTGGCTGGACATGCATTAAAGTGTCAGTAGGCAGAATGTTTTTGGCATCACTGGTCAGAAATCCCATAATAACCTTTCAGCATATTGCAATTCAACTGTCTGGGGGAAAACTAGACTTCTGCACCTCCTCATGGCTCTGCTTTAATAAATCTAGCCCATGACAGGAAACTCTGGTCAATCACAGGTCATTTCAGAGAGAGAGCATTCCTATTGGCTGTTCATTCAACAGCGGTAGCTGTCAATCACTTGTGAATGTTGATTAAACGATTTTGTTTCGCTGTAAAATAAGAAAGTTTGCTCCAGCGGGTGGGCGGTGCTTGGTATTTCCTCAACTGATCTCAACATGGAGGCCAGCTCACAAACTTTCTCATTTTACAGCTAAACAGTAACTAAAACATGTTTCTGAAAACATTTTACGTGACAAATAGTCATTACAGTCACAGAATATGGATTCATATTTGATTAGCGCTGCCTAGATTGACCATTTGATTAGACAGACAGCTGCTCAGAGACAGTAGACTTCTGTTCAGCTCTGACTGGTTGTTTTCCTTCGGTCTGTGAAATCTTGCAGATGCCGTTAGGAGCACTGAAGGACACAGAGGAACATGATTTCTTCCAGATTACCTGTTGCTCTACTGTTAGGATATAGTGCTCTTTTATAAAAATAACTTTTTTAAAATCATATGTGTCCTAGTTCTACCCACTACAGCTAAAATAAGTGTCTGCATTACAGTTGCATTTCAACATGTGTCATCACACAGCAACAATAACGATCTTTATTGTGATGAACAATAAAATCCAGGCTGTCAAGCTGGCCTCGGTGTGTGTGTGTTTGCGTGTAATGTGAGTCTGGATTCCTGTTGCCATGCTGTATAGTAGTTGAGCTCTGAAACCCAGACAGAGGCGTGTTGGTACAAGTTTGATAAGGGCTGGAGTCACTGTGCCTGACACACAACACTCCCTCTAAGGACACACCACCACAGCCATTTCTTCATGGCATGAGGCACAAAGTTAAACACGGGGACACCCAAAGGGAACACTGGAGATCTCGCAGCTCTTTCACAATCCCCGCCGAGGTATTTGAGAGAGCAGACAGAGACAAAAACACCATTAATCTCATTAATTATGATGCCTAGCAGTGGGTGATTGATTCCGTAATGCGATATGTGCGATGCACTTAGTGAATTTCTCCGTCTAGACGGAGAGGGAAGAAGAAAACACAGACGTGGGTTCAGAGAGATCACGCTGTTGCCAACAAGCTGCCACTCATTATTCTGACACCTGAAGCGATCCTTTTACTGTATGAATGAACTCAGGTGTTTGTGTGTGTGAAAAATGAGTCACCGCCCAATGAAATCATCTGAATGGTGTCACATCGTCACTTAGTACCTTAAAAAAGCAACAATGACATGTTTAAATCGCTCCACCTGAGGCTATGGAGAGGGCCATTAAAGCCAGAGGAGAGGTTTATGGAAACGTGCAGCGGCCTCTGAAGTGTGCTGCTGAATTGTGGGCTTTGTGAGCTTAAGCTCGGGTGGATTTTGCCAGCCAGGAGCGAAACAAGACAGGGGCTGTGTTTGACTTGGTCGCTTGCCCATTTGTGCTCTTTTCACATGTATGGCGCCATGCTTATAGGCTACTACACAGGCAAGCCTGTATGCGGCAGCCAAGGCAGCCACAAGCAGAGTGGCAGGGGCCCTGATTGGTGCTGGGTGGATGTGGACTTTACTTCAGGTGTGAGGAGATTGTTGTTCCATGATGTAAACTGGCTGATACAAGTGGGTGTTTAAATCAGAGTAGTTTTCTTTACAAAAGTATCATCCTAAATGGTGTAAATTGCTTTTGCAACTATTTCGGATGTCACCAGATAATTTTGACAGCTGGATTCTTGCAATGTTATGAAATCATGCAAGAATCGTGAGATCACATATCATGTGAAAATCCATCTTTTCAGGCTTCAAGTAATGTGTTTGCATCCAGCAAGCCGGAGCCTGGACCAATCAGTGTCCCGGGTGGAGCTACTGGCAGCTGTGGACATGGTTTAGGTGTGTAACGACCCAGAGAGGTGACTGTTGTCTAAACAACAATGGTGGCTCCTAAAGGGGTTATTATAGATGCTGCATCAGCGCATCAGCTATATCAGAACTGGAGAGTATTTCTTCATTTAAAGAAGAGCACAGAATGGCGCTGGAGGCTTTTCTTGATGGGAAAGATGTTTTTGCTCTTCTCCCGTCAGGCTTCGGCAAGAGTTTGATTGACAGATTCTTCATCTGGAGCTGATCCCAGCTGGCATTGGATGAAGGCGGGGTACACCCTGGACAGATCACCAGTCTATCGCAGGGCACATAGAGACAGACATCCATTCACACTCCTATTCACATCTTTTAGAGTCATGCCTTTGTGGGAGGAAGCCGGAGAACCTGGAGAAAACCCACGCTAACTCCGGGAGAACAGGCACACTCCACAAAGAAGAGTCCCAAGCTGGTTTCGAACCACCGTGCAGCCCTACATCACTTCCTGTTAGTACAAAATGGAAAAGCACATTGACCTCTTGTACACAAACTGAAAAATGATATACTATAAATATGAGTATACAGAGATTATTACATATTATTGATATGTAGTATGGATGTTTTTATATTCATTGAGCACTAGATTTTTTCTGTTTGTTTTTACAACTTTATTCATAGTCACAGTTTGATTGACATCTGCACACATCTTAAATCATTTCATTTGCCTCCTGGCAAAAACAATATACCATGAACATTGCTATATGATAAATCCTATATATTTTTAGTATGTAGTGTCAAAAGAGGCTTTTATTCCTGTCATCAAACCTGAACAGATGACAAGCGGGCGCCTGATCTTTCCTTTTGTGTTGAGTAACGGGGATCTAGGTCACTCATATGTATTCAAGCTAAAATGTCTTTTTCCCCCTGAGGAGGTGACACTCGGAGGAGACCTGCTGGGAGGGCTTCCTGTGGCTGGATATAGGGGTTGTGTGGTGGGGGTGGGGGAGCACAAATTAGCATTCTCCAACCAAGAAAACAACTTCTCCCTCTCTTTCTGTCTCCTCTGTAGTTTCCTCTAAAATGGCACAAACCCACTCTCGCCCAATAAACTTGGCACCTGTGTGACCAGCAACAGCAGAATAGTTGTTCTAGCACAGGGCGGGTCCAAAAGCCACTATTTTTGTAAGCCCTCCCACACCCCTCTCTCCTCCACTGCTGCTCTCCTTACTCAGTTCATAGGCATTCCAATGGTATTTATATTTCCCTCCAGAGCAGGGGGAAGTTGACAAGCGTTCACACAGGCATTGGATTCAGCTCAGCAAGGTGGGCAGTACTCCCACAGCTCCCTAGCCATTGGCCTCTCTGTGGTCACCTGACCCACTGGGATAGACTGAAGTGTTGGCACTCCTCCCCCTAAGCTCTGCTCTGCTGTCCTTCTCAGCTCACTTTAGGCTTTTTGCGCCTGTGTGTGAAGTTTTCTGTTGGTGGGAGAGTGTGTGGGTGAGAGTGGATCAGCCAGCGGTCAGGGGCTAGTGTTGGGGTGCAGAGTTTCAGTTATGTTTCGGGAGCTCCCAGAGTCTACGGGCAGCGAGTGTCTCGGGAGTATGACCCCAGAGACTCAGGATTTCTACCTGAGAATGGACCATCACCGCAGGCGCTCCGGGTACAGGCTGGGCAGGATCATTGCCAGGCAGCAGCTACTCAAGAGGATCGCTGGAGGTAGGAGAGGGGTGTTTGGGCAGAAGTGACAGTTCAGATTGTTGGTCTTTTGGTTGGAAATCAGCCTGTTTTTTTAGCTTTGGCTAGAGAGCCAGCTGTTTAAACGAATCCTTCTTTGTCATACCTCTAGGAATGCTTGGCGAACCAAGCTGGGAGTCAAAACATGAATAAGATATGACGCATACATATGGATATGAGAGTGTGAATGCAGGATAACCTGGTGCCAAATGAGCAATGGCATCATGTGTTTGCTTGGGATCAGCTGATTGTCTTTGTCAAATGTCACTTCATATCTTTGGCTTTTTTCCCTCGGCACTTGTTTTCAGATAAAGGTGGAATTCAATAATCTTTGGAAGACAAATACAGTGATAGCAAAGTGTGTGAGTGTGTGCCTCTGCAGACAAATCCAAACTTGACCTTTAGCCAGTAAGAAGTCAAGGGTGCAATGGTGGTGAATAATTAGTATTGACTGACTACAATGAAGGTGATAAGTTATAGGTTCAGTTACGTAACAAGAGGTGAGCCCACAGTGTAAACAAGAGATATCAATGAATGTCTGGCCTGACACTTTCGCAAATTTGTGGCCTGCTGGATACAGCCAGGGGAGCCATAGTGGTGCCTAAACCCCCCCATTCATCTTCCTTCAAGGCTGGAACCTCTCACCTTACCTGGAGATGTAAGGTCCTTAGTCCTGGGAGGGGGTGGGGGGGCAGCATAACAATAGAGAGAACAAAGCCCTACAACTTCTTCAGACATGAGCACCCTGACGCTGGATCAAAGCGTGGCTGCATTTCATAACAGAACGAGCTTCATCATCTTCCGCCATCACGCAGCATAGTTGTCCTCTCAGTCACAGCAGCGAGAGCGTGAGTCAGATAATGCAGCCTCTTGTGTGGTCAAGACTTCCTGCATCACCGCAGAGGACCGAGGCAGCGCAAGAGGCATTATGACGATGTGGAGGATACACAGAGAGCTTAACTGTTGGATTGACATCTTGTGTGAAGATGTCCCAGAGCTGTGTGTACATACGCTTGTTTTCAAGGAGGAAATCTCCCATGATCTGATGTTTGCAGGCGTGTGTAGTCATGTAACCCGGCATGTGTTTTCAGATTACAGATGTCTGCTCTGACAGCAAACCAACAATTTAGGTGATCTGGGACAAGGACAGAAAATATGTTCATGTTTGAAGTGGGTTTTAGGATCAAGTCATTTTGACAGCTTCTAGTTGCGTGTTTATTGTCAGGCGGGACTTTAAAAAATAATGTGCTTTGATTTCACTACAGTCTGGGTGAATACAAACTTTTGATTCATTTGAGAGTTTTCAGTGAAAGGTGTGGCATTTTTATGTGGCTTTAAACTGCTTTCAAAGTGACCAAAGACAAAAAACTTACAAACATTAACCTTTGAACTGTTTCTCCTCAATATTATAAATCACTTAAATCATGATCCTCGTCTTTCATTAATGCTAAAGCAGGCGAGGTTAGAGCAAATGTGATTACAAAAAGTTATTTTTATAACACACTATATCACTACATCTCAACAGTAGAGCATGAGACAGGTAATACGGTCCACCTAATGACATATGCAAGATTTCACAGGCCGGAGGAAAACAACCAGTCAGAGCCGAGCTGGAGCCGTCCTGTCTCTGAGCAGCTGTCAATCACTCGTGATCTCGATCGAACGGTCAAACTAGGCAGCGAGGATCAAATATGAATCAATATTCTGTTACTGTAATGATTCTTTGTTGTGTAAAGTGTTTTCAGAAACATCTTGTAGTTACTGTTTAGCTATAAAAATGAGAAAGTTTGTGAGCTGGCCTCCATGTTGAGATCAGCTGAGGAAATACTAAGCCCCGCCCACCAGCCGGAGCAAACATTCTCATTTAACAGCTAAACAGTAACTACAAGATATTCCTGAAAACATCTGAGGAGAGAAATAGCTATTACAGTAACAAGATATTGATTCATATTTGATCAGCGTTGCCTAGTTTGTCTAGTTTTCTCTCCGAACACTTGAATTATAATATACTGAAAGGTTATTATGGATTTTTGCCCAGTGATGCCAAAACATTCAGCCAACTGCAGCTTTAAAAACCTAAATATATTAAATTAAAAATCCTAGAAGTCAAATCGCTGCAAATGTAGAAAAAAACAATATATACCAATGTGTGTTGGATGTGTTCAAATGTGAGATATACTTACATTAATTAACGAAAAACAAAAGGCAGTGAAGTACAGTAAATGTTAACTTTCCAGTGAATAAATCCCACATAACATCAGGCAGTTTGTTAAAGAAAGTGAATATAAACATTTCTAACGTACCTTACACATGGTGGATGGTACAATTATCTCCAAGGTGTCTGTTTCCAAGAAGACAAAAAGATAAAACTGTTTCCCAACTATTTTCATGGGCTGTCTTAAATGCTGTAATTATGCAATCTTTAGCAATCTTCTTGCCTAATTTTGGTAATTGCAGTTTTTTTTTTTAATCTGATTTACCTTAAATGCCTTAATTGAGCAATCTTCATGCAGTGTGGCGGTTTTTCTTCATTTTCCTCAGGAGAGCAGCATTTTAGACCTGCATGAATCTTGTCTTTTTTCATACCTCAACTTGTGTGATGCCTACATGTTTGGGATGGCGAGTATTTTAAGGGACTGTCTGCAGAATGTGCAGAGCCACAGGGTTGATCTCCATGTGTTGCATTCCAGCTGGCCAGCCCTGTTGACATAGCAGGTTGAAAGTGAGAGGGGGCCATGGTGCTGATGGGCAGAGTTACTCATGTATTGTTTCACCCCCGAATTCCAGGGAAGCCTACGTGGTCTTAGTCATGTTTCCGATTTGATGGCGTTTCAAAACTATCACGTGTGGGTTCTTGTTTAGTCCACTTTGAATACGACTGACAATGAAAGCACCATGACAGACTGAAGAGTCCCTGTTGTCCGACCAGTATCAGCTTGGACAGTGGATGGATATAAATGCCCAGCTGTGTGAAGTAAGATGGGAAGAAAGAGGTGTTTGAGTGCTGCACAGTGGGATTGCTGTGTAAGGGAGAGGTTTCACTCTGGAAGGGCTACTGTGTTTCTGCAGCTTTCTGCTCTGTCCGCACACACTTCCCCCCATGCTGCTCACGCACTTGACATACTGCATGTTTCCATTATGCCCCTAATTTACACATATTTCTATACTGCTGACGACAGACATCATTTGTGAGTCAATGAGCTTTTTATGCCATCATTGAGAAAATATTCAGTTTTTATTTGTTCACTCAAATGTGTAACAAATCATATTTTTTAGGGTTGACAGTCAATTAAAATATTCATTCATAATTAATCGCAAATTAATCACACATTTATTTATCTGTTCCAAATGTACCTTAAAGGGAGGTTTGTGAAGTATTTAATACTCTTATCAACATGGGAGTTGACAAATATGCAGTGTTATGCAAATGTACAGTATGTACTGTATATATTTGTGATTGGAAAACAATGACAAATATTGTGCAGAAACCCTCACAGGTACTGAGTTTAGCATCAAAAATATGCTCAAATCATAGCATGACAAACTGAAGGCAAACAGGCAGTGTGTCAGTGTGTTGACTTGACTATGACTTGCCCCAAACTGCATGTGATTATCATGAAGTGGGCATGTTTGCAAAGAGGAGACTCGTGGGTACCCACAGAACCCATTTTCAGTCACATATCTTGAGGTCAGAGGTCAAGGGACCCCTTTGAAAATGGTCATTACAGTTTTTCCTCTGCTAAATGTTGCATTTATGGTTATTTAACCTCCTTTGCAACACGGAGGTTCAGGTCATTGTTTGTAGTCTTCTGTAGTACTGTGGGGTTTGGTACTATGGAATATCAGGAAATGCTGAGATATATTGAGGAATGTTTCATACACAAAATTTGAATAATTCAACAGGGATTTCTACAAAAGCCAGAACATGAATGAATCATCTCATTGTAATGTGTCCAGATATACTGTAGTTTAGAACTCATATTTATTGCACTAGATGGTGGTTTTCAGCTGTTTTCCTTGTGCACCAAGCTGGACTGTAGTTTGTGTTTAGCCAAGGAAAAGTGCTGTAAACTTCAGCGGTGCTCTGGTGGAAACCCTGAGCAGCTGAATGCTCCACCGTGACTAAACGCTTCCTCGCTGACGGTGGCTGTTTGCTTCTTTTTTTCCTCACTGAGGAGCTGTTGTGTTTGGGACCAGAGGCTCTGTCCAGTGTGACCCCTCTGTGGCCCTTCTCCTTCTCCATGGCTTGCTGACCTCGGTGCAGCCAGCAGGCTCCGATCTCTGCCCTGGAAAGGCCATTAGTGCATTCTGCCATGGCTGAGGACGTTGTGTGTCTCTTGTCAAATGACACAAATTACTGCGCGGCAGCTGTGTGCTCATCATGAATCTGCCCGTGTGCTGGAGTTACAAAGCGTGCCTTTTATTTGGCTGTCATGGCTGCAAGACTTTTGTCTTTCAGGTGCCATTGACCACATTTGTTTTGCTACCATGTATCAGTGTTTATATTGTGCATGCACAGTACTACAAGAGATATGAAACTGATTTATTTTGTGGTTCAGAGAAGTTTAAATTAGGGCTGTCAAAGTTAACATGATAATAACATATTAACGTACATTTGTTTTAATGCCACTAATTTCTTTAACACATCAACATAATTCACTATTTTTAGTTAACCTCTTACTAATGCTCCAAACTTATGCTATATTTTGGTGAGGACAAACTGTCATGGCCATTTTAAAGGGGGTCTTTTGACCTCTGACCTCAAGATATGTGAATGTAAATGGATTCTACGGGTACCCACCAGTCTCCCCCTTACAGACATGCCCACTTTATAATAATCACATGCAGTTTGGATCAAGTCATAGTCAAGTCAGCACACTGACACACTGCCTGTTTGCCTTCAGTTTGTCATGCTATGATTTGAGCATATTTTTGATGCTAAACTCAGTACCTGTGAAGGTTTCTACACAATAACAACAGCTGTTGTTGTCTGTTGGGCTGCAGTTTGCCATGTTATGATTTGGGGATATTTTTTAATTCTAAATGCAATATCTGTGAAGGTTTATGGACAAAATTTATCATTGTTTTGTGTTGTTAAATTATTTCCATTAATAAAAATATACACTTTATTGCATAAAGCAGCATATTTGCCCACTCCCATGTTGATAAGAGTATGAAATACTGACAGATGTCCCTTTACGGTATATTTTGAACAGACAGAAAATGAGTGATTAATTTGGGATTTTTCACAATTAACTATGGACAACCATGATTAAATATTTTAATCAATTGACAGCCCTAGTTTAAAAGCAATTACAGTTTAAATCTTCTGCTAAGTTTGAATGCACTTTATCAACAGTGAAAACCTACTTAGCAAGAAGCAAAACATTTCTGAGCAGGATAATAGTGTTCCACGCTTAAAGATCTGAAATGCTTAGCATACTGTGGAGAGGACAGGAACACTTGAGCTTGTTAAGAGGATGAGCTCTACCTTACCTCCTTCTGTTTTTCCTCCAACTAGCAGATGGATAATTGTTAGAAACCGGCTTGATTGTCCTGTCTTTTGAGAAGCTGTAACACTTCAAGGTGAAGGATCTAGTTAGGCTCTGTCCTCTCCCACTCAAGACTGAATTATTCATCAATGGTCCGCTTCAACATGTGGTGCATTTGATTGTCTGCATGTGAAACAAATGCAACTGCTCCTTCATTCAAACAGAGGTCTGATGATAAGTGAAGATGAATGCGTTGTTGACTCAGTACACACTGACCCACTTTATCTTTTATTCATGAACGTTTCTGTGGTGGATGTGACTGCTATGCAGATGTTGTTTGCTCCCTTCAGGGGGCAGTAAATAACACTGACAGGGAGCCAAAAGCAGTTTTGACAATGTGATTAGCTGCTCGTCAACCTCCAGCACTGTACCATCATCACATTTCAGCTAACACAATCTACCCCTTGTACACTTGTTTTGTGCCTGAATTATATGATGATTTGGTTGAATAGGCACTACATGTGTATTATGTGGATATATGATATTACCCACAATGCAGTTCACAAAGGAAGCTATACTTTTCTGTACTTAAACCTACAAAAATAGGCTTAAGTACATCTTAAAAACAACATTTTCTCTGTCTTTGTGAACTTTTGAAAGAATCACCAAAAGCACCACTTTAAATCTTGTGGTTTCCAAAGAAGGGCTCATAATTCTCTTGGAAATAAGTCATTCAGCATAAAAAAAAAAAAAAAACTAAATACGAGAAACTGACTAAAGAAATTGTAGTCAACTGAGACCAGGACTGATTAGTCTACTAAGTGACTAAAACAAAGCAGCCCTAATTAATACCCAGTGTTGCATGTATTGTGCTATTTTCTGTTAGTGTGAAATGAAAAGGTTTGTATGCTACAGCAGTTAAATAGGAGAAGTAGTATGTTATACATGCTGTAGAGATGTAGTATCTGTGGATCGGGGACATGTTGCATATTCTCTTCATATAAATTGCCATGTTTTTATGAATGGTTATGTGAATGTGTTAGCTGTGTGATAGACTGTCCAAGAACACTGAACAAGATAAGTTTAGTTTAGATTGCTGTATGAAGTCCAGATGATTTATATTGTAAATCCTAATCACAAATGTTTATATTAAATTAGAGCAACATGTAGCAATTATAGATCCAGCTTTCTCTTAAAATTAATCATGTTTAAAAATGTATAAACAATTTTTTTTGGGTTCTTTTGGTATATACACATCCGACAGTCTGACACTGTTACAACATTCAAAAATTGCACCTCAGAAGTCACGTTTTTAAACAGGCCTGTACGCTGTAGTGTCCATCATCCTGTGTCCTTCCCTTAACATTGTTACTGTCGTATTCCTCCCTAAATATGTATTTATTTATTTGTTTATTTCATATCTTTCCAGCCCAGCCTTGCTGAGCAGGCAAATAAAATGAAAGATAGCTAATTAAATCCAGATGATAAGAAAAAAAAAAATAATTTGTTTGAGAAACATCCCCAAATATTAATGAATAGACAGTGAAGAGATCGTATGTATCTATAGCTCTGAGTGCTTCTTACATCCCAAAATGCAGCAGCCACTGTTTCTGACAGTCGGTTGGCAGCTGTTGGTAAATCCCCACCCTGCTGATAAAGAACGAGTAAATGATTCAAGAAATCTGTAACGGAGGGAAACACTGACTCAACCCAACCAGCCTCGGGAAAATAAAGGTCACATTCACACAGCTCCTAGATTCCCACATCTTTCCTGTAGGTGGCAGGCTGAGCTCTGCGTATCCTTCCTGTAAGTCTTTGTCCTGTGCATGAATCAGTACAGTCTGGTAGCTGACAGCTGCCACATGTGCAGCGCTAATCATTTACTAAGAGGCGATTTGAGAAATGCCTCGGCTGCACTGTAACAGGAATGGAAAGTCACATATTAACAGAGCCACAGTGGAAAACTTCTCCTGTTCTCAGGTCTTTTACATTCCACAGATTAGAAAATGTTAGTTCACTGAAAGAAAAGCCTTATTAACCTACATCCAGCAAATAGTACGCAAAATATGTCACCTCTTATCGTAGTCAGGTACCTGCAGAAAACTTGCCCTGGATAAACAAAGCTTTTTAAGATTCTCGGTTTACATTTATGGGCTTATGTTTTACAAAAACATCCAAACATCCATATCTGCTTATCTACAGAAAAGTTTTGTATCAATATCAAAAGATAGTAGAGGTAACTGTCAGATGATGTGCTTGTATTGATTAGATACAGTAAGTGCTTCACTGCAGTAGGCAGGTCGGAGCAAGTATAATTTATAAAAAGATGGTCACTATATCCTGACAGTATCTAAAAAATAAAGATGTTCCTCTTTGTCCTTCGGTGCTCCTAATGGCATCTGCAAGATTTCACAGACTGGAGGAAAACAACCAATTAGAGCTGAGCTGACCATCATGGTATACATTTCTAAACCCTGAAAACAGAGTCATGAGGATATATGATATGCTGAAAGGTTATTATGGATATTTTCCCAGTGATGCCAAAAATATTCTGCCTACTGCAGCTTTAAAAGCACATTGCATTCTTGAGATAGTAGTTTTTGCATCTCACATATGGACAGTGTTTCCATCATACAGTGTATCCGTCATATAGTACATTTTCCACACATCTGCATGTGAACCTTGCCAGAGATCAGCACAATGCTGCCCCCCTGTGGTAGAAATGTACATTACATGTCATTAGCTGGAAAAACTGACGAGGTGCAGAGGCAGCGTGTGGCGCAGACCACAGACATTCAGCTGCTGTCTCTTCACGTTACAGGCCTTTCAGCTTGGGAGTGACTGTCTGAACACAGCCTGTCATTGATGGCCACGCAGGACAAGTGCTCCTACATTTTCTATTGAAACTCTGTGAACGCTCTGATAAAGCAGAACAGTCATTCTTGATACGCCTCATCATACATAACAATACGCAGCGACAGTATCATCATCATCATCATCCTCTTTGTGGCGGCTCACAGGTCCGTTGCATGAGTGCTGAGGCGCTCCTGAGTCTTGTGGCCGTTCACTTTGATGTGGTTAATTGGGACCAGCGTCCCCAGCGATGGCTCCGTGCTTTTATTGTGGAAGTTCTGAGAGGGTTTTCTCACGGTAGGGGCCCTTGTTCTGACATTGGCCCCCATTCTACCCTCTGACTCTCTCTGAGGCCATTCCCAGAGAAGGAGGGAACCCCACGTAGTCCCCTCTGGGATCCGGTCCAAATGAGAGGGAGGTGGACCTAACAGAGCTCTGTAGGAGTCAACTTCAGAGGTTTTTCCTTGCTCCTTTTACAGTATCCTGTGCTTTACAGAGCTGTGGTCACACATGAAACCTCATTTGTTAGTTTACAATATCTTTGCACTTATTAGCATCTGCAAAACTTAAAAAGGTCTTTCATCACGAGACTTTTGATTTGTGTGGGTGCCAGGCCTTATGTGTGATAAGGTTTTTCCATGTTTCAGTTGAGATTTTAGGTCAGCTGACTGTCAGTAATTCATAGTCATCTCCCCTTAGTTGTGTTATACGTGCTCTCGGAAAACCAAATTACAGTGTTTATATAGGCTATCAAAGCAAAGGAAGAATTACAGCCGCACAACCGTAAATTACGAGTGGGAAAACAGCATGACACGGCAAGGCATGCAGCCAACTGTGTGTTACATAAAACAAGACATGTATGGACTTCAAATCAGGACACACACACCTATAGGAGCTTGTGGTATATCGCCCTCTTTCCACCTCAGGAACTTTACTCCGGAACACAGAACCTTTTGAGGAACTCTTTGCATTTCGACCGCAGGGACAGGGGTCTAGATTAAGTCCCAGGAACCTTTTAACCCCAAAAAAAGTCCTGGTTGGGGGGTAGTACTTTCTGAAAGTAAGTATGGGTTTCCACCACGATGAATGAAGTTCTTAGTTCTGGAGGAAAGTTCTTGCAGTGGAAACAGGGCTTGTGCTGCCCTCAGCTAAGAAAACACACTTCAGGACTTATTTTCACCCCCAAAAAGGCCCTGGTCGGGGGAATAGTACTCTCTGGGTTTGTAGGGTTGACTGTCACTGATTGGTGAAACACACACACAGCACTGCTGCTTCAACTGTACCAATTCATTGATAAAACAAGAAAGTACTCTAGTTTTGGTTTAGGACCATTTTAGGACAAGCGGAGAGCATTTCTCTTTGTTTGATGGTATTGAAAGTAAAGTTAGGCTCTGCTGTCGGCTTCCTGACTCATTAAAGACAGATAGAGATAACGAGAGAGAGAGAGATAAAGCGAGTGAGCTCAGATGGCGAGCGGTTGAAGAGAGAGAGAGCTGTAGCGTGGCGGCGTTGTGAGCGGCGTTAACATAATAAACCCAAATAAATAACCATCAAACACTCAACAGATGATTTACTTTGGACACAGACACTCTTAGTTTCGTTTTCCTCTGCTGCATTTCATTCATTACATCCAGTGTGCAGCAGTATTTATATGCAGCAGTAAATATCGTTATCACAGCAAGACAAAACCTAAAAAACTTTTTTTTTCCAGCATGCTGTTTAGATGAAACAGGCGGACACACTGAACTGCAGGCTGCAGAGTGTGTTTACCACTGTGACCACCAGCAGCCCTCATCACCTCATGTTGCTTTTTCATACATCAGCAGACTAATTTGCCTCATCTGAGCAGACAGCAGTGGGCTGAATGAACCTTTTAGTTCATTGAAAAGTAGTTCCAGGAACTAAATGTACCAGGATTTTTTGGTGGAAACTAGGGCTGACCCAAATGCTCTGAAGCTGCCATTTTCCATGGTGTTTGACCTCCAAATCACTATTCGAATGCTGCAGAGGTGTGTGTACAGTCGTGCAGCAGCAACGCCGACCCAGACGCTGTAACAAACGGGATGGAGACAAACAGACAGGCAGCACAACATCTCACAAAAAATGGTATTCGGGACAGCTCTAGTGGAAACCCAGCTTATGTCTGTAGGAGCAACGAGAGGTACAGTTAACGTCACGAGCACATGGGACACTGTAGAAGTCAACTGTTAAGGAGCTGGCATAAAACGAGGAGGAAAGACAAGTGAAAAAGCTCAAATTGGAGAGGGAGGAAAAAGAGGGAAGTGGAGCGTTTCAAGGGGATGTTAGTGGATAGAAAATCACGCTGGGGGAAAAGTCAGGCAGGCCCAGAGTTGAACTCTCCCATTCTGAAGTCTTACATTTGTACTGAGGGCAGCACAGATGCCCACAGATAAAATACCTCTCCTGATCTGTTACATCAGGCCGTCTTACTGTTTATATGCTTTCTAGGAAGATTTGTCATGCTATTATTAACTCTGAGGCGCTCACTTTAATAAAAAATGATATTCTGGAATGAAGACCAAAAAACAATGCAGTGATAAGAATAGCTAGTTGGCTAAAATGTCCATTTCTGAGGGAAGAAAACAGTTGAATTTCATCTCAGATAGCCAGCCCTTGATGTGTGTTATCACTGATCAGTCACTCTGCGCTGTGCTATTTATTGATTTGTGGATAGACTGAATAACCTCAACTAGCACAATGATTACTCTACAAAGATCAACACCGGGTTGAAGAAATAAGTCCCGGGGTTTCGGGGAGGTATGCCTGCATGAAATGAAAAAGGAAATCTCCAAAAGCCAAAGTTGATGTTTTTATCTGCAATGAAAGCAAATCCTTCATAAAGGCCTCCGAGATGGTTGTCAAAACACTTAAACGTGCGTGGGAACATGGCTGCAGTCCAGGGTCTGGAAGTGTTTAGCCTGTGCATCGTGCCTTGGAAGTCACTGACTGTAGTATGTATTTCACAGAAAGCTCTGCTGATTGGTTTCTGCTCTGTTGCTGTGGAGGTACTCTGGGATCTGGAGAGATGTCTCCTCCTTCCTTGATGTTTGGAGGTCAGAGGTCCCTTTTCTAGTGAAGGACACTTCTCTTGAAGTGTCTGCGCCAAAGTGTCCTGTAGTGTGACCAAAGGGGGGAAGAAGGAGAACACCTGTCTATGGAGCTGTAGCACACTCGACACTTCCCTCTGTTTTTTGGCCGTTTGCTCAGCGACCCCGGGGAATCGACATGTGGTTGTTAGAACATTTTCTCAAAACTGAGTGAATGTGAGACGCTGTAACGAGTTGGATTGGAAATGCTGCAGAGCTAACAGTTTGAACTTTGAAGCCTTTGGCTTGTTCAGAGGCCACACATCACAACCCATTATTTGTCTTCACGACTGGCTGTGACACCCAACCAGATCCAGCGGGCTATCATTTTGCAGTTTGGGTCCAGAATCATTTATATACGATCCTTCACTGAAAGGCTATTTGTGGTCCGATGAGGCCGTGATAATCTCTCCCAGACTGTTGTTTGGTGACTTGTATGGAGCATGTATGATGTCTGCTTTTGGAAACAACTTGAAGTGATTTTCCAAAGTTTAAAAAAGTTTACAGCATAATGCTAACCCCATGTAACCATCTTTCATGCAGGGATCCATCTTGTATGTGGAAAACTGTGTGAAAAAAAATGAATCCGCTTTGGCTTTCATTATGAGACTACTGGTAGCACATATATGAACATGGGTGCTGTCAGTGTTATCCAGAACATCTCTCCCATTCATTGTCTATGGAGCAGCTCCACTTTTTGGACTGTCTTAGACCATAGGAATAACCTGAACGGCGTTGATTACCAGTAGTCTCATAATAAAAGCCAAAGTGGATTCATTTTGAAATCTTGTCATCTTCATTAGTAGCAGGTAAATGCTACAAAAGCTGGTACTTCCAGACTTTAGAGAGAAACAAAAAGAGATTTGATGGGTTGTTAGTCCTGAAGATGAAAGAAGCCTCTCTCTGGGTGTCCTTCAGAGGTGAAGGAGAGTGTTACCACAGCTGTGCTGCTCTTGTTTAAATTCAATACAGGACCTCAAGAGGAAAAACACAGCTCAGATGACTTTTGACCCAGCAGGCTTTGGCAATGGTCAACAGCAGTAGCTCCCTAGCTCACATCGTCCTGTTATTTACTCTCACAATCAATACGTCCTTGTTGTGAGTGGGTCTATCTGCAGCCAAGTGAAAGTTGGAAGCACCTGAATCCTGTTTTATACCAAATATATTTTCACTCATAATGTATTTTTCATTTTTTAATTCTTAAACCAGACTGTATTTACGCTTTAAGGTGCTATTGATAACATGGATTACATTCAGCCACTAGATGTTGCATTCTCCCTCCCCCTTTCCTTTGCATTCACTTCACAACAAGTCGTTGCCAGGTACTTACTGTCAATCTCAGCCATTTATCTATTTTTTTTTTTCCACACTGACTGAAGAACCACATGATACCAGCATCATTTTACCATGATGTAATAACCAAATGTCAGATATCTTCCACAGATAGAAATCATTTTGGACCTGCCAAATTTTTTAAAATGGTTTATTCACAATCATAATAATTGTTATTTGACACCTTTCAAAAAGCTCTGTGGATGTATTATTTTTAGAAAGATATTTATTTACATAAAAATGTTATCAGTAAGACCTTTAAAACACTATGTATCTGTGACTTTTTAACAGAGAAGAGCAGATGATGACAGTATGTGCTATATTTAAAATAGTTAACATGAGTAAAGAGGCTAAATAAAACTCCAAACTTAAGCAAAATTTTTTTTGAGAAATGGCCATTTTCAAAGGGGTCCTTTGACCTCTGACCTCAAGATATGTTGGTGAAAATGGGTCCTATGGATACCCACGAGTTTGCCATGTTATGATTTGAGCATTTTTTATGCTAAATGCAGTACCTGTGAGGGTTTCAGGACAATGTGTGTTGTTAATTAATTTCTAGTAATATATATGCAGACATTTGCTTAAAGCAAGCACATTTACCAACTCCCATGTTGATAAGAGTAAGAAGAACAAATCTCCTTTTCATCTCATGCAGTTAATTGTGATTTAATATTTCAATTGATTTTTTATTTTAATCGACAGCCCTAATTTAAAAGTAATATATGAAGATGCTCTAAAATGAATCTGTGAAACCCTGACGTACACAACATCAGTGCCTCCTTGGCACTGGCATTTCCTGGGCTAGCATTGTGTTTGTGCTCAAGTCCCCGTCCTCCAATAGGCATTGATGTCTGCTTTGTATATCCACTTGTTACCGGAGACCTGTGGTCCACTGAAAGGCCCTCTCCGCAGGTCACTGTGGACCACGGGGCAAAAGCAGGCCCAGGATTTGCTCGCTCATTTGTATTTGAGGAAATTTCGCTTTGGTGTCTTAGCAACGAGGCCTGGAGCCGATCATTTTAAACCTGCATCTCATGTCGACTGCAGGATAACAAGTCCCCCCCACCCCCGTGTGCCCCACGGGATCAAATGAGGGGGCTGGAAGTCTGTGGGTGATTCAACACCAGCGCTCTGTAATTACTGGGCCTGCCGAGCCAGCCAGCTCATGTGCCAATCACTGCGTCAAGAGTAAAGTCACATCCACAAAGGCACTGTGTTGTTAGTCACCTCTGTAGACATAATCTCTTAGATTTGGCTATTGTCCTTTGTCTCAACACCTTGCCGGGGACGGTGAGAGAGCTGTGAACTGAAGACGTGTTGTGATATTACACCTCCCGTTACGCTGATGACTGCGGCACATTGTGTCGAGGATGTCGGAGTCTGACGACGTGTAGAGCTCTGTTAATTAAAACCTACTCTTTAAAGTGGGCAGGCTTTATTCCCACGACATTAGGTGAATTACACCGGGCACTGCACTATTAATCCACCTTGTGCATTGCCAGCATTCCCCTCAGAGGACCTGGACTCTCACAAATAACTCCTGTGCCTCCTCGTATCAACAATCTTCTGTCATGGCGTCTGCCTTTTTGCTTGTGCTTCCTGTTTGCCCCCCTATTCACAAATTAAACTATGAGACAGAAGGAAATGTTGGGCTATTTTGGGCATGAGACATCAGATGTTGTGGTTTTTGGGCCGAGTGTGTTTTCCCCTGGCTGTCTGTCTCGTCTTACTTTTACAGTAAGGCTGACTGCTCACTGTGAGTGGGTGTCTGCATGCAATTAGCATCATAAAAGGGAAGAGAGGCCTTTCCTCCATGCCTCCCAGCGTGACGACACCTCTCCGCCAGCCAACCCACTAGTGGAATCTATTTTTTTTCCTCCATATTGTTTCTTTCTCCAGGTGTTTTTGATACAGACGATCTCAGTGCTCAGTTATAGTCTGTGTGTTTTTAAACTGACATATTCGTCTGGCTGATTCATTCGGTGTGGGGGAGGAACAGACACACATCTGTAAGGGTCTCTCCACTGTTAGTACTTACAGTTTGTTTGGAGTGCTTTTAAAGCTGCTGAGCGTATTTATTGTTAAATGGTTTGTTAAGGTGACTAAAGTGGACCGCCTGCGTCATGCTGTCTGTGCTCGCGGCCCGGTGCCCAGCCCGGCCTCAGTGGGTCCCACAGTGGGTCAGAGGAGCTGTGTTTTACAAGAGGAAATGGCAGAGAGACGTCACAGAGCGGCAGGAGCAGTCGGAGCAGGCTGCATGTGGAATAGTAATTACGCCAGAGGACATTATGGATGGATGTGAGGTCCTTATGTAATCTTAGCACCCCGGCGAATCCCAGTCATGTACAGTGCTGCTCATTTTATCCACACATTTAAACTAATAGATTTTCCTTACACATCATAGATCTTTGTGATCTCATCTTTTATTATATAATATAAAATTGGCCATAAATACATAAAATGATATAGCAGAGTGTCTTACTGTAGACACTTAGTGTCTGCTTATATGCTTCTTTTAATTTATTTTTATTTTTCATATTTTCATATATTTTACCTTCTTTTTTTCTTCTTAACAGTTTACATTGATATGTTTGAATAAAAAATAAATCATCACAGAATATAAATATACTGTATGACATACAGTATATTATTGTAAAAATGTGATAGGGTACCACATCCCAGATTTCAAAATCAAGGTGGGCAAAATACTAATATTTCACTTGTTTAATTGGCTCACATCACAATAGACATAAACTGGTAAACTCAATATTAATTGTGTGATTGCCGATAGTTAATCACAATTAATCACAAATTAATTGCACGTTCTTATCTGTTCAGAATGCACCTTATAGGGAGATTTGTCATGTATTTTATACTATTATCAACATGGGAGTGAGTAAATATGCTGATTTATGCAAATATATGTCTATATTTATTATTGGAAATCAAACACAAAACAATGACAATTGTCCAGAAACCCTTACGAGTATTAGCATAAAAATAAATATGCTCAAATCATAACATGGCAAAGCCCAACAAACAAGCTCTCAGTGTGCTGACTTGACTATGACTTGCCCCAAACTGCATGTGATTATCATAAAGTGGGCATGTCTGTAAAGGGGAGACTCGTTGGTACCCACCGAACCCATTTACATTCACATATCTTGAGGTCAGAGGTCAAGGGACCCCTTTGAAAGTGGCCATGTCGGTTTTCTTGTTTGGGGCGTTATTTAGCCTCCTTCTCGATAAGCTAGTATGACATATTTGGTACCAGTGGATTCCTTAGGTTTTATAGATTCATTTGATACCATATCATGCCGTCATGTCTTACTTTAAAACTGAAACCAACCAAAATTTCTTTCATTCATAGAGGAAATGTTTTCAGATAGTCTTGAAATAAGGTATTTTTTGCTTTGTGTCAAATGACACCGGAGCAGTGTCGCATCTCAGGTGAAGGAGATCACACGCTTCCTCTCATTCATTTATTCAGCCTCAGACGGAGCAGCTGATACGGAGGTGAAGCAGACGAATATATCACCCTGATGATATAGCGCCGAGTCTTGTGAGTGCTGAGTGCCTCAGCATGATTCACTGCTGCTGATTGCTGACAGTTTATGTCATGGTTTTCCCCCGGCTCAGCTGCCTACGGGTTTTCCATTTCGTTGACCTTTTCTGGAACAACATCTGGACTCTGCAAAAGCACGCTTCCCTTTTGTTTGTTTAAATGAACCGTTTCCCACGTTAACACTTCTTGGATGAAATTTTGAAAGGTTGTAAAAGCTGACATCATGCAATCTGGCCAAACTGGAAACAAAAAATATACAGTATATCAGGAAGTGGCTTAAAAACAATGGCTTGAAAGAGTCCCAGAATTCAGAGGAGGCTGCCAAAAATGTGCTGAGTGGGGCATAAAAGAGTTGTCGTGGGCAGAGCTGGGTAGGAGGGTCGGGCACAAGGAACTGTTCGGGGGAGGGAAGGGGAGAGGGGGTGAACGCCAGGGAGCCTGCCACAGAAAGGGGTGGGTTGAAGGAGAGATTTAGTGTTGGGACAGGCACATGGTGGTTGGGGGTAGATGGAAAGAGAAAGGGGGAAAGAAGGAGCTGTGGATCTGAGCTCAAACTGCAAGCTGTGTTCAGAGAGAGAGCAGGAATGTGGCTCAGCGTGGGAATGAAGATGCTCTGACATGTTGAGGGACACTCTGAAGTCTTGACGGATATATGAAGCACTCTGGCTGTAGGATGAAAATATCTCGTAAGTACACAATCATTTGTTACCGGAAATAGACTGTGGTGTAAGTTGAGAGTAGACATATGAAGGCCTGCGCTTCAAGAATGATGGTGGCTTGTTTTTATCACCATAAAGCCTAAATGAATGAATGAATCTGGTATTTTTTGTTTTGTTTTCCAAAAGAGAATGAAAGGGAAGGGATTACTGTTCATTAAAAAGCTTTGCAGATGCAGCTCAGGACAAAAGCATATCAGAAAATGCCCCAAAATATTTAGCCGTGTAGTTGGCTGTAAATGTTTTGTGAGGGTGGAATGTGAATGAGCCTTTAAAACTGTCGTAACTTTGGCAGCGCTTGTGTCTGCTCCACTATGCCATATCTTTCCCTGCAGCAACATGTCATATCTCAGCAGTGAGTTGCATAACCCGGTGTTCTTGATAGGGAACGTTGCATAAAGCATATTGTAAAGGAAGGAGTCGCCCTCGCTTGCCACAGATCCTTTAGTCGTACACAGCTTTTGACATTCTGGGGCATTGTGTCAGAGCTGAACTGGGTTTCATCTCTCAGTGTGACTGTAATTTTATACTGTACACAGTTTTAAAAGCTTGTGACAAAACAAACACAAGTTCTCATTCTCTGGCGTGATGCCCGCCCGGCCTTTTATCCACAAGAGATTTCCTTAGAGAGAGGATGAGAGGACAAAATGTCTCTGTATCGTGTTACAGAATGTCAAACGGAGAGGAATTCCCAGCTTGTGTTAGTGCTCCCAGTGGTCCAACCTGTGGCTGTGGGACACTAGAGGACCTGGCGGCGCCCTCACTGTGTGCTGCAGTTGAATAACACAGGCCTGATATTATCCACCTGGGAGGGAAGCCTAGCTGCACAGAGAGCCTTGAGCTCCTGGTGATACAGGTGGGAACAGAGCAGAGCCTCCGCATGTTGACTCAACTGCTGGTTAACAGGGTAAACAGTATTTTGTCATCCAAGGACGCAGTGAACTGTTAATATTTATTCAGTTGTTGGTCAGCCTGAAGACCAAAGTCACTTTTCATTGATTTCTCTGCAACACATACGTGAAGCAGCACAGGTGAGTTCTGGCCTGAATCAACAGGTTTAAAAAAAAAAAAAACAGGGTGATAACGGCATGCAAAGGTTACGGCCGATGTAATTACACAGTATTGTGTGATGAATGGCGGCGGTTCATGTTGCAGCTATAGTGTGGGGAGTGGAACTGAGACCTCAGTTGATGGTTGATGTGATTGGAGGGCAGTTTGTTGCCCATGGGTGCAGCGTTATGTGTCACTTTTTCTTGGATGCTTATGTGCTGCTGGATGTTTGGTTGCATTGTGGATAGCTAAATTACAGGTATAAGAACATGAGGCAAGAATTGGCTGTGTGGCTTTTAAACAAGCACTGAAGCTGGTAAGAATATTTTAATTTTAGATTTAAAGTTTTGGCTTTATATATATATTTTTTTATGTTAACTACTTGTCATTTACTACATTGTGATTTCTAATCCTTAATAATAGTAGTAGTATGACTGACTTTGGATGGTTAAAGATGGAAATAACTGCTTGTGTGTTTCACTGCAGTTTACACAGCTCATGTGTTTTTATTAGATACATTACAACAACGCTTATTTTCCTCATCACTTCATCAGTCACTTATTTTTTTTTTCAATTAATCAATTGCTTGAAAAATCAGAAAACAGTAAAAAAAAAAAAAAAAAAAGACAAAAGTGATGTTTTTAAAAAGTTTGTTATCATAAAGGTTTGTCGAAACCACAACATATTAACATTTATAATCAGAATGTGAGCAAATTTTTGGCTTTTTACCAAAAAAGAAATTACCTAAACCATCATGTAAATCTTCTGTAGATTTTCTGTTGATTGATTAATTGACCAATCATTTCTGCTCTGAAAACTGCCTCCAGGTGTATTTAAAGTATAATGAGTAACTTTGACATTAACTGGTGGGAGAGTTTTAGGTGAACTGCAATGTTTGCTGTCCTCTTCCTTACTCTGCTTCTATGTAGTTATTTATTAAACATGATTAAATCAGATTGTGTATTGTAGCACCGGTGTGTCAGACAGCATATCTCACTGAGGCGATAAATGGCACCCGACTTTATTAACATTAATGGAGAGGTGCCAACGGTCTGTTTCCTCTGCTGTCATCAGCGGCTCTGAAGCCTGCAGACGGCCAGAGGACGGCTTGTGATTATGATTGTCATTTGTTTATCAGAAAGTCAATTTGATTGGACTGTGGACTTGTTAAGGGGTCGGAATAATACTCAGATAATTCTTAACTTGATCAATATTTTTTATCATTCTTCAAATTTTGTTGTTATTTTACATTTTTTACTGCTCTTTAAAGATGTGGTTAAACATGGTTGTATCTCTGGCTCTGTGCTGTGTTTGGTGGTGCTGCTTTTTCACCTATTTGACCTTCTTGTTTTATCACACATCTTGTCTTAAAAGTAAAAAGACTGGAGATGGTTATGTAAGGTCCCATGTAGTTTCATGTGAGTGAGCTGGCATACCTCCATCCAGGCAGACTGACCGGCAGGCAGGGTCCTCATCACGTCCATGTTATCTGAGAATAATCAAACAGTTTGACACAACCAGGTCGATCCATCCCTAAAGTCTGTTGTGTCTGTAGCATTCCAGGGGCAGAGGGGGGTTTACTGCATTGCTTGATGCTCCAGTGGTTTTGTCAAAATGAAAATGTGGTTTAGTTTCACTTTTTGAATCCCTGTTTTAACACATACACTTTCTTGTGTTTCAGAAATCGAGGCGAAAGAGGCATGTGACTGGCTGCGGGCAGCAGGATTTCCCCAGTATGCTCAGCTCTTTGAAGGTAGTAAAAGCAACTAGTGAACTCCCACACATTCATCACAAATGTTTGGTTAAAAGACGGAGATTAATGAAGTATCACAGCAATAAAGGGACTGTAGTTTCATCTGTTGTGAAACAAAACACTGTTTTAGCTTGAATGTGGTCTTTTTAAGATGATGGGTGAATGATGGTGCACATCTGGTCTGTCACCCCAGTCCCCAACACTGTATACAAAACTGTGTATTCATAGGCTGCATAGTGAGCCTCATTTACACAACTGTCCTCAGGATGCCTCAGAGCTCCAGACTTCACAAAACAAGCAGAACATCGGCTGCTTTTAAAGTCTAATCTCTTCCTTGCTACGGTTACAACATAAACATGTCTTCTCTGCTTAAAGAGTGAAGTCATGGGAAGGAATGGGTTTTATCTGAGCTTAAAGTAGCTCTACTCCCTCTGATCTCTGTGTCAAGGCCAGACTTTTCATGTGCTTTGGTGCAATATATTTGTTTGCTGACAGTTTGTAGATATTTGTAACAGAGCCCAGACAATGTGTGCTGATAATGGTTGTTGGAGTGCAGATAACACAAGCTTGATGCTCGGGATCATGTATTAAAAAGGACATTAATGATGAAATCTGTGACTAGGACGTAATCATGCTTCAAAGCCGACAGTATATCTGCCCCCTTGAAGAACAGGCCGATCCTTGTTGAGGTCTCCGCGTTCGCCGCTGCTTCTGCTTTTCATAAAAAGTTAACGACTTCACATGAGTGCGGTGGAATGTTCGATTCGGAGAGTCTGGATTCAGTCTCTTAAGTTATGTAAGAGGAGGCCCATACCCAGAGGAAGACGTAATGCCCAGCACAAGCCCGAGCGCTGTTATTTGGGCAAATTCTGTCTCTTCTCATTAGCATCACATACAAAAGTCTGATGGTCTCCCGGCCTTCAGGGCTCCTCTGGAAAGAATGTGGTCTCCAGACCTTTCTTTCCGTTTATCCAATCCATTAACACTGGCTATATCAAATCAAACTTCAACGCTTTCTCTAATGTTTATTATGCTTGTTTTCCTTCAGATTCCCAGTTCCCCATCGACATTACTCCTGTGAAAAGAGATCATGACTTTCTGGACAAAGATCTTGTGGAACCTCTGTGCAGGTAACCAGACGTTTGACTGACACTGAATAGACGGTGGCTCATCATGAGTCAACACCACAAATCATTTCCTTGCCTGGAGGAAGTTGAAAATCCCTAAAAGTAAAAAGGCATCTAGTGATGTTAAAAGCACATTATGTCATTTTTCTTATCTTGGCTATTAATGGTTTTCCACACATTGCTATGATATTATGAAATGTATTAAATCAGTACATCAGTCCACATAGACTGATCTGGTGGGACTGAAATATTAGACTAGAGCTACAAGGTTGATTAGTCCATGAATCAATTAGTCCATCAACAGAAAAATTAGTTTGCAAAATGGGAAACTATTTTGATAATGGATTAACCATTAAAGTGATTTTTCATGCAAAACTGGCAGAAAATGCAGTTTTCTTCTCAAATATGGAGATTTTCTGCTTATCTGTGTTTTATATCATATTATAGTGAATATTTGGGTTTCTGGACAAAACAAGACATATAAAGACATCACCTTGGACCTTGAGAAACTGGAATAAACATTTCTCACAATTTTTGACATTTTACTCACCAGCCATTGGGCAAAAATATAACCTTTCGTGTGAGCGTGTGACGGGAGACTTTGACCAATCACAATTCATTTGAGAGAGAGCGTTCCTATTGGCTGGAGGCAGCTGTCAATCACACGCAAGCAATCAAATGGTCAAACCAGGCAGCACTGATCAAATATCAATCATATTCTTTTACTGTAATGATTATTTCTCACCTCAAATATTTTCAGAAACAACTTGTAATGTGTTTAGTGTAGTGAGAAAGTTTACTCTGGCTGGTGGGCGGCGTTTGGTTTCCTCAACTGATCTCAACATGGCTGCCGGGTCACAAACTTCCTCATTTTACAGCTAAACAGTAACTACAAGATGTTTCTGAAAACATTTCAAGAGAGAAATAGATATCACAGTAACAGAATATTGATTCATATTTGATCAGCGCTGCCTAGTTTGACCGTTTGATCAGAGTTTTCAAGTGATTGACAGCTGCTCAGAGACGGCAGGCTCCAGCTCGGCTCCGATTGGTTGTTTTCCTCCAGTCTGTGAAATCTTGCAGATGCCTTTAGGAGCACCGGAGGACACAGAGAGACATGATTTTTTTCAGATTACCTGTGTCATGAACTACTGTCAGGATATAGTGACCGTTTTATAAAAATAACTATTTAAATCATATTTACTCCTACGTGCCTACTTCAGCTTTAATCAATTAATCTAGAAAATAATCAGCAGATTAATTGATAATGAAAATAATCATTAGTTGCAGCCCTATATTAGACTGACATACTGATTTAATAGATACTTATTACTTACAATTGCGAGAGCATTGGCAGAAATCTTTAAGCTTCCCTCTGACATAACATGAGAAATTTTGAATATGTGTTTTTGCCAGTCAACAACTGGTGGCTCCACGTCGCTCCCCTGTAGGCCAAGACGGCTCATGTACTTTTTTCAAGCTGAGATGAAAACAACACTTCAGTTACCACAGTAACCATGGCGACCATCCCGAGAGAGGGAAGCAGGAGTTGCCTCATACAGCTCAATGTACTGTGACTCCAAACAACCCTAAAGCAACTCATCTACATTCCAAACTAGCCACGGGATAAATAGAAGACAATTGGAAACAGTTCCACCTCCAATGTGCCCATGACTTCCCCCGGCATCGCCATGGTAACATAAGGATGGCTTTGTTGTCAGTTACAGCCTAGTGTGCAAACAATAAATACCACCCGACATGCTGTGGGTGTCTTTGAACTGAAACTGATAGATATTTCATGTATGTGAGTGCTCTCTCTCTGATCCCCGGCTAAGCAGCCCTCCTATTGCAGCAGCCACATTCAAAGCTCTTTAGGCCTGTGGAATAAAGGGCCCCCGACTTAGAAATCCTCTCTTCAGTTGAGTCCCACTATCTACAGTAACAATCATGAGAACGCTGTGTTTGGCTCATCTACAGCATCGGGGGAGGCTGATCACTGTCAGAATACTGTCAATCTGTAAAAAAAAAGACAGCAATATGTGGAGCTGTTAAAGCTTGTGATTATCATACCACAAGAGTTTCCTTTTGTCTAAAGCCAAGGCACAGTGAGCTGGGGTGTATTTTGTCATGCCGTCATCTTTTCCCCAGTGCTATTGCTGGTTCATGTACAGTTTTTAGTTCTGTTACTTAATATATCCCAGTTTGGACACCCACAAACCCCTAAACCACGAAGCACATGCGCCAAGGCGTAGACTGCATGTTTGATTCCAGATATTGAAACTGCTTCTCTGACAACGGAGTTCAGGATATTTGCAGTATATTTGTAGTGTTCCAAATGCAATGATTTAATGTTGTGGTTGAGCCCAGCAAAATGCTGTTACAAACTGCATGTTTTTAGATGTCTTGTCAGATGTAACTCGGAAAGGATCAAATGATTACTGTAGCATGCCAAGTGCAGAATGGCATCAAACACTGGTGCATCTGTAGGTTAAGATCTACATATGGCTTATTATTGAATGACCCAGACTGTGATTAGAACAGATGTCTGGCTAATCCTTAAATTCACCTTTCTTCCAACTACTGCATGCCACTTAGAGCCAACGCTGAGAGAAGGAGAACAGAGCAACTGGTAATTACCGGCGTTCATTAGCTTTAGGGTACTGTGGAACGGACAAACTGGATTTCCCACTGAGCCTGGTTGTACATCCACACCAGATGCTGATCTGGTTAACACTTAAATAGCAAACAGAATGGGATTTATTCCTGAAGTGGCCATTAGGAAGCTATTCTGGTGGTTTCTCTTGTTTGTCCAGAACAGTTTTTATCCTCAGGCTGTTCTTCAGCTCGTACTAAACACAGCTGCTCTGGTTTTAACGAACAGTGAAAGACAGGATCACATCAGTCCTGTTTTGGACTGATGTGAGATTTTACTGATGCTCTAGGAGATGCTCCCCTATGAGTCAGAGTGCAGCCTCAGATCCTCAGGCAGGGTTCTGCTGGCTGTTCCTAAGTCCTGGCTCACTAAGGTGCACAACCAAGTGCCACGACAACTTGCGGAGCCTATGTGCACCATGCGGAATTTGCAATAATTTTCTGACATGCGCACCTTGCGCTGGATTCACTATGGCAACCATAAACCAGGCTTAAAGGTGAGGCAGCTTTTGCAGTAAGGAACTTCCTGTCTGAGCATCTGAGGCTTGCACAATGAGTGAAATCTTTTAAATGACTTCTCAAAATGAACCTTAAAAAGAAAAAAAAAATAATGGAAGCACATATTTCTATCTTTTTATTGTTAATGTTTAATGTGTCTTTTATTTTTTATACAATTATTGGATATTTTATTTCCATTTCAACTTGTATTGTCTGATGTCATTCATTCATTCATTTCATTGCATTCCTGAATGTTTTTTATTCCTGTTTCAACCATGTAAAAGTGCTGTATGAGTAAAGTTTATTATTCATTTTTTATTCAGGCGACTCAACACCTTGAACAAGTGTGCCTCTATGAAACTTGATGTGAACCTTCCGAAGAAGAAAGTAAGTGTCGACTCTACATTACAAGCTTTATCATCAAAAGCATGCTTCAGTTTTAAAGGAGCAATATGTACCACTGTCAGCTCGCATTTGATACCCTTAAAATGGGTACTGCAGTCTAAACTACAGAGAGCTGAGCCGAGGCTTTTCAGGTCTGGGAGATAACAGCAATACCGTTAACGGTATCTCTGTTGATTCAGTTTGTTTGCTTGCTTTCATGGCTGCAGAAGGCTGCGTTTTCATGGCAGTTTGTTTCATATGTGACAACGTGTTGATAAAATGGGTTGCGAACGGGATCACACAGACCCGAATGGAAATTTCAAAGGAGAACATACTGGATGTAGCATTGTTGTTAAAGAAGCCAATATTTCAATACAGCATGTTTCCTTAATCTCCATTGACATATTATGGCCATTTTATGAGTTATTACAGTAAATATATTACATATTTATAATTTAAGGTGAATCATTGTATGAAAATATAGTGCAACATTGCACTAAATGCTATATGCATTTTGGAAAAACACCACCACCGCCGAATCAAAATTATGATTTTAAAAGGTTTTCTCCAGCCTGGAGTATAGGGTTATGTGAGAGTCATGTTTCTGTGTAGACTATTATGATGTACAGTATAACACTCTATGTGTTATACTGGTTTGTTGTGTTTTTAAGCCTCAGAAAACTTCATTCCTCTGCTTGAAAATCACAGCTGTCATTAAATATAAATTTGTAAGAAATAGAGGTCAGTCCTTAATGTCTTTGTCAGAAATGGTATTTTCTGACAAAGACTGCCTTAAACTCTGCATATAACACAAATATAATCCGGTTTCATCCCTTTAACCCAGATTCTATGATATTTGAGATTGTACCATTGTTGTATTCATGCCTATTTAGAGGGATTGCTTTTTATCTGTCCCCTCTTTGGAATGTAGCCTGCTGGCTCATAGCCATGTTTTTTTCCTGCCTTGGTCTATTTTTGGAAGTGGAGGGAATCATTTGTCTGGTGTTATATCACTGTCAGTTGTATTATGTTATTAATTCTGAACAGACATCCTCCAGCCATTTGCTCTAACTCTCCTTTGTGGCATCAATGATACGCAAGGAAAACTGTGCAATTATCTTTCATAGAAAAAAAAATATTCACTGACTGTAAAGGTTATTTTTATCTCAACTATTAATTACATGTTATTTATTTACATTTATTCTGATTTAATTGGGTAGTTATGAAGATCTTTTTGAGGCCTATAGAGTGGTAGAAGAAGGATTCAAATATTTTACTTGAATAAAAGAAACAGTACGGCAGTGTATAAATACTCTGTTACAAGTAAAAGTCCTGCATTCAAAATCTTGCTTAAGTAAAAGTATGTAGGTATTAGCATCGAAATATACTTAAAGTACCAAAAATATAAGTACTTATTATGCAGAATGACCCATTTTATAATAATAAATATCATATATTATTTGATTATAATTATTGATGCATTTATGTATGAGCATCACTTAAATGTTTCAGCTTGTAAAGCTGGAGCTGTTTTTTCTTACCTAATATACTGCTGTGATGTTATACTTTAATAGTTAATATATACTTTGTATTCATAAAAATTCATTTAAATGTGCAATAGAAACGATAACTTTATAAGTTGATAAGTTCATAAGATAAGATCATTAGTGCTGTCAGTTGATTAAAATATTTAATCATGATTAATTGTCAAATTAATCACGTTTTAATCTGTTCAAAATGCACCTTAAAGGGAGATTTGTCAAGTATTTAATACTCTTATCAACATGTGAGTGGGCAAATATGCTGCTTTATGCAAATGTATGTACATGTTATTATTGGAAATCAATTAACAACACAAACTAGTAACAGAAACCCTCCCAGGTTCTGCATTTAGCATAAAAAATATGCTCAAATCATAACATGGCAAACTGCGTCTGAACAATCAACAGCTGTCAGTGTGTCAGTGTGCTGACTTGACTATGACTTTCCCCAAACTGCATGTGATTATCATAAAGTTTTCTGTAAAGGGGAGACTGGTGGGTACTCATAGAACCCATTTACGTTCACGTATCTTGAGGTCAGAGGTCAAGGGACCCCTTTGAAAATGGCCATGCCTGTTTTTCTGTTAAATTTAGCATAAGTTTGGAGCGTTATTTAGCCCCCTTCACAACAAGCTAGTATGACATAGTAGTCTGTAGGTTTTCTAGTTTCTGACTGAGCCTTCAACCTGTCAAAGATTGATTGTGTTAACACATTATTATCACATTAACTTTGACAGCGCTAGTTGTCAGATAAATGTAGTGGACTGAAAAGTAAAAAATTGGCTCTAAAATGTAGTGAAGTATGGAAGTGGAAGTGTTCCAGTTCAGTATTGTACTTTACAGTACTAGTAGAGTAAATGTACTTCATTACATTCCACTACTGGACCTACAGTATATTACATTATATAATAAAAAGTTTTTTTACTACGAAGAAGATTAAAAGTAGCAAATGCAATAATGTAGCCTAAAGTAACTGATGTTACATAATCTGTCTTCCCCCAGAGTGAAGACTCTGATGAAGAAGACCTGTTTGCCATCAGTGACAAATGGACGTTTGAGTGGAGCAGCCGGCGTTGGTCCAGGTTACAGGACATTGACTGTCTGCTGGGAAACCACGGTGAGGGTCAGCCCTCTGGGGACGGCGTGCCTCTGAGAACCACGACCAGCAGCGAGAGTGTCCTAACAGACCTCAGCGAGCCGGAGATCTCCTCTTTGCACAGCGAGAGCAGCGGGGGCAGTGGCCACAGGGGCCTCAGCACGGAGGACTCTGACGGCTCCAACCGCACCGGCTCTGATTCTGTAGTGATGCCGGACTCTACTTCTCTCACGATGCCTCACATCTCCAAAGAGATTTCTCATTATGGCTCTCTGCCTGACAAGCACGGCAAGACGAGCCGCATCCGTGCCAAAGACTTTCTGAAACGCATGGAGACTCTGCGCTCCAGAGGGACCCTGAGAAGGGGGCACAAGACGTTGGTCATCAGCTCTCCGGTGCTGCAGCAGGAAGCCCAGGCACTGAAGACGCTGCACTGTGTTGAGATCATAAACGGAGATGGTGGGGCTCCAGAAATACCGTCCAACATAGTCCCACCGTCCCGGTCTGGTAGCGAGGGTAGCAGCCATTCTAGTGGCAGCGCCGTCAGCACGCCCAGCCTGAAAGAGCGTAAACCCCACCGGGCTGACTACAAGCGCAGTGGCATGTATTTAGAGGACATAGACATCTTCTCAGGCACCCAAGTGAATGAAGTCGCAGAACAAAACCGCAGGAATGAATTCTGCTCCTATGAAGACCTGGTGGTCCATATTCCCAAAGACCACAAGCCAGGAACGTTTCCCAAAGCATTGTCCATAGAGAGCCTGTCCCCAACCAATGGGGCCTCCATCAACTGGCACACAGGTAGCATGCACCTGGACTCTCCGCTCATTTCATGCAGGAAGGAAACCAGGCCCGTCACCCAGTGCTGCTCCAGAGGCAGCCGCATCAGTGTGTACGATAATGTCCCCGGCTCACACCTGTACGCCAGCACCGGAGACCTGATAGACCTGGAGAAAGAGGACCTGTTCCCCCACCTGGACGATATCTTGCTGCATGTCAACGGTCTGCAGCAGATTGTGGACCACTGGTCTCAGAACATGTTGCCTGTCGGGGAAGGGTTGGCGCAGGTAGACGGCGAGAGGGAGCGCTCAGTGGGTCTTCAGTCCTCTAGTCAGATCACATTGGACTTTGAGGGTAATTCTGTCACAGAAAGCCAGACCACACCAAGTTACGGGGACAGAGACAGACTGTCACTCGCTGAGACAGAATCCACAATCCTCAGGGAACGGAGGGACTCTGGAGTAGGTGCTTCACTCACAAGACCTAATCGGTAAGACTCATGGAACTGTACTGCAAGTATATTTGAAATTACGCTAATCTTCTATGAACAAAAAGAAAATAGTCTTTCCATTGGCTCATTCATCTTTTGTGGCATTAGGTTACGATGGCCCAGCTTTCAGATATCTAATCGGCTAAGTCACTCAGTGGCGTCCCTGCAGATCAACAACCAGTCAGCAGGCCAACTGAGTTTGTTGCAGAAGTTTTCTCTGCTGCGCCTTACTGCCATCATGGAGAAGTACTCCATGTCCAACAAGCATGGCTGGACCTGGTAAGTGTAACTTCCATGATCCACTTTTGGTGTGGTTCATGATTAATTATATCTTTTCTTTATTGATTAAAGCACATTTTATTTCTTTGAACTATTTTCTTATGCAGCAGTATTTGCTCAAATGATTATATTAGTACACTGCAGGTGAATAGGGTAAACATTTTTATTTTTTATAGATATCACCATTAAACTTCCCCAGTTCATTACTTACATTAAGACGTATTATTCTATTATTTTTTTGTATTATAAGTTTTCTGAAAATGAATAAATATGCAAATGAGGCATTATCTTATGAAATTAATGTACTGTAACCAGATTCCCTTTTGACTTACAACTGTTAATAGTATTCCATGTTAAGTAAATGTGAGTATATGCTGTATAATTAGTTTCGTTACTACAGCATAGTCTCTTATTTAGCCAGTAGAGCAAGTTGTCAAAGATGTGTTGATGTCTCTCCTTCTGTAGGTCTGTGCCAAAGTTTATGAAGAGAATGAAGGTACCAGACTATAAGGATAAAAACGTGTTCGGCGTGCCTCTCATAGTGCATGTGCAGCGCTCTGGGCAGCCGCTGCCCCTCGGCCTGCAGCAAGCCCTGCGCTATCTGAGAAGCCAGTGTCTTGACCAGGTCAGCCACAGTTCACAGTTCACATAATCTCTCAGCTTTCACATGTGATGTAACAAATGCTTGGCCTCATCTGATTTGTATGATGTGGTGCAAAGTTTCAGTGAACAATGACTGACAGGTTGTAGGTGGACACATAATAACAATACAGTGAGCGGAACTGCTGTACAGTGTAGTCTCGTATTGCTGCCAGCCGTCAACATTAACGCTTGTGTTTTGCCTCCAGGTGGGTCTCTTTCGTAAATCAGGGGTGAAGTCTCGAATTCAAGCTCTCAGGCAAATGAATGAGAATTCTCCAGAAAATGTGAACTACGAGGACCAGTCGGCCTACGATGTGGCCGACATGGTGAAGCAGTTCTTCAGGGATCTACCTGAGCCTCTGCTCACCAGCAAGCTGGGGGAGACCTTCCTCCACATCTACCAATGTAAGGACATGCATCTCTCTTTGCTTTGCATCTCTAGGGTTTGTTTGACTTCGTAGAGCTCTGCGATATTGCACCTGAACTAACCACAGAGTACATGTTGCTGTGTGAGGATGCAGTTTCCAATCCAGTAAATGACCTTTGACAGTTCATGGTTGCTTCCCTGTCTTCTATCACTGTGTAATAATAGAAATAAATTCTCTCACATGCAGATGTGCCGAAGGACCAGAGGCTGCAAGCTGTCCAGGCAGCCATCATGTTGATGTCAGATGAAAATCGAGAGGTGCTGCAGACGCTGCTCTGTTTCCTCAGCGATGTCACTTCCTCTGTAGAGGAGAACCAGATGACACCAATGAACATCGCTGTGTGCCTGGCGCCCTCCCTCTTTCATCTCAACATACTCAAGAAAGACAATCTCTCGCCTAGGTACTGATTTTTCTCATGTATTCTAGCATTACAGTTTTATTTCTTTATTTACACATAAAAAATAAAAATATATAAAATATAATTTGCAAGGGGATGTGAAGGAGAATTGCTTAAAAGCCGTCCAGGGGCTTGAAAAGTGGCATTCTCCAGGAAGCATAAATTTATATGTATGTAGCAATAATGTTAGATATTAAAAAACAGAGACATAATTTAGCAAAGTACTTTACAACAATGCATCCCATTAACACACATCCAGAAGACTCAGTCATAATTCACTGTCAGAACTAACTCAACAAACTTAGAGCATACAGTATGATGGTGATATAGCATGGACAAGAAAGATAGATAGAAAATAGAGAGAAAATAAACACAAATAATAAAAAGGAAATTCAAGCGATAATCATAATAGGCCTTTCGATTTATTTATTTATTTATTTATTTATTTGTTTCATACAAAGATCGGAAAATAAAAATCACATGAAAGGAATGTAAAATACGTGTGAGGGTGTGGTAGAAACCGATAATGGCTTTTATAAAAACCAGACCCAACTTGTCTGACTAGACTTGTATGACAAAGGAAATATTGGTTGGACCTAGCTTATATAGGCAGTCCATATGGAAAATATTAGTTGGTTAGAAGAGGTGATTTCAGGGATCTTTCAAAATGTTGTGAGGACACGTTCAAAAAATGTAAACTCAGAGAATTACATATTTTGGACCAGTTATCCAAGTATCTGTGACTTTGGGGCGCCACTCTGTACCTACAAACTAATGAGCAAGACATGCATGCTTTCTATTAACTCCTGCATGATTGTCTTCACCTATTACTCCATAAAGATAGACGTAAAATGCGTTAGAGAGTTTGCTCAGCCCTCGGGGGTGCAGCAGATTACTCTCTTTCTGGGCCACTTTAAAAGGACATGGCATGAAGCTCAGAGTTTTATGAGATCATGCTGTGTACAAACAAAGCAAAGCTCTCTAATTTACCATGTTGAAATTGTTGCTAAAGGATCAAAGGGGTTTCCTGCAGAGCGGAGGAAGGGTTTATACACTGTGTTTGGTGGGGATGTTGACCTGGGGGACTCTGCGGGCCTAATAAGTTTTGTCTTCCCATAATCCCCAGGGCCATGCAGAAGAAGTACGCCACTGGGAGACCAGACCAGAAGGACCTGAATGAGAACTTAGCAGCGACACAAGGCCTCGCTCATATGATCATCGAGTGCAACCGTCTCTTTGAGGTACAAGAACCTGCAGTTGACAATGATGCAAGAATTTCAAGCCTGGATGCAACATCAACATGTCTCCATTTGTTGTGAGTCTTACCTCATGTTTTTATACACCCGTTAGATCCCTCATGAGATGGTTACTCAGTCGCGTAATTCATATGTGGAGGCTGACTTGCACGCACCAACAATCGATGAGCTGTGCAAGCAGCTGGAGGATGGTGACGGAACGTACCAAACTCATATGGAGGGGAGACTTCAGAACCAGCTCAAAGAGGCCCGGGAGAAGTCCAAATACTGGGTGTCCTGCAGCAGCTCTGATAACACAGAGCTCTACTACAAGAAGGTTGGTTTTATTCCTTTGATTATGGAGTTAATTTGTTATTAAAATAATCACAATGTCACTTATCAGCAAAATCATACAGGTAACAACAGGAAATCAGTGATGCAAAAAGGTTATCAAACATTATAACAAGAAAAGCTTGATATCAGATATGGATTTTGGTTTCAGATCCACAAGTTAGAGGGCAAAATGTAATATATTTACTGCAATAAATCATAAAATGACCATGAGATGTCATCAGAGATTAAAGAAACATGCTAAACTGAAATACTGGCTTCTCTGACAGCAATGCTCCAGTATGTTCTCCTTTGACATTTTTATTCCAGTCCTGAACGTCCGTTTTTGTTTGTGATCTGTGTGATCCCGCCCACTGGCCATTTTGACACCATGTTGCCACATATGAAACAAATTGGTACTTAAACATAGCCTTCTGCAGCCATGGAAGCAAGCAAGCAAACAAACTGGCTCAACAGAGATGATGTTAACATTAGATTCTACCAGACCTAAAATGCGTCAGCTCAGGTCTCTGCGGTCCGTGTGCAGCTGGGGAAACGGCTCCAATGTTTTGAATTTGGACTGCCTTTACCCATTTTAACCACTAGTTGTCAGTGCTACATACTGCTCCTTTAACACAATGTTTTGTGTGTTTTCCAACCAGGTGGGAGATGGGAACCCTTTGAGACGCTGGCGAGTGTCTGTGGAGGTGGAAGCCCCACCATCTGTAGTGTTGAACCGCGTGCTACGAGAGCGCCACCTGTGGGATGTGGACCTGCTGCAGTGGAAAGTGTGCGAGACACTGGACAAACAGACAGAGGTCTTCCACTATGTCCTTAATCGCATGCCCCCCCATCCCAGCAGGGACTTTGTAGTGCTCAGGTGAGTGGTGATACAAAGAAAACACAGACGTAGCCATAATGTCGTGTCTACTAGAGCACATACTCAGTTTCTTTCTGTTTACTGAAGGTCATGGAGGACAGACTTGCCCAAAGGTGCCTGCTCCCTGGTTTCGGTGTCTATAGAGCATGAGGACTGTCCTCCTGTTGGAGGGGTACGAGCTATAGTCCTGGAGTCCAACTACCTGCTGGAGCCCTGTGGCTCAGGAAAGTCCAGACTAACTCACATCTGCAGAGTGGACTTGAAGTAAGTCCCACATGCATCTTATTACAAGATTTTCTCACTGACTCTTTTAGCACTTTTTCTTATATTCATAAAATACATCAATACATTTTATCTGTAATATCAGTGCATACAGACACAACCCAGGCTATATAGTACACACCTATTCATTATTTAAAATTAAATACATTTAGAGAGACCTGTTGGTAAAAAAAAAAAATCCCTGCTGCCAGGCAAACACTTAAAGGACAGACCTGGGGCCAGATGTAACAATGCGTACGCACAAAAAACATGTGCAGGCCTTTTTCCTCATATATGAACTGTAGACTATTCGTAAAAGAGGAATGTGCAGTGATAATGTGCACACCTCACACATACTTCAGACCAGGCGCACAAACAGTTTTAGCTGAGTTTGCTGCAGGTGAAAGTGCAGATTTTGCAGACTACACTACAGTCTGTAAAATATCACTCAAGACGCATATATAAACTAAATTTATAAGTTGCGGCTGTTATCTTATTTATTTTTATTTATCACTGTGGTGATGGTTTACAGGTACATATTAGGGTGGGGCAATATATTGATCGATATCGTGATCAGAAACTAGATATCGTCTTAGATTTTGGATAATGTTTCAGTGCTGCATTAGAGTAAAATATTGTAATTTTCTGAACTTACCAGGCTGTTTTATTTTCTTTTACCCACTTATTATTCATCATATCCACATTACTGCTGACTGAACATCTCAATTTCTCAATTTTATGTTAAGGCACTAATGGTCAGCCTTTCAATATTGTTGCAATATTGATATTGAGGTATTTGATCAAAATTATTGTGATATTTTATTTTCTCCATTCACCCAGCCCTACTAAATATGATCAATTAGTGGTATGGCCACTATAAGTGGCAAAAAAAATGTTCCAGCACAGTTTTGTCTTTGTGCATACACATAGTCCTGAATCTACAGAGGATTATAATATGGCATCAGATGTTTTCAGCTCTGCCTGGCCATGGATATCAGTTGCATTTTTAAGATAATTATTTGAAGCTCCTTGTACATGTATGTATGCTATAGCATATTGAATATACTGTTTTGATTCCAGGGGAAGGACTCCAGACTGGTACAACAAAGCCTTTGGTCACCTTTGTGCCGCAGAAGCTGCCCGGATCCGTAACTCCTTTCAGCCTCTAATCACAGACGGCCCGGAGACCAAAATCTGAAACTCTTTGCTAACTGTGTCTGCTCAGCCTTGAGATCAAGATTGAGCCTTTGAGCCATTGCTTACAGGCAGACACAAAGCACAGACAGGACCCCAGAACGAAAGCACAGTTTATTCAGTTTTCTTTTTTCCAGAGCAGAAATGCTCTGTACTTGCACAATGACAAAATAGGACATCTTCTAGGAGCTGAGCATAATTACTCAATGGGAAATGAATCATCCTGCCAATGTCCTTAGAATTAGGATTTTATTTACCTTGATGTTGCTAAACCTGTATATTATGATAATTATTATCTTTAATAATATTGTATTACTGTTATTTTAATCTACAATGTCTAGGACATTCAAGCTCTTAAACGCTTCTGGGAAGCATGTATATGTTATTCATTTCAGATTTAAAGCTATAATTATGATGTAGTGTCTGTATATATGTGTGTGAATATTTTGTACATGCAAACAAGATGTATATATTGTATATATGTGAAGGGATAAATAGTACATATGTTAATATCCTATATATTGATCTGTCACCGTGTCAACCTTCCTGTAGTACACAAGGTACAAAATTGTAAGCTGGTTTTACTTTGCTTCAGTATTGCCATTTTGGAATGGGTGTAATTTTATTAAACGTTGACCTCCTGTGGTTGTGAAAAGAATGACTTACGGTGTGACTTCATACCTGCTTCAAGGTACTGGATTGTGCAGTCAAGTACAAGAGACATCATTTTCTAATAAAACTATGGAAAATATCAAACGTTTGTATGTTGATTCTTCATCTTGCTGCCACATCAAAAAGACAAAACAAGACAATTTAAGAAATTATTCAGCAGTGAGGGTTGATGGACCTGCAGAGGAGTCTAAATACTTGTTATGGACAGTTGCTATTAAATGGTGTCAGTAATGCTTTTGTGAAAATGTTTACACCCCAAATACAATCATGTCTACAACTCATACTGAGTTACTGGTACTGGCACAAACACAGTTATCCCTGATCTGGGATGGGAGGGACCTCTACTGGACATTTAAAGGGAATACATGACTGCAGTCAACATGGGAAGATGGACTTACATGGGCAACTTATGGGAGCTTTCAACTCATTTTTAATACAAACATAACAGTGATTTAAAAGTAAAATAATTTTGTCAGGCTTTTCCTTACAAATTGTATGGAAAGGCTAAAACTTGAATGCTGAACATATGCGACTGGTTGATTGTCATTTCTGTCCACTAGGTGTCCCTTTATGATCAGCAATATTCATCTTTACTGTGGCCACTTTTTATTTCCCCCTGAGACAATATTATTGAAATGAATTCCCCCTTTTCACAGATATTTTCAACAAGTAGTAAAGCTGAGGATAGATATCCATTGCTAAGATATAACAGAAAGTGTTCATGCCAATACTAATGGAGCAACTACAGTAATTGTTTCAGTCTTAAAGGATGCCACACAAAATCTGTTTGGTGAGGCTTTATATACATTCTGGTTAATGAAGATAGATAAAGGTTGTGGCAGCTCAGACATGTGGAAAGTATATAAAAAGATCATTGACCAAATCCATTGCAGAATACATTGAGACCGAAATGATAGTTACATTAACATTGCCACAGGTTATTGAGTCTGGATCCTGGATCATGCATACAGTATGGTGTGAATGGGTGAGTCAAACCCCCTCCAATGACCTCTATTGAGCACTGGCAGTGGTTATGGTTCTTATTGAAATGGGACCAGAAGGGATGGGAGGATAGGAGGGACCGAGTTGGACATTAGAAGGACCTAAACAGATAAAGTGTTATTTTGGGACAACATAATAAAAAATGCAAATGGATAATTCACATAGGACACAATAAAGCAATTATGCCTAATTCAACCCAGTCTGTCAGTTAAGAGCTTTGCTCATCCAACGATGTAGCACAAAACATATTTATAATAGTACATAAGAATACAGATATATACAAATAACCAACATCACAAGATGAAATTATATTTAATTTACACATAGCAGGCTATATAATGAATTGCTCTGTATGGCATTACTGCAAATTAAATCAATATATGATAGGTACGGCTGTATGAAGCCAAACATGATTTCTACCTCTTATGAAGCCATGCTGACACAGATCAACTTAATGAGGTCATGAAATGCAAGCTCAGCTTCTGGCTGTCAGTCAGGACGATGGACAGGATTGTTGCCAAGCTGTCAGAGTCAGTCTCTTTTATATAACCACTGGAACCTGGTGGCTGTTTTCTGTCATTATTATTTGTCATTAAATACTGTAAAACTTTTTCTCTGTGACTTTGGGCAAAGTAAAATAGGCCACACACAATATATTGGAGAAGCCTCTTCTTGGTTGTCTCATAAAAATGTTAAAGACAGTCAAATGCATAACTATTACAAAACAATGTACAGATGCAATGCATCTATATGCAAGTGGTGCTTTGGCATTTTGTTAATTAAAAGGATGATATCATGATCAGGATACGAACGAATAAAAATATAAACATTTTATCAATGTACCACAAATCTGTAAATGGAAACATGCATGACAGCAGTGATGAAAAACCAAAATCTTTAAAAAAAAACTGTTAAGAAATTCCCAAATTTCCACGAAGTGCTTAAATTCTGCCTGCAGTAAGCAGTTCAATATGATGTGTCAACAAGCAGACCCTGCAACAAACTCATCAAGATCACTGGGAGAATTAATCTCACCGTAATAGGATTAGTTGTATTGCTTTGCATATGACTATCCAGGGTCACCTTTGTGCCTTACAGACTAATCAATGAACTGTATACACCTGGAGCTCAAATGGTAATGAAACTTGCACACATTTATGTGAAGAGAGGAAGAAACTGTAGGATAATAATAATAATTCAAGGCATAGGTTTGCATATGAGTGGGTTCAGGTGTGCGTTCATGCTTGGTCAAATGGCCTGAATGGCTCTGTGTCTGCAGCAACCTCTCTTCATCAAATAATAACCTTTCATGACCTATTGATAAAAGCAATAATCAATAACATTTACCATCAAAACTTTAGATTAATTAAAGTTAAAGTTAATTTAAGATTAATTAACCTAACAGGCTATCAGTTGAAATACAATGGCATTATATGCTTGACGACAGATTGAGAAAAAGTTAATGATAATGCATATTTTGGATAATTTAGTCATCTTTATTTATTTATTTATTTTTTTTGATAATTTAATCTGTTAGACTCAAAGGGCCAAGACAAAAGTTAGAACATTATAATCACTGGACTGAAAAATACAACACCACTGAAACCTGTGAGGGTAAATTGGGCTACTGTAAATTAATATGCTCTGCTGCGCCAGTTGCCGCGGAAAAGTTTAATTTCTGATTGGATTGCATGCGTCCCTTTGCAATTTCCCCCGGTATGAATAAAAAATGATCTTCTCCCTTATGTTAAAATCTATAAGGAGACACCTCACGTATAGCACCACTGTACTGATAGGCATAACATTAATATTAATTACGTCATTTATGCGTGCTGCCAGCTCTCTATTGGGACACCTAAATGGAACAAAGCCATAATTAATGTTATTAGGTACACCTGTGTGTTTTCTGCTATGACAAACTACAGTGAATGAACATTTCTCATTTCGGAAAGTCTTTCTTTATCAATTACTGTTATTTTAAATTATTACATTTTCTATTAATACAAAGATAGCTTATATTGTCGCATTCGGACCGGAAACAGAACATGCAACTTCCGGCTACCATTTTTGTTTGAGTGACGCTAACCTCGTGTGCTGCAGCTAAACTAAATTAGCATGTGAGATATGTTGCATTGTAGTTTAACTCTCACCGGTAAAATTTAACCGAATAGGCTTAACAGACCAACAGACAAACTTTATGAAATGTCTGTGGACTGGTAGTATGAAACCGCTGCTCATCTTTTTGTTGACCAGCTACCACGTGGCTGCGCTAAACTCTTCAGGTAGCACCCCGGTCTTCGCTGCCCCCACCTGCCCGGTTGACAGCACGGGGAAGCGGCCTTGCTGTCACCTGCTAGCGGTCGACCCCCAGCTCTCCAGCCCCATCATGACAGCCAGCGCAGGCGTGGTGAGCGGAACCGCAGGCAGGGGGCGGCAACATGGAGGAGACAGCAGCACAGGCACAGAGACGCACATTTAAGAGAGCGGCACTCTCACATGCGCATAGCTTTGTGTCCACAACGCCGGTCAGTCTGCTCAGTTAACCCGCTGGTACCGACACCACACCGGACTCTCTCACCGGAACTCTCTGGAGTGGATTTTACTGACAGAGTGATTTATTGTTTGTGTTTTTCTTTTCTTTTTCGCGGCTTCGCGGGTGTCCTCCTCTTTCATTTATGTCTGATGCTCCGGAGCAGTGATTGGATTTACTACAAGGAGAAAGCGTGTAACAAGCGACTGAAGCCGCCCGGTTTGGGTGGAAATGACAAGCGAGAGACCGGTGACAATGCCGGGCTCCATGTCGCTCTCGGACCGACAACCTCCTCCAGGTCACCGGCAACACGCGGCTGCAGTCTCCGGTGAGACGCTGATGATGTCCGGCTCAGGTTCAGTGATGTTCCCGGCTGGGATTATCAATCCATCGGTTCCAATCCGGAATATCAAAATGAAATTTGCGGTTGTCATCGGACTGATCCAGGTCGGAGAGGTTAACAACCGGGATATTGTTGAAACGGTGCTGAATTTGGTAAGTAAACCATTTCCCCCTCCTATCACTCTATGGATGTTATTGCTTAATCCCTAATCCGGCTGTTCAGTAGCAACAATAATATTGACATATGGCAAATAATACTGCTTTAACGAGACGGAGCGAATGTTTATTAAAGTGTTTGCTGATGTAAGTGCCCCGAGAGTAAACAGCAGTAAACATGGAAAAGTCACACATGCACCCAGACAAGGTGGGTTTTAGGATGAGGGGATACTAATGCAAAACCTGGACTGAAGTTTTCAAGTTCACCAAAGTCTCAGCTTCCTTGTTTGCTTGCAAATGAGGCACAATGATGGATGATGTCAGTGAAAGTAAAGTGCTCACCTGCTGGGATTAAAGTGTGTTGTGAGTACTTCATAACCTGCTGGTGCACAATTTATTTCAAATATACTGAAGTGCTGCTGAGCAGAGGCAGGGGACATGTGCTGCTGCTGTGTGGGAGAAATCAGAAAACCGAGTGGGTCCCCACAACATGACAGCAGGGATTATACTGTCACCTCTTTCAGGATGTCTTCTGGGAGTTTAGCATCCCTAAAGAGAGCTCAGTGTTTGGGGATAAGTTGGTCAGTGCAGCTCCTCAGCAGCATGGTAAAGGTGAGGATCATTCATGGGGTAGCCCATACTGGACCTGCTCCCTTGTGAGTATTTAGGGGAATATGATGGTCATCACCCTCTACCCAGGTTTATATTGACCCAATATGTGTATTTTGTGTAAAGCATTGTTTTTCTCCACTTTTTAAAATAAACCTGAGAGTCCATTCTCTTAGTTCACTGAATGATTAGGTTAAACGTCCCTATTTAAGCCCACTACCATACAGCCACTTTAAACTTCTGAGTCAAAAAACAAGCTCTCTCCTCATTTTCTTTTTATTGTAAATCAATCAGATTTGTCGATGTTGAATTAACGAAGCACAAATGTGACATGTTCCCAGAGGAACTTTGGTGACTAGTACTCAGAGATTTCTTGCATATTTCTACTCGTTTTTGGTGAAAACTTTAAGACGCATGTTTACTTGAATTAGAAATATTGTTTCTTTTAAATCAAAATATGAGTTTTAGTATACTGGCAAACAGACCACATGCTGCATCAATGTAGTAGCTGCATAGTATGGTTCGCTGCACTGATATAAAGCATAAACGTGTATAGTTCACATTTTTGTATGCAGTTAATACTGTTAAATAGACAATTTTTTTTTTTTTTTACATTAACATTTTCTACCTGGTGGACTTAAAGGGGACAACAACAAAATAAATCAGTGTCTGGCATGGATGTAAATAAGTATAGCTAATTAGTTCTCGGCACAATCAGTTTATACCTTTCATGTTATGTTTGTGCACAATATGTTGATTTATTCTATATGGTTGTTTTTTTTTAATGTTGTGTGTTTTTTTTAACCGTAATTTTACTGATGTTTCCTCTAAGCCCACCTGCTCCCATCAAGCCCATTTGACTGTTTCAATGGGGATTTTCTTCCTTTTGATCTCTTGGACCATTTTCCTTCCTAGTTTTGACCTCACCTGATGAATCAGTTCTACAATTCAGATAATTATACCTGATAATTAATTATATATATATATATATATATATATATATATATATATATATATATATATATCTTTACCTTGCAGACGGCTTTTAGTTTGACTAAAACAGAAAGGACTACAGTTCATACCGACACACAAGAGAGGTGTCTGTAGGGAGGGAACAATGCAAAATCTGTCATTTCTGTCAGAAAGTTACGGGGAGACAGTAAAATGTGATTTGTGATTAACCTTAATCCAAGTTACTGTTTAATTGTAAATCTTAAAACTGACTCATTTACTGTACTTAGAGCATAAATGTTGAATCTGCAAACTGTCGTTCTTTAGAAGTCTTCATTAAAACACCTGCTCTTTCAACCAGCAGGCTGGACCAGAAATATGGCCAATTTCACCACCAGCACAGGATGGAGATACAGACAAAATGACTGCACATATTGAAAGAATTATTATTATTGTTATTATTATTATTAAGTATTTAAGAGTAATCTCTACTGTCGTTTTGATGTTGTTGGTAAATAGTTTTTTGTTGACCTGTTGCAAGCTTATCTCTTTCTCACTACACCTATTTCAAATGCCATTTACAGACCATAGGATAGAGTGGAGACACAATTAGAAAAAACTGTTGAGGGTGGAGAGATTTTTAAATATAGATATACAGTATATATTTATCAACAAATCATGAAGTTGGCTTATTTGGAGTATTTGGTATGTTAGGTACCCATTAAGCCCATGCCAGACTTTTGACACTCAAAACATTAGAAATTGATGTAAGTCATAAAGATGGACGATGCGTTTCCACTGTACAGAAGTGAAGCCAAAATATCCCAAATAGGGGAGCTGCCATCTTGAGATTTTGTCGAGGTCACCTGCACAAACCAATCGCGAGCCGAGCACAGCTGCAGCTTGCAGCTCACAGCTGCCAATCATGATGTCTCACCCCCTTTTTTTATAGCGTCACATAACTAATTAAAACCAAACTTATTAGAAACATGAACACTTGAACATACATCAGCATAAGAACCACCTAAAATGACTATCTTTGGGAAACATTTATGTGATGTGTGCTTGACATTTTAGCTTGGACCGTGTCCCATCTGCTAACATGGAGGAGGCGGGATTTATGTTCATGATGATACTACAGCCAGCCACTAGGGGGCAATCCAGATGTTGTGGCTTCACTTTTGGGATGCTGTTCATCTTTATATATAGTCTAAGGTATAAAGTGATTATTGACACTTCAAATGAGAAATTAGACTTTCACCATAACTAAAATGTTTTCATAAATTGGGGCAGTATATTTTAAAAATGTCTGAAAAGCAGATTTGATATCTTATAATAGGGATGTTTACCCTGTTTATTGTAGCTGCGGCAGAGTGAGAGGTAATGATTGTCAGCATAAAGTGGCTGAAGGTTTGAGCTGATTGTATGACCAGGGTCAGCAGATGAAGGCAGTGTCCTCCACTGGTACGGTTCTAAGATGATATTAAGAGACTGTAGAGCCAGCTCATACCTTTGCCTTGACCATCAGCAGGACTAGCACACCAGAGCCTGTTTGTAGTTGGCCTCCCCTTGTTAGCACACCGGAGATTAATTATGACCTGTTCTGGCACAACAGAAATCCACTTTATGGAGCAAGACAAATTGTAGCCCTTGGCATGTTCAGACATGAGAGTTGTACTGCAATAGCTGGAGTCTGTGACACCTTGCCCTCTTTCACTTTGCAGTGCTGCTTTCACAGGAAATGTACCAAGGAAATAACAGTGGCCTACTCTGATGTTTCTCAACACTTACTGTCTAGACAGTGCACATCTTGTTTTTCAAATTGAATAATTTCTCCATTTTGTTTTATTCTTTTGAGCCACCGATGTCACAGCTGCCTGTTCCTGTGTATTTTTATATTTCAAAGTAATTTGTGAATGCTTTTATATGTAATATACAGCAGAGTGCACTTTATCCAAACTTTTGAATGACAGATTTTATTAAGATGTTATTAGTGCTTTGCTGTGATTAGCTTTTTAAGATTTCAGGCCAATGTGATTCTACTTGATGTGTTTGCAAACAGAAACACAACCTCTACCCAAATTATGTGCATGCAAATGAAGCACATATAATGCAGCAATCTTGGGACCAGTCACCAGATGACACGGTAATTGTTATTATATCTGCCTGTTCATCTAAATTACATCACAGAATGTGCATAAATAATACCAGTCGGAGAAGAGGGAGGAGAAAGCTGTCATGCAAACAACTTTCCTGTCTGTAAGATGCCACGGCTGCAGGAAATACTATGCTGATAAGTGCAGGTTATTTTTGAAGTGTAGGGAGGGTCTGAAGATCCAGAAGGATCCGTAACTGTATCTCATGGGGTCCAATTTGTGGAGTAATAAAAAAATAATGTATCTCTCCTTCTCCACGGAGCATCCTGGAAAAAAATGTAGTTAGATGTTCAGACTCGGATCCTCTATCATTATTTTGTTATTTAGCTGCTGTAAAGCAGCGGGAGTTGAAGGGTTTTTTTTGTTCTTTTCCAATGTTTTTTTTCATAGAAACCTCCTTAGATGTTAGAGATGGGACATCAGGAGGGTAATTAGATTTATGAAATGACACACCGATCAGAAAGATAAGCCTAAACTGAATTAGACACAAAACACCTTCAACATTAAGGCAGCTCTGCATGTACATTCTTCACTCTGTGCTAGTGTTTTTGTCTAATCAGAATGACATTAACTAATTAATTCACTGCATCATTCGTCTTCAGGGTCGTGGAGATCTGGAGCCTTTCCAAACCGTTACAACAGCGAACCGGACAGTTTTTTACACACGAATAGAGACTGGAAACTAGAGCTGCACTGTTAATCAATCTTTAGTAAAATTGTGCCTAGTGCAATTTTCAAATAGCTAAAAAATACAAAACGTGTTTCAAAATATAACTTTTAATGAATATTGTCATGCAGCAGAGAGCAGAGTCCTGGCCTACTCGTCATTATGGATTTAAGAAAACATCTTTATTTGTTATCTATATTACAGATCCCACAAAAATCACAGCATAATTAATCATTTTAATGTTTTCAATGAAAATGAGTGTGACGTAAAAATGAACATTAACACAAAACATATCGCAATGACGATATCAGTCAAAATAAGTACAATTATATATTTTTTTTCAAAATCGTGCAGCCCTACTTGCAACCTGTTTACATACAGACAAAATCCCAGCTAAAATTCCATTAATTAATATTAATATCAACAGAATAACTCTTATAACACTTTTATGTCTTTTCAGCAGAATCATCAGCTGCACATAAGGCTAAAGACACTCACACATGATCGGCAGTAAAACGGCTCTGTGCTGGCTGTGCTGTTGTTTGGAGACCACTACTACCCTTGGCGTGGTGCACTGTTTGAAATTGCCGATCCGTGCTGCTCTCAAAGTTCAAATTATTTCAACTTTGACCTTGGTTGCTGCTGACCTTTCAAAGCGCAACCAATGAGAACAGCTGCAACTGTTGTTGTTGCCTAGAAACAGTGACTGCCGTGCCTTGTGCTCTTTTTGGTGACATATCATAGGCTACCTGTTGCTTCTGTGAGGCTCTGCGTCCTGCCTCGCGGTGAGTGAAGAGTTACAAATGTCTTATGTGAAGGCAGCTCAAGCTCTGATCGTAAATCTAAATCATTTAATCAGATTTGTTATAAGCAAGGCAATACCGCTTGTTTTCTTCTAACCATAAAATTGAAAGCAAAGTGAATTTGTCTCCTACTCAGATGTGCACAGACTGTAGTCACCCCCTTAGTGACCCGTCAGCTGACTCACTGCTTTCTTCATGATGAGAAAATAGGAGAGGTTTGCTTTGCTAATTGTCACTTGGTATGAATCATTAAATAAACTTCTCTGATCAGACTTTCCAAATTGGGCCCCTCAGCCACCCTGATTCCAGGTTTCCCAGTTTTATATGATACCAGTATCTTCACTCTAGCTTTAAAACTGAGCCTGCTACAACAGTTTTATAGTCTGTCTAGCTCCTTATCTTTGTACGTCCAGCTTTGCCTGTCGTACCTGGTGCTTCTCCAGAAATTTGGTCACTACCTCTCTGATCCTTTCATTCTCACAAGGATATGGAGTATCAAACCAGAGGGAAAAGGGTAGTCAGCTAGGGGGGGTCCGGGGCGTGCCCCCCCCAAGAGAATTTTTTAAAAATAAAAGTACATTCTCCTACTACTGTTTCACCATGTACACTGATCTGAATTATTGCGTATTGTAATGAGTTTGCCTGCCTCATTGTAAACATTCAGTCTGTAATAGTTGTTAATATATAAAATCACGCCTATTGATAAAAACTAACGTCATCTCTCATTGATCAGCTGGAGGGACACAGATCAGGCTGCAGTGTATCCCGTTAATAATGTCCGCCACAGCATGATAATGAGCCAACAATACTTTTACACTTCTCCATGGGGGGGGTCAGTCTGTCAGCTGGACGGTCGGCCGGCCGCTCAGTCTGCCCAGGGGATTTGGGTGCACGCGGACCTTGCCGTTTCCCGGCTCCAGTTTTGACGACACCATTTTCACAATAACGGGGGGGGGGGGGGGGGGGGGGGGGGGGGGGGGGGGGGTAGGTTAACAGCCAGCCTGCATCCTCATGATCAAAGTCAAATATGATCTCATGGATAATGGAGAGAGATGTGAAAAGATGATGTGACCTATGAAATTAAGAAAAAGCTTTCACATCTTTCCACATCTTGATCATGACATGGGAGCACAATGTGTGCGAATTCTCACGTGCTGTCGACATCTGGTTGATAACACAAAAGCATCGCAGTTCACAGTTATCACCAAGCTCATTTTGGCTTCCTCAACGTGATGCTCCACCAAGGTCTATTCTTTTAGTATCAAACAGTCGCTCCTGTAGGCTCCAGAAGGTGTGTTGAGTCTTTCTTTATAAAGAACAGGAGCTGGTAAATTTTCTAACACAAGGATTCTAGTGGTTACAATGATTTCATGGTCGGATACAGTGTCAAAACACCGATAGAAACCACAAAGTCAAACCACTCCTGCAACATAATCCACTTATCCACACTATCCATTTGTGTACTCACAGTCCACATGTTCAAATTTTACCCAATCTGTCCAAATACAACAAAATCCAGTTTGTTTGTTGCTCCTGCAGTTAGCTGATTAAGTTTGTTGCCTGTGACTACATTTGCTTTTGCATCTCAAGTAGGGATGCTAATTTAAAAAGAAAAAAAAAAAAACTTAACCGATAACCAACCTTCATTAACCGATTATTAACCATTAACCAACAAGGTTAGGGCCTCAAATGCAGCGGTGCGCCACCTGCAGGATATGAGCACAACAGACAACTGAGTCAGCAGTTCACCGTCAGGAGGGTTACTGTAGCAGCCACGGTGCTGTGTGTAGTTTTACAGACATGCGGCCATTTTCCCAGTAAAAGTCTCCACGGCACATTTAGTTTAGTTTAGCAGGTTGCCAGCTGTGTGTCTGCCCCGATTAATGATAGCGATTGTTCAACAAACACTGTGTGTTTGTGCTACATTAGCAGCTGTAGCTCTGCTGGCAGCTTTGTGCTCGCCGCCGTCACACACAAACACTCTGTCATTGCGGCGTAACTTTAGTGAGTTTCCAACAGACCATGTCTGTGTGGCGGCGGTGAGAGTGGGTTTTCAGTGCCGTTATAGCTGTAAATGTAGCTGTAGCTGACTGTGTGTGTACAGTTTATTTGTTGGTGAATATACTGTATACTACGAGGCTATTTCAGCTGAAGTCCTTAGTCAACTTCCTGGATCTGTAACTCTAGCTCAGATTATCTTAAGGTGGACTAGCTTTCCTCCTTAAAGTGACAAGCTGCTCCTCTGCGTTTTTCTCAGCTTATTAATTAATTATTACTATTTCTTACAACTGTTTATCTGATACTGTTAATGAGTTAAAATGCTTAATGTTTAAATGAATAATTACTAACATCGTCAGTCTCAAGGGCTGCTTAAAAAAAGCTCCAAACAGGTGCAGTGTGCAGTAGTTGATAGATTTTTATGAAAATTTGATAAGATTGGATACTACCGAGTGGTTAAAACAGGGGAGAAAATTTCTCAATGTTTGAATTCATACTCGAGATTTGTAGTAATGAAGTTTAGCCAAAGAGTATAGAAGCAAGGCCTTTCACACCAATGACCAGGGTTGAACAAGGGTTATCTTACCCTGGTCAGGACAATTGAGATACTACCATTTTTAGCTGATAAATGTTTGCAACCAAATACCGTATTTTCACGACCATAAGGCGCACTTAAAAGTCTTACATTTTTTCTAAACTGGAAGGGGCGCCTTATGTGTGCACCGAGTTCGCTACGCTTGACTGACTGAGAGCACGCTGCTTATATAGAGGAAAGGCGGACGTAATAGAGGACAGCATGAGAACGTTAAAGGGGGAAGTGTGGGCGTGAAAGAAGACACTAAAGGCACGCCCCCAGTAGGTGTGCTATATATAGTGCCGGTACGTGCATTATGCAAAACAACAATAAACAGTTTGGCTAAGGACCCCTGATAATGGCACCTGCGAAGAGACACGCTTACGAAGCACAGTTTAAACTGAAAGCTATCAGCTACGCGGAGGAACATGGGAATCAAGCAGCCACGAGAGAATTCAAGATAAACGAATCCATGGTTCGCAAATGGAGGAAGCAGGAAAACGAGCTTCGCCAAGTCCAGAAGATGAAACTGAGTTTCCGCGGAAACAAGGCGAGGTGGCCCGAGTTAGAGGACCGACTCGAGCAATGTATTAATGACAAAAGAGCAGCTGGGAGAAGCGTCTCTACAGTCACCATTCGACTGAGGGCAATAACGCTTGCAAAAGAAATGAAAATTGAACATTTTCAAGGAGGTCCGTCTTGGTGTTTTCGTTTTATGAAACGGCGACATCTTTCAATCCGAGCAAGGACTACCGTGGCGCAGCAACTTCCAGCCGATTATAAAGAAAAGCTGGCCATCTTCCGCTCCTACTGCAGTAAAAAGATTGCTGGCAAACGCATCCAGCCCAACCACATCACCAACATGGACAAGGTGCCGCTGACTTTTGACATCCCGGTGAATCACACTGTTGAGAAGAAGGGAACCAGCACGGTGGCGATACGCACAACGGGGCACGAAAAGTCAGCGTTTACTGTTATGCTAGGCTGCCATGCTAATGGACAGAAGCTGCCACCTATGGTGATTTTTAAAAGGAAAACGCTGCCTAAGGAGAACTTTCCAGCCAGGGTCATCGTTAAGGCCAATCAAAAGGGCTGGATGGACGAGGACAAAATGAGAGAGTGGCTGAGTGAGGTGTACGTAAAGAGACCAGATGTTTTTTTCCACGCGTCACCATTTTTCCACGCGTCACCATGTGACTCCATGCGAGCCCATCTCACAGCTGCTGTGAAAAAACAAGTGCAGCAAATGAACTCGGAGCTTGCTGTCATTCCGGGAGGCTTGACGAAGGAACTGCAACCGCTGGACATCGCTGTAAACAGGGCATTCAAAGTTAAGTTGCGAACGGCGTGGGAGCGATGGATGACAGATGGCGAACACAGTTTTACCAAGACTGGGAGGCAGCGTCGGGCGAGTTGCGCCACAATTTGTAAATGGATTGTGGATGCTTGGGCTAACGTGTCTGCTTGCACTGTTGTTCGCGCTTTCGCAAAAGCTGGCATCATTCACGAGGAGCCGTACGGCAACGAGACTGACTCTGACAATGAGAGGGAACCTGGCGTATTTGATGGAAAACTAGCCCAGCTGTTCATTTCGGATACAGAAGATGAGGACTTTGATGGATTTGTGGATGATAATTGATGAAAAGAATGTGAGTACATTGCTAAATACTTCAATAAAGTACAACCGAACTCAGTTTTGCTCCCGCTGCCTTTTTAAAAACACACACTAGCATGCATGTTTTAAGCTGACGTACGGTATGCTTTACCATACCCGCGCCCTATAATCAGGTGCGCCTTATGTATGTTTTAAATAGAGTAATGGCACACATAACTGAGACTGCGCCTTTTAATATGGTGCGCCTTGTGGTCGCGAAAATACGGTACATCTGTCCCGCCCCGGTTGTTGGCGCACCTGGTCTGTGCCGTGGTTGAGTCCTTGGTTTGAAAGGAGTAAAAGAGACAAAACTGCTGCTGCCTTTTTGGTTTGAAAACGGTTATTACTGGTTATTTATAATATTTTATCATTCAACACAGGCCAATGTAGTATATGACAATAGAATAGAGATCATTTTGTCACTATTGTAAACCACTTTGTCACTTTTGTACAGCAATTTTTACGCTTTTTTTTGCAATGGAACGACAAAGTGACTTTTACTTTGTGGTTCTTTGAGCTGACCAGAGCAACAATTTTCCATGGAGACAAAAAAAAAAAAAATGCCAAGATGGTCACAGAGGGTGAGTGATGAATACTAAAAAGATTTTTGATGATTATCGCTTTAATGACGTGCTTCACCTTGCAAAGCTCTCTGCCAGTTGCCAAACATGAGGTTTTACTGAAAACATTTCCTGACAGATTACTCTTCCTCCTACAGTATTCCCTTCTCATCTGTGTCAGTGGTTTTACTCGCTCAGTCCTTATTATATGGCGGCCTACTTACAGTATTGCTTATTTTATATGACTTTGCAACCGGCATGCTAGATACTTTTAATGATAAATTGTCAGATTCTCTGTATTTTATAGGCCTTTACTGCTGTGTTGGATATATGATCATCAACAGTTGCTGTCTCTATTTTCATTAGCTTAATGGCATTACCCATGCTACTATAATTATCCTTATGTCAGGCACAATGATGCACATTGGACTGTGATTAGTAATTACTGATCCTTGCTGTTTCTGTTAAATGCTTTTGAGAGCATTTTTACTGAATCAGAACCAACTTTAAAAAGGAAAAGCTCTGAGGTGAAACACATTTTTCATATGAGCCCTGTTTTAAAAAGCCTAATTTGTCAGGATGCAGGCTTTTTGTGATGGGTAATGTGACTGGACAGTTGGCATATCTGAACCATAGGACTTGGTGTCAGCAGAGTGCACTGAAGCTTAGCTGGTAATCTGCTCTAAACAGGACTTTGCCACAGCCCGTCGTAATTAATTTAAAGTATACCTCGGAATCAACCTTGTTGCTTAGAAATTAGGTTTATATGTTATGTGTTATGTATTGAACTAGAGTCGCAGGGAGTTGGTTGTGGTGGATGATGGGCATACAAAGCACACTCAGAGTCCTGTCTGTGGTTACTGGTTTAGACCAGTGAGCTACCTGCATTCGTTCTTATATCCAGCAGGGGGCGACTCCTCTGGTTGCAGAAAGAAGTCTGATTGTATAGAAGTCTATGAGAAAATGAGCCTACTTCTCACTTGATTTATTACCTCAGTAAACATTGTAAATGTGAGTTTATGGTCTTGATCACTAGTTTCAAGTCTTCTTCAATACAGCATGATGTTCATTTATTAAATTATGTCCCCATTTAGAGTCAAACAGGCGATAAAGCAGGGTATGCTATGTTTGGGCGACCTTGTGATTGTCACAAGGTCACTACCAGACGGTCTGGGAGTTGACCACACTTTTATGTTACAACTTAAACCCTTTCAGTGTAATTTCATTTCTTTTCATGGAAGTTAATTGTGACATTTGGTTGCCTAAAAATGTCTTATTCAGTGTACTTAGCTCCACCCCCTCATGTCACTTCTGGTTGCAAATATAAATTATTTAGTTGAGTTATGAATGATTTTAGTTCCCTCCAGTAATCAGTGTTCAGTTGGGACGGGAACGGTTTGAGTAAAAAATGAACCGTTTCGTTTCGCTAGTCACAGTTCAGGTCATGTATGTACTGCTTGGTTCCTTTGAAATAAGTTATGAGGCCTATTATGTATTTTTTTCGTAGCATTTATTGTCACACTAGAAATTAAGGCCCGTGGAAAGAGGCTGGGACTCGGTGGACAGGTGTATGAGGTATAACGCAGTGTAACTGAAGCTGAGGTTGTGCGTTGTGATTGGCTCAATTTCGGCAAGGGCGGACCAGATTTTACTGCGCATGCCGCTATGTTTACACTACCACAGCTATTAACTCGCCACCACACGTTAGCTCACCAGCTAACAGTGAATAGTAAACATGTAAGTAAATGACTTTAGTTCCTCTACTCAGCAGTGTTCAGTGGTTGTATTTGGGGAGTTTATTGTGAAGGGAGGAACAGTAGCAGTAAAGCAGTGATGCGCTTTTATTGACAAGGGTCTGAACTACAGAGCCTCCATGTCATTAATATATTATCCTCATAACATTTAGGAGCAACGTATCCTCGGCTACACAAGCTGAGACTAAAGCTGGCAGTAGGCTCTGTAGTCTGACTGTTTAGGTTAGTTTGTCATGTATCTTAGTAGTAAACTAAAGCTGGCAGTAGGCTCTGTAGTCTGACTGTTTAGGTTAGTTTGTCATGTATTTTAGTAGTAAACTGATCAGCTGGCTGAGACAAAGCAGCTCCTCCTCTCTACCAGCGGGACCTGCAGTGGTTCACATTAGCAGAGGGAGGAGGACAGGCGGAGAGAGGAGGAGGACAGGATGATGGAGGACAGGAGGATGGAGGACAGGAGGATGGAGGACAGATGACAGGAGCAGAGAGGAGAGGGGAGGACAGGAGGACAGGAGAATGGAGGACAGAGGAAAGGAGCAGAGAGGAGAGGAGGACAGAGGACAAGAGGACAGAGGAGAGGAGTAGAGAGGAGAGGAGGACAGAAGGACAGAGGAGGACAGGGGTACGGACTGATACTGTCTGATGTTTGTGTTCTTCAGTCTTTATAAACTTCACTCAGGAATATGATTGATTTTATTAATATGTCGGATTGTCTCCAGTGAAATATTAATGAGTTTCTATGGTGACTTTGTTGTAAACATTACTGTTGCTGCTCTAGAAACAACACATGTCCTAGTTGTATTAAAATATTCAATTCTAATCTGGCTCTGAATTTAAAAACAACCAGGCTGACATAAGTATATAATACAGCTGATATGCACACTACAATATTTGTTTATTTATCACAAGTCTTATTATCATTGCAATATTGAGCAGTGTTAATGCATGTGGCAGGTTTTCCTCATATGATGCAGGCCTAGTAGATGTTGCTGTTGTTTAAAAAGCTCTAGTGCTGGCTGACATGATGCTTTTTGTTGATGATTTGTTTTTATTTATTAATTCTTTTTATATAACACAGTGTCAGTCCAGCCGTTAGATGAAGAGGTTTTGTTCCTGATGTTAGTCTACTGTTGTGAAGACAAACGGATTTTGCCAAATAAATGAAATGCATGTTTAAACTGAAATTGGAATTTAATTTATCTTCATAAAGTTTAGCAGCAATGTATCCCTCAGCTACACAAGCTGAAACTAAAGCTGGCAGCAGGCTCTGTAGTCTGTTGAGTCCAAATTTTACCTGCAGCACTGAGTCACATCAGCAGCGGGAGGATGGGAGGAAGGACTGATACTGACTGATGTCTGTGTTCTTCAGCCTTTATGAATTTCACTCAGGAATATTATTTATTTTCCTATTTTTATTTCCAGTGAGATATTAATAAGTTTATACAGTGATGTTTGTTGTTGTAGACATTACTGTTGCTGCTCTAGAAACATTGAGCCTGGTTATATTTAAAATATATGTATATCTAATATGCACACTTCAATATTTGTTTATTCATTGCAAGTCATATTGTCACTGCGATGAACAATGTTATTGCACAGATTTATCGTGCAATTGGTATTGTAAATGAGTTGTACAGTATATAAACATACTTTTTAGGAGACAGAGTTGCTACAAGAATATTTGGTGGTAAACCTTATATCTGTGTTTCTTATGTTTTTGTGAATTATATGTAACATATTCATTTGCCTACTACTCTCTAGCTTTGGTGCAAGCCAGTATATTTTTTCAAAGTCAAATAATACAATACACATAATACAATATCACAACATGGTATGATAACTTTACCAGTAAATACAGGTGCAAGCTAGCAAGGCTCATTAAAGTGGCCAGTGAATTAATAAGGCAGCCATGGAGCCAGTGTGGGGAGGAGGAAGAGGAGGGCCCCGTTCATCTCAGAGGAACCTTTAGATCCTCTATGAAGCTAAATACTGGTGGGCACTACAGGAGGGCTCTGACAACAACGAATATATAAGAAGTCGTTCATCTCAGACAGCTGGCTTGCTCAATCCTGAGACACTCAGCTTTAATCTCTCCTCTATATGTTATTACAGTTATGCACATTAAAAAAAGAAATCAGTGCGTGGTGCTGTAGCTAGCTGTCAGCTCAAAACTAGAAGTGCAGCTGTTCGATCTGCTCGTCTTCTGTAGAGTTTGAGTTGTTTACTTGTGGATATTCTGTCCACAGTCCAGAGACACGCTTTCAGCTGGATTGAGGGCTCTAAATTGCTAATAGGTATGTATGTAGAGTGAGTAACTCTCTGTCTGTCTGAGTTAGCCCCAGCGATGGACTGGCGATCTGCCCAGAGAGTTTTTGTCCTCTGCCAAGCGCCAGCTGAATTGTAGGATAAGCTTTGGGCCCCTGTAAGTAAAGATAAGCCAAATGATAATTAAAAAAATGTGAATGTGGGCCCGTCACTAAAGGGGGGGCAGGGGGAAATGCCACTGTGTGACAAATCATTTGGGATATTAAAGAAACAGTTTGGGTAAGTTTTGGTTTGGCACAGTACCAAATGTTAACAGGTCAGCTTACATCATATAAACATAAAGTTAACATCATTTCCCTACATGAACCCAAAACTTTGGGTTTGTGTGACCTGAGTTGAATGTGCTAAATATCCAGATGCTAGTTTTGTGCCACCATCCCTTATTAAAGCTAGGACGGATGTCACTAATATTTCATGTAAAGGCAGCTTGAAATGAGAGCTGTAATTGAGATAATGTCTTATAAAACCGGTTGTGGAGTTGTGGCTTCAAGGCTGTTCGGAGTAACAAAAGGGAGCTTGAGTTCTGCCATTTGACTCAGACATTTCCAATTTGTATCTCAGGAGTAGTAGTACACTCTGAATCACTGCTAAGCACTAACTAGCTGATTAAGATGATTTCCACAGCAATGCTGGGTATTCCTCAGTTCATATTTGTTTTAAATTTTGCACAGTTGAAGCAGAGGTGTGGATATCATGACAAATCCTACATCATATTTTAATCATATCTTACCCTAACCATCTGAGTAATGGCACAGTAATAGATGTTTTTGCCAGCTGGGATACAGTTATACAGCTGTACATTTAAGTTGTTAGAAGGGCTGTCAAAGTTAACGTGATATTAACATGGTAATGCAAATTTCACCACTAATTTCTTTAATACATTAATACAATTTGTGATTTTTATATTGTAGAGGACTCAGGTTTAAAGCCAGGTATGAAACTAGAAAACCTAAGGAAGCCATTTGTACCAGCCGTGTCGTACTAGCATGTCATAAAGGAAATGAAGTCCTGAATGAATGAATGAATGAATGAATGATTTATTTCGAACATGATTGAGTAATACTACAAGTAGATTGAACAAAAAAAAAATGAAAAAGAACAAAAAAAACCAATGAGAATAATCAAAGCAAAGATAACAATAGTCAAAATAATATAATTATATATTAACCCATCATGCCCGGAAAGGAGTAGGATGAAGCATAAGCTTATTTTGACCTACCCCTTCTCCATTTCTCAATAATCAATCAGTCTCGCAGACATAATTTTACATAATACATATTTACAGATAATGGAATGAGTAAAGTATATGTATATATACATATACACATGCACATACATACAACACACATACATACCCATATACATATATATATATATATGACTATATATACACACATACATATATGTACACATACACACACATAATTATAAAAAATAAATAAATAAATAAATAAAGAATAGATAAATAAAGTAACTAACAAATACTTACATAGTGTATGAAAAACACCCAAGTGTTATATCCCGTCTTCCTCCCTGTACCTGGTGAAAACCATGTGCTTATACCTCTTTTTAAACCGAGTCATACTTGGACATTGCTTGAGCCCCACATCCAACCGGTTCCACAACTTCACTCCACAAACAGAAATACAAAACGTTTTTAATGTCCTACTTTATTATGCTAAATTTTGGTGAGGAAAAACGGACATAGCCTTTTTTTAAAGGGGTCTTGATATAAAAATGGGTTCTGTGGGTACCCACCAGGCTAATCTTTACTGACATGCCCACTTTATGATAATCACATGCAGTTTGGGGCAAGTTATAGTCAAGTCAGCTCACTGACACACTGACAGCTGTTGTTGCCTGTTGGGCTGCAGTTTGCCACGTTATATATGAGCATATTTATTTATGCTAAATGCAGAACCTGTGAGGGTTTCTGACAATATTTGTGTTATTAATTGATTTCCAATAATAAATGTATACATACATTTGCATAAAGTAGCATATTTGCACACTCCCATGTTAATAAGAGTATTAAATACTTGACAAATCTCCTTTTTAAGATCCATTTTGAACACATGTTAATAGCAGAAAAATGTGTGATATTTTTTGTGGTTACTCATGATTAACTATGGACAATCATGCAATTAAATAATCGATTGACAGCCCTATTTGTTAGACATATTACATATTTATTTTAGTTCTTAGGAGATAGTCCACACGGTAGCATCTTTATTTTTTACAGCTACAGAGGCGAGAATGTCACAATAGTCCAGTCTAGATGAGACGAACGCATGAATGTCTGCATCCGACTGTGATGGAAATGGGTTAACTAGGCTGATGTGGAAGAAGAAGATAGTCCTTTATTAGTCCCACGAGGGGAAATTCAATTTTTTCACTCTGTTGTTAACTTATTCACGGTACATGCAGACCCGAACACACACATGCACAAACATGCAACAATGGAGAGATGTCAGAGTGATGGGGCTGCTCCTGACAAGCGCCCCGAGCAGTTGGGGGTTTGGTGCCTTGCTCAGGGGCACCTCGGCAGTGCCCAAGAGGTAAACTGGCACCTCTCCAGCTACCAGTTCACACTCAGTTCTTGGTCCATGGCGGGACTTGAACCGGTGACCCTCCGGTTCCCAAGCCAAGACAGTTGCTTCAGTGTTGCTGTTGTCAATGTGTTTCTTTAATATGAATCAAAGGCGACACATTTTTGAGACTGTTGAATTTGGAATAATAATAATACTGCTGTCCAGACTGAGAGTGGCATTTGGGCACAGACTGTGTGATCATGATAAACAAGGGCCATTTTCTGCTTGGATCGGTGCGTGTGCCTGGAAAACAGATTTGCAGCAGTGTGTTTTTGCAGATATTTATCAATAGCGGCTGGTGACTCAAAAAATTGGGGAGGACGGGAGGAAAACCAACCCATGGCGTCATGTTATTTTACACGAGTTGGATTCTTTATTTATTAAACATAAGAACATAATTGACATTCAGTATAACAATAACAAAAGAGCCAGTGGGAAATCACACTAAACAAATATATAATATATTTATTGTTAAATTTATAAATATGAATAAAAGATTCAAAGAAAAAATATAAAATGTATTAAAAGAAAATATTATTTTGGTGTTTTTTGAGGAAAGCAAATACCACATTTTCCATAATAATGTCTTTACAGATATGATGACAGATATGCAAAGATCTTTGTCTTTTTTAATTTCTGCTTGTAGTGATTGATTTCCTTATCCTTATCCACTATCAGGTATTTATGAGGAAGAAGTGAGACGTTCTTCTAATAGCCTATATATCATTATTAATTGATTCCAATATACCATGACATCTGGAATATAGACAACATGTCTGAATTAGGACAATTATGGCTCTGTTATTATTTTGGAGACGTGGTAAGAAGCATAGACTGCTGTCAGTCTTGTATTGTGGTGGTTGTTGATTGGAAGGAAGCTAAGGGACGTTAACCTTCCTTCAAGCCTCCAAGTTTAAGGGCATATTTAGCAGTATTGCACACTATTTTGTTTGAAGACATATAAACCACCATATGCACACTGTTACACAGCTAGCATGCTACCAGTGTTCGCTAAATATGCCATCCAACGTTTCACTTGAACAATGTGACGCCGCTCCTTTATATGACAGGACGGCAAAAACCAGACAGTAACTCCTAGATACAAAAACAGTATGCTTCTCTCCCGTATCTGCGGTGGTGTTTTCACCTTCTACAAAGAGATGCATGTTGTAGCACTGACCACTAGGGCGTTTAATCCTGTGTACTATACAGATTTACAGACGCAGAACAATGTGAAAATGAGGCGTAAATATTTTCGTTGAGAAGATGGCTAAAGGAAAGACTTTCCATCTTCTGCTCCTGCCCTTCTCCTGATGGCAGTTTAACACATCGTTTGACATTGTAGCAGTTGAAAATAGAGTTTATTGAGTATAGCAATATGTTATTGCATTTGGAATTAATTGAAAACAGAATCAAAGCCCTAAATTAAATAACTTTTGTTTCATAGCGTTGAATGAAAATCAGTTAAACCATAACAGAGCGAAACCTCTGCTGTCGAGGGACAATCAGCGTATCTGAAAATGCATAATAAATGAAAAACTTGTTCGTGGCCTTAGCTGCTTGCAGTTATGGTCGGCCTTCACTGTAAGCATCCCTCTGCTGCGGTTGAGCCAGTTGCACAGTTTGATCAATCTTGGATCAATATCACCTCCAGGCACTGCTACAGTTTTACAAATGTCCTGTTTTCCATGACTGTTTTCTGTGTCACTTTTGAATCATCACCTAATGGGTCCTTGCCTTTTGTGCTCTTTACTTCCGACCCACTGCATGCATGTGCTCATGAATTACCATTAGACAGTCTGTTAAATTGCGTTCCACTTTATATTCCTGGAGGGCATGTTGCAAAGGTTTTGCTGGAAAAAAAATACAAACAAACTCCACAAGTTTGCAGTGACATGACGAATGCTCCTGGCATTTCGATCTGGTTCTGGATTTGTTAGACATTATACCAAACAACTCTGAAATAGCTGCCTTAGTTATCGATCTGAACATTGATCTATTTTTATTCCATCCCCTAGCTCTACTTACTGTATGTCCTGCTGAAAAATGTCCTGGAGCATGAATCTGTGCCACAGATGCTCTTCTAGCTGTGTGCACTCTGCCTCGGTGTAGTGTGGGTCAATGACACATAATTTACCTACATGGATCAGTTACGTATCACATAAAATGTTCCCACTAGTGGATAGGACCCATTCGCCTACATGCTCTGTGTGAGAATTAATTCCTCAACATCCATCAGGAATAGCAGTGTTCACCTTCATGAATTCTTTACTAAGCCTTTCATATTTTCCAGTTTGAACCACATCGTAGGGGGCAACAGAACGCTAAAATATTGCTTCCTCAGTAAAGTTATTCTCTACTAAGCCAACCAATTTCTGCCGAGAGCAGCTTCCTCTGATCTACTCCGTGATAATCTCTTTAGGATTTGAGGGGAAATTGAAATTCTGATTCTGTGCAAATTTGTTTGTTTAAAAGTAATTTACCTGAATGACTGATTGATTCAGGGACCAGTGCGCTGATGTGCATTTTCTTGTCCTCAACCAAGGACAAAGTAAACAGATTGCATGTTTAATATTTTCTGTTTACCGCATCAGCAAATATTTTTTCTCCATCCAAGTACTGTTGTATTCTCATGGTTCAAGTTTTCATGAGGTCTCTACAGGTTCTTTAAAAATGTCTTGATGTCCCTTGTCCATCCTATATTTCTGATTTATATATTTGTTGCTGTCACACAGTGTCTACAGAGATACAGCTACAGTATGCTGATTTCTTTTGTTGTGGAGGAGTTTTACTTATTGAGCTGCTCCTACTACACATTAAAACACTTTTACATTACATTTCAGTCTGTGTCCATCAGCCACTGTTTGTAATGTTGTCAGAATAGAAATCTAAGCTAATTCTGTAAATCAGCCTGGATTAGCAATATGTGAATGCTGTTTGACCGACCCTTTGTGGTTTCATTGATAACCAGCAGCCAGTAACCTGAGGAAATGCTAAAGAGAGAGAGAGGTGAACAGACTGCACAAGAGTCCTGGATGTTTTTTTCTGCTTTCCCCTCGGCCTGACTCTTCTCTTGCTTTTCTCATCCCTCTTACTCGCTCATGCAGTGTTACCCCAGAGAGATGCTGATGCTGTATTATTTGGCTGCTGCCTGCACTTGTGTCAGGGTGCATTCTGGGATGCGTCCCCCAGCTCAGTGGGATTTACCAGTGGCACAACTGAAGCCTGGTTGTGGGGACTCTATCCAGTACAGTCGCACGAAAATGCGACACAAAGAATGTGCAAGGTAAAAGTGTGCAGTAAGAACACCGTTCTTGCTTTGGCTTGTATTTGTACGCCATGTAGTCTGTGCTGACTGCAGTGTAAACGCATCTGCGTAAATGTGCTAAAAGTGGGTGGCTCCAGTGATGATACAGCCTAATTCAGGTGGATCATCTGTGGAACTGAGGCGGTCTGGATGATGCAGAGCAGACAGCTAGCAGCTAGCCACCTGGTATGACACCCACCTGTCACTCAAAGCAGCCACGCCCTCTATCAACTGTAAGCCTTAATATCATTTAAATCTGTGTTATATAGAAATTCACCCCCAGTACAGTTGTCATGATCGAAGAAGTTATCTATAGAAACTAGGGGTGGGATAGTTCGTACAATCCTCGGTTCGGTTCACAGTTTGGGGTCACGTATTGGGTTCGGTTTGGTACATTTATGCTACAGCAAGGAGGCCACTTTCCAATTTCAATTTTAACGTACTTTTTATTTATTTGGCAAAATAAGTCAACAACTGTTTGTCTTCACAACTGTAGACTAACATCAGGAACAAAACCTCTTCATTGTCACATCTCATGGCTGGACTGACACTGTGTTATTTAAAAATAAATAAATTAATAAATAAAAAACAAGTCATCAACAAACATGTTAGCATCAGGTCAGCCAGCAATAGAGCAACATCTAGGCCTGCATCATATGAGGAAACTCTGCCATGTGCATTAACACTGCTCAATATTGCGATGACTTGTGATAGATAAGACTTGTGATAAATAAACAAGTATTGACATGTGCATATCAGCTATACTGATGTCAGCCTGGTTGTTTTTAAAATCAGAACCAGATTAGAATTGAATATTTAAAATCCCTCTGCTGATGTGAACCACTACAGGTCCTGCTGGTAGAGAGGAGGAGCTGCTTTGTCTCAGTCAGCTGATCAGTTTACTACTAAGATACATGACAAACTAACCTAAACAGTCAGACTACAGAGCCTACTGCCAGCTTTAGTTTACTACTAAGATACATGACAAACTAACCTAAACAGTCAGACTACAGAGCCTACTGCCAGCTGATCAGTTTACTACTAAGATACATGACAAACTAACCTAAACAGTCAGACTACAGAGCCTACTGCCAGCTTTAGTTTACTACTAAGATACATGACAAACTAACCTAAACAGTCAGACTACAGAGCCTACTGCCAGCTTTAGTTTACTACTAAGATACATGACAAACTAACCTAAACAGTCAGACTACAGAGCCTACTGCCAGCTGATCAGTTTACTACTAAGATACATGACAAACGAACCTAAACAGTCAGACTACAGAGCCTACTGCCAGCTTTAGTCTCAGCTTGTGTAGCCGAGGATACGTTGCTCCTAAATGTTATGAGGATAATATATTAATAACATGGAGGCTCTGTAGTTCAGACCCTTGTCAATAACAGCATATCACTGCTTCACTGCTACTGTTCCTCCCTTAACAATAAACTCCCTGAAAACAACCACTGAACACTGCTGAGTAGAGGAACTAAAGTAATTTACTTACATGTTTACTATTCGCTGTTAGCTGGTGAGCTAACGTGTGGTGACGAGTTAATAGCTGTGGTAGTGTAAACATAGTGGCATGCGCAGTAAAATCTGGTCCGCCCTTGCCGAAATTGAGCCAATCACAATCACTTCACTTCAGTTACACTGCGCATGTGTTATACCTCGTACTGCTGTCCACCGTGTGCCAGCCTCTTTCAACAGGCTTTGACTTCTAGTGTGACGATAAAAGTGACAAAAAAAATACACAATCAGCCTCATAACTTATATCCAATGAACCGAACGGTACATACATGAACTGAACCGTGACTAGCGAACCGAACAATTTTTTTTTTTTTTTTTACCTGAACCGTTCCCACCCCTAATAGAGACAACACTGTTTTTTGTACAAGGCTGCTTATTTCTGCTAAAGTCGGGCATTTTAACATGAGAGTCTGTGGGGATTGTCTCACTTTTGGAGCCAGCCTCAGGTGGCCATTTGAAGAACTACAGCCCGCTATCCCGTCGCTGGTGGACCGGCAGGTCTATTACATGCTTTGGTGGGATACAGGTTTGCTGTAGCAGTGGCTGACCCAGTCTTTCAGGACTTCTTTGATACAAAAGTGTGGCTGTGCTACAGTAGGATGTGGAGAAGTGTGTAAATGTCTGTTGAGAGAAGTGACAGTGAAATGGAGTGAGATAACAGAAAGTTTGATAAAGGCTGCTGCTTACACCCACCATGTGGTTACGTCCTCATGTACGTCCATGCACCACCCACTAGACTGAGCTGAAGGTTGTTGGTGTATGTGACTTTACTCAGTGTTAGAGTGACCATTTAGCAGCTGGATGATGCAGTCACAAAAATTTACAAGGCAAAGGTAAGGTGTACCAACCAGGTGGGATTTATTCACATTAGAGATTATCATTAATAAACACACACAAAACATCATTATAATACATAAAACAATAAACCCAACTACCCAATTCTCCTCCTCCTATCCTCCCGCTTGGTCCCTCCTGGAACGTTTGTGAAGGTGTTTGTACACCTGGGGACTCTTTTGAATGGACACCCGGAAGCAGACAACTAATGCACTAGCACACACTTTATACTACGATATATATGGCACATAAATGTACACAGAACACCGTTGAACTATCGCTCGTCAGTTATGAATGTGTTGCCCAACGGTGTTGTCGGAGCCTAATCTAACTCCACTCTCTTTCAGCCGGAGCCGAGTACCCATCACAGCACCCGCCAGAGGATCACACCCCCGCTATTTAAAATGTTCAGTAAATACGCCATAAATATACAATAAATCGTCCATACATATCTAATACAAAATGTGCAAATATGCAATGTGTAAAATGTCCTGTGCAGATATCGCTACCAAAGTGCAAAGTGCCATTATTAATGTGCATAGTTCAGTTTTGTTAAGAGCACATACAGAACCCAACTGTGCAGTATTTACAAGGCCAAAGCCCTCAGTCTGTAGTGACGACGTGTCCTTCGTTACACTCAGGTTTGACTCGTTTGTTCACAAAAACTCTTTGGAGGTCAGCAGTATGTACAAACAGAAATTCACTACAACTTTGTTGTGAAATATTTATTGAATTTACTGATATATTTAACCATTCATTTAACAAGATAGAGTCCTATTTAGATTTAAAATTTCATTTTTTTTTTCCTGGCTGAGCTACTTAACTATTTTCATAAGCGTCACTCAGGATGTCTGATCGTGGTTTTGCTGTGATGATGTTTTTCTGTTACATTCCACTGCTGTGGATCCAATTTGGCATCACTCCTCCTTCTCCAGCATCTCAACGGCACATTACAAGTCTGTTCAAACCAGAATATACATTGCATTTCTTCCTTAGAGATTAGTCTGTGTCTTAACTAGACTGTTGTACCAGCAGTGCTTCACATATATGTAACTATGAATGAATCCCATCTCCTTTCACTCACTGGGTCTAGATAACCATTGACAGTATTTTTGAATTGCATCAGTAACATTTACTTTACAGCCGCTAACAGAACTTAACCCCCCTTTATATACATACAACACATTGTTAGCATTATTCAGCGGTGGTCAGTTACCGAGCTGTTGTTAACCAGACCTGTTTACAGCCAGGGACAAGTGTGTTGGATCAGCAGCAGCATCAGCAACAATGTGAATACTTCGGCTGACTCCCAGGTGGAGCCGGGTTTGGCAGCCAACCAAATCCCAGCCGGTGTCCCCCCCCCCCCACACACACACACTCATTTCTATGGAGATGAGCTGCATCTCTGATCTGGCAAACATGCAAAGTCATATTGCTCGCTGCAGCAGGGTGGCAGCTAGTTTCTGTAGCAGCGCAGTGTTGTCGTCACAATGCAGCAGATGCAGCAAGAGCAAAGACTGCCTGATAACTAGATGGTGGATCTGTGGCCCTGATCCTGACAATCGTTGTGTGCTTGGAAATCTCTCGCTAACCAGAATATTTGAATGAAAGCTGGGCAACATGTTTACGTGCTGTGATGTTAGAAAATTTTTGGAAATTTGTGTGGTCGATTATTTCTCTGTTGTTAAATGCTAGTTGGCATTGTATTTTACATCGTTGGAAATTCTGTTAATTTGCCTTCACAGTGATGTCCAACTTGTATTGATCATGCATTTGTGGGATGAGCAGCACAGCTGATTACGTAGGTAGCGCCCCAAGTAAAATTTGCTGAAATTGTGGAGAATACAGTGTTTGCTTAACAGTGTATTCTCCTGTTGGTACTGACTGCTGTTTTTAGCTCCTGTTCCTGCTCCCGATTGGCAGCACTCATTGGTAGAAAATCATCGGATGTCAAAATCATATCAGAGAAGAGATGAGGAGTTTTGTGTTGAAACAAAAGTTTGAACTGAGCCATGTTGGTTTTGAAAAAGCTGACTTTTGACTTTGAGGTCTTGTGGTCTTGTCTTGTGGTGCCTGATTGGCACCTGGAGCTCAAGACGAGTCTTTTTTTGGCAAATTTCTCTCGGGTGCTACCCACATAAACAGCTGTGCTGCTCATCCCACTAATGCATGATCCTTAAGAGTTGGACATTACTGTGAAGGTAAATAAACAGGCTTTCCAACAATGTAAAATACAATGACAATTAGCATTGTAACAACCGAGAAATTATCGACTAAACACTAATTTCCAAACTTTTTTTCCGAGTTTAGTTTGGCATATGATGTGGTCCGGCTTGAAAACAAGCTTGTGTTTGACACAAAGCAAATTAATCCGAAAGCAGTCAACAGTGTAATTGGGATTTGGGGTGTGTGAGCGATTGGATGTTTGAATTGTCTCTGAGTCAAGGAATTATTTGTACACCCTGAAGTCATGAACCAAACAAATGGATTTAGGTGGATAACAAGTAAAAGGCCTGAAGTATTGGCCTTTAATAGCAGCAGCTATCTCATTTTGGCCCCGGTCCACCTAATCTTTTACACCTCTTTTGATCTTTACAAAGTGATTTATTGAAATGTATTTAAATTCTGTTCATTTTCTCAGCACCCTTAATCTTGTGTACCCAGGTTATGATTAGAAAGGGTGTGGACAAAAAAGTATGTCAGTGAAGCAAAAGAAAAATGTGCAAATGACCCATTTGTGATTTAATATATAGGAGTTGTTGAACTTCTAGATGCAGCTGTATCATTTTTGGCCTCTGGAGCTTCGGTAGTCGGGACTGTGATAAATGCAAATGCATTACTTTTATGCTTATGGTTGTGTGATCTTTATACTATGACGTCAATACAAATTGAAGTATAGCACCTTGCTTAAAGTATCGCAATATATTGATAAGTAACCTCTGTGTCATGAAGTGTGTTGTATCTCCTTATTCTAATACACAGCTCTACTATTGAATAAGAAGCATTTTTCAAAAGGTTTGTTGTGTTTTATGCATGATTGAAAAATTGAAAATCACTTCCCTACCCAATGAACGAAGAAACCCAATAGTCGAATATTTGGGTCCATCCCTAGTTGTATCTCTCTTTTGAATATGCTAGCATGGTTTGTCAGTGAAGTCATGATAGTTATCAAATCAAATACCTTCGACGTGCAAAATAATGTTAATATAAAACTTTTATACATTTATATATATATATTAAATTAAAAAAATCAGCAGAATCATATCATACAAATAAAATACAAAAAAGACAACTCAAATATATTCCTACATTAATTTGCGCCATGGTATATTCTTACAAGCAAGCAATTTATAAGCAGCCAATTAATTTTCAGACACAAAGGGTGTGTGTGTGCTGTGTGCAATTATTGTGCGATATGTGCTTTACTTCAACATGTGTCCACATTAACAGTGTTCACAAGGAGTCTCCCCACTTCTCACATACTTCTCAGCCCCGTCCTTCGAGCTGAAACACATTTGTTCATATGTTGCCACGTTTGCCAACTCTATGAAACGAGGACTCAAATGGATTCCTCCAGTTTGTCATAATAATTTGCTTCCTCGCCATTGTGCTGGTCCGAATAACGTCTGTTTCTCCACAGTAAGATGTCATTTGTGGATCACTATTGGAAAGATCCATATTATGCTCCTGTTATTTTCCTGAGGCAGGGAATAGATGAATAGACGTCTGCATTGTGTGCTATGACATTAAGTATTTTTATGAGTGCTGCGCATCAACAAATACAGATACTTCAATACATGCTCACTCCCTGTCATATAACAGTGGCTTCCCAATGGGAAGAAGATCTTTGTATAAGCAATTTCCCTTTCCATCTCTGCTAGTGATGACAGAACACATACAACAGAGAGTAACCTACTTTATTGCTGTAGCAGCATAAGGCATCTGAGGTCTGCATTATAGCAAGTGACAGATTTATAATTCTCTGTTGCACACGAGCCACTAGGCAGTTAATGATGTGTGCTGTGAATACAGATTTCTACATTATGCCTGACAAGGCTGTCGTCGTTGATGGGCTGGTTACGTTTCCAGTGTGTTATGTGTTCCTGTAAACTGGATTTCCTTTGGTGTGGAAGCGCTGCAGCAGCGTAGCCTGCAGCGTGTTGCCATTAGATGACTGAGGGTGCTGCGTTCATCCCGCTCTCCTGCTTTTTGCAGTCCTGTGAAGGCTTTGCTTTTGATAAAGGTTAGTGTAATCAATCTCCCAGATGTTTATATTTATTGCTCCAGCACAGCTGGGATGTTTCCATTTCCTGCTGATATCGGAGCATCAAGGGCTCTGTAAGAGCTAGATCACACACTGATTTAATGTGACTGAAGTTAGGGGGAATAATAGGGGGCTTAGTGAGAGTTAGGGGTTTGGATTACAATTAATACTAAGGGATCAGCATAATGAATGAAGACTCCCTCCATTTTTATGGCTCATTATCCTCACTACCACATTCTAACTGGATCTTTTTCTAATTAGTCACTTGGACATACTTTGTCTGCTGTCTGCTTGTGTTTCCATCTGGTTCAAAGCAGTAACTTTTGAAAAACACTGTGATGGACTCTCACCAGTCTGCTCGTGGGTATTTAGGTATGTCGTCTCTAATGAAACATCAGTGGAGCATGACTTCTGATTCAAATGCTACAGGTTTGTTGCTCATCCATATATTCATGAGAGACTAATGGACACCTACATAATGTTCTACTTCCCTCGTTTAATTAAATGAATTGGAAATGGCAGCGTGGTCGCTCCTATAGAGTCAATCAATTCAGACTGTTTACTTTTCAGCTGACACACAACAGTGTTTTACCTCTATTGTCTGGGGTTGTACCTAATAAATAATGATTTATGGTACCCTTTGTGGCATTTTGATTTTTCCTTGTTTTAATTTGAATAGGGAACCAGTGTAGTATGGCCATTGTTTAAGGAACAATAGAGTGCTGCAGGAATGAGTCCTAAAACATGGAAATGGGTTCGCATTTTTTAGCACCTCTAGCACCCTCGTCTAGAAGTCAATGTTTTTTGTTAATGCGTTTTTAATTCGATGACCTAAATAAGGTTTGAGGTGAACACAAGCTAAAGAGATCTTAACATTTTGTTCTACAATATACAATATGTCAGTAAATTTCCCACTCGTAAAAAGAAAAAGACTACTACTACTAAACGTCATCACACCGTGGTGTAGTTCATTTATGTTAGCTTTGTACTTCCCACGATTACATTTTCACTACAAAAATCATAGGTGTTGATTACTGAAGATTTTCTTGCTAAATAAAACATGGAAGTACCATAAATGTTTCTGTTGATAACATTCAGCCACTAGATGTCACGCTCTGCTCACTTCTTTCATTGCATTCACTTCACAACAAGCGGTAGCCAGCCAGGCTGTCCTGTCCTTATCCATTTTGTGATGACCCGGAGATACCATGTGATCCCAGCGTCGTTCTGGGGATCGAACATCCGATATCTTCCACAGAGATAAACAAAACATTTATTTTGGACCTGCCAAAATTTATAATATTAATTCACAATCATAATTTCTTTTTTTTAAAGTAAAAGCTATACTTTTATTCAGTACCTCTCTATAGGCTTTGTGGATGTATTATTAGTTTTGTAATATTTATCTAAATAAAAATATGATCAATAAGACCTTTAATACAATTTTTCAAGCCTGTTCACACACTAATAACATACAGTATATTAGGAAAAAAGCCATTACAAATTATGTGCTGCTTAGATTGAATTTAAGATGTATTTTCTGACATTTGAATCCATCTACAAATGTGGTTTAACACAATAGTGGGTTCATTTTAACTGCTTCATACTGCACTGCGCATCTCCTTTGTAGCTTTAGGGATGCAGTTCAGTCTCTGTGGGTGTTGTACGCATGGGCTCACTGAAGCCCAATTTCAAGCAAAGGCTAGATGCTAAATGTGTGTCTCTGGCTAATGCTATTAGTTGTGAGAGTTGGACTGCTTTGAAAGGAACATCTGGCTGGGGAGCCTCACTGTTGCTCAGCAGAGTCTCCAGCAGAGAAGGATTACTGCCGTGGCATTTGGTTGAAGATGATTCAGCATGGAATTAGATGGCCTATATGGGACACAGCTTGGGACAGTGGCAGTGTGACAGTCTTACTCCTCTTGTTCGTATGAATACAGGGTGTTAGGAGTGGTGAAAGGCTGTGGAGATGAAAGCTGAATCCCGGCATCATGCTTCTGACTGATAATACATGCTTTGATTAATGTTTGAGTACCTTATCTCATATTTTCGGGCTTTGGGCAGGAAATCCACACTCTTGCCACCAGCTTAAATTTGCCCATTTCTGTGTGTGTTGACCATATTTTATTTCTCAGCAGACTGGTCATACGGTGTGTGGCTTTTCTCAAAGCTGCAGGCTGGTTTTTGATTTTATCTATCCACAGTATCAGTATCCCACCTGTCAGTCCAACCTCTCCCCTCAAGCTTTAGCCTATACACACAGTGGAAGAGGAAAAAACACAAAAACAAATCAAAGAATAATAACAGTGAACAATGAGAAGTGCTAGTTTATATATGTATATATAAGCATTAAATAACCAGCAACCGTTTGTGTCTGAGAAATAGATAGCTCTTGTAGAAAATTAATTGTCGACATTATGCTCAGTGTGGCTGCTGTTATATTAATGTGGAAGTTATGGTCTAGATTTGTTACTGCATTTCTATTTAAATCGATACACACAGCAGATTGCTCTCTATGAATGTGCAATATTTCAAGGGGACCAGGTTGCAGTCAGACAAGTAGTGCAGGTACTCTTGTTCAAGAGAAGATAAAGGCGCTTACTGAAGAGATGGGCTCTGTATCCCAGGTGTACGGTTCTGGAGGTGGCATACTTCCTCCTAGAAAGCACACTGTCATCATTTTCCTGCTGACAACCTCGTCTGCGCACAGTTTGAATATGTGGCTGTAAGTTCCTGGAGAGAGTTCAGGCACTATGTGCTTTACTTGTGTCACTGTTAGTATTGTGAGCCCATTGATATGCCGTCTTAAACCTACTGGTTTTCATTCACTCTCTGGACTGGATGACTAGAACGAAAACCAACAACTCTGTTTGGAAATCACTTGTACACATGACAGATAAATACAGTAGAGAAACAGAGTGCTGAATGGATGATGTATTTATAGGCCAACCAGGAAGTTAGTTTTTATTATTATTTTATTAGTTATTTATTATTATTATTATTATTATTGTTTGTTTAGGCTGCAGATATTTCTTTTTTAGGGCTGTCATTCAATTAAAACATTTAATCGCGATTAATCACACATTTTTTATTTTCAAAATGAAACATTAACAACAATGACATTGACGAGCAGTGGAAAGTTGCGAATATTTAAACTTTTTTGTGCTTCTGAAAACCACTAGGAAAACGTGACATGCTGTGCCAAAGAGGAGTGCACAGCAGGCGTGTATCATAGGAAAATAATGGTTTTGCGAGCCACGTGATCGGGACTCCACTAAAGGCGGACCAGTCTTTGTCATGACAACGTTAAGTAGTTTCATTTAGCCACTTGTTAGCAACTGCCTTTCTAAAGACACGTAAAAGCTTCAAAATTCATTCAATTGGTAAAAAAAATGTTCAATTCTGTTAAACTTGTGTTAACCACAGACACATTTATTTCAGGCATCTGATCAAAACTCCATTCACAAAACCCATTGACTTTGAGACAAGGGAACTGAAAGTGCTAACATGTGACTCATTCGTGGGTTTTAGGACTCACTCCTGCAGAGCTCCATTGTAGTCGATCATCAGTAGATAAGGCAGAAGTCTCTCTTTCCAGAATCCAACAAATTTTGTACTGGAATTGCAAGCGAATATAATAATATAATGAAAATATGCATTTAACTTGCTCTTACTCTATTTGTGGACTCTACCAGTAGATTAGTATGCTGCCTGGCTTGTTTTTGACAGCTGGTTTTACAGATTGTTTGGTCACAGCAACGGAAGTGTCATTTTTGTCCCACTCTTTGAAGGGCTTTCTTCTCCAGCGGCACATTGCCAACCATGACTGATGCAGGTCTCTTTTGACCTTGGTGAAATCGCTGTATCGCCACACAGGGGTAGCAGATAGAGGATGGGGAATGGGGTGAGGAGAAGTTCAGGACAGCCTCGTTGTTACTCCAGGCAACGGGAGGACAGCCAAACTCAATCCATGTGGCAGCTGCATCTGCACTTTACAGCAATATGCTCACAATGTAGGCATTAATGATGATTAGATTGTTCCGCGTTTATCTTCATGGCTAACAATAAGAAGTGTCCTCGTGGCTGCAGTCCTGCAGTGGTCATTGTTAACTTTTCCAATCAGGCGTGCAGCTCATAGCCAGAGGATGCTGTGTGGCCTAATATTTTCCCTTTTAAATAAGGGCTCTCTAGTGCTATCCTTCCTGTATAAGTTGGACCCTTTTTACAGGTCATCTGTTTTTGACATTCCCAAAGAACATCAGTATGATTGAGTTTTATAAAAACAGTTTATGTTCATGATGAGCTCCTCGAATGTCTACTGACCAGTGACCCAGGAGTCTCTCGTTGCCCTCCGTCTGGCGTCGCTGGAGTCAGAGCTGGTCCTCTGGAACAACTCTGTCTGCATGATTTTATTAAAGTGTTGAACAAATTAGTGAGCCACTACTGGCCCAGAAATGTCCTTGAGGCTTAAAAGTAAATTTGCACTGCCAAGTCTAACAAAGTTGTACATCAAATCTCCTCCTCCTCCTAAACTCCTCAAACCCCCCGGTGATCCCGTGTCATTGCTGACTAATCTTTTCTTTGTCCCAGAGGAACCACCTGTAGATCCTCTGCCTTTGATCATGGAAGCACCTTTTTGATTGGTGAGGCTTTAAACAGCTTGAGTAATGTCCTATTTTAAAAGTAACTGGCTTGTAGAGACTATGAGACACATTGACACATCTCAGTTGTCAGTCGTAATAGTCTGGAATAAGGAACCGTACACATGCCGTGTCTAAAAACACGTCGAAAACACCAGCTGTGCTGCTGCTTTTTTCTTTTTTAATGTGCTCAGGAAGTCGTGCTCCTGTCGCACCTGCCGTTACCAAGCAACCAAAGCCTGCGTGCTGCATGATGAAGTTGCGGTAATTTAGCAGTAAGCCTCACTGAATAAACTAAACACACACAAAGCTAAATGGATTTCCAGCATCCCTCACAGTGGCTTTGCACTCGATTCCTCTGTTAATTTGGCTGACCTTTCAACAGGATGTTGTGACGTCCGTGGACGGAAAGGACGAACCAAAGAAATTAGTCCGTGGGACAGATCGTAAAGTTTTGGGTAGTCCTGCGCTAAAATGATTAACCTCTCCGCGTGGCGGCTGCGTTTCTGCTGCTCCTTCTGCACAGAGTTTGACTTTCATAGCGGACATTTCATGTCATTAAAAAGGCCATTTATATTTATTTTAGACACAGAAAGGTCAAGAAATGTGTGCTCATTTGTAAATAACAGTAATAATCCACAATTAAATTCCCATACTATATTCATTCATGTGGACCCCTGCAAGTCCCTGCATGTTCTACAACACTGTCCTACTCATATTTCAGAATAAAAGCCTTGTGTTAACAAATGGAGTTCTGTCTACAAAAAAAATTGCTTGAGGGGTTTTGTTTTGAAATGAAAGCAGGAAGTGTTGATTTAAAAAGTAAATCTTGACTTTTTTTTCCATGTCTGTGACACGATTGTCAATATTTGCTGACACAATGTCAAAATTCAATCAGAAGATCACCTTCACTGTTTGTGACATAGTCTACAATGTCTAGACTGTGAAAGTGTAGTAATGTTGTTGATATGTCAATACACAGTCAAATGATCACTTTCACTATCTTTTCCTGCCATGAAACGTGCGTGGCTCGCGTCAAAAATAGGTGAAACCTCGAATCTCTAGAGGAGACGCAGCTGAGATGTGCGGTCAGTGTGGCAACTCTAACCGGTTAACATGGACGCCGAAATGAAAACCAGCAGGTAACGCAGCCACCACACGCTCATCACACGGCTGGTCTATCTATCTTCCGGCTGTGATTGATTGTTTCTCATCAATGATGTGCGTTGCAGTGTTCCAAAAGTTGACCGTTTTTTATCTCAGGGTGCAGCCGAGAATAGGCATGTGGGAATGCTTGCACGCTGCGGTGGCGTCACTCTCGCGTTTGAGTGAAGGCATTTGTACAGATCCTTAATTAGTTACTTCAGTTTGTTGCATAAAATCTGAGTTATATTTATGTAGGTGATGCCTGAGTGAGGTCTTTATCTTTAAGCGTAGACTGAGACGTAGACACCAGCGTAGTTGGTCCGCTGGTTGAATCATTGTTTGCATAAAATGTGAAGAATATATTACCGCAGGTTTATGTTGATATTGATTATCAGCATGTATTCTACGCTGTCCCTGCTGAGTGAACTAATCAAAAGCGTGGCTCTGTATCTAACAGATAGTCAGTTTGGTGTCTGCTTCACTGGCTCAACATGAAGTGGCAGCAAAAACACTCCATTTTACATTTTGGCAGGTTAAGTTTTTTTATTTATTGACTTGGCTGGTGAGCCAAGATGTTAATTTCGGTCACTGAGAGTAAATATTTGGAAAGCAACCTCTGTGTGCTGAGCAGTAGCAGCATTTGCTCTTCTAGACCAAACAGGCTTATTGGTTGGAAGAGGGGGCAAAAGGATTGTTGAGCCAAGATAAGCTTCTGAGACTGAAAAACGTCTGTTAAATCTGTTACTCTATATATGGAACAACGAATGCAGTTAAAGAAGCCTGTACTTTCACTTTGTCTCCTGTTTTTTCATGGTACTGTACAACTTAACATTTAGGGGGAGTTATTGGTAGAATTGGAAGATGATATTAATCAATGTTTTCTTTTGTGTTTAATCATCTGAAGTAAGAATCATGTTTTTGTTAACTGAGAATGAGCCGTCTATTATATGTTTCTAGGGGGGTTCCTTTGGGGGGGGTTGGGTGGGGGGGGGCCCGTCCCCCCCAGAAAAAATAAGGGGGGAGTGTGGGGGGAGGGGTCTGTTTTTCCTTTTGGGCCCCGCGGCCCCCCTGAAAGCACCCCACCCCCCCCTCCTCGGGGGGCTCTTCTGAGGCACCCCCCCCCCTCACCTCTCCTTTTTTTTTTTTGTGTTTCTGGTCTCCATGTACTATGTTTGAGTTTTTCAGAGTGTAAATTGAATTTCCCCATTGTGGGACTAATAAAGGTAGATCTTCTTCTTCTTCTTCAGTAGCCCAGAACGGACAAACCAAACACTAGCTCTAGATCGGGCCATTTTTTGAGTCGGCCACCGTAGATCTACACGCTTGGCACACGGGAGAAGTTTCAGTTGGTTGCAGTCTGCAGCCTCACCACTAGATACTGTCACATCCTACACACTGCTCCTTTAAATCACTGGGACTGTCATGCTCTCTTGTAAAGTTTATTATTCTTACTTGCTATATGCATACAGTATGTTAAATAGCCTGCTCTTTTACCGTATTTTTCGCACTGTAAGACGCATCAGATTATTAGGCGCTCTATCAATGAACGTGTCTATTTTCATACATAAGGTGCTCTCGTCATTATCCGAGTCAGTTTCGCCTCTGTTACTTAGCTGTTCAGTGATGATTCCGGCCTTCGTGAAAGCTTGGACGACTCTTGACACTGGTATCTTGGCCCAGGAATCCACGATCCATTAACCCGCCCGGCGTTGCCTCTCTGTCTTAGTGAATCTATGTTCGCCTTCTGTCATCCAACGCTCCCACGCAGCTTGCAGTTTAACTTTGAACGACCTGTTGACACCAATATCTAGTGGTTGGAGTTCTTTAGTTAATCCACCTGGAATGACGCCAAGCTCCGAATTAGTTTTCGCCACTTGGGTTTTGACAATGTCGGTGAGTGCCGTAATGCCCCGACAATCCATCCTGCGGTGCGGCTTCGTAGTTTACCAAAGTCTGAATAAAACATTTTGACAGATTTTTGAGCACCCTGTACCACATAAAATTGGTTCAAGGTCAGTAAGCGCAACCAGAATTGATACATAAGGCACGCCGGATTATAAGGCGCACTGTCGATTTTTGAGAAAATTAAAGGATTTGAAGTGCACCGTATAGTGTGAAAAATACGGTACTTACTGTCTCCCATAGGAAAAAAAATAGTAGGATTAAGAGAATTACGCCATCAAAACCAAACATCATAATAAAACATATTTAATACAATAAGCAGACATGTGCAAATATTAGCCTGACGTAAACAACCAATGATCTTCCACATCCACTGGGCCCATGGAGCTGGTGCAGAAGCGTCCGCACAAGCGTGGCTCCGTCACGGGATCACAGCCGTCACGGCGTTGCCATGGCGTCACCACGGCGTCGTCATGGCTTGCCAACGCTGCCTCCCAGCCGTCGGTCCAGCCTCAGTCTGGGTCTCGTTCACATGAGCGGAGGAAGAGAAATAACTCTGGTTTGGTACCAGTGGATTCCTGAGGTTTTCTAGTTTGAAGCAGCATCTTCTTTAGCTTTGAAACGGAGCCCGCTACAACCAAAAAACAAATATGCCTTAACACGTTCTTAACAGATTTACTTTGACAGCACTACTTTAAAAATACCGAAGGCAGCTAACTGCTGATTGTGAATTGAAAATGGCCAAAATTTAGTCTAGAGTGTTGTTTAAGCTATTTCCTGACAAGCTAGTATGACAGTATTATCGCGTTAACTTTGACAACCCTATCAAAGGATTCATACATCCCAAAAAATACACACCTACAGAAATTACAAGCGCTTTGCTTACACAGCACTGGTGAAGACCTGCAGTCGTCTGAGAGCCTCCTTACCCTCCTGCCTATCCTCCAGGAGTTTCCCATTATTCAGTTTAACTGACAGAGGGACAAATGGATGTTTAGAACGGCTGTGCTTACACAAGGAGACCCTGCACCTCCTTTTAATGAAAACATGGATAATCAGCCCAGAGTGTTGGCTTGTTATATCAATAGTGATCCAACAAAGACAAATGGCCCGTGATTAAATATACAGCAACAAGTCCATTGTGATATAAGAATGAGAGGGCATGCAGATTTTTGTTATAGTTAATAAGGATGTTTTTGCCTCATCCCAAACAAAACCCAGTATCAAACACCGGATACAGAAAACACACAAACCTGACAACAGCCAAGTTGAATTTTGGCCTGTCATCAAAATACTCTCAGAATTAATGTTAATTATGTGCCGCCACCGTCTGTCATTTCCACCAGCAAAAAGCGCCTTTCACTGTCGGCTAGAACTACCTTAATGTTTTGTACACTTTGTACTGGTGGCCACATATGAATTTTGTGTATCTCACACTGTGTGTTAACGTAAATGGAATTATTTAAAATAATGAAAATGGTGCTGCATGTTCACATTGCACAGTTAAAAAATACATCCCAGCGTCTCAACTGCATGTACTGTACAACACCAACCATTGTGAGTTTGTGAGTTTTCAGCTGCTGCGTTATGTCAGTGAAGCCTTGTTCGTTCATTCACTCTGACAGCTGTCATTTCAGTAAGTGAGTGGAAATGATTTCACTGTGCTTCCGACAGTCGAGCATGTTTCGAGTGTGGACCGGTGTTCTGTCGCTGGTTTGTGAGATTGGGTGCGTGACCGTTATATGGGGGGTCTTCATAGGAAAAAAACAAGGACGTAACTGTTGAGTGACAGGAAAATAGAGTAAGCAGAGGAGGAGACAGTTGGTTCTACTCAGTAGTATCCGATTTAACTCCATTAGTGGGATTTAAGTACACACATTCAGGTATAGTCCTGCAGTAATTAATTTAATTTAATCCTCCGAGACACGCGATACTGATGGACTTTACTGTCTTTCAGTTTTACAGCCACAGTGAAGGTACAGTCGATAGATAACCGTGTCATAGTAGCATGTTTGGCAGGAGGCTAAATAACGCTCCAAAGTTAGGCTGAGGAAAAACTGACTTGAACATTTTTAAAGTGGTCCCTTGACCTTTGACCTCAAGATATGTGAATGAAAACGGTTCTATGGGTACCCACCAGTCTCCCTTTTACAGCCATGCCCACTTTATGATAATCACACACACACAGTTTGGTGCAAAACACGGGCAGCTTTTTGAATGCAGTATAAATGTGTTATTTTCACTTATACTAAAATGGTGTGTTGGAGTATTTCTACATACTGGGGTCCCCAAACAGTCTTGGAATTACATGAATTGGGTATCACTGTAAAGCTGAGACTTTTTGGATCTAATGAGCCTAACTGTGTTCACATGTGATGTTAGTCCCCCATAGTAGCCGTTTCATATATTGAGACTTTTTTTTTTTATTTTGGAGGGATTATTTATCATTTTTCTCAACACTCAAATGATAAAAAATGGTTAAAATTAGCACCAGTTTTGCTGCCCAATGAAAACATTTGGGTTTGACATCAAAAGATGAATATGAGACGCAAGATCAGTAGATGAGACAAGAGATTAGTAGAAGATAGCAATACTACATTAAGACACCACGACCTTGAGGAACACCATATTAATGAATGAATTAATTTGTGTTTATTTGGGATTTATGACTAGAACAACTTGTCAGTGCTGAGCTACATCTCAAATTAATCTTCAGGTTCCCAGCTTTCAGATGATGTACACCTCTTCTTGTTGACATCTACTGCTGACCTGCCATCTCCCCCTAAAGACCCCCTGGACCCCCTTAAAAAAGACAAACTATTGTGGGTCATAGAGGGTTAACACATACCAGTGACATACTGTATATTCATGATACATGAAAATTTTGTATGTTGATTAATTCAGTGAAACAAATACATTATCATCAACATTGAGACTTGCAGTTTTTCTACAGAATGCCTGTTAACATTCAACATTTAAATAAAATTGCTGAATTGTTTTTGTGCATAAAAAAGTCTTGCTGGAGTCCTTATGAATTTGAAATGGACAATGTTGTTGCTCTGCTGTCATATTTATCTGTATTTATTCTTTGAGGCAGGCCGTAGCTCTCTGACTGTGTACTGCTGGACCCGAGTGTCTTGTTTTAATTTGTCGTCTGTCATGTACGACTTCAAGTTAATCCTATTTTAAATTATGGATATAAACACTGCATGTGTTCAGTTACTGACAGGAGGTACTGAGTTAGTAGTCGGTACTGTGGGCTCCTTGGCTTGTCTAATGTGCTATTAATAATAGATAATAATTAGAATAATATTTATTTATTTTACAATAACATTTCACAGACTATCTTTGTTGACTATGAATAAACCAGGTAACACTGAATAAATATCAGTCAATCAGTTACACTCAACAAGTTGCCACGTGATGTTGTTTCTTGCTAATATCAGAATCTCAACAGCACTGAAGAATGAAAAACCATCATCAGATGTTCACAGTTCATGCCACTGTAATCAGTTTAAAATTGATATAAAACAATTTAACTTAATCCTCCATGACAGCAGTCAGAGCTTAACCAGGTTATTCTAAACAGGTTACGGCATTTACACACGCTGCACAAAAACTGGATTAGTTGAGTAACCAGATTAAGAGTGAAATGCCTCTAAGTGTGGCCACTGATTGAATCAAACACTCGCTCTTAACACTCAGCTGAGCTCCGTATAACCTCTGTCACGTCTCTGTCTGTGAAGCCTCCAGAATGACCCTTCAGGGGGGAGGCAGTCGGTCCCTGTCAGTGCATTCATTCTCAGTCAGAGGGCAGCTGGAGCTTCCAGGTCTGTCACCGAGTCGCTGGCGTTGTGGACGATGTGCCTGTGTTTCTGCACTGAGCCGTGTGATTGCCATGTGTCAGAGAGCATGGCCAAGTCTCACCCGGGGCATCTGCAGATTAGTGTGTGTTGCCTGAATGACCATGTTTCTGTCCAGTCCTCTGCTCTTCTTTCCTTTTCTTTCATTTCATTTCCTCTGAGGCCTAAGATGCTGGTGCACTACACATTGGCTTTCAGGTGGCACCGTTTGGAGCCTATACAGTAACGATTAGGCTCTTGCTTTTTGACTGATGATACTCACATATATGTTAAATGCAATTAAATGGCCGCAATTGAGCTGAGTTGACGGGCAAGCTAGCGACAGACTTGGTGAAGGTAGTGGACGTCTGGAGTTAAAAATAATGTATTAATTAAGGGAACTGTATATACAAAATACATATATTGAAATAAGATTGATTGGATCATACTGTATTCACCAGAAGTATACAAAATTGCCCGTCCCTTCAAAAGTAAATACCACTAATTTGGGAGGGAAATGTCTTAATGTTTTGAATTTGGTGTTGCTGGACAATAATTCCTGACAGTAACTGATATATTTGACTTCTGACAACATACATGCTGAAAATCAAACATGTGTAGTGTATTAATTTAGGGATTTCCAAAGTAAAAGCCTCTAAAAGAGTGTTATTCAACTTTTTCCCATGGTCTAGTGTTAAAGTTAAAAAAAACGCAATAAATTGTAATATCCGTATACAATATGTGATAGCATTGAATTGGGAGATAGGTGTCCACCATTGTTGTCTCATTTGGTAAATCTAGTTTCTGACATTCATTCAGAACTCCATCTTATAGCTCACATAACACATAAGCCAAAATAACCATAGCAATAAAACATTTACCGTGTAATAATACATGAGTGGGGTTATCACCACTGACCATAGGGAGGGTGCTTATTTTGTGCTGAGTAATCTGTCCATTTAAGAAAACTAGTGAGACTAAGTAATCATTTGGAAAAACATTTCAGCTTCAGACCTCCAGTGTCTCAGTAGTGGAGCTGGTCGTGTTTGTCCATGAATTGAAGTACTGTTACACGTGTTGTAGTGTTTACCTAGATGTTCTCAGCACGTAGTGTTTTTAGAGTTTTTTTTCTTTAATTAGTGGCTTTTTGCACATTACGTGATTATAGAAGCATTCAGTATTTGCTTTTCCTCTCCATTTCTGGAGGTAATTGCTGTGCTTTTTAAGACAGATGATGTGAATGGCTTCACGCTGCGGACAAACTCCACTTATGGCGCTGTAGTGTGACTGCTGCTTCACAGCCATCTGGCTCCGCTGTCTGTCTGTCTAGACTCAGGTTACTCCACCACACCCCTGTCCATCTATGATTAATACATGTCCACATGCGCTGCTTATGCCCAGAAACTCTGAGATGTGGGTCTCATAATTGCACTATTGCATGATTTCCATATATGCAGGTGGTACTCACCACCACCAGAAGTATGTTTTTACTCGTCAAATATGGTGACATCGGTGAGAAACAACAATGATGGATTTCGAATGTCGGTACTTTGGTGGGAAAAGATCTTCTGATAATCTTGTTAGGTCCTGAGCTGGGAAATGACTGTTTTACAAGAAAACTCCTGCTCATGTTTCGACATGACGCTGACGCATGAAAAGGAGCTGATGTATTTCAGTTTAGTCTGGTCACGATAATCATGTATGGAGATGACCCTGAAAATTTTAACATTATCGACTAATCGTATAATTTATGGACATAACCTCCACATTTTTTAAATGATCAACTTATCATACAATATATGGATTTCACCCTGATCATTCTTACATTACTGCCTTATTGTGTGATATATATGGACTAAACCTTGTATGTTATCGACTTATCGTATGATATATGTACTTTGCCTTGATAATTTTGATGCTATCAACTTATCGTATAAGGACTTTACCGTGGTCATTTTTGCATTATGGACTCGTACAATATAAGGACATGACCTCGATCATTGTTACAATATAGACTTAGTGTATGATTTATGTACAACAGCTTGATACTTTTTGTGTGATCAACTTATCATACAATATATAAACATGACTTGATAACTATACGTTAATGACTTATGATATATGGACTTTGCCTTGATCATTTTGACACGATGGATTTATCGTACGATATGTGGACGTGATTCTGATTATTAACCGCATGCTTGTTGTCACCGACATGATGCCAGAATGAACAGCAGGATTTTCACCACCATAATAAAACATTATTATAAGGCATTGCACAGACAATGCATATTTTTGTGAACAGAGGCAGACAGTCTATTGTAGTTATTGTTTTATTTATGTGGTTTTATTTTATTTGTTTGTGTGTTTGTTTGAAAGGGTGTACTTTCATTGTTATGCTATAATTATATCAGTAGTATAAAATGGGCTTAAAATGACTATAGTATTGTTTATTGAAATTTTTTCTGGGACAATATATCGCCTAACAAATCCAGTTATCATGACAGGCCAGTCTCAGTTGTTGTCCAAATAGCTTGTTTTGATTAATAAATTACAAAATTAAATTGTCATATCATCAGAAATAATTTTAAAGTCCCTTAAGCCCTTCTTAAGCTCAGGCAACGTGATGAAACGGCATGTCATGCAGGCAATAATTACTGTGCCACATTCATTTCGGTTTTATTTTACTGGGTTACTAATCTACACACCTCTACTCCGTTCACAGAAAAAACAAACTTCATCTTTTGAGTCGGAGTAATCCAAGTTAAATCTGACTGAATATTCATATACACCTCAGAGGCACTGCGCTGTCCGCAGCGCTGCCTGGAATTGATCAGCGCATGTGAAGGATGCATTGTTGACATTACGGCGGCATCCAGTGAGCAACGTTCTGCTCAGCGGCCTCATGCTGTCAGGCAGATTGAGGTTGACAGGTTGTGTTGATGCAAGTAATTACAATAAGACGATAATAGAGCCATCAATCTGAGACCATGGCTCACATACCCCACATTAACACACGGAGAGTTTGATGAAATGACTCTTTCTTAGGCAACTTTATTTAAGATATAGCAAGTTTACGTCTCTGATACATTCTGTTTTAAACAGCCCTGTCTCTGCTTATTTCTCAAGCATCTGTGTACTCCATCTGAAATGCATTTTTTTGGATTGATTTTCTCAAGTTGTTCCTTCTTCACTTCAGTGTCAAGAGACTGTCAATAACAGCTTTCCATGCAAATGATTCCAGCTTGTTCCTGCTGTCTTGTGTTTGTTTTTGTTAGTTGACAACCTATTTGACATTCAGCTGGAGAGAAAAGTGAAAAACACTTTGTCTTGGCCTGATATAAACAGACAAAGGCACTCGCCTGTGTTGTTTTATGTTGCTGTGGCTTAGTTTAGAGGAGCTTTCAGAGCTTGTAAAAATCTCTGCAGTAGAGTCACAGCAGAGTCCACCAACAGCGGATTTAGGGGAATGTATGGTATCGCTGAATATCGCACATTCTGGTAAAGATCTGCGCCTGGCCACAAGTTTCAGTTGTAGTTATTCATATCATTTAATTTATGATGTGTGGATATCCCTGCTCTGCTTTTAGAGCGCTCCGGCTGAAGTTTTAATTCTCTCGTCATTTTCTCCCAGCATGAACATGACAGTCAGGGTTGAGGTAGAGGCTGAAGCACCTCTGTCAGCCCTGACTGGCTGTCCTCTTCATTTGTATACAGCATCACAGAGTACTGTGGACTTCATCCGCTGCTAAACTCTATACACATTTCCTCCACACTGTTATTGTTATTGGATGTGAAGTGATGACACAGTGACTAAGGTGAAGCTTTGACTAGAGAATGTTTTCCTCAATATCACATCAATAATTAAAACACTCTTTTCTACAGTCTGTATTTCGCTGCATTTTAAGCTACAAAAAACATTTGGACAGATCGAAAATATAATAATTCAAAGGAACATTTTCGTGCGTCCACTGCTGCGATACCCATGGGCAGAGGCATGTCTGTCCATCCGTCTGTCCATCTAATGGTACTAGTTACACTACCATGTTATGGAGTTGTGTTGTATATTGGAAAATATTTGTTTAGTGGATAGCTGAGCAACAAAAACACTTCTGTTAAGCTTGTCTTGTTCTTTTTGTGGAAAATGATGCTTCAGTTCTGCAGTACATTTTGAGGTTGTGGTTTGTGTCATTTTTTTAAAAATTTGCATTATATTCCATATTTATGTTTGGCCAACATATTTGTTTATGACGTCTATGAAGAGATATATCGTCTCGGATGGACTTGGAAAATATGGTTATTATTATTTCTTGCTCAGCTGAATGATTATTTCTTCAGGAAAAGGATGTACTCCAAAACATTGTGGTGGTCTGATCTTTGAATGGTGCTCCTCTAGATTATTGCTGCAATATCAACATTAACAAAAATGTTTTACCAAAACCGCATTGCTGCCTGATATACATGTGATATTAATGTTTCCTTTGACATAGTATATGCCAGTGGTTCTTGAACTTTTTCTGTCAAAACTCCCCCTTTTTTTTTTTTTTTAATTTTATTTTTTAGTTTTTAATATATTTTTAGATAAAAAAAAATAATTTTTTGAAAAATAATTAAAATTTTAAAAAATTAAATTCTCTTTTTTTTAATTTTTTTTTTTTTTTGAATTTTAAAAAAATTTAAAAAAGGAAGAAAGGGGTGGGTTGGTATTTTTTTTATTTTTATTATTTTTTAAAAAATATTGGTATAAATAAAAAATCAACACTTACCCTCTTCCTCTTTTTCATTCCATCAATAGATGTTTTCTTTTTCTCTCCATCATCTCTTTTTTTACCCTTCAAGTATCTGTCCGTTCTGTAAACCTACAGACTACCTGTCTGAATGAACGACTTTGCTACCATGGATGGATGAAGAACCGATTTCTGCATTGTTCTGCCTTGAACCAGATTCTGACGTCAAAACGTTGATTGCGCATCGCGTTTTCCACCGGTCCCACCCATCATGCGTCTGAGCCTCACCGTTTGAGAACCACTGGTGTATGCCAGCTAGCTGCACTTACCTTTTGGCAGATTGCACAAAGCTCCACTTGCTACCAGAGTTCTTTTGAAACTTGTGGCAGTTGTTCTGCCAAACCCAGAAAAACCTTGACACCTTACATAAACCACCTCAGTAACTTCTTTTTTCCTGTTAGTACTTTGTTACTTCTATTTTCATTGATATAGTCTTCAACTTTTCTACACTGCTGTGTTCTGCCTTAATTCACTTTTTGATTCCGGACTACATCCATGTTAGGCGTGAGGGTTTATGTTGGCACACCAGCAGCATGCATCCTTTTGAATTAGGAGGATTAAAGATCCAGCAAGTGTTGAGCTGCACTGATTTCATATTCCACTTGGCATGGGGGGAGAATCACAGATGATACCAGCAGTCATAGGTAAATCCTCACAAAGGAGCAGAGAATTCTTCATTTTGCTGTAAATGCTGGCCTTGAATACAGGAACAGGTCTGTACTGGAGTTTCACAGCGTGATGAAACTCTACGCCACAAACCCTGAAACTTGCAGTGAAATCATTTTGTATGTGCATGTTGTCTGACTTTCAATATCCATGCTTGTGTGAAACTATAAAGCAAGTATGTTACTGTTTTCACCAAAAGTGGAGCATATGGAGCCAGCATGGGATGAGATTTGTCCTTTTGTCTCTGGGTAATGACCATGCATTTTCCAGGACTGACAGGCCAGGCAGGTGGGACAGGCAGCAAGCAATCAAGTAATTACAGTGCAGGACCGTGGGGGGGATCTCAGAGGTGTGGAGATTGGCTGAAGTGGGTGGACCCGCCCTTGTGGTGGTGACAGATTGGTAAGGGAGGGCAGCTGGTGCTTGAGGCAGCAGCTGAGGGTAGTGACTAACACCTGGTCAGTAGATCCCTGCAGGTAGAGCAGATTGGAAAGACACTATCTGGCAGTATGCAGTCAAATGAACGACAGTACCCTTAACACCGTCAATCACAAGAAATTGCCGTAGTGTCTTTTAGGTATTGTCTGTTTTCTAGATAACTACACAACATCCAAACCCACTTTGTCTCTAGTAAACAGTATTTTTGTTGTAGTAGAGCTGCCCAATAATGGCAAAAATCCTCATCATGATTATTTTGGTCATGTGAGAACTGTGAGACCACAGTTATTTGACATAATTACTCATTGACTTTGGAAACATCATGTATTTAGCGAGAAAACTTTGTAGCCTACATTTTAAAGTTGGATACATCAAGCTGGCAAAATTTAGAGGCTGGATCCATGAGGAAGTTTATGGACTAGGAAACAATTTAATCAAACACATTGGTTGTTTAGACATGAATGGATGGTGATGCCACAGACCCACTGAGGACAGTCTCCCCACAGGGAGAGAAGGCACAGCGAGATCCAGGCGAGGGGTGCTGTAAATGGCTACCTTGACCCCGGGACTTTCCAAGCTAGCCTAGAGCCCACTGCAGCTTACCACCATGGAGGAAATATGCCCAGTGAGGACCACTCAGGGATCCTCCCACACAGAGCGGCCGTCCTGGTCTTGTCGAGGGCGACAGCACTGCTGTAGAGGAAGACAAAACAGGTGCATCATTGCGAAATGGAAATTAGCACTATAATCATTTTATGACGATTATCTAGTTTTCATAATCGTTGGAAGCCAAAATCGTAATTGAAAATCTAATTCCATTAATTGCACGGCCGTAACCAATAGAAACAAAGAGTGCAATTTCTCAAGATATTAAGGATGTCATGAGAAACGATGCGGGCCAGGGATCCAGGCTCAAGACTAACATTGTCCTGGGGACGATAGAAAATTTCCCTGATATCTGTACATTATGACCAACAAATCTGTGTTAAAATCAGCAGGAGGAGAGCTTGTAATGTTCGTTGTTAGCAGCCGGTGGGCAGCACAGTCCTGCTGGCCTAAATAACAGAGCGAACTGCTAACATGCGGAGGTTGCACTGACTTACGTTATGATGTGTTCGAGTAAAAATGAGTATTGGACGTAAGTAAATTATAACATAATTATGATGTGTTGAATTTAATGTAATCTTATAAAATTTAAATTTTGATCATCAGGAGGCGGAGCATCAGGGATCAGTAATAAATTCACAAAAAACAGTATGCAAAGATTTATTGTTTTACTGTGGTGTTGAATTGGTTATTGAGTGTCATGGAATTTCACTATTGACTTCTGGTAGCATCACATCCATAGTAGATAATTATCCAGATTATCATGGCTATTATGATGGTGATCAGATGATGGATACCAATGGCATTAAAGGAGAGCCGGCCTCCCTCCCTCCCTCCCACTCACCCACTCCCATTACTCCCAGCAGAACGCCTTTGAAGTTCCCATGAAGCTGTTAATGGACCTGCACTGAGAGACAAGCGGGTATCCTACTCGACCCCTGCCTCACCCTGACGGTGAATATGCAAAGCTCTCTGTTCGTGACTGCTACAGAGGCACTCATGATGAGCTTGAACACCTGATGTATTGTGCACATCCACTGGCTATTAGAGAATGCTCTAACTGGTATCTTGTACCAGATGCACGGGCAGCGTCCTCCTTCATTTAATCCTCACCCGCCACCCCCAGTGCTTTCTGTGTTGCCCTAGCATGATGCTGCAAGACCTGCTGAAAGCCCACACACTATTAAGTGAATTTTCTCTCTGTACAGATGTAACACTACACTATTGCTAAGTGTTTTGCTTTTAATAGTACTAGATTTATTTCTACAGGTATGAAAACTGTCTTGTGAATAGATTAGAACATGAGATGTGCAAAAAAAAAATTGCCAGTTTTCAAAGATGTTCACACTCCTGTTAAATTTAAATTATTTTTGCATGTACGTTATCTCCACTGTTCTTCAGGCTCCTTAGCTTTAGTTGAGCTGTGAGAGCTTCTGTTGGTTGGGCATGTTAAATATCGCCAGCATTTGCAGTAAAGCCAGTGGATGGTTGCTTGGTGGTATTTGTAAATACAAATTACATTAAAGGGGAGAACGATTAGGGGGATTTAAATGTTCATGCCCCAGGCGAGGATCTGTGAGTGTGGGAATCACAGAAATGGAGTCCAAGAAAAAGAAAAAAAAATGTTTATTTAGGCTTATTCTTGTATCAGGCCTTGAAAGTGAGAGTGTGACAAGGTATGTGCTGTTCTTGTTTTAGGGCTCAGCAATTTACATTTTCCCTTATGAATTTTAATAAGGGAAATATATGCTTTCTTTATTTACTCAGCTAATTGTACATATACCCAGTGGGAAAAGGGTAGCCCTGCTAGATGAAATATCGGATTCACTGTGAGGAAGAGAGCTTTGACCTCACTATACAGCTGCAAGTATATTCATGTGATTTTCACTTTCAGGAATAAAAGCATCAGCCCCCACCCCGACAGAATATGTTATTTATTGTTTATTGTGGTTAGAAAGAACAACGGGGGGTTGGCAACAGTGTTGTGTTGCTGTTCTCATATGCCGTTCATAGCTATACCTGCAAAATGCACTGTAATCTCTATATATCCCACAAAATCAATTTGTATGTAAGGATGTGTAAAAAAACGGCATGTAGGCAGGACGTCAGGGTGGATGGATCCAAAAGCACTGTGTGAAACCAGAAGTCACATCGATTTGTCACCTAACTATATATATATATATATATATATATATATATATATATATATATATATATATATATATATAAATCTGTAGTAAATGATATGTCATCATAGATTAGGGAAACATGCTAAAATGAACTGGCTGACCGTCATCTTTTCTTGTAAAACCTCAGTATAATTTGTAACACCGGTGGGAAAATCTCCTCATCATCACATCTCTATCAGTCACACTTTGAACTACTGTTACCCATTTAAAATGCTAGCTGTCAGAGTTACTTCAACCCAAACTACAATCTTATCCTAAACCTAATTAAGTTTTTTTTATTGGCCAAATCTAACCAAGTTTTGTCCTGTGACTGCATTGACTGTATGCATGTAACTAGCAGCAGTTGACACGTGTTGTAGAAAAACGCACAAAACAATTAACCATTTTTGTTACGATGTCAAACCAACTGTATGAGGATAAGGTACAATGTGTTGTTCAACACTAGGGATGATAATTTTGAAACACTTTCTTAACTGATAACTGACCCTCATAAACTGATTAACTGTCAGCTGACAAGATTTTTTCCTCACAATGCAGCATTGCGCCAGCTAGCGTTAGCAGCTGCTAGCGTTGCCAGTGGCTTCGTGCCCACTGTAGCGTAAATTCAGCGAGTTTCTGACGGATTATGTATGTGTGGCGGTGATTAACATCCCAGGTCAACACATTCTCATCCCAACTCGTCACATATTGCTGCTTTGCCACACCCCTCGGCATCACTTTAGGATTAGGCAACAAAACCACTATAGTTAGGTTTAGGAAAGAACTACATGGTTGGGCTTAAAAGTACTATGTTTGTACAGTAGAAAATGACACTGAACATTGTGAACATGGACACAAACGAACAGCTGATTATGTGAAAGTGAAATTTAACAGTCGTCTCCCGGATGAAAGTCCTGTGTTTGTTGGACCCATCCACCTCCTTTCCTGCCCGCCTGGTGTGTCTTTTCGCTCTACGTCTACTACGTCACCACATTCTTGGCACACACTCGTTTGCTGTTACCGCGGATGGGTTTACATTGTAGTTAACCGAATGCCTGATGCTAAAGGATGCCTGGTGCAGCGACACCGAACGCCGATGGCTGTGACAAAGCCTCGGTATTTGACACTGTGGGAATGAAAATGGGCTGGTTGTGTCTATGTAGCTGCACTGAATCTTCCCTTATGCCGACTAAAAAGAAAACAAATATTTGACACAATGTTTTAAGTAGATCCAGTCTGTTTAACTGTTGCTATCTGGATGTCATGTCTGTGTCTGTCGTGTCGTGTTGTCTGAGGTCTGCCAATATCATAATGGCTGTGTGACAGAAACCAGTACGGCTTGTTGTCAGAGAATTTGATAAATTGTCTTCAAGGAAACTGTGTCATTAGTGTTGTGGTCAGACAGAAGAAGTGGGGAATTGCTGCAGTAAACACTGTGGACCGTCGCCGCTACTTTCTTCCTCTCCCCTCGCCAGTTCTGTGAACTGCATACTGATCCTCCGTTTTTTAACCCGAGGACATCTTGTCCCAGTCCCAGCCGGGTAACACAAGTGACACTTTGATGATCTGGAGAGGACGGAGTGGAGAGCTCTCTGCTGTTGTCCCGTTCTCATCTCTTTCCTCCTGTAGATCTACCTCAACGCTCTCTGTTTTCCCTCTTCCCCTTTTTATTGCTCCCTCTGCTGTCTGCATTGCAGTGTACTTTTCTTTCCCCTATCAAGCAAGAGATGTTTATATCAGCAGTGGACCTTTAAACTCCTCCTCTCCTCTCCTCTCCTCTCCTCTCCTCTCCTCTCCTCTCCTCTCCTCTTTCTGGATGGATGCGCTTATCTTCTCTCTTTACAGTGTATGATACATCCAGAGAGCATATGTTTTATGACAGCAGTATTCAGCCGGAGGAAACTGTGCACACTAATCACAAAACCCCTCAACTGTCTTTCCTCAGCTGTCTGCCTCATCCCGTGTAGATACAATATGATGTGTTTTGAAATGTGCGCTTGATTTCAACCAAATTATATCTCAAGGTCAGCGGCGTTAATACCAGCTCACAACTGTTGCTCCATATCTAATGTGCTTAATTAGCTGGGAATTAGAGAGGCTCGGCTGATACTTGCGTGTTCAGAGACGGAGAGGAAGACTCTTATTTTAGTCGTCCTGTATTATGGGATTATTTCACATTGTGTGTCAACAAAGGTGAACAGAGGAGAATGCTGCAGTGCAGAGTACTGTCAAGGTGACTGTCTATCTTGGGTCAAATTTATAACTAAATTATGGAAGCTGCCAATTTACACAATTATAGTTTTTGGACAGCAGCTTCATGTCTCTGCAATCTATTTTTGGATTGACAAGGTGATCCTATTCAGATCACGTACGCTAATATTATTTTTGCTTCGGTTGATACCTGTGTTATCCATCACATTTGGCCTGGTATTAGGGCTGCATAATTATGGCCAAAATGATGTTTTGATTAATATGGAGATCATGATTATTTATAGATATTAGAGACAAAATACTTTTGTCGCAATTTCACATTTAAATTAACAGCAGAGTGCTGCTTTCTCTTCCATGTTGTGCTACATTCTAGCCATCAAAAACTCCAAATGATATCCATGTACTTTATTAAAAACAAACAATTGAAATGACAAGAAAATAAATTACTGTATTTTTATTCAAATAATTTCTTTGATTAAAAAAATTTGGCAGTAGTAGTTCTACTTCTATATTATAAGCTGCTGTTTTAGGAAGTTAAACGTCATATTTCTCTAATATCTTTTTTATGTTACTGTGCAAACATTTCCTTCAAACAACTGGATTAATTCAAGTTTTTCATCAAAACTACATTTTACAAGATTATATTTGAACGCATCATCAAGTGTCTGATTAAGATGTTCCTAATGTTTAAAGGTTGTTCCTCCTCGGCTTATTTTGGACTTGCAGTTATTACAAGTTGGTAGCTTTATGTCTTCTTCACTCTCTTCTCACTCTATGACATGTATGTGACATTACTGACTGTGCTGCTATGTGCCGACGTAAAACAATCATGTGGTGGCTGCATGTATGTGTGACCGGCGAAAAACGGATATATAAGCATATGAGACGGCTGCTGACTGGCGATGCATCTCTGTTAGTTTAGGAAGCGCTTGCAGAGTTTTCGATAAGCGTTTTAAATTCTAGTATCGCATGATCGTTGATCATGTTCATTTCATTGTGGTAAGGCAAACTGGTGATTGCAATTAATATTTGATTAATAGTGCATCCCTACCTACTGACAAGAGCATTTTTTTTTTTTAAAAAATAGCAAATTAAAAAAAAAAAAAAGCAACTGATAACCGACCCTTGTTAACCGATTATTAACTGTTAACCGACAAGATTAGTCTGTCTCATGTAGCGGTGTGCCAGCTGCAGCGTATGAGCACAACAGACAGCCGAGTCTCCAGTTCACCCATCCGGGAGAGTTAGCAGCCACGGTGCTGCGTTCACTGTCCCCGGTTCACCGTCAGGAGAGCTACAGAAGCAGCCACGGTGCTGCGTTTACTGTCCCCGGTTCACCGTCAGGAGAGCTACAGTAGCGGCCACGGTGCTGCGTTCACTGTCCCCGGTTCACCGTCAGGAGAGCTACAGTAGCGGCCACGGTGCTGCGTTCACTGTACCCGGTTCACCGTCAGGAGAGCTACAGGAGCGGCCACGGTGCTGCGTTCACTGTCCCCGGTTCACCGTCAGGAGAGCTACAGGAGCGGCCACGGTGCTGCGTTCACTGTCCCCGGTTCACCGTCAGGAGAGCTACAGGAGCGGCCACGGTGCTGCGTTCACTGTCCCCAGTTCACCGTCAGGAGAGCTACAGTAGCGGCCACGGTGCTGCGTTCACTGTCCCCAGTTCACCGTCAGGAGAGCTACAGTAGCGGCCACGGTGCTGCGTTTACTGTCCCCAGTTCACCGTCAGGAGAGCTACAGTAGCGGCCATGGTGCTGCGGGTACACATGCAGCCACTTTCCCAATAAAAGTCAGCCACCACCACATCATTTAGTTTAGCAGTTTTGTGTCAGCCTGCCACAGCGACACTCTGTCGCCCGGCTTAACTTTAACGATTGTCCAACATTGGGTGTGTTTGTGCTACGTTAGCAGTTGTAGCTCTATTGGAGGCTTTTGTTTCCCGTTGCCACACATACTTTTGCGAGTGAACAGACCGTGTGTGTGGCGGCGTGGGTTTGCTGATGGCATTATAGCTGTGAATGTAGCTATAGCAGACAGTGTGTGTACAGTTTGTCAGTAGATAAATGCTACGAGGTTACATCTCCTCTGCTCTGTGCTCCTCTCAAGACAGGACTCATCTTCCTGTATCCTGAAACGCCGGCTGAGACTGTCTTAAGGTGGACCAGCTTCCTTAAAATGACGAGCCGCTCTTCTGAGTTTTTAATTAATACATCTTTTAAACGTTTTAAGCGATAGCGTTAATTGGTTAAAATGCTTAATGTCCGTTAATTATTAACATCCCTAAATTAGATTATACTTTCCTGCGTCCCGTGGGATTGTTATTGTGTCAGGTTATCACTCAGACTGTCCTGTGACTAGCACGATCAGGTTTCCTGGTAGATGCGTTCACACAGCACACCCTCTTTCCTTTTCACGAGATATATTTCCTGCAAGGTTGCCTTTTAATTTTCTTTCTCTCCCCCTCTGGAGAGGTGAACACGTCTCCTGTTTGACAATTCCAGGCATTTCAAGGGATTAGAGGAACGACCACATGATACAACCCACCAGAATAGTAAACAGGCCTGTGTTGCCACACAGTAAGCTGTGAGTATGAGATAGGAACAGCAGTGCGGCTGGGAGACTTTTCCCCTTGGACTTAGACTACTTTCCCATTAAATGACCCACCGAGTGTGGCCAGCTAAAAGGTGTGATTAATTAGCTGGGTGGAACAAAGGAAAAACGCTCTCATACTCTTCACTTAAGTGCCATTCAAAAGCAAACAGACCAGCATTATTTGGTTTTGATCTCACATTTTAGTTTATGTCAGTCTAGCTTCTTTAAAGTATTAGACTGGCCACAGATGAAAGGCCTCTCTTTTATAACCACTGGCTGCTCCACATGACATGGTTTGGCATAGGACTGAGGAGCTGAGACTACATGGTGGAAACACTCTATGAAAGCGTTTTACGCCATCAGAAATCCATAGAAAGTGAGAAGTCCATGTTACAAAGCGAAACCTGTCAGTTTGACTTAAAGCCGACCCTCCTGGTCGGCACGTCAGGAGTCTGGCGCTGATTCTCCTCTGGGTTTCACAAGAAGGGAGCTGTCCTCGGTGCTGAAATCAAGACAGGCAGCTGGTGTCTGGAGCTGAGGGCGATCTCACTGTTCAACTGCCTCTTCACCGCTGCTGTAATCAGTCACTTCATGGCCTCTCACATGGAGGACCCGACTACTTTAACCTTAAAGTTTAGCAGTTCCTGATGAGATGATGAGCTTTAAGTTTATCCTCAGGTTGGTTTTATTTTGCAGGTCAGGTCAATGTAGGAATAATTTGACATCATATTCTTAAGGCAGGACCACTATTTTTTCCATTGTTCTCCAGTTTCACCTTCAGACTTGTGAATTTATTCCCCCTCCTCTGGCTTTTGGGATCTGAATAATACAGACCACATGACTCGCAGGGAGAGCTACCTTTTCACAATGAATGCAGCTTCCCACAAAACTCTTCAACTCTCCTCTCACAACCCATTTACCTTCAAATGCCATCTGTGCCATCGTTTTTGGTTTAACCCTGTCAACCCCAAGCAGTTTCAGGGTGCTTTTTGCTCCAGTCCCATTTTACTCAGTGTGGCGTTGTTTTTCTCTGCAATACACAGTATACTGTTAGTCCTGCACCTCTATAGAAACAGCACAATCATGGCTAGTAGGGAGAACTTGGAAATGTCTTCTGTACAGTATAACACAGTCATAATGGCATAAATCATGAAGAAAAAATGCAAGTTGAATTTCTTTGATCATTTATTTTAAAAAATTGGAAGAAATTGAATCTATATACACTTTTCTAAGTACCCGCAAGTGTTACCAATATTGGAAAAAGGGGGCTCAACATGTTACATATTGAACTATTAACAATTTTTTTTATAGCCTACAGCCTCTCTTGTCCTCTCTGCTCTGTGTAAACAGCCTGCAATTCACTCCAAGTTTCACTGAATGTTTGTCATGTCACCTGACTGTTGGTCTCAGCCGAGTCATTCATTGCTTGCACTGTGGTTTCTTACAGGATCTAGTTCGTGCAAGCATTTTTTTGGCAAAATGTTAAACGAGACATGTAGAACAAACACACTTCTCACTTGATTTATTACCTCAACAAACATTGTAAACAAGTTTATGGTCTCAATCACTAGTTTCAAGTCCTCTTCAATACAGCATGATGTTCATTTAGTAAATTCATGGGACTTTGGACCACTGAGCAGTGGTCCAGGTCTTCTTCCCTGAAGCCCAGGTAAGATGCTTCTGATGTCTCCGGCTCAGGAGTGGTTTGATACCAGGAATGCGACGGCTATAGCTCATTTCCTGAAGACGTCTGTGAGTGCTGGCTCTTGATGCACTGACTCCAGCCTCAGTCCACTCCTTGTAAAGCTCTCCCAAGTTTTTGTATCAGCTTTGCTTGACAATCTTCTCAAGGCCATTTCTGTTTCCTACCACACTTTTCCCTTCCAGTCTCCCTTGCTTCGATACAGCACTCTGCAGACAGCCAGCTCTTTCAGTGATGACCCTCTGTGGCTCACCCTCCTTGTTGAGGGTGTCAGCGTTCATCTTCTGGGCATCTGTCAAGTCAGCAGCTTTCCCCATGATTGTGGTTGTGTGTACTGAGCTAAATTGAGAGATACATTGTTGTATTGCATTGTAATATTTTGAGACACTTTATACTTTATTTTTGAGCTGTAGGTTGTCATTATTGATATTAATATGAAAAAAATGCTTTGCTAAAAAAACTTTTTAGTTCGTGTAAAGAGTCTAGAATATACAAAATTTTCACTTTCTTAAATAAGTGATGAAGAATATCGAATTTGTTGAGCTGCATCTGTAAATACAGGCTATGATTCTTACAGTTTGAGGCTATGGCATATGGTCTATTTTTGATGTGTTTTTTTTTTTTTTTTTTTTTAAGGAAACATACCTTTCAAACATGCCTGGCAGGTTGTGGAGTTCAGAGGGTTAAATGCTTCCTGATTAGCAGTGAGGTTAAACATTAAGTATTTTTATTCTACAGGTGAAATTATGAATAATGGGACACCGTACTTCTAAATAACAGGGCCTCTTTGGTCCTTTACGCTCCACTTTCATCTTTTTACGATTAAGTGGCCCACCACTAAATGATTTTACCACACCTGACATGTAATTTCATTTATTCCATTTTTCCTGCAGATGGAAATTGTAGTCATGCTATTACTTCTAAATTTGGTATACGCATGAGCAAACATCTTGACCATTTTGCTTTAAGTCCAGGCACCTAGACAAATGGCACTTTTTGTGCTTTTTGAGATTTGCTACATTTCATTTTCCTCTTAATTTATTGGCAGAGGAGATGAAAACAGACAGTGTTCTCACCTTTCCCAAGGCAAGGCCTTGAAGCTTTTAATATCCAAGTCATGTTTCTGTGATTCTCTGCTCTTTTTGTGTGATCACCGTTTCCTTTTCTCTTAAATACATCACCAATATCATTTTAGTGTTTGCTTGATGACTGCTGATTTGATATCATTTTCTCTGTGATTGAAATAATTGCAGGCACTGAGAAAAGTTCAAGTTCTGTATTTATCATATGCACAACAATTACAGAGAAGCAGTCGTTGGCAATGATCGTCTTAAGTCTCCTCCAACAACACCCTCCTAATTAAATATGTATAAGCAACAAAAAGAAGCTTGCACAAGTAAAAACAAAATGAGTTCTAAACAAGACAAAATCACTGATAAAACATAAAACAAATGAATAGAAATTAGACTGTAATTGCAAATGAATAAACTGCATATAAACAGGATTGCATTAAATGTGGACAGTAACAAGGAGGCTAATTTCATTTAAGATATTGATGAATAAATATTGGTTAGTGTGTCCATTGGTGCATTGGCAACGTGGGAGGTCAAAATCCAATGTTTGGTTGTTCGAATGCTACTTCACTTGTTATTCTCTCAGTTTGATATGTTTCACCCCATAGATAAAGTGGCTATTACAGGAGAATCTTGTTACTCCATCTTAGAAATGAAATGACAAATGCTGATGTGGTGGCAGGGAGAAGGGATTGGGACATTTAATAGAGCTGTACACTGCCAGGATCAAGATAGGATTAGATGTATGAGATGGGACACGATCACTCTGCTGTGCACAGAAGATGCCGGGAAGATCAGATGAGGAGATATACTGCGACTGTCCTCTGTCCTCTGTCAACTTTATCCACATCGTCTCTCTCTGCCTTCTCAACGTTATTTTCACCACAGATTCTTGTTTGCATTTTGGCTGGGTGGCCCAACCTGTCCCTTCCTGGACTGAAACCTCCACCCTGGTTCTTTTCTGTGTTTTTTGTAGGTTTCAGCTGGTCTGGTTTACTGCCGTCAGACCAGTGCATGCTGAATAAAAACAAGCAAGTCATGTTCAAGGTTCAGCTTTATGTTTTTTTTACGCTTGACCAGTCAGGCAAGTTGTGTTTACAAAGTTTACTGAGGTAATAATTCAAGTGAGAAGTGGGCTTATTTTCTCATAGACATCTGTTCAAGCAGATTTCTTTTTGTAACTAGAGGAGTCGCCCCCTGCTGGATATTTGAAAGAATGCAAGTTTAAGGCACTTCAGCATTGGCTTCACTTCTCAGAGGTAGCTCACTGACTTGCCCCTATTCAAAATTTGCTGCCATATAAGTGAGATATTGTCGGCTCTTGTTATGGCACTCAAGCAACATATTTTGGAAAATTGAAAAACTACACTGTTTTATCTCCCTGCTCTCAAACTTACATCCTTTAACACCACCCAACTTCCAGATTAACTGAAATGATTGCTTGCGATTCAGCTCAGAACTAATCATAAACATCTTTAGACTCTTTACATGCTGCTATTTTCATGTGAGTGCTCGATTGCTACTGCACATGTGCAGCTGTCGACAGTGATGAGAAGGAAACAAGATGACTCACTAACTAGCTACTGCCATCATCAGCTCTAGAAAAAAAAAACTGTGTTTGAGTATTTCTTTAGTGTTGGTAGTCTCACTAGCTTGATGTGGCATTTCACTTGCTCTGGGCCAGAAGGCCTTATTGTTGAGCCCTTCGTGTCTTAACTCTGTCAGTATAAATCTCTCTTTTCTCTGCTTCTGTTTCTTTTTCAGCCGCACTCTCCCTTAGCGGTGTCTTTCTTCTTCCGACTGGTGCATTGTCATCATCTCTTTCATTCGTTCGTTCCCTTGCAACCTGTATCTTTGCCATGCTTTTTAAAGTCTGAATGCTGCTGGAGGCTTAGCCTGCCGCGCTGAAGACTTCCAAGCCTCTGCAACAGTGTGCTTCATACAACTGCTGTTGATCCGCCCTGCGTGCCCCCAACCGCTCTTCTAATGATAATCTCAAACCTCTCAGTAAACATAGTGACTTGTTTTACTCTTTGCCAGCCTGATCTCGTATTCATTCACAAATACACACAGTGTAGTTGTCTTCCGCTAGTCTCCCTCTAGTTGTAGTCACCAACCGATGGAGCAAAGATTGGATGTTACCTCAACAAAAGCAAAGACTGTGTGGCTGATTGTCTCATTGTGTTGTCTCAAAAAATCCACCTAGATTGTGCCCAGTGAAATCAGGGACATTTGAAAAGATGTAATTTGGCTGTGCATCCAATGCTGTGTGCATGGGGGGGGATCCTTGTAGGGGAATCTGCACCAACTGCTATGTTCTAGTGTCCCTGTTGTGCTCCAATTAACCCAGACTCACCCTGTTGGAGTGAAATACAGCCAGTGGAAAATATGGTTTACTATGACCTTGACTTTTCTCTGAAGCTGGTCAAGTTTGCTGTTGACAGAGCTACAGCTCAGCATTTGAACACTCTTAAATTTACTCAAATCTCAAACTTAACAGCATCACCCCAGTGCCCCTGTAACTATATATATAGATAAGATAAAATATTCCTTTTTTTTTCCCCATGGGGAAATTTACAGTATATTATATATGCAGTGTGATATTTTTTCATCTCACAAATTTGTCTGTTTCCTTTGGCCCGGCACAGCCCACAACACATTATGTCAAATGAGTTAAAGTTTCAGTAGGCAGAAGATTTTTGGCATCACTGGGCAAAAAATCCATAATAACCTTTCAGCATGTTGTAATTCAAATCGTCTGAGAGAAACTAGTCTTCTGCACCTCCTCATCGCTCTGTTTTCAGGCTTTTAAAAAATCAAGGGTCAGACTTCCTCATTTTCCAGCTAAACAGTACACTGCAAGATGTTTCTGAAAACATTTTATTTGAGAAATCGGCATTACAGTAACAGAATATTGATTCATATTTGATCAGCGCTGCCTAGTTTGTCCGTTTGATCGGAGTTCACGAGTGATTGACAGCTGCTCAGGCACGGCAGGCTCCAGCTCGGCTCTGATTGGTTGTTTTTCTCTGGTCTGTGAAATCTAGCAGATGTCATTAAGAGCATCAGAGGACACAGAGGCACATGATTTTTTTCACTGATTATCTGTCTCATGCACTGCTGTCAGGATGTATCATGTATATTTAGAAACAAGCATTGAAGTAATTAAAAACCTTGTACTTGCTGCAGATTTTAATCACTGACCTGACTATGAAATGAACATGAGACATAAAGGAACATAGCAGCAGTTAGCAATGTGAAATATACTGTAGTTTACATGAGGAAAAATTAACTGCCGGGAAAAATGGTGATATGGGTTAGTCAGACAATTAATGTTTAAGTACATATTTTAAAAAGGTCATGCTTAAAATATGTAAACAAAACAACTTTTCTGAATTTTTGGCTTTTATTCTGAAATTTGCCATAAGTCAAATAAATCCTTATGCCGGGTACGCACTACACGAGAATCAAGTTGATTTTGGGCCCCATTCCTCCCTCCTGACAATCGGCAGCAAAGCCCCGATTTTTGTGATGGTTCTAAAGATTATCTTTCCAGATGTTCCTGTGGTGTGAGGTATGTTCAGAGTGTTTTTTTACATCCCGATGGCTCAGAAGTCCACCCTGGTTGCACCAATTTCAAAACATAAATAGGTTGTATGTATGTTCAGTATATCACAATCACACAACCTGTTGTGGGTGGGGAACCCTGAGAACAGCAGATGAACGATGGCCAATTGAAAATCAAGCTGGCTGAAGCGGTCATGGCGGTCGCGGCTAATGCATAAGCTAATGCAAAACACGTAGCATAAAGTAGTTGTAAGATGGAGCTCAGAAATGGAGGACCAGCTTGTTGATTAGTGGCAACAACACGTCATTGTGTGTGGGGTCTCACATTTTCAACATCTGTTAAGATTTGAAAGATGTTTTTAGTGTGGGCCAGCCTTTAGTGTGTTCGTTTTTAGTTTAGAGATCTACTATGACTACGCTAATCCCAGCTGATAATCGCAACGTGGGAAAACAAAGTTGTCAGTAAACTGGCAGACAGATGATAAATGTGTGCCATTCTTAATTAAATCAGAAGGGAAGAAACAGTATGGCTCCATTAACGGTAAAGATTTTCCTAAACCCTCAGTGATGGACTCCCCGGTAGACTGAATCATTATGAATCACCTTTCATCTCCAGCTTCCTGGGGGCTTGTTAGCTGCATCTGTATGCTGCAGGCATCCAGCTCAGTGGAGCATAAACACTGTAATCTTTAAATCTTTAGCAGTGTTCCCACAAACAATACACCAGCCCCTCCTGACATCTCAATCGCAGCATGGTCACATGGAGAGAGCTCGCCTTTAATTCAGGTCACATTCTCTGCAGGCCTGCCAGTGCTTACTGGTAGCTTTAGGCTAGTCTCCATTGATGATGAATGCTCCTGTGTAGGTGCTTTAAATATATCCTCACCGCATTATGTAGGCACACTGTAATCTAGATGTGGTATTAAACTTTAGTATCTAAATATTGCTGTTTTTATGGTTCCTTGTAAAATTGTAATTCTTTCCATGTGTTTTGATCCCATTTTTATCACTTTCCCTTTCATATTTCATCGCTAAGATGATAAGAGGAAACTAAAATAGTGTTTAGCCACTATTGGACAAATGAATGTCAAATATAGAGTATCCTGAATCCACTGTAAACTCTACATGGCAGGAGATGTACTCAGGAGTTGAGACACGGCAGGTGGCTGCTGTCTGCTAGCCGTTCGACTGAGCCTAATTTTTAGTGAATGAGAGGAGAGACTCTCCAGGTGTCACACAGAAGGCAGTGAGTGTTATGCAGTGGGTGTTACTGCAGCCATTGTGTCCTCTCACATGTCGGGAGGTAGAGCTATTCAGTCATGTACTATAGCTTCAATTATGGTGTACACATCTGCTTTACAGTCTGGAGCAAGATGACAAATGTTTTGTTTATTTGATCCCTGTGTTGAAATCGTTCAGTAAGCCTCTGACATGCTAGACTCTGTTTAGCATGTCAGGAGCAAGATATGGTCCTGTTACAGAGACTTGTATCTATTGCAAGGCCTGCTCTCACCATCTCTCTTTCTTCTGTCTCTCATCTTGTTTTTAGTTATATTAAATATAAATTAAATGAAGAAAGTTGTATATATAAAATGAAGCTTCATTTAACCAGAATTAAAAACAGTATTGCCCAAGACCTCTTTTTTTTCTGTCTTGCCCAGTGATCATTTCCACAGTACTAAAAGCGTGGTGACATAGAGTATAATTCTTCCTTGTGCCCATCATAATGGTGCAGATGCAGTTTCAGGTTGCAAGTTGCAACAAGACACTGCAGCAGTTTTCCACCATGTTTTGATGAGATAGGGAGAGATAGGAGTTGTCCTCTAAATGGACCAGTTTCTAAGTAGCAGGTTCAGTTTTAGAACCAGACGTGACACTGATATGACATGGTTGCTCCAAAGTTGGGCTAAATTTTTGCCGAGAGAAAATCTGTCATGGTGATTTTGACAGGGGTCCCTTGACCTCTGACCTCAAGATATGTGAATGAAAATGGGTTCTCTGGGTCCCCACGAGTCTCCCCTTTACAGACATGCCCACTTTATGATAATCATGTGCAGTTTGGGGAAAAAAAACATGCAATTTTTTGAATTCAGTATCAATGTGTTATTTTTGCCTTTTCTATAAATGATGTAGTCGAATATTTCTGCATAGACAGTTCCCTAGACAGTCTTGAAATTGCATAAATTGGGTATGACTGTAAAGCTGATACTGACCTTTTTTTAATGTGACCTCACTGTATAAAATGACCTGTAGTGTAGCTCTACCTAGAGCATTCAGAGGATGGATGGCTTTCCTCGGTAGATTGAAAATAAAGGGGGGCACCTGGGCAGTTTCCTGAACACAAGTCCTTGCCATTGAATTACTGAAAAATGCAATTCTTGTAGAAATGTCCACATCTCAAAAGTTTTTGATACCAAATCACAGCATGGCTTTTTCTGTGCTGTTCCTCAAGGTCAGGGTGTTTTAATGTGGCATTTTGGAGGACAACTTAATCGACAGTGCTGAGCTGCATTTCAAATTAATCTTCAGGTTCCCAGCTTGCAGATGATGTACACCACTTCTATGTGACATATACTGATCACCTACTATCTCCCCTTAAAGACCCCCTGTACCACCTGAAAAAAGACAAAAATTTGTTGCTGAAAAAGAGGTGGAGTGGAAAAGGTTTTAAATAAAGGAGGCAGGCAGCTGATGTATACACATAGTGACTTCTGTTATCACAGTATCACAATCATTCAATCAGCTGTGGATCTCTCCAACTAGAGTTATCAGGACATCAGTACAGCATTTCTGAAAACTCATAAGTCTGCTGGTCTAAATTTCCATTAAAGTTTTCCTCATGAATAGACATTAAGAACTAAGCAAGAGAAAGAGATAAACAAGAAGGAGGTTAATGTTGCCACCTTGGCTCATTGATCCTTTCTCTTTCTCGCTCTACGTTTCTCTCTTTTAAGGGGAGAAAGAATAATTATTTTCAGTGTGCAGCTCTGTGGTGTGCGTAACTCGTCATTGAAGCGGAGTGGGTAGATGGGGCATTTGAAGTGTGGTCATTAGCTCGGTTCAGCACGGATGTGAAGACCATTCATCAAACTAAATGGAACCGCAGAAGCAGTAAGGTTTCATACACATTTGACACTCCCCCTTCAACGTTCCACAGCCATGTGCCTTAAATGGCTTGACCTTTATTTTGGTGACATTTTTAGAATAAAGAAAGAATGGCCCTCGGTTGGCTTCCAGCTCAGCTCTCTATGGTAGTTCCCTGGAGTGGCAGTGCCATTTAGTCCCCGTGCATGCTATTGTTTGGATAACTTCATGAAATGTTCTTTTCAAGTCATTCGTTTCAGCATTACGCACTGAAGAGACTGGAACTAAATGCTAATGATTGTTAGCTTAGCCACTGGGCTCTGGTGTACTGACAGCGGCACTCTGACTGGAAATAACTACATACGCTTAGACAATAAATGCAGTTTGACAATTTATGGATTTTTTTGTCTTGTCTTCAAGCACGAGCAAACTCATGCATAAATGTTTTTCTAAATAAGTTGGATTTTTACTTTTTGCATGTGTTCTTAGCTCCACATTTATCATGGCTGCGTGTCAGTAGGGCTGACGATTCGATATGTATCATGATGCAGGGGTTTCAATTCAATACATTGCAATACTGTAAGCAAGGTGATACATCATGATTTTTTTTTTTTTTGTGGTCTAATTTTCGGCAAACTGTCAGTAAAAAGAACATACACCATGTGCATAAAATGTGAGTAAAACAAAGTTTTTAATGCAGTCAGAACAGTGGGATCTGCATTTGCATTGATCACAGCTTGTGTAACATCCAGCATCATAGCATTACACTGAGAGGGGGCATATCTTTGCAATTAAAATATTGATATGGCAATGTTGAATATTGCCATATTCAATATTGTCAATGTTTTCTTAGATCCCTACATGTCAGGGGTGCAAAACAAAAATCTTCTGGCTATTGATTTTGCTTTTTGTGTGTGCTGTAAGCACACAAGTACACGTACACAAGTGTGTATGGCTTCAGAAGGAGACGTTAGCTGCCTTCGATCAGACCAAAAAACATCACTTCTACATAATATGACCGTAAATTAGTATGATTTAAGTAGCCATAATTGTTTATGTAATGATGTTATTGGTAGCCTGGCATAATGTCCTGTTTAAACTAGTTTTTGTTAATGGGTTTCTCTTTTTTTTTTATATCATTATTAGTCACTATTGGACAAAACAGTATATTTCATATTGATTTTAGGATTCATTTTGAACTTTCGAGGTATACTAATACAATTATCAAATGGTAATTACTGTTTGTATTTTTTTGTTAATATTTATTGTTATTTATTTTTAATTGTTCAAAATAAAGTTATAAAAAAAATTATCTGAGTACTGCAACTGATATTTTAACCCTTTTCACGCTGCCTGTTCAAGGCGGGACTGTGACACCGTTATTAGATTAGAAAGATGTCTGAAATCAGGTTAAAACTGTGGTTAACGCAAGCTTTAGAGATTTTAACGTTTTGTTCATGACAAAATAATCACGCTGATGCGACAGTGGTGTCGTCCGTTTATAGCCTAACATTAGCCTTTTAGCTGTGGTGGTTGCATTCACTTCAAAAATCATAAAAGTTCATTTGTGAAGATTATCTTGCTGAACAAAACGTGTGAGTATCATAAATGTTTATTTGACACAGAGCTGCAATAATCCAGAATGGAAAAATCCCATTGGCTTTTTGTTGAGAGAACCAGTCTAACTTCACACACACACACACACACACACACACACACACACACACACACACACACACTAGACGCTGCTGTGTTTACGTCACACCACTTTGCTCCCACCATACTGGCGTGCTATCTAAAACCACACGCTAAAGTGGCACCTGCGTTACACCGCCGTTGTTTAGCTCAGTGTGAAAAAGCAAAGCTGGTGTAAACGGTGGATGTTCCCTATGGCAGTACTGTGGAAATGAAAGAGGTTTATAACATCATTTATTTGCTGCTTCAGTTGCATTATCCAAATGACTTAAATCAAATACTCATGGTCTGTCTGACCTTTTTACCTCTCTGTTTAAGTATTCATTATTTTTCAGTGACACATTCAACAACAGCCAAGTCTGAAAAGAATGAATTGATGCACAAAATATCTGTGAAAATCTAAAGTTCTTTATGCTCGTGTTTTTGTGAAGTTGTGAATAAATTGTCGTTACATAACTGTTCTTTCACATCTTTTGCTTTTTGAACAGTTCGTCTGTCTTTTTCCTCATTGTTGCTGAAGACTATATTTTAAAGTGGCTGTGAAGTGAGAGGGGTTATTGGAAGTGTTCTGTAGGGATATTGTGTTTTGTGTCTAACTCCCTCTGGTGCTGCTAAGCATTTGGCTGCAGAATGGTCATTTCATTGTTTCCTCCTCTTTACTTCTCTATACAATGTTTTTGCGTCATACTTTATCCCTTTGACCGCATTTGGGTTTAACAGTCAGCTGCAGGCTGTTCTGACTCTGTAGCTAAACCTTGTTATTGTGCTTTGTACGCTCAGTTTGGTTTCCAAGTATTGACAGTGTGTTTACTTGAATAAGCCAGTGAGTTATATTGTCCTTTTGATGACATCCATGTTTGTTTGTCTGCCTGGTTTGGTCTTCTGCTTGTGAATGCAGCGCTGTTTGTTGGCAACTCTGAACGTCATATGTCGGAGTTTCAAATGCACCACACAGAGACAGTTTTAGTGTTCCAAACACTTCATGAACGTTCGGCGCTTGCCTTTTGGTCTGAGTGCAAAACAATCCTCGTAGGCAAACCTTATATCTGGGCTTTTATCAAGCCAGTGAGTTCGTTCTGTGATTGTGACGATTGTGACTGACTGGGCAGTACAGCCAGTTAGTGGGATTTTAGTGTTGTCTTTTTTTTTTTTTTTTTTTTTTTATGGACAAAAGCTTGATTTGGAAAATCTCATAATGAGAGCTGATTGAAGATTAACCCATTAATCGATTAGTTGTCAATATGGCTGTCAAAACTCAAGGTGATATCATGTTAACACGTTTGTTTTAGCGCTGCTAATTTCTTTCATGTATTAACACAGCATGTGATTTTTAGGTTGTAGTGGGCTCAGTTTGCAGTTTGACACACTGACAGCTGTTGAGTTGGCCATATGATGATTTCAGCGTATTTTTATGCTAAATTATATTGTATGCCAATTGTTTTGTATTGTTAATTGATTTCCAATAATAAATATATGCATATTTGCCCTCTCCCATGTTGACGAGTGTGAAATACATCTCCCTGTAAGGTGTATATTGAACACATAAAAAATGTGTAATTAATTTGCGATTAATTGTGATTAACAATGGACAATAAAACGATTAATAGAGCTTGAGTAATTAATTTTAATTGATTGACAGCACTAGTTGTCAACTATTAAATTAATCATCAACTGTTTCGGTGATTGATTAATTGGTTTCTTTTCTTTTTTTTGGAGAAAATAAAAAAAGATTTTTTACTCTTCTATAATAGTAAACAGATTATCTTTGAGTTGTGGAAAAACAAGACATTTGAGTGCCGTATTTTTCGCACTATAAGAGGAATGAACTGAAAAGAGAGTGTATTGTTTTGTATCTCATGTGTTACAACTGAAAAATGTCATTGAAGTTATTGAGTTATTAAATTAATTGAATAAAGTTTGACTTATCTGACCGTTTTGTTTCGCTTAATGCGCCTTATAATCAAGTGCACCTTATAGTGCGAAAAATACGGTACACCATCTTGGGCTTTAGAAAACACAGATCAATATTTTTCACCGTTTTTTGTTATTTTATAGACCAAACAACTAATTGATTTATTGAGAAAAGATTAATCAACAATTAGAATAATTGCTAGTTGCAGCCCTACTCATAATATTACTCCTGCCAGGATCAGCTACTGTTCACATCTGGCACAGCAGATGAACGTGCTCTCATTTCATTCATTTACAAACGTGGAGCTCCACATCTGGCCCCAAGAGACTCCTTCACTGCTACGTTCGCACTCCATCAGCAGCCTTCGTAAATAGGACATCAGTTCTATTTATTTTCACCCAATTTAGTGGCCACTGTAGGCTTTCCCTTGGAAACTGTCTCATGTCCAATCTTTGCTGCCTGTCACCATGGCGACGGCGAGCCTTCAGCCCCAGCCTAATCAGAAGCAGCTGAAAGTGGAGGGATTCTTGAGGGCTCCGATATAACTCTCTTAATTCTCTGCCTCGTTGCGATGACACACAAATGAATTTTTTCTAAGGAAAAAAAAAAAACATACTTGATTGAAGCTCATGAACTCTGTCAGGATAAAAGATTGGAGCCACGGAGGGGGGGAATTAAAGCAAAGTGCACACCGTAATTGCTTTCACATAAACAATTATTGGTTTTGCTGCACAGTAAAATAAATGCCTGCTTGGTGGAATGTAGTATTCCCAGCACATTAAAAAAATCTCAATAATGTCTAAGGCTCTTTCAGTTCCTCAGATACAGCAAGCTTTGCTGGAACATCTGTAACAGGATACCATTCTTCGCTGGCTATCCTGATGAAAACTGGGACTATAAGCTCGTGAGCAGTTCAGTGAATCTCATGGTGACTTAAAGGCATTATTGCTAATCTAGTTTCACCTCTGGTTTGTGAATGGTAAGTCCTTCTCTCTAAGTCTCTGTGCTATTACAGTGAAGGGAGCTAGCTGTCACTCACTGCTCTTGGTGTAACCACCCTGACAGGTCTGCCAGCTTGAGCTGCATAGATACCAGCTAGAGCCTAATTAAAGCGGTATTACTCGCCTGCCTCATATATTGTAGTGTTGCTTCTATAACCTTCCTCTCTGGTTTGCGAATCATCGACCCGCAGCTCCTCTGAGCTCCTGAGCGTCTTAATAATCCAAGGCAGATATTCTTAATTGAAATTATATGATTAGCCATAGCTGCGAGAGGCAGGTTTCCTCCTTCCGTGGGCCCCCCTCTTGGGAACAGGGAAATGGGTTGGCTTTACCTCCGTCTGGAAAACACTGATTTGAACCAGCGCTTGGGTATTTGCATCATACAGCGTGGATTGCCGGCTGCTGAATTTGCTTCCCTCCATTACGCTGTGTTTCCACAAGATTTTCTGGAAGCCTGTGTGTTTGTGTGACTCTGCAATTCAGTTCACTCATTGATGTTGAATTATGGTGCGTTCAAAGAAATGTCAGAAAATTTAATTCCATTTGCGTATGAGTGGAAACAGCATGAATACAGATTGGCTGGGTGGGTGTGCAAAGATAAATGCTCCAGCGGATACTTGACATGCTGACTGACAAGTTTTCTTCTGTGAGAACTGCAACACAAAGTTCAAACATTTGTAGCACCTGAAAGACTTCAGTCAGCCCATCATTTTTCAATTTCACAGAAAAGAGCATGCTAAAAGTGGATGATTAGTTGTTGGCTATGACATCTTATACAGTATGCTGAGGGCCTAGCCACATACAAGGTAAAAACAAACTTTAGGTCTTCTCTCCCATATACATGAATTAACTCTAAAGGTGTCATCATCATTGCATCATGAACAGTTCATTCGTCGAGAGAAAAAAATACTTGACTGTGGAGAGTAGCCTTTGCATGATGAAAGTCACTGAAGCAACAACAGCTTGTTTTTATTTGTAAAAAGATCTGAAAGTAAGATGGTCTGTGATAAATCGAACATGCTTTTCAGTATTTACTCATGCATCAAACTATGTTTGAAACCATCGGGTCCAATAGCAACTGTGAACAACAGAGGCACAACACAGATTGACGGGCAGATTCATTGGCAACATGGTGTGTCCACATGCACCATGATGAGCCTGCAGTAACAGACTCCTACACAGTTCTCAGTATGAATCTTTACAGAGCTGGGCAACATGGAGAAAAGCAAATATCACTGTATCACCAAATACCTCAGTATTGACATTGTGACAGTATTAGTGTTGACTATTGGTGCGTTCACAAAATATTCACACAATGACGTGTTTGAAAAATACTCATCAGTAATGTGGATATAATGACTAAGTGGGTGAAGGCAAATAATAAGTAACAGTACAAAACACACAGTACGTTCAGAACATTATTTCATCATGTTACTGTAATGAAGCCTTTAAAACCAGGGAAAGACTTACGCTATATTATGATAGCCAAAATGTAAGATGATGTCTCATCTCCTTTCACGGTATTGATATAATATTGATATATTTCCCACCCATAACTACTGATTAATGTGATGCCATTTTAGGTTTTAGTTGTCTAAGGACAGGCTGACCAGTTTTATCTTTATCTGTACCTTATTCTCAGTCATAGTGAGTTATGGGTAATCTGTGGTAATGTTTCCAAATGCTTTACGTTTTTTTTTTTTTCTCATTAGAGTTTGGTAATATTAAAGGCCTATAATTAATTCATAGATCAAATTTGAATACAACAGCTATTTAGATTTGCATACAGGGAGTTAGACGAATGATAGCAACATTTGATAGCAACAGTATAAATCAGAACAGTTGCCCAGCAGTAAATGTGGAATATGTAAGACATTATTCCCGATTAGGTGTCCATTATCAGGAATTATTATGCAGCTTTGTTGAATAATCAGTTCTGATTGGTCAATCACAGCGGTCTGTCATATCTTCATAGTAGATTGTTGTATGGACGCAGCTCTAATGTTGTACTCTGTAGGACCAGCTTTGTGTCAAATTATGGATTTCTTAAGTAAGTAGTTTTGTAACAAGCAACACCTAAAGTGCTGGGGTGCTGCATCACCCTGTCGTTTATTTCACAACAGTGACCACGGAGAGGCCAGTGCCGTTCGACGAGCAGTGGAGTCCATTAAGCGGAAGCCATTAATTCCTGACTATAGACACCTCGAAGGGCATAATCTCGCCTACACCACGATCACTTGTCAAAGAAAAAAAAAAATATGACCATTAATTTATATTCTCATTCATTTCGAAACCAAAATCCAAGCCGTAACTCCTGAGGGTTTACTAATGCTTAGAAAAATCATCACCATCCCAATGTTCACTACTCCTGTAAAAAGGATGGACCTTAGCTATGACTTGGTAACGGCAGATATTTCTAGTCCACTCAGCTCTTAAAACCTTTTGGCTAAGCCACGAGCCAGAGAGCTAAGGTTATGCCAGTAAGATTCAAAGTCAATAACACTGTGTATGGTTGAAAAACAGCAAACATTATTTGATGTGCAACAACAAGACTAGGTTGCTATCCAGCCTTGTCACTGTCCCCATATCAATATCAAGATATCCCGATGACAGTGAGAGACCATGTTTATGGCGGCTGCAATCTGAAATAGTGAGCTGAATAGCAAATGAGATCAGAAATGTCTTGCAGTTTGTATGTTACAGTTGTCACCGTGTGGAAGGATGAGGCACTGAAGGACTATTGTGTTAGTCTGTGTCATAAATATAATATGATTTTTTTAACCAGTACATTGATTTAGAACGGTGAACAGACAGTTTTACTGTAACTACTTAGTAGTTGTTCATTGTCAGGAATAAATGGACACCCCGCAGCCAATCAGAATCAAGTATTTACCCAGACCATTAGCAGTATAATGTGAGATTAAAATGAACCTTTTGTTTCTTTGAATGTCCTGACTCGTTTGCATCTGAATTTATGACAATGTTGTGTCTTTCCCAAAGCAACCCCTGCTTTATTGTGCAGATTGCTGATATGGCTATCATCAGCCTCTGTGAGAAAGGATTTAACAGAGGAGCTCAGTCTCACCAGCACACTGTCACTGAGCTGCCGTTGGGTCTAACTGTGGTAAACGGACCAAGGCTAGCAGTGTTCTATCATTTGAAGCCATCAGGAGTAGAAGTCAGAGATAGTGGAAAATAAATGGATGTACAGCCACATTTCTCTCACTGCCACTGTTGCCTGCTGTTATAGTATTTTAGATAAGTCCTGGAGGGCCGACAGGGAGCCAGGAAGAAAATGAAACATTAAATTTTGATGCTGGAGTTTGGAAGGAGCAAACGTCCATCCGGCATGTTTGGTCTTTGTCTTTTGTTGCTTCTACATGAGAATTTATCAGTGGCCTCTGCAATGGTTCAATAGACATAGCATAATTCACTTCAGGTCTCTCCACAGATTTTCAAACATTTTCACCTCCAGACCTCAGCCGGTTCCTGGGTTGTGACCTGACCCTCACGCTTTTGATTCATGAAGCCACGACAGCATTGACTTTGCTGTGTGCCGAAAGGTCATTGTCATGCTGCAAGGTGAATCTTCACTTCATTCTGAGGTCATGTGTTGCTTTTATTTTTATGTTAGCTTTGTTTATGGTTTTTGTAGCCGGTTATGCTGCAACCATCATCAACGTCTTTGCTGGAATAGTATTAGCCAGGTGATGAGCCGTAGCTGTTCGCTGCTGCTTGATTTGCCACGACGTTCCTCTTTACAACAGAATATTTCGTCTTCTGCTGTCAGGTTTACGGTCATTAAGTAAACTCCAGGCAGGCTGCCATGTGCCTCTAATTTAGGAGAGGAATCTCTCTAGCTGTTATACCAAGAAGGCCTAATTAATGGACTGTTACAGAGATTGTTGTCTTTCTGGCAGGTTCTCCATCTCTGCAGAGGAACTCTGAAGCTCTGTTTGGAGTGGCCATTTGGTCCTAATGAAGCTCTAACAAACAGTGCAGTCTTTCCCCAGATATGTGCCATAACACGGTGATCTGAAACTTCTGTTGACAGCTTCTCAGACCTTTTTGTACATTTAATTTCATCAGGTTTGTCCCATCAACTGTGGGGACTTGCATAGTATTTTTGTTTTTACGTTCACATTAAAAATATTTTTGTCATTCTCCTTTTATTAGGTAAGTCATAGTAGAATTGTAGACAGGAAATGAGGCAGAAAGAGTGGTATGACAATGCAACAAAGGTCCTCTGGCTGGTTTCATACACCACTCATAGCTATACTATACTAATTAAAAGCATTGCAGTGTATCCCACTGTTTATCCCATAGCATGAATTTGTGTGTATTCCACCTACTCTTGAACCAGGAAATATAAAGAGCCGGGAGGGAACATTGCGAAAGCAGAAGGTTGGGGTGGATGATTGGGTCAAATAATACCGGACTTCTGCCCAGGAAGGCGGCGTTTGTGTCCTGTGTGAAACCAGAAGTCAGCGTTGATTTATTTGTCACGTAACTTGCATAACTAAGTAACGCCACTTCTGTAGTTATGTTAGACCAAACCACGATCTTTTCCTAAACTAAACTATGTATTTTCTTGCCTAATCTTAACCAAGTCAATATTTTCATAAGCCAACTGAGAGTTTTCTTGCCTAATCCTATGAAGTTGGTTCCTGTGAAGATGCAAGTTTATTTTGGAAAGACCATATGCATGTAATGAGTGTAACTTAGCGTGTTGCTGGACATTTTTGGGAAAACTAACAAAAAATGACGAGTAACTTTTGTAGTTATCATCATTTCATCAGGTATCATTGGTGAACCATTGCATGACAATGCGTTGCCCAGTATATGTGCATATGCAACCTGATCTGGGAAGCTGTATAAATAGCGCAGCATCACAAGAGCATAGTGTGTCATGAGGACGCATTTTAGGCTTTTTGTGTGTCATTTGTTCGCCACTTGTGGTGTGTCATCTGTACACCACACAACAAAACTATGGTAACGTCCCCATTAAAAAAAAAAAAAAAAAAAAATTTGGTTTAGGACAAACGTAATAGCAGTAGTAGTAGTCATACTGTAACTGCGAAAAACCCATCAGAAACGTCACTAAAAACATGTCACAAGTAAGGGATAATGTAGCAGACTTAAGAAATCAATCATTTGACACAAAAATGGCTCTCCAGAGTCCAACATCAGAACTGCATCCATAGCAATTGTCCTTATATACATATCAGCGGTCTGCTAAAGTAATTTACTGCTTAACATTGATTACTACCAATCAGATTCGAGTATTCAACAAAGCAGTGTAATAAACATCACTAAAGTAACTTACAAACAAAACACTTTTCTCAAAGACCAGTCAGTTGTTCTCCCTTTTATTCTCACATTTTTATTGTCACTAGCTCTACGTAGCATATTTACGTGGACTTATTTACATTGCAGTCAGTGCAGACTGCATGCATACAACTAAAACAGCAGAAGGAAGAACGGTGTTCTTATTGCATGCAAAATCTTTCAAATACATAACATACACCTTTTGTGTGTCCAGGCTGTTATATTGTATGTGCCTTAACAGTCTTCACAGCGACACCCCCAAACATTTCTAAAGTGCGTTAGACAAGTGTGTACTGCAACCAAAGTACTGATGCAGCTGCATGTTGTTAGAATGAATTTAACTGTTTATGGGATGTGTTGGTGGAACAGGATGACTTTGGCAACTACTTTTTTACATTTACTGTAGTAATATGTGAGCAGACTGCAGCAATTTGTCCTTATATACACATAAGTTGGTAATTTACTGCTTAACATTGATTATGGTCTACATCCTACTTTAAGTGTAGTCACACTCTCCATTATTTACTCAGAGTAGAATTTGTGTATGGCTCAGAGAAGCGCTGCTCTCCACATATTAAGTGTGTAATCACTGATTTCATGTCTTTATTTGCCTCTTGTAGCATTATGGGTGAAAAATATCCTGAGGATCTCAATCTGCAATTATAGCACTTCTCAGGATTGCAGCATGCCTGTGAATAGTGTGATTAATGGCAATAGCACTGAAGGACGAGGTTTAGTCTAGACCTCACAGCTCTTTTCTCCTTCTTGAATGCTATATTGGGCAATATGCGTCATGATGGCTGCAACAGGGGAGCCTTTTGTCTGACAATAATAACTTCCTTTCAGACGAACAACCTTTGACAGCCTCTGGATCCATATATAGTTTCCTCTTCATTATCAGTTGATATATTGGTGTTCTTTTATCCGACAAATTTAGAGGCATTAGGATGATGGGAAAACAGTGTCGGTAAGCACAGTGTTGCCACTGTTAATTCATAAAAGCACCACCATTTTCCTGTCTTCAGCAGCTTGTTTTGGATGACATTAAACTGAACTTTTTTTCCTTCCTCACTTCATAGCGCTGCACTTTGAACTCATTTTCTTTGATAGCGAGACATTTACACTTTCACTGTAATTATTAACAGGCGCTGTATAGACTCTGTTATAAGGTTTTTGTCTCCAACAGTATTTTATATGGTTTTATTTGGTTTTATATGGCATTTTTTTTTTTTGGTAGACGTATGCTTTCTTTTGCCCCACTTTCACACAGTTGTAACAATATGTGTTTGGGAACTTGTGTAGGATATCAAACATGTGTGATATGTCAGATATGTGTGTATAAATATTCCTTTGTGAAACTGACCAGATCTTTTGGGCATGATCAGGGGTTTTGGTACCAAACTGATATTATACTGCAAAATGTAATACTCATTTGCTACCCAACTAAAGCCATTTCTTGCCAATGCAATGCAGAAATATTGCTGTGTCCACTTGAAAAACCTATCCAGACGGAGAATGTCCAAGGGGCTAACGATAACTACACAATGCATAAACTAATCAGACCCCAAATGTGATGCTAACGCCAGCTGTTGTGGCTTGCCCCATTCTGTGACCAACATTCAGTGTAATGTCAGGAGGTGCACGTCAGCTACATTCCCATCACATCCCAAAAATTTTGAAATTCAATGATATTGTGCCAGACCAAACTGCACAAATCATGCACAAGGCCAAAAGTAACAAGCTCACAGGAATATTCAACAATTGTCCAGTATACAAGAGGGGCACTATGACTCGAGGACAATTTAATTTCAAAAGGCTCAGAAACAAAACAACTATGAAAGGTTTCAGTATGTCAATTTGTGGAGTAAGGCTATGGAACGGCATGAATGTGGAGTTGAAGCAATGTCCAAACATTAACTCGTTCAAAAAAAGTTATAAACAGATGGTCCTCCAGTAGTACAAGGATGAAGATGAATCTTGGCAGGTTGGGGTGGACGTTGTCTTGCTGTGGTTGCGCCGCCAACTTTGATGGCTGGATCTACATTATGGATCTGATCATTTGGGGTGGTGGGGTTGCTGCTGTGGCTTGATGACACTCCCAGGACCAATGGTAGTGATGATGTGGCTGTGTACGTGTGCAATGTGCATATGTATGAATTCATGTTCATATGGGAGTATGTACATGTATGTATATATGTGTATATGTAGGTATACATATTATTATTATTTTCAGGCTTTAATTGCATTAATTGTGAGTTTAATTTAACTAAAGGGAACAGGTAGTAGTTTCTAGTTGTATGAAATGAAAGGGGGTGGGATTAAACAAGTGTATACTTCTTCCCATTCCTTTTCAAATGTGTTAAGACAAGAAAGAAAGAGGTACTGTCAAATTGTTTCTTTCTTTTCTTGCATATTTGAAATAAATTACAACCAAATCATCATCGTATCTCAACTGCTGGGCAATCTCAAGCCATATATTGTCCTCTATTTGGTTGTTGAGGCAGTCGTGTTTGTTGTACGTTATTTGGTGTTGAGAAAGGGATGGTCCATTGTTATTCTGAAAGAGCGAAAAATGTCCTATTTGACTGAAAAAAGCCCATTTGTCCGACAGATTGTTATCCCAAGAACAAACTCCCATTGCTCCAAGGCCCTGAAAATACACACTCTCCATGCAACAAACACATGGCTAATTATTATGCAGAATGACTACGATCAGTTAGAACAAAGGATTTCATTGGTCAAACACGTATTTCTGCAGGCAGAAAGTCACTGAAGTCAAGATCCGTCCGAGCACGAATGTTGTGCAGGGGCATGTAAGCATTCATAAGAACCCACAAAATAATTTAAATAATTTAAAAACAATTTAAATCTCTGTGCAGATTTTGCAGGAGACCATATGTATGAAATGGCTTTAGACTTGGCCACCAGATGCAACATGTGTTACTCAACAGAAGGAGGAAGCAACAAATGTTGCTTTATTGCATTTGGCTTTGTGCAGCATGATGTGCATGGTGGCATTAGGCAGGTGGTGGGGAGGAGCGGGCAGTTTGGCACAGAGGATTGTCTGCATACCGATGATGAACTTTCCACCGGTCTGTCAATTTTCCAAACCAGTAAACATAATGACTATATTTAGAAGGCAGACATGTTACAGCTTGCTCAGATTTATAGGAGTCCTGTGCAGATTTTGGCCACTGAGCTGACGAGGCCTGCTTATTACCCCCACCCCATGAGTTTTCATGCTATGAAGTCCCTGTTATTCTTAGTGCCTCACTACGCTCTGTGCTCATTGATAAAGACATCTGGTTTTCAGGATGGAGATGGTTTCATAAATACGTAGGCAGCAATAGCTTTGCCATTTTTCCAGAATAAACAGCTGTAAATGGTAATTTACTGAAATCTTCTTGATGTTCACAAGACAAAACTCACAAACCAGTCTATGCACCAATCCAATGCCATAATTTAACCCACACAAAAATGTACTTGTTTAACTGGAAATTAAAAATGTATTTGTTCATGGTTTACAAAAGGTTTAACCTGAGCCAGGCCATACAGCAAAGAGTAACCATATCACATCCATACATGGTCAGCACTAAACAGCTTTTAAACACTAATAACAATAATAATGAAGATTACATATATTTTTTTATCATCAGCCAATACTGCAAGTTCAGGTATCTGCATATGTATAAGAAAATATAATATAATACGTGCAACAAGACACTAAAATTTGGCACAACTCTGCTTGACAAGATTTTATTCTTTAAATTAGTTTTAAGTAAAGCTGAGCATCGAGCAATATGGGAAAATAATCTAATTGTGATTTGTTTTGCTAGACCAATATTACAGTATGCAATTGTATAGTATTATTGTACTGTATTATTCACTATAAACAAGCAATAACTCATTCTATAGTAGTATCAACTCAACACAACACTGGACATTGGTCAACATACAAACTGCTCTTTCATATATGCCAGGCCTTCCTGTTATGATGAAATGAGATGAATTGATTAGGGCTGTCCCGAATGCCATTTTTTTTGGCTTTCAAAGCTTCGTTAAGTGATATTCAAAGGTAAATCAAAGGCAGCGCAGAGCAGCAGGCATCTGCCTGTCTCCATCTCCCAAATTTCAGTGCCCGGCACAGTCCTGCTGCTGCAGTCCTCAGTCAATCAATCAATTTTATGTAAAGTGCAGAATCAAAATGCAGCACCTGGATGAGGGTGAATTTTCTACCATTAAATGAAGAAAAGATAAAACTGAGATTATTCTGTTTGGTAGCAAAGAGAAGAGGGTCAGCATTCGTAAACATCTTCAGACTTCTTCAGACAAGTTCGTAACCTTGGACTTTTAATAGACTCAGATCTGACTTTTAACAGCCACACCAAAGCTGTCACCAAAACAGCTTTTTACCAAGTCAAAAACATCAACCGAATTAAAAGTTCAGTCTCCCAGAAAGACCAGGAGAAGCTCATCCATGCATTCATCTCTAGTAGACTGGATTCCTGTAATGGCCTTTAACAGAACTTCCCATTAAACAGCATTAAACAGCTACAGCTCATCCTGAACGCTGCTGCTAGAGTTTGAACCTGGACTAAGAGATATGAACACATCGCACCAGTTTGAAAATCTCTACAGTGGCTTCCAGTCAGTCATAGAATAGATTTAAAAACCCTACTAATTGTTTACTAATCCCAGAACGGTTTAGGCCCAGAATACATCTGTGATATGTTCAGAGAATATAGACCTAGCAGGGCTCCTAGATCCAAGGACTCAGGTCAGCTAGTCCAGGCCAGAGTCCGGACTAAACATGGAGAAGCAGCATTTAGCTGTTATGCCGCAAACAAGTGGAAGAAACTGCCAGTGGAGATTAAACTTTCACCAAATGTAGATACTTTTAAATCCAGGTTAAAAACATTTCTTTTCTCATGTGCCTGTGCATGAAATCTGCACGGTATCTTTTAATTTATCTAGACTGTTGCTTGTTTTTATTCAATTTAGTTATTTTACATTTTTGCCGTGTCTTAGTATGATTTTGTTCTTTTATGTACTTTTAATGCTTCATCTGCATCCCACTGTAATACTTTTAATGTTTTATGTAAAGCACTTTGAATTGTCTTGTACATGAAGTGTGTTATACAAATGAACTTGCCTTGTCTAATGCACTTTACAATTTAAAAGAAAATACATAGAACAAAGCACGTAGCAAGCCCATAAAATCACTGTACACACAACTGTAACTACTGCACATACACACACATTATTACATACTTATATATAAACCAAGCATTCAAATACTGATTTGGAGAATTGATTACCATGGCAACACTTTCAGGTCATCCCTAGACCTAGACTTGCTGCATGAATTGTTATGAATAACTAATAAATATATTTGTTTATTTTTATTTAATTGTAAAAGCCTTCAGTCACAGTTGAATCTCATAACTTGTTGCTTCAAGCCTTGTAAACATGTAACATTGTCATTATGTTTTTAATAGCATTTGTAAAAAGAGCAACATAGCACTGCTGAACAACAGGCCTGGTATTAACATGACAGAAATATATTCATTCAGCACTAGTTTTAACTGCATCGTTTCCCATGAAACTTTCTCTCACTTTTCACCTGTACCAGCGGGTTCCTTAATACCTCAGAGAGAGTAAAATACCTCGCCTTCGTGCAGTTATTTTATTTCCATCTGCGCTCTGATGAAAGGCACTCTCTCCAGCCTTAAAGTCCAAGCAGTCCAATGACACATATCGTTGTAATGTAATTGGCCCGAGATCTGATGATGATTGAGGTTGGGCTCGATTTCTCATCTCTTTCCTCTACTTTGGGCTGCTTTTGATTTCACCTAGCTATTACCTGCCAATCACAGTAATGTGCAGTGGTACCTAGACCCATTTTCCACCAGCCTGCTTTGATGCCCACCAGCAAGTTGTCGTCAGTGCTCTCCATGTACGCCACGCACTTCTTTAGAGGGCCATTTCATGCTTGTTGAACTTAAAGAACTGCATTATTGATTTTTGTTTTCTGCTTTCTTAATAGTGATTATCATTTGAGCCTCAAAAGGGACAGCAGGGCTGTAGAGACCCTGTTCACATCTTATCATTAAATGCCAGACTGTTTAAATTCTGCTCAAAACCTTTTAAAAAGAAAGAGATCTCTACTTTGTTCTTCCTGTCCCAGCTAGCCCTTTAACATCAGATAGTGACCCAGAAAATATGTGGCAGGGTCCTCTTGGTTAATTTCCCCTCAGAGAAATAAACCTGATCAAGAATAGGGTTGAAAGCTGGGTCAGACAGCAATGCTCAGTATGGAAGTTTAGTTTAATCCATGTCACTCCATGCTGGAGCGTCACATTGACAGAATATAAATCCCCTAGATGAGTATGAGACAAAGATGTCAGAAACATTGTGAAAGCTGTAAAGAAAAACCCTAAAACAACTGTCAGTGAGATCAGCAACAACCTTCAGAGAGCAGGACTGAAGGAATCACAATCCACCGTTCACAGAAGACTTCAGGAACTAAAGTAGAGGCTGGATGTGGAAGGCTTTAGACTGGCCAAGTCAACCTGCAGACTGAAACCCTGTTGAGCAGCATTTTACCTGCTAAAGAGGAGACTGAACAACTGAAAGAGGCTGCAGTGAAAGCCTGGAGAAGCATCACAGAAGAAGAAAGTAAAAGTTTGGTGATGTCAGTGGGTCGCAGGCTTGATGCAGTTCTTGCAAACACAGGATTTGCACCTAAATATCAAGTATTATTCACTTTAATCGCTTTTAAATCTGTTCCTATATTTTGCTCACCTAAATATATGGTGTTCCGTTACAAAAGGTGCTATCTTCTAAGTTGTGTAACCGATCTATATGTAAATACCTGGAAATTGAAGCTGAAATCACTGATCTCTCATCTCACATTCAAATTTTGATGTCATTGTTCCAGTAGTTTTGGTGGGGACTGTCAAATTTAAACAGCATGTGAAAGTTATAAAAAGCCAATCTTTCTTCACATTACTTGTCTGTCCTTCTGCAGTTGGTGGGCGGTGAGTTTGATTTGGAGACGAATTTCATCATTCAGGATGCAGAAAGCATCGGCTGCATGGTGGAGCTGTTGGGGCATTGTGACGTCACCTGCCAGGCGGAAATCTGGAGCATGTTCACTGCCATCCTTCGAAAAAGCGTTCGAAACCTGCAAACAAGCACCGAGGTGGGCCTCATCCAGCAGGTGCTGCTCAAAATGAGCTCAGTGGACGACATGATTGCAGGTATGAATATGATGAGAAGGCCTTTTTTTGCTCAGCAACAGTTAGTCAGCACCTTAAAGGGGCTAGATGTAAGAATTAACAGGTGGCCGTCAAGCCTCTGTTAGTCTTGAGGAGTTTCAGCATTTACAGTATCTCTGCACTTGATATTGTCAAAGCTAAAATAACTCTTCTGCTCGGCTGCTCGCTTGTTTCCTCACACACTTGCCTCCGCTCTCTCTCTCTTGCTTCACCACTCACTTCCCATGTGCATGCACACTCTTCTCAGTGGCTCTACTATTTTCCAAGATGACCTACTCTACTCCAACAACTCTAGTTTTCTTCAGACGTTGATCACATTCCTGTTTTGCAAGACAAGCTTCACTAGATATAACTTTGTTTTTTTGTGCTGCTCAGTTTGTGTTCAGAGCTGGTCGTTTGTTGCTGTTAGCAGACTCCAATTCTAACCAAAGGTTAGCTATCATTGCACGCTGTTAGCCTTGTAGCAGACCTGCTGAAGGGACATGACTTGAAATCACATCCATTGGATTTTCCCAGAAAAACCGGCCCACATTCTTTGCATTAAAATCTGTCTACAGGCTGATAGAGAAAGCCCAGAAAGCCGCTTAAGGTCTCAATTTTTTGTTTAGGTTACGACCTGTTCACACTTTGGCAATAGAAAACAATTAAAAATGTTAATACATGTAAAAACTTACAGTCCCAGTAATGTCCAGCAAGTACCATATAGGGTTATGCCTTCTTGGTTTGAGCTTTCAGTCAGGCAGCAAACCATCTGTCTGTATCTTTTAATGGATCTGCATGTTGAGTTACAATAGACTGGCAAAGCTGTGATATAGATTTTGGATGGAAAAAGCTCATTTTCATCTGCAAGGCCCACTGTTCAGGACAAACTTTCAAAATCAACTTAAGTTTCCTTGTTGTGTCTGTTATAATAATGTCAACAAATTCATGCAAAAGCAAAACAGTGAAAGAAGGCAGCAGTAAATTTCATACTTGCTTTAAACACTGAAAAATATGGAAGAAATGCTTTTCAATTCAATTTTTTTGCAACGTCATTTGCTGCAAAGTCTCACTTCAGTCAATTTTGGCTCAACTTTTGCATCTTGGATTCATAATATTTTACATATATTTTACAATAAACTACCATTGTTTGTTTCGCCCCCCCCCCCAGCAGCAAGGCTTTGGAATGCTCTTTTGACAAATGTTAGACACGTTTTCATGAAAGTACTCACTTATTTAGGGATTTTGAATCATCTAAAGGTTAACTGTTGTGTAATAGTCACTGTCTAGTTCCATCCTGAACTTTAGTTTTTAGTTATGAACACTGCAGTTTTTGGGGACTACTAGTTTTTAGTCTTACCTTTCTGGAATGAGCCCCTCAAATTAGGGATGTCACAATATCAGAAATGTAGTAGTCGATACCAATACCAGTGAACAAAACAAAATAATAAATCTTGTGTACTGCAACATACGCTACACTCCTTTAATACCATTTGCAGGTCACAGGTCATAATTATGTCTCTATTATCTATTTTATATATTGCTGTGAAAACATCTCCTATCTCCGATAGTGAGTAACTTGTGTACTAATGATAATGATTTGGTACTAAAGTATCAGTTCTCGTGACATCCGTACCTCAACTCTCTCTTCAGGTCACTGTGGGATTGTCTGTGGAAATCAATGTCACTTTGATATTTTGCACTGTGCAAATGACATCCACACCTTGTTTAACTTCTAAATGATGTTTCAGCAGACGATGACATCTAAATGTGTTTTCCCTGCGGTGTTACTCTGCCTCAGAGTTAAACAATTTACCATTTAGACATCACTTTGATTTATAAATCACTTGCCATGTAATTGTAGTGGAAGGGCTTCTGTGTTAAATGTAATGGAATTTCACAGACATTGAATCGAGTGTGAAGCTAAACCAAAGCGAAACAGTTGTGATTATGTCAGGAGGTGATTCGTGTGAATACTTTTCACTGTGAGGACCTCCTGTGTTGCAGTGCGGATAAATTATAATATCTGTGATGATGATGGTCTCTGCTCTTTCTTTGTGTGTGTGTGTGTGTGTGTGTGTGTGTGTGTGTGTGTGTGTGTGTGTGTGTGTGTGTGTGTGTGTGTGGCGCTGCCTTGCCTTCAAAGACTTACTAGTGGACATGTTGGGCGTACTGGCCAGCTACAGCATCACAGTGAAGGAACTGAAGTTGCTCTTCAGCATGCTACGAGGGGAAGGAGGTCTCTGGGTGAGTCATAGCAGGAAGGCACCGAATGCAGCAGTTAGACAGAAGTGTGTGTTTGTTTGACACCATCACTTGAGCTTCCCCCAGAGAGCCATCCCACACTGATCTGTTTAGGGCTTGTTCTGTAATTGGCAAGCTGCTGAATGAATGAATGCGGTAACTGACAGTGTATTGACTGCCGTCCAGCAGAGAGACTGAACTACTGCGTTTTATTTTGTTTTTATCTTTGCCACCTGTACAGCCGAAGCATGCGGTGAAAATGCTGTCGGTGCTGAATCAGATGCCCCAGAGACACGGTCCAGATGCCTTCTTCAACTTTCCTGGTCGCAGTGCAGCAGTAAGCCACTTTGCAATCTATTTTAAAATGGCATGTATTTGTGCATTTTTATAAAGACCTGCAGGTTATCAGGGTAAAACAATTGAAAGTATGCACAAATTAACAGATCAAACAATGTCTTAATCTGTACAGTAATGGATGTCAAAGAATCACACTATACCACCACTTTGAATCTTGTGTTTACCAGAGATATGGTCATAAGTTTCTTGTAAACAAGCATAAAAAATGACTAATCGAAAACTTCCCACCTCCAAGTGTTCTAGGTGCACGGTGCCAAACATGAACAAAAAACCCATGGCTGATCGTGACAAATTGAAGTTTCTTGTGTACACACAATTGAACTTTCAGCATTGCAGCCTCCGCATTTTTGGTGGGATTTTTAACATTTTCCCAGACTTTTGTGCACTTTTGTGCAGAGAAGATGATTTTCAAAAAATGTTACATAACCAGCTACCTAATAACATGGTGACATATTTTGACATCAGTTTTTAGGTTTTATTATATAATAATAGTATGTATTAATTTAATTAAACACAGGAAAACAAACCTTACGTTGCCTTTTAGTTGATGGTTTACCATTTATAATGTGCACTTCCATAGTTGTGTGACACTGCAGGGTAGATGGATTTGCGCCACATTTACTCCAAACTCTGACTGGAATGCAGCCAAATGACCAATTAGTCAGCTAACTGACTAAGAGGGGGCAGCCCTAACAAAAATATCCAAAAAATGTACCTCTGATATCTGCTGGGCTTTATAAAGTTACTTGTCATGACAGTGTGACATGTTTATCACATTAAGGGTTCTCTTGTGGTAGTGAATTATTATTTGCCTTTTTGATAAACCTTTTCCAGTCCAACATGCGTCATCATTGACATTTTTTTTTTAAAGAGGTGTGAAGTGGTTTTCACATGTAGATGTAAACAGCTCCACTAATAACTGTATCTTCATGTATACTGAGAGTTTAGATGAGAAAATGTGCATAACCAGCAGTGTATGAGTAAGATTAACATCGTAGTGTGACTCCATAAGAGTGGTGCTGATAGTTTATTTTGGGAGTTGACATTTTGACAGAAACCAGAGACACAGTAGAATAAATATGCAGAGGGAGATGGGAGGCCTGTGACAGGACATTGCACTTGCTACAGAGTGGAGGAGCATACTGCTCATTACCTTTTGCATCTTTTATGAGTCATCACAGTAATTCCATTAAATATAATTTTTCACTGATGGTTAAAGAGTTGTTTTGAACTGCTCGCTGCAGAATCTAGAGGTTGATAGCAAATGCAAATAGGACTAGAATCCTGGTTGGATTTATTTTAAAGAGGCTGGACATTTGCCACCATAAAATATTACAGCCTGAGTGAGAATTATAACACCATCAGTCATCCAGTAACATTCTGGAGGTCACCTCATATTTGCATTTTCCTGTTTTTATAAAATGATTAATAAATTAGAACTTGCACATTTGAGTGACCTATGCGAAGATTGTTATAGATTTCATTGAGAAACCCACTTTTTGTGTTTTTTTTTTTCGAGGGGACAGGGCTGTTTAGGGGGAGATAGCAGGTCAACAGTAGATGTTACATAGAAGTGGTGTACATCATCTGAAAGCTGGAAACCTGAAGATTAATTGGAGCTACAGCTCAGCACTGTGTGAAAAGTTGATCAAGTCATAAATCATAAAATATTACTTAAAATAAATTGTTAGAGTGTATAAGGGTTACGAACATCATGATATAAGTATATGATGTCATCTCCTTGCTCCATTATGTCTCATAAGTTGTTGCAGCAAGATTTGTTACATGTGGTGCTAAATTTAACCATTTTACCACTCGTGAATTCATATAAATGCCAAAAATCCCTACAGAATACCACATTAAGACTTCAAGACCTTGAGGAACACCATAGAAAAAGCTATGCTGTGATTTGGTTTGAGATTTCTGCAAGAATTGCCCTTTTCAGTGATTGGATGGTGAGGACTTCTGTTCAGGAAACTGCTCAGAAATCCTTTTATTTTCAATCTAGCTAGTAAAGCCATCCATCCTCTGAATGCTCTAGATCTCTAGTTTGTGGCTGTAAAGTTTCATGAGGCTGTAATTATCCTAGAGGTCACCACAGGTCATTTTTTACAGTGACGTCAAGTTTAAAAAAAAATGGGCGCATTATATGAAATGGCTACAATGTGGACTGTTATCATCATGCATGAATACAGTTGGGCTCATTGGAGCTACAATAATCTGAGCTTTACAGTGAGACCCAATTAATGCAATTCCAAGACTGTTTAACTTTGACTGTTTTTGTTTATACTGCATGCAAAAAACAGCTTTGTTTTTACCCCAAACTGTGTGTGATTATCATAAAGTGGGCATGTCTGTAAAGGGGAGACTTGTGGGTACCTATAGAACTATTTACATTCATGTATGTTGAGGTCAGAACCCAAGGGACCCCTTTGAAAATGGCTAGGACTGTTTTTCCTCCCAAACTTTAGCCCAACTTTGGAGCGTTCTTCAAGGCATGGCTGGTACCAATGGATTCAGCCTCTGACAGACAGTGAAGTTGGTTGGGTTTGCTGGCGATCCTTCAGGTCTCAGAGGGTTAATATTAAGCACAAAAGAAGCATGAAAAAGTTTTGGGTTTTCAGATTACACTTCTTTAGTGTTGTGCTCTGATGTATGTTTATTTGTTCACAGTGTATCTTAATTTTGTACCTTAATTTAATCTAGAAGTGGCAGTGCAACAGATGTTTAAACAACTGTCTCATACTGCATAACTGCCATCTCTTTGTGTTTTGTCCCAGGCCATTGCTTTACCTCCTATTGCCAAGTGGCCTTATCAGAGCGGGTTTACATTCAACACCTGGTTTAGGATGGATCCCTTGAACAACATCAATGTTGACAAGGACAAACCATATCTCTACTGGTGAGTAAACACGTCCATACGATTGTGCTCCATATCACCTGAATAAGCTCCTATTGTAGCTCTCTCACAGGGGTGCTGTGAGTCTACAATATGACACCAGAGAGGAGAAAATTACGCGTTCTTGTTTTTCATCAATCTAATTGCTTTGGCTTTGTATTAGAAATCATTCCCTCTCTACAGAGACATATAAAGCTTCCAGCAGCTTTATTGACAAAGCAATATGCTGTCTGATACTCTGTGACCTACAGTGATTTCCTCCATCTAAACACATTATGACTGGAAGTTGTTTTTCAAAGTTCAGACACAATTTTTCACACACTGGTAACACTTATGTAATGTGTTTTGTGAAAGGCCCAGATAATGTCCATGAATTATAACAGAGAAAGAGGGGAATTAGATGAGATTATTGAGATTAAAACCACAGCGACTGGTGCTGGCTGTTACAGAGGTAGACTGCTGCAGTTGGAAGCATTCATTTAGATTTGAATATCTGCCACATAAGGCCCACATACCAGTTCTTGCAGGGGCTTTTGGGTAATTAGTGGTAAAATCAATAACCCAAAAGTGCAGTGATATTCATCTGCTGTTCTTTCTGTTTATGAGAGCTCTGGGAGAAAATCACTCAATACAATGGGACATATAAAAGAGTTGTGGAAGAGAATGAAAGAGAAAGGGGATAATAAAGATGAAGAGGTAGAGTTGGCTGATGGCGAAGACCGTTCATACTAATTGGTCAAAAATAACAGTTAGTTCATTGTATTGTCTGCTGCTGGCTGCAATCGCTTTACCTTGATCACACAGTTTGAATGAAAGATCTTCTCACTTTGGAATATACTTCTCTGATGTGTAACATCAAAAAGAGAAGCAATAAAAAAGATATTGCCAAAGCTAAGTGTTTGGTATTCATGTGGCAGCGATGGCTCACCGACAGTCACAAAAAGGCTGAGATACACTGAGCTAATCCTGTTTTTGTGCGTCGCTCGGAGGGCCTTGCAGCTCAGTGCCAGAGCATGTCGACAACAAAACAAGAATTGTATCATCAGAAGCGAACCAAGGTTGCTGCTTTCCGCCTGATGTGTAATCACAAGCAGGCTTGTCCAGTGGAGCGTCTGGCTCTAGGTGTGATGCTCTGTATCTGTCTGGCCCTGCATGCACCCCACTGTATTAAAGCCTATGCTCTCTCTTTATCTGCCTTGTCAAAGAGGCCTGTTTGTTTTAGATGATCCCTGTGGGTGGTGGTGTTCGAGTCCTTGAAGATGGTAGACTGCTGTAGACCTAAAGACTGTAGGAGTGTAGTGAGTACATGACAGCAGTAAAAAACAAAACATGTTCAATACAAGCAGGGAAAGTTCTTCTTGTGTCTCTGTAGTTGTTACCATGCCTGCACAGTTTACATTAGCGGTAGTCTCACCTCAGGTATTTTGCAGTTCAAGCTTGTGAAATGTAGTATTATAATTCCCACAAGAATCGTCAAAATTACGTGTCAATTACTCCGGCAAATTGCTTTGCGCCTGCATAGCACGACGAGGCATTCAAAAATGATGACGGCCCCAATCTTGGTTTGCAGAATGAAGCCACTATTTTGCTTCAGTTATTGGTTTGTATGTTTGTGCAGAATCAGAAATACTTCATTGATTCTCGGGAGGAAATTGGGACATTACAGTAACAGTAAGTAACACGTAATCTATGCACACAATGCTACAATATACTGTATAACACAGTATACATAGGGAAATATAAGTAAATAATAAAAATAAGAAATGAGAATATAAGAAATATGTTTAAATATTTACAATAAAGACATATAATATATAAATGAACCACAGTGCAAATAAATAAATTCAAAATGCTGAGATTAGGATCTGTTAAATATGTTAAATATAAATACTAGAATGGTATAAATATGAATTAAATGTAAAGTACAGTGTACTTGTACAGTGTAAATCCAGTATTAATGGGTATTGCACAGTTGAATTATTGTGTTATGGGGTAGTAGCAGCTGACAGGTGAAATAAGTCCAGGTCCAGTCTATTATAAATCCTCCATCTATTATCAACCGCTTACCCTTAGGGGTCGCGGGGAGGCTGGAGCCGATCCCACCTGGCATAGGGCGAAGGCAGGGTACACCCTGGACAGGTCGCCAGTTCATCGCAGGGCACCTAGAGACAGACAACAATACACGTTAAGGAGGAAACATCCACACCTACGGAGCAATTTAGAGTGATCAATTAACCTGAACAGCATGTCTTTGGACGGTGGGAGGAAGCCGGAGTACCCGGAGAGAACCCACGCACACGGGGAGAACATGCAAACTCCACACAAAAGCCCAAGCGAACGAACCTCAACCCTCTTCTACACCCAACCCCCCCCTCACCCCCAGCATATAAAATCTATTTCTTTTTTTCCCCCTTAACAATACATTTAAGGAGGAAACATCCAACGGAGTACTTGAAGTTAACCTACATCAGTTGGCAGTCAGAAACTTTCCACCTCAGATGGATTGAAATATGTTAGGGCTGTCAACTGATTAAAATATTGAATCGCTATTAATTGCATGATTGTTCACAGTTAATCATGATTAATCACAAATTAATTGCACATTTATCTGTTCAAAATGTACCTTAAAGGAAAATTTGTCAAGTATTTAATACTCTTATCAACATGGGAGTGGACAAATATGCGGCTTGATGTAAATGTATGTAAATATATTTATTATTGGAAATCAGTTAACACAAAATAATAACAAATGTTGTCCAGAAACTCTCACAGGTCCTGCATTTAACATAAAAAATATGCTCAGATCATGGTAAACTGCAGCCCAACAGGCAACAACAGCTGTCAGTGTGTCAGTATGCTGACTTTACTATGACTTGCCCCAAACTGCATGTGATCATCATAAAGTGGTCATGTCTGTAAAGAGGAGATGGGTGATCGTTGTAAGTCGTGTTAATGCCTTAAAGAAATTAGTGGCATTAAAACGAATTTGCATTAACTTGTTATTATCACGTTTACTTTGACATCTTGTTTGTTGATTAATGAATTACAGTGTCAAGTTTGCAGCTCATGATGCACTCTGTGCATGTTTCTGTTTACAGCTTTCGGACCAGCAAGGGCATCGGCTACTCTGCACATTTTGTTGGTAACTGCCTGATCGTGACATCACTCAAGTCTAAAGGAAAAGGCTTCCAGCACTGTGTGAAGTATGATTTTCAGCCCAGGAAGGTAAGGGCAGCTTTGGCTTTTCATCATGTCTTCCAGCTCTTATAAAACGTATAATTGTCATTTACAATTAAGAAACAAAGGACCATCAAGATAAACGTAGCAGCTACTTTAAGTATACGTTGAGTATACAGTATACAAATTGAATTATACCAGCCATAGAATGCCAGAATTGCACATACTTGTGCCCTTAGAAAGTGCAAGGCTCTGTATTTTACTTGAAGAACAAGAAATGACACTGCTGTGTTAAAACACCCTGCAGTTTTAGCTACTCTTACCTCTAACTCCCTCCCCACCACCTGCTCTTTTATTGGCACGACAATGTTGTATGTCTGCACACATACCTGGAGTGTTTAACACCCTCAGAGGAGTCTTCCAGGTATAATTGGATGTAAATGCAGATGAGAAAATGAAACTTAATTTAGCACGGAGTGTTAGTGTAGCGTTGCTGTCCCTGTAGAGAAGGAGAACCGGCTCAAAGCATGTGTCAAACAATTAGAGCCTTCACATAACACCTGGGAACGCGTTCATCCCATTCCTACTGCCACGGTGCAGGTGTCGTTTTGTAGAGGCTCTTTGAAGATAAAACGTTGAATTAAGTTTTTAATTGATTTTGGGCTCAGACATCTGCGGATGTAAATTATATGTGGGCAGCTTGCACTCTTCACCTCAGTCATGAATCTTCTTTTAAGTGTCCTTAGCTTTGTGTGTAATACCATTAGACTGCTCACAGTGCCCTTCATGGGTCAAACTAAAAAGAGGACAACTTATTATACCTCTTGATTATTTATTTTATCTTCATCTTTTATCTCCCAAGCGCACAAATAATTTTACAATTCCACTTTCATTTATTTCAACCAAACAAACAATATTCTTTACTGTAATGCTATTTCTCACTTCAAAATGTTTCAAAACATCTTCATTACTGTTTAGCTTTAAAATTGTTTGCTCCAGCTGTGGGCGGTGCTGGTATTTCCTCAACTATTTTCTAAAACATTTAGGAAAAAACAACAGACAATATTATTCTATTTATCTCCTGCCTAGTTTACCATTATTGAATTTATAAAACTACAGCTATCAAACTATTGTTATTTTCCTCTACCCTAAATCTTCAATCTAAACACCAGACCGATTACCTCCTCATATACTACTTCAAAAAGTACGTTTTATAAAAAACTTGTATTTATCATATTTCTCCAACCTCCAACTACAGCTTTAAAACAAACAGCATTTTCCCCCATAAAACTTTAAAAAAATTTTAACTGAAAAGTTAATCTGCGAGCTCTTACCTTCTAGTCGTTGTGTACGTTTATCAGCACAGCTTTTATGCTGCTAGGCTGATCTAGGACTGAAACAAGAGCTCAAGGTATTCTTTTGTTTTTGTCAAGTAAAAGAGCATCAGTGGTGAACCGTTTCTTGTGTGTACTAATTTGATTTTCTTTGTTAAACGCTCACCAATAAAACCTATAATGTAGTATAATTAAATCGTTATTTAGATCAAAGTAACATTGTTATACATGTCGTCTGCATCACCTCTATACAAAACCCCATTTCGTTTCTAAGCAGTCCAGTATAATGGTCCTGTCTCTCTTAGTGCTCCACCTCATTTATTCTTTTTCATTTACTATCTAGCAAATCCTAAGTTTGACCTCTCCCTCCGTTTTCACCTTTACTATTCACAAGCAAAATTATCTAGAGATAAAAACCTTCATCAATGTTAAACAAAAACTACAGTGGCTCAACTGCTCATCAGCAACACAGAGTGTAGATAAATCCTTGAAAAAAAAACTTAAAAAAAATCACTCAGCACAAAGACTGAAATAAATAAAACTACAGGTTCTCTTTAAATGAATTATCTGTAACAGTACTTTAAATAGTAAAAAAAATAAATTAAATTAATAAAACCAATTATAAAAAATTGTTACTCTTAAAACTTCAACTCTAAGCAAAACTAATATATAAGTTGAACGGCTGCAATCATTCAATATTAATTGAATTTATAATCATTTTCATAGTAATTGCAATAACACAAATTAATTCACTTTTTATTTTTCAATGTATCTTAAAGATATCAATATTTTTACTATTATCACATGAGGGGCAAATCCTTGTTTTATGTATACTTTATTTATTATTTTATCAGTTAACACAAAACAATAAATTTTCCAGAAACCCTCACAGGTTCTACATTTAGCATAAAAAATAATCTGCTCAAATCATAACATCAAACTGCACCCAACAGCAACAACAGCTGTCAGTGTGCAGTGTGCTACTTACCATATTTCCTCCAACTCATTATTAACAAAAGGGCATGTCTGTTAAGGGGAGACTGGTGGGTACCCAGAGAACCCATTTTCAGGCCAAGGGACCGCTTTGAAAATGGTCAATCAAGTTAGGAGTGTTATTTGGGCTCTTTCCCAAACAGCTAGTATGACATGATTTTCTAGTTTGACAGCCCAAGTTATAAGTTATTATAATGAATTATGTTTTCTTCTGCAGTTGTTGACTGTAAGAATCACTTGAGGACAAATCGGTCACAGTTTTGTTTTTCCTGTATCATTAAATCTGCCCACAAGAAGAGCTTTCTGTTTATAGTAAATATGAAAATAGAAGTCCATTCATGTTTCCCTCTCTTAACATACTCTTTTTTCATTGTTTCTTTAATGTGATTTTTGTACCCATGTGACATTATATGTTATGAAGTCTCTAGCTGAAGACTTGACTGGACCAGCTGTAGTTAGTGCTTCATCCCTGAATAACTACAGCCAGTGAGAAATGAGTTGTCTTGCCTCCTCTTAGTCTTTTCTCTGATCTATTATTCACTATGTTCCACTGCGGATTTCAGAACATTAGGTAACAAACCTCACGGCTGTTGCTTTCTAGTATCGTGGAAGTCCACCTGACATTGAAGAGCTGATCAGAAATGTTGGTGATGTTTCTCAATAAACCAAACTCAATTGTAGTTTTAATTAAGTGTAGTCAAAGTGTAAAGATGCTCTTTGACCCACTTAAAGCAGCAGTGGGTAGAAATGGAGCAAATATGATGAAAATGGTCACTGTATCCTGACAGTAGTACATGAGACAGGTACTCTGAGACAAATCATCTTCCTCTGTGTCCGCCGGTGCTCCTAATGGCATCTGCAAGATGTCACAGACCGAAGGAAAAAAAACAATCAGAGTCGAGCTGGAGCCTGCCGTCTCTGAGCAGTAGGCATTACAGTGACGGAATATTGATTTATATTTGATCCGCGCTGCCTAGTTTGACCATTTGATCAGAGTTGGTGAGTGATTGTCAGCTGCCTCCACTGAATGAGCAGTCAATAGGAACGCTCTCTCGGAAATGACCTGTGATTGGCCAAAGTCTCCTGTCAAGGGCTAGATTTTTAAAACTATAAACAGAGCCATGAGGAGGTGAAGCCTAGGTTTCTCTCAGAGCACTTGAATTACAATATGATGAAAGGTTATTCTTGAATTTTTGCCCAATGATGTCAAAAGCATTCTGCCTACTGCACCTTTAAGTGTAGTCAAATGAGTTAAGTGTGAAGATGGTTGACCTGTTTTATAGCTCACTTTTTAAATCTTTCCAATGTGACTCTCTTCTCCCTCTCAGTGGTACATGATCAGTATAGTCCACATCTACAGCCGCTGGCGGAACAGTGAAATCAGATGCTACGTTAACGGACAGCTCGTTTCTTATGGAGACATGGCGTGGCACGTCAACACAAATGATGTAAGCAGTCTTCCTGTTACTCCTCCTCTCTACGGTCCCCTTTTTCCCTTGGCCGTGATGTTCACGCTGACTGATTCTGCCACATCGACTCCTCGCATAGCTGGAAGTGGTGACATGCATACATCTTCAGTTGTGCTCATTGGGCAAAATGAGTTTTACCACATCAACATGGATTTCTCTCAGATATACGACTGGCATTTCAGTCTTAATGTGAATATGCATTTATCACAGGGTTGTTCTGCAGTAGAGGCTGGAAGATCAAACATTTGGAGAGCAGATTTATGTGTGGAGTGAAAAATGGCTAAATGTCAGGAGCTACTGTATATATGTGTTCATAGATCGTAAATATCAGCAAACAGAAGCATTCTCATTTAAAATTTATGACATTCAATGATATTTGCATGTTTGAATGACTCTAAGCCTAAATTAAACCTGTTGTCACACACATAGCTCTTCAGGCCAGAAAAAGCAATTTGCACTCACAGAGATGGGACACATTTCCAAAGGTGTGCATCACACTGTAGCTGTACAGTATATATTCGAGGAAAGATTGCGCAAATGACAGGTTGAGATATCAGTGCAGTTCATGAAATATTCCACCACATTAACTAAAGCTGCCTTAACCTGTGATGGATAGTTTTTATGAAGAAACGGTGCTACACCTCGAAGAAGAAAGGTGGGATTATTCTGATGGCTGCAGAACCAGCTACATCACAGATAAATCATACACAGACACAGCAAGGTAATAGTTTAGGATACAACCACATCGAAGTACCAAGTAGGGAAATATTCCACACTCCTTCAGTTTAACATTTCCCTCAATTGGGATTATTAATCAACAATCCCTGCTGTCTTCTCATATGAGAATAAGGTCACATACCAGGTGATTTGCACAGACAATACTGTAAGCTGATACAGTGCGACATGCAGAGAGATATTTTGAGAAAAAAAATGTATTAACTATATAATTTTTGTTTCTCTTCATCTATTCATTCTCTACTATTGAGGCTCTGATGTTAAAACCTAAAAGTTCCCATTTTCAGATATTTTTCTACCATAGGCTGCGTATACACTACACACTCACTATGTATACTATCGTTCAATATACTCTGTTGTGTGATTATCTGTCTTTCGGGATGCACTGAGCAATAATTTACATCATCACCACTGTGGGACAAATAAAGGAATATCTTATCTTATCTTATCTTATCACACTTTACAACACCTGGAGAGCTGCAGAGCTGTCCGGCATCACTACTGCATTGCATTGTGGGATATTTATGCCGCCGTGGTGTCCAGCCTTTGCATACTGTAATATTTCACTGGAACTAGTATGCAGTTTGCATACTATTGGTTTCATACTAAGGTTTTGACATGCTAAAAAATCTCACATGCTGTTTTAGTGTACTAAATAGTTTGCGTAGTGTTAGCGTGTCCTTTGCTTATACTCAGGTAAAGAACATATAGATTGTTGTCATCCTTATGCACTTGCAAATTGAAGAAGTAGGACTGTAGATGAAAATCTCGTTAAGTGTTTCACATATTTTAGCTTAGTTAGCATGTGTATGTGTGGGAATGCCCCACGTTACGATATTATCACGATACTTAAGTCATGATACAATCTTATTTTAAACATTTTGCAATAGGGTGTTTTGCCCTATGTGTATTGCATTCTTTCAACTGCAAATTGTGCGCTTGTCAACACTTGTTTTATCTAATAAGATGCAGTTTTCACTCAGAGTTCATCTCAGAGTTTTCATCCGCTAATCTTGAGGTCAGAGGTAAAAATGGTCATGCCAGATTTAACCTTGGAGCGTTATTTAGCATTCTTTCAGACGAGTTAGTATGACAGGGTTGGCACCAGTGGCTTTCTTATGTTTTCTAGTTTAATATGGTACCATTATCTTCACTCTAGCTTTAAGAAAGAATGGTGGTTGGGCCATCAGATTAAGAGGTTAATAGTTGATATGATAAAGATTGATACTTGACATCTGCTTAGTGATATAAATATTGCCATGCAAAATATTGTGATACTATGCTGTATCCATTTGTTTCCCATTAGTGAGGTGTATTTTGTTCAGAATACAGGTAACTCACACATAAATCAGACTGGAAGGGCTTTTCTAACAGGGTTAAATACAAGACAAGATTGATCCAGATTTTGTACCACTTCATACTGCCTTCATACACACTGTTTCTTCAGTTGTTAATTAGCTGCTGCTGTTGTAAGTTATCCTTCAATGTGATCCTGATTGCAATCACAGCACGTATTCTCTCTATCCCAGCGGTTATATTGAGGTACATTGAGGTTTTTGTAAATCAGGGACATTGTTTTCCTCGTTCCTGAAGGAAATTGTCAATGTTGACATTCAAACAGCTCAGTGGGTGATAGTTATATTGAAAATAAAATTTCTAGGACAAAATATAAGGACAATCTAATGCTGCATTTCCTTTTTGCCCTCTACCTAATTCAGCAGCTGTGTGTGAATATTAGATGTATTTTTTTCTTTCAGTCCTATAAAATGATGTAGCCTTTTCTTTCTCCGTCTCCTCTTCTTGCAGAGTTATGATAAGTGCTTCCTCGGTTCCTCAGAGACTGCAGATGCAAACAGAGTCTTCTGTGGGCAGCTAGGAGCCGTCTACGTGTTCAGCGAAGCCCTCAATCCCGCGCAGATATTTGCAATTCATCAGCTAGGACCAGGCTATAAGGTATGTACTTGAGGGTGACTAAATTAGATTACATGTAAGCAGTCGGCATCACCTTATCAATCTGTGAAATCAATGCCTGCTGCTGCCCCGCCACAGTCCTTTTGCCATGATGTGCCTCCGTCCCGGGAGCGATGCTTTTCCTCCCAGATAAACGGATGCATAAATTACCTACTTGTGGGAAATAATGGCACAATACAGCGAGGGGAGCAGCCGGCCCTCTGAGGGGATAGAGTCCTGAGCCGACTTATATCAGCTGCAGCAGGTGTAGCGCTCCCTAGCTCTACGACAAAGACTAAAAGACTGTGAATATAGAAAGATGCTGACCTACCCAGAGGGGGATTCAGCTGTGAATTTTAATCGCATGCTGACAAAATATTTAGTTTGCACATTTTTAAAATTTAAATTATAGTTTTTCTTTATTTATTTTATTTACTCTTTATCCGTAAATGTTCCACTCCTGGTGAGAGAGATGCAGAGTGTGCCCTTGGGTTATTCTCAGACACTGCTCTCTCTCACTCGCATGTCTCACTTTTCCTGACGCTCACAAAGTGCTGCTGTTCCTTCGTCACTGTCTTAAGCTCTGCACTCTGTCATAAAAGGAGGAATGACAAATCAGCTTTGAACACAGGATGTGTCCCAGACTATTTACAATATCTTTGTCCATTTTACATCAGCTCTGTTTGCTTTCTTGCTGCTTTTAAGTCTGTTTTTTTTATTTCAAGAAGGAATATTAGTCATTCTATAACCTACAGTGTTGAGGGATTGTGAGACGGATGTTTGTGAATTCAGTCAGCTCTATGAACGCCTGGAGAGTCCCCTGAGGAACCATTGTTTGGTCTTTTTGCTAATGGCAGGCGACTTGTCGTTTACCTCTTTAATTGTGGTTCCAGACCTTCTATTAGAGAGGTAACACACAGCAGAGCAATCCTCCAGATTTCTCCAAATAATGAAGAGCATGTCCCGGGGAGACAATTACCAGCAATTGATGAAGCTGTGAATGGTGTTGGTAATGGTGAGTGTGACAGAGGCGGCCAGGTGAGCTGGGGAGGAAGGTCAGAGAGTTGTCAGGCCCACTGATTGGTTCGTTGTAATGGGAGTGCTGTCCAGGCGACGAGAGGCCTGTCTGCTTTAATTGAGGACTGCCAGGAAGAGCAGCAGCTTCATCTGCTACAGTGTGAACTGTACATTATATCGGTTTTAACTCTGCTCTGCTCCACAGCTAGAGAAAGAAAAAACATGTGAGCTGATATATGATCTAGTTTCTGTTCCACGGTCCTCTCATCCATGTTTGATGTTTGCCGCTTTCTCTTGCTCACGCAGTGTATTGAATGTAACTGTAACTTGTGTGGCTAGTTGAAATGCAGAGATCATTGCTGCCTGGGGTTACCGTTTCTACCGCACATTATGATTAATGGCTGATAATCTTGACAGACTTGTTAGTAGAATCTGTTCCCTGGGCTCTTTTTGTATCGCTGTATGGAAATTGCACCCTGACCTGAGATGGGCCCATTTAAAGTGCCAACAACTTTTGCTCTATATTGCCTGACTGACTTTAAACATTCCCAGCAGTTCGGAGATGACATCAAGGGACAGTGTTGGCTCTGACAGAAGCTGACTGTCATATCGGACTGTCATTCATCACTGCTGTTTTAGTTTTGGTGAAAGTCGAGGAAAAATGTGGGCTGAAGGATGCATTTAAGGGGATTGCCTCACAATTGTGTGGGTTGTAACTCAGGATGATGAATATACAGTAACTCCCAGTGGAATGTTTATACTGAATCACTACTTATATAAAGTCAATTGAGTAATTATATATATATGCATACTAGTAAATAGTGCTGTACCAAATATAATTTTTTGGGCTTGAAAACTTCGGTAAGAAATGTTCTAAGGTATTGGAAGCTTCGTGGTGTGTGGTCTGACATGTTCTTCTGTCTGCCTCCATCTCTCCTGTTTCACTACCCTGGGGCAGCGCTGCACTACTGCACACACACATGCACCTCTACACACAACTAAAAGCAATATTCGTCTGAGAATAACTAATAATAATTAATGTTGAATATGAATAATGAATAATGCTGTTGGATTATTCCTTATTTCATGGGCTATTTTGAGATTTATACATTATTAATGCTTACTTAAGTACTTACTAATACTTACTAAGCATTTTCTTATTTATTTATTTATTAAACTTTTTTGCCCGGCCACTTCCCAGAGGAGCATAAAGTGAGCAATGGACTTAAATGGATGTTCGAAAAATCCAGCACACAGATTTTGAGATCAATCTCAAAATTTTTCATGACAAGGATCCAAAATCAATGTCCAATAGACCACAGGCCATGGATGTATAAGCCCTGTGTATTGTAATTGTATTGCCCAACGTCTTGGTAAATAGCCTACAAGCAACCTGTGGGTTTGATGCACGTTCATTATGCTGAGGACAATAACTCTGGTTTCAGCTATTAGTTCATTTTACGACTTTTAGGACATAATGATGTAAATGAGGGCTATTTAAGTGTTAGCTGGTGTCAAAAAGGTTTCACTGCTTTGCTTCTATACTATTTGATTTATCTGTTTCCAACTCTGGGAAGTAGCCTGGTCTGGAGCCATAAAGTAACATCCGTCACAGCTTCACTGAACACTAAATATAAGTCATCAAGTTGACTAGTCAAAACAATGAAGCCATGACTTTATGTCCGTCCATATGATGCACTTAGTGCAGTTGTTTCTGTCTCTGCCCTCTATCATCACCACCATATGTGTTCTACATGAGTCAGATTAGCCCATTGAATTTGTGCCAACACTGCTCTGCAGCAGTATGCAGCACAGATTGCTGTAGACGAGACTGAGGAGCTGCACAGCAAAGGGAAGACAAATTTATCTCTGTGTAGCGGCTGGCCACGCAATAATACAATATTGATGCTGAATATTATACGACACACTCACAGATGTAAAAACAAATGCAAATACTATTCAGGCTGACATACCTGCAAATGTAGGCTCATTTGTAGTAAACAGGAGCAACAGCTTAGTCTCATGAACAATTGAAGACATATAATACCACCAGTAGACAATGTTACATGTTGTTTGATGTTGTTTTCATCTGCATCAGAATACGTGTTTTGGTAGACAATCATTGGATACATGATGAGGAAGTAAGTGCAGTCATGAGACAATCACAATACTAAACAATAACAATAATTTCCCTGGATCTGCATCTGCAACTAAAGCTCGACACTTCTCCGTGGCAGTTAAATGTTAAACACTGAATCAATACTGAGAAAACCTTGCCTTCTAAAAACCATCTGTTTTTATATTATGAATTCATTGGAAATGAATGATGGCATTGTTGAATTGCTCAATGCGTAGTCATTAGGGATGTGTATTGGCAAGAATCTGGTGATACGACATGTATCATGATACTGGGGTAATGGCTCAATATATTGTAATTTTTTTTTTTAATTTAAAGAAAATTCTCATAATATAAAGGGCACGCCAGAAATACACCATTTCACAATAGCCAAAAATAACACATTTATACAGCATTCAAAAAATTGATTGATTTTTGTCCCAAACTGCATGTGATTATCACAAAGTGGGCATCTCTGTAAAGGGGAGACTTGTGGGTTCCCATTGAACCCATTTTCATTCACATCTTGAGGTCAGAGGTCAAGGGACCCCTTCGAAAATGGCCATTCCAGTTTTTCCTCACCAAAATTTTGTGCAAGTTTGGAGTGTTATTTAACCTCCTTCGCGACCAGTCAGTATGACATGTTTGGTACCTGTTAGCTTTTCTAGTTTCATAAACTTTAAAACCAGATACAGTGTTTTAGAAAGTCAATCAAACAACATAATATCATAACACTTGTGTATAGATATGTTCTTACAGCCTGAGTGGTCGAGTGCAGGTACTGTAGCATAGTGTGTCCTCAGGTTGCCAAGTGTCTGCCTGTTTCTTGTAGGGAGTTTTGGGGATGCCCCTGGTCAATGACAGCCTTTGGCTCTGGGAGAGGAAGGAGGCATCTGTGCTCTAATTCTTTTATATGACCGACTGGCCTGTGGGATGATGCTGTCATGCTACAGGGTTTGTCACTGTGGCCACAACCCGTGAGATCATTATTTTCACGCTGCGGCAGGGCTCACACTAAAGTGCGGGGCGCTGGAGCTTGTTATTTCTTGTCACTTGGGTTTCATGAGTAGGGCCTTTAGAAGTATGTTAGAGACTACGTGATGAGACGCATGTCGGCTGCTGTGTGGACTTGATCATAGCAGATGAGCAGAATACCTCTTATGCCTTTTTTTTTCTCATCTGACTGAAATGAGGTATGCCATTAAATGTGGCTCAACTCTCACTTTCTGCAACTTTCCTGTAAAACTCTTGCTGGAATAATGCTGCCAGGCAACAGATGTAGCGCCAGCAAAAATACATGGATTTGACCAATATCATTTTGAAAAAGGATCAACTTGCCCAAAGTAAAATCTGAAACCCAGAGGATTATAGGATCAGAAAACTTACCATGTTAAGATTTAAAATGGCTTTTATACAGGCAGATCTAAATTTAGTGTTGTACAGGTATAGTATAGTAGTATAGTAGTTCAACATTATACAGTATGTCACATAAAAGTGGTACATTTATCTGATCATAAATCAGAAATAAACATGAATGTATGAATGAATTAATTGATTAGTTAAAATAAACTGTTAAACAGTATAAGGAATTAGGACATTATGATGGAAGTATGATGGCCATTCTCATGCTCTATTATGTCTCATAAGTTGGTGCAGCAATATTTGGGTAGATACCATTTGTTTCACAGATTTGGTTAAATTTAACCATTTTCCAGAATTAATAAAAATGATCAAAAATCCCTCCAGAATACCACAAATAAGACACCAAGACCTTGCAGAACATAGAAAAAGACATACTGTGATTTGGTTTTAAAAACTTTTGACATTTGGAGATTTTTTTCTGCGATTACATGGTGAGCACTTGTGTTATGGAAGCTGATCAGAAACCATCTTATTGTCAGTCTGCCTAGGAAAGCCATCCATCCTCTGGATGCTCCAGGTCTCTAGTTTGTGGCTGTAAAGTTTCATGAGGCTGTGATTATCCTAGAGGTCACCACAGGTCAAATTTCATAAAATGGTCTCACTTACTGTGGGGACTGACATCATCACACATGAATACAGTTACGCTCATTGGATCCACGATAGTCTCAGCTTTACAGTGATATCTAATTTATGTAAATCCAAGACTGTTTAGGGACTCCAATATGTAGAAATACACATTTATACTGCATTGAAAAAAGACTCTATTGTTTTTGCTCCAAACTGCATGTGATTATCATTAAGTGGGCATGTCTGTAAAGAGGAGACTCGTGGGTACCCTTAGAACCCATTTCCATCCATATATCTTGATGTCAGAGCTCAAGGGACCCCTTTGAAAATGGCCATGCCGGTTATTCCCTGCTTGGATTTAGCTCAGCTTTGGAGTGTTATTTAACCTCCTTCCCAACAAGCTAGAATGGCATGGTTAGTACCAATGGATTCCTTGGGTTTTCTAGTTTCATATGATATACGGTCCCCCCAGCTGTAAAACTGAACCTGTTACAGCCTCTGAAGATAAAAAAGTTGGTCACGGCTGCCCGTGATCCCGCAGGTCTCGGAGTAAACATGTATTATGTTGTGTATTTCCTCTAACGCTTCCCACCTACTTAAAATCTTGGACTTAATGGGCACCCAGAGTTGAATGCACAATCACTGTAGAACTGACAACCTGAGTCAGCTCACATTTTTATCCATTTACTCCTTTACAGAAAACAAGCAACCCAGATTTAGATGCCTGTCAGGCAGGTGCACGATCTCTGTTTGCTTGTGTTGCAGACTGTATTTATCTTCAGTCCCTCAAGGACGAGACAGTTGTTTCCTCACTGTTACTTCAGCTTTCTGTCTCTTTATCTCATCACTATCCGCCCGCTGTTCACGAGTCAGAGAGGGAAGGAAAACACTTCTCTCATTCATTAATAATTCAACCCTCCTGATTGGAGGACTTGATTTCGTTATTAAGCATATTATATTCTCTATTCACACTGCATTGGCAGATTAATACAGCTCATCTGTCAACAGCTAATTGATTGAGTAAATTCATTCTAGCCGTTATTGATCAGCTATTTGTTATTATGTCCGTCATAATGGATGTGTTACTGAGATGATGTAACCACCAGCTCTTTTTACTCAGCCATCAAATGGCTTAAGACACAATGCAGTTTCCAGATGCATATGACACATTAAAAACATATAAGTCACTGAGTCATAAATCATCATACAAATCATTAAGTCACCAGTGTGATTTTGTTCATTTATTCATGAGAATGAAAAAGCATCAGAACAGCTCATATAGACTTTCCACAAGGTCTCTAGACTTATCTCAGCTCGGTAAAATTTTGTTGTTGTTCTCTCTCGGGCATTTGGGCTGAAATTCAATAAATAAATCCAATAAATAAATACTGAGTCTATATTGTGATCTCAGAAAGTATTTGCACAATGTTTTGTCTCAGATTGTGATTACTTTGGATGTGAAGTGACACAGTAACTCGATGCTAAATTGCAGACTGCCAGCTTTAATCTGATGGTGTTTTTCAGCCGTACTGAATAAATGTATTTACTCCTTTTCCATGAGTGCAAAGCATATTTGAACAGATTAAACCTCAAGAAAGTTAAATAGAAAGAAACCTACAGTATGCATTGGTAAACATCTGAATGTGTGGTAAGTAAACGACTGCAGTTATGGCACACTCTCTGTGTAGCCTTTCTTCATGAGGACTCAGCAGGGACTGTGCTTGCTCCAGAACAGGCAGTTAGAGTAAAAGGCTGGGTTAGATTAGTGCAGGTAAACAATCACCTGATGTACCAAAGCAGCTCTGATCCATCTCATCAGCCCCTGTTCCTCTTAATCATTGTCCCCTGAAGTGTGTCACCAAACACTGAGCCTCATTCACCAATAAAGGGTTTTTCTTAAATTTGTCCTTAGAAATGTCTGTCAGATTCACAACATGTTCTTAAGCTGCAGATTTATTCATACTTGTGTTCTTATAATGTTGAATCCCATTTCCTGTAAGCTGAAGGCCTGTGCCAGTTGATCCTAATTAGCGTAGGTAAACGCCCTGCCAACCCCCATAAAAGGACATGAGACTGCAGGATGGTGTGCACACAGATTAAAAAGAGAGTATTAAGTCAAGAATAGCCAAAGGAAAGTCTAAAGACGGTGGCACACCAACCAAAGTTTATATTATTTGCTAATCCGCAAACCAATAATCAAATATAAGTGACGATAAATGATGCTGAAACAGACAATGTGTGTGAACATTAACGTATTGTTCTCTCATAGATCCATGCATTACCTACCATGTGGAGGTATGGTGAAACCCCTACAAAACACTAATCATATCTTCACCCTACAGAAGAGAGCTAGAGTATTTGTAATCAATGGGATTATTACAAACTAACCAGTTATTAACGTACATGTTTTAAAAGTCTGTGAGCTAGTCGATCTTAAAACTACAAAGATAAAATAGCACAAAATAATCTGCTTCCTGACTGTATACAGAACTTATTGGAAATGAGAGAGACAGGTTGACTATAGGGGAGTAGGTATGTTTAAAAATTACAAATATGTAAGAATACACAATAACCAGTTATTTTGCACAATGTGTGTAGATACTGTTCTGACCTAAGAACAAATCCCAAACTAGAATGGCACTCAGAGAGCGCAGACCTCCGCCAATGTGCCCCAATACGACTGGATGTAGCGGAGCATCGTAAAACACTTCATTCAAACTAAACAAAATAAAAATCACCTAAACCGTAATCGTTACTCTTTCCAACCATCACCAACATGCTTTGTGCTTTGGTCGAACTCAGCTCTAACTTCACAGAGTTCGATGTGTTAATATGGCGACTCTACAGTTGTTGTTGAGGATCGTATTGTAAAGGGCCGAGTGTCAGACTCTAAAGCCCAACGGCAGAATTGGGATTTTTGATTTTGAGCTATACAAATAAAATTGACATGACTTGAATGTTCCAACAGAGATAAAAATGTAGATAAACATTCAAAATTTAACAAAATGAAACCAATCAAAAAGACTTACAACATATACATACATAAAATAAAAAATAAAATGTTATTATTACATTTAAATCTCATTTATTGGAAATGTAATTATAGTTCCTGCTTTTTTATTCTTGAATGACACTTTTAACAAAATAGCAAAGTAACACCATACTGCAGTTAAATTTCACTATATGCCCTGACTCAAACTTGCTTAGTTGTTAAATGCATTAAGAACAGTTTCCATTACATTAAAGCAAATACACGATTCATTTGTGTCATTGATTGCAGCGTTACAGAATGATAGAGATGAAAATGATAGCTTTTAATCAAAAGAAAAAAGAATTAGCTGTAGTGCACTCGGTGCCAACTAGAAAGAGATCCTGACCTCTAGAAATGTGTGATTACGAATACAAAAAAGGCATCTTGTCATTTTTCATTCTTGAATTAATATTTTTTAATCAAGTCATAATTAAAAGATAACACCCAGAAGATACCGATAGGGTGCTTGTGCAGGAAGGAGCTACTCAATTTATCACTCTCACTCTCTCCCTCTCTCTCTATCCCTTACTTATTCCTCCCATTTAATGTCTCTCATTTTCCTTTTTTCCAGAGCACATTTAAGTTCAAGTCAGAGAGTGATATCCACTTGGCCGAGCATCACAAGCAGGTGTTGTACGACGGCAAGTTGGCCAGCTCCATCGCCTTCACCTATAACGCCAAGGCCACCGATGCTCAGCTCTGCCTGGAGTCCTCGCCTAAAGAAAATGCCTCCATCTTTGTGCACTCACCGCACGCCCTTATGCTACAGGTCGGTCACGTCTCACTGTCCAAGATACAGATTCATTTCTATTGTACTCATTTCAAAATGTCCTTACAACACTGGTTTGTATTATCCTCACAGGATGTAAAAGCCACGGTGACTCACTCCATCCACAGTGCCATCCACTCCATTGGTGGGATCCAGGTGCTTTTCCCACTCTTTGCTCAGCTGGACTACCATCAGCTCAACGACTGCCAGGTGGAACCAACTGTCTGGTGAGAATTAGAAATGTTGTTCCTGTACGAGATCACCGCACTTATTGGAAATCTGAGCTGATGCCTTATAAATTATACACATGAAATTAAAAGCCTTTTTGATCCTTAAGGGGATAAGTTGGGTGTTTTAAAGTGGGGTTTATATGAAGTATTTATCCCTAGTCAATGTATTACCTACAGTAGATGATGGTCAGCTTGGAGAAGCAGACAGGATTGACAGCACAGAAGCAAAGCAATGCACTGCTGTGGACTGGGCCGGCAGCAAAACGCATTTTAGCCACCTAAAGCTGGGCATACACAGTACAATTTTGGCCCATTTCTGGTCCAAATTTTTGAGATGAATGGGTAATTTTAGAGTCAGACCAAATTTAAGCCTGCCTGCGTTGTTTGCCATGTAGTGTACAGGGGGACAGAGGACCAATTTACTCCTCCCGACCAGCCGTCGGACAGTCAGATGATCTTGGTCGGCCGTCCACATGCTGTTGGACAGTTGACGCAGAGACACAGACTGATAACCCAACGTCAGTGCCTTTTTTCCCCCTATTTTTCTTACAGTCAGAGCGTAGCTATCAAGATAACAATGTACAATAGATACAGTGAAACATAGCTAGCTTACCTCCAGTTCTCTCTGCAAAATGGACAACTCATACTGTCCACGTCTTTCGATGTCTCTGAAAAAAATTCAATATCTGTTTAAGGGTATGTTATGTTTAGAGTATTTTCGCCGTTTTACCTTGCTGTCAAACAACCCTTTCTGATGGGGAACTGAAGCCATTGTATCCATCTGCACTCTCGCCAAAGCCACCAGACTTCATTGAAATAACCCATAATTTCACCTCGCAGATCACAGGGGATGCTCTTGTTCTGCAAGGCAAAATTACTGTTTTTTTCAATGGAGTCTGGTGGCTTTGGAGAGAGCACAGATAACGGCGGAAACATAGTAGTTGTTAATTATTATCACTATTTTTGTGGTGTTGTGGTTGCAGGTAGTAAAATCAGAGCACAGGAAGTGACATCTTGGTGATTAAGTCTCTAAAATCCACAATTAGTATGGGTGTCTGTTGGGCAAACAATACGGCGATATATTTTTGCATCATATACTGTATTTTTTCTTATGTACATTGGTCAACATTTACATTGATACCAATGTATCTGTAATAAACCCCTGCCTGTTTATAATAGCAGCCTGCTGCCAAGCTGTAGTCCAGTTTTCCTTATTATCTCTACTCTCTGGTTCAGACTCCTCTCATCCCCGTCATCTGAGCTGGTCAGTCCAAAGCTCCCCCACCGTGCCCTGGATGGAGTCTGAGCTCTGCTCTAATCCGGTGTTAGTTCAGCGACAGCAGTAGCAGATAGACGTGGGAGTGGCCACACAGCAGCACACTGCCTCTGTAGTTTCCTCTCATCTCAGCTCTCTGCCCTAGTAGCATGTCAAGGGTCTTTCCCTCTCGGTGAGTGACTCTCCCCAACGCTCAGCTTGTCCTTGCCTCGGCTTTTGAGTTCTTCTGAAGACTGTGAAGCTGCAGAGTTTAAAGCTTCTGCAGCAATTAACTCTGTTTAATGCTCATGAATCTGCTGTGGCTGTTCTCAACAGCACCCTGGAATAGTGATTTCAAAATCATTCCTTTTAATAAACACCTAATCTCATGTTAATCTGTGCCACATTGAATTTCAAACAGCAGTGATAATCAGTCTGCTTTGCCCGAGAGGAAGGAAGCTGTGCTTGCAGTAAAAGATCTGAGGCTAAACCAAGAGCACACATAGTTGACTGTTCAGGGCTCAACATTAACTTTTAAAAGTGGCTGCCAGGCTGGCAACCAGGCATCAGCTTTTTCTAGTCACCTTGTAATTTGAGTACTGTACTTAATACTATGCAGTTATACACCAGCTTAATAATGAAAATATATGTATAACTGTATGCAGTACATGTCGTGTATATTGCACATGCTTTGCAGTGTAATTTTCCATCCAGCTCAAAGATGCAGGGATGCCTCCCTAGACTTCACGTTTCTTCTTTGTTTTTTTCATTCTGGCTCATCTAGTTCTGTGTCACTTAAACTAAACTTTTTACCTCACAGACAGCCATCTTAATTTGCCTCGCCATTGGCTCTACTGGTTCGTGTCCACATGAGTGTTTTTGGACGTGAGGGATTGCCTCGTTTCCCAGTATTGGACACTGGATTGGCTGCCACTTGGCAAGAGGCACCTGATTGGACAAACTCTTTCACTCGTGGTCTGCTGCTCCAGCTTTCAAACTAGAACCAACATGGCAGCTTATTTGGAAACTTCTTTTGTCGTATATTAGGAAAATAGTTCTCCGAAATGTGTTTCTGAAAAAGTCTGAGGCGAGAAATACGGCATGCAGTTGCATAATCTGTCTTCATTTTTGATTAATAGTGGTTTGTTTAAAAGTTACTGCCGAGCCCTGCTGTCACCCATGTCTGTATGTTTTCCGTGGCTCAATGGATGCTAAGTTGCAGTCAGTAGTGAGAAAAGACCAACTGCAATCTGACCAGATAGACAAACAGACACAGAGCTGAGCAAAGTTCACATTCGATCATATATGAGTTTGTATGCATGCAGTGTATGTGCAGCGTCTATGGGCAAGCCTGCACAGGAGTGATTGTGTCCTTGTTATTGTTGCGCTACAGCGGAGGCCACTAGAGGATGCGAGCAAAAGCCGATTAAGAAGTGCCACCGAGCACCACTGTCACTCAGCCAAAGGCTTCAACTGAAAAGCCCTTCGATAAGGAAAAAAAACGTCTTCAGTGCATCGCCTCGCCCCCTTGAACCCTTTTCCCCAAACGACACACACACACACACACACACACACACACACACACACACACACACACACACACACACACAATGTTAGAACTCACCCCCCGGACCACTCTGTCCCCAGAGAGCCCGACTTTCTTCTGAACTGAAGAGGGATGAAAGTGGGGAGCCACAGTCCCAGCTGATTGTTGACATCCTGTGAAAATGACCTTGTTTTTTTCTCCCTCTGTCACACTGTCTCCTCATGCTGCTGTAGTTTCACCTCCACCTGATCCATTCACCACCTCATGAGTGTGGAAATAGATGGCTATTTTATCCCAGTGTAAGATGTTACGTCTTCTTGTTTTGCAGTGCAACTCTCCTGGCTTTTCTGGTGGAGCTGCTCAAGAGCTCTGTGGCCATGCAGGAGCAGATGTTGGGAGGAAAGGGCTTCTTGGTGATTGGATACCTGCTGGAGAAGGTACAGTAGAGCCTCCAGAATAAATTAAGAGTGTAAAAGAGTGTAGAAGCAAAGACACAAAATTCTGGTGGTTTTTCCTACAACAGCTGCTAGATGGCACTGCGGTAGCACCGCCGCCATTTTGGACTGAATACACCACGTTTGGCCATTCTTGTAGTCATGGATGTATAAAGAGATGTTTTTAGATAAATCAACTTCCCAATACAAACACTTAAATAACCCTCATTTAAATCATTATATCCTAAAAGTTGTAAAATTCACTAATAGCTGATCCAGAATCCAGAGAATTTTCCTCAGCAGAATGAACGTGCATTTGACCCACAGCACTGCAGTGCCCTACGCACTCATATGACATATCTGCCAGCTTCCTGCTAGCTGTATGCAGCTGTAACAATGGAGATATTGGCTGTAATTCGTCACTTTTATTATCTTATAATACGCCCATGGGCTGTATGCTGTAAGCCTGTACTGTGGTGGATGTATAAATGTCTCTGTTCCCAAACAGCAGTCTGTCGGCCTGAAGCTAGCAGTGCTATGAACAGAATTTAACGTAGTTGTAGGGTATTTACTAACATGCAGGACAAAAGCACAGGACACGTTTTATACATCCATGGTCTGCGGTCGATTTTGGAGCTCTTTGACATGAAAAAATTTGCGATTGCTCTCAAAATCTGTGCTGGATTTTTCTAACTTTCATTCATGTCCATTGCTCACTTTATGCAAAAAAGTTATAATAGTATACTTATTTATTTGTTGGGGGCGGCAGTAGCTCAGTCTGTAGGGAGTGGCTGGGAACCGGAGGGTCACCGGTTCAAGTCCCGACATGGACCAAGAACTGAGTGTGAACTGGTAGCTGGAGAGGTGCCAGTTTACCTCTTGGGCACTGCCCGGTGCCCCCGAGCCAGGCCCCCACCCCCCCCCTGCTCAGGGCGCTTGTCAGGAGCAGCCCCATCACTCTGACATCTCTCCATTGTTGCATGTTTGTGCATGTGTGTGTTCGGGTCTGCATGTACCATTTTTAAATTAACCACAAAATGAAAAAATTGAATTTCCCCTTGTGGGACTAATAAAGGACTATCTTCTTCTTCTTCTTCTTCTTATTTACAGTATTTGTATGGTTCAACACAGGCCATTTTGGAAGAGACATTAAATATATGACAATAAAATATGAATAATTTAGTTTTACTTTTCTACGGCACTTTGTAGGCAGACGTTTTACTGGCGTCTGGTAGTCGCTTTCAGTTCAAAATGGCAGAGGCTGATGTTGCAATGGAACAAACAATTGACTTTCACTTCTTTTCAATATACATTCATTGGTACCACATCAGTTCTCAGGAACTTGACATTTCTAAATGAATCAACATTAGAGAGCCCAGTAGTCTGGGTACAGGCTACTCGTCACAACATTTTGTCTCACTTTGAACACTGATTTGAAAAATGAATGTGTCCAATTTTCCTTCTTGAGTGAAATGATGAGTGGGAAATGATACATTGATTTGCAGAGTTTTGACAAGTTTTTCACTTAAAAAGCCCATCTGCTTATGAAACTTCTTTCACCCTCCCCACTATCAAGGTGCCCTTCCATTGCATCTTGAATGAATCTTTGAACTAAACCGAGCTAGAACGCCACAAAACTACTCTCCCAACCCCCCACCCGTTTCTCTCTTTCTGCATCGATCTTTATTTACCCATTTTGTGATGCAGATCTAGCAGCTTGCTGGCCTCCCCAGAGTACTGGCTCTTTTAGAGGACTAAGAAATGATCCACTTTGTCACTCAGTGACTTGCCTGCCTGCTGGCTTCAGCTGCTGTTAACTAACAGCCAGGCAGAGTCGGCACCTGAGAGCTTTTTTCTTGCTTCCTTCCCGCTGCCAGGTTTCACACTACCACATATCACACCATCTGTTCGTGATCTGTTTATGCCACACCTCCCCTTCTCCCAGTGCCTTCATTTATCCCTCTATCCTGCCCTCACCAAGTTCCCGCCTGGGCAGAGAACAGGTGCCAGACAGGAGCAGTGACGATATTTGTCAAAGTGAAATTCACTGCAAAGTCAACCTTCTACAACTTACCCAAATTTTGTTGAAACATTTTTTTTAGATTCAATATCTTGACAGTACAAACATGACTAAGTAGACCAATTCATCACCAATGCTAACATGCTAACCTGCTGCTACAGAAAAGTGTCTACATACAAGGGGATTGACATAACTTTAGAGGAACTAAATTATTTCAACTATTGTTTTTATCATGTTTTAATTTATTAAATAAAATGCATCTAACATTGAAACAACACACACAGCAGACCAAAATAATGGAAACATTTGAAGGAACAGTGTATGTATGTATTTGTATACACAGTGTCTGTTAGCAGCAATGGAATATAATATTCATAACTATGTTTTGAATAGTGTATAATCACTTGAAACCAAGAATCTCTGTGTTTTTGTTAGCTAAGAATGAGCCCTTGAGATGCAAGAGCAAAAGAACATGAGGCAGTTTCGCTTTTTAAAGAATCGATTGATTATCAAAATAGTTGCTGATTAAGTTTTGTCAACATCCACGCCTCTGCTCCTCTGACACATTGTTTTACACACAGTTTGAGAAGAATACATCTACTTTTGACCTGTCATCCACAGTGGGCCTCAGTCTCTGTCATCCTTCCTGCCCACATGAACACCGTCCACTCTAATGTACACTGTCACATAGCTCTTGTGATATTACATATTACATAGCATGCCAAATCCTACACACTGTCCCTTTAAAGACCAACTTTAATGTCAAATTAGAAAATTCAGATGTGACCTCCTCTGTAGGTTACAAACAGTTCTACTGGTCATTCGTATTTATTTATTTATTCATTACTTATTACATTTGGTCATTTTCTCTTGATTGGTACTGCAAAGAGACATTTCATCAACAATTGCCGTAGGGTGTTGCTCTCCATTATGCAGTCAGTATTGGGAAAGATACACACACTTACAGCAGAACAGGCTTGGCGACAATATTGTAACTTAACGTGACTTCGTCCTTCTTCCCACAGTCATCCCGAGTACACATCACCAGGGCCGTATTAGAGCAGTTCCTCTCCTTTGCAAAGTATCTCGACGGTTTGACACACGGAGCACCGCTGCTGAAGCAGCTGTGTGACCACATCCTCTTCAACGCCGCCATCTGGATCCACACCCCTGCCAAGGTGAGCTCTTGCAGGTAACTCAGCACACGAAGAGACAGGTTTATTGCATGTGAGCAGAAGTGGATACATCAGGAACTCTCAACCACAGAAGGTAATCCTCCGCTTCATCATTGCTCCTGTAAAGACGAGAAATGAAACACTTGCCTGTGAAAGGAAATAGGCAAATGTGATTTTTTCATCTTGTCAAGTACATATCACACTGGTGACAGTTTAGGTGAGATTCCCCATGATATCAAGTGTCTGTGTAGGTGGTAATATAACAGAGTAGTGGTGAAATATGATTGCATATTTTTCTGATAGTGCAACTCATATAAATGAGACAAATGCAAAACTATGTTGACTCGGTTGAGTTATTATGAGAACAGTAATGCTGTTTTGTATTTAGGGCCCAAGTGACATTGACCAAACCATTGCCAAGTGTCCGAAGTGTGGAGTATTTCTAAGAAATTTACATAGTCGTGGAGTTCATCACTTGCTCCCACTTCACTTTCTTCAGCTATTTTTTTTTTTTTTTTTTTTTTTTATGTTCCAACAGTTTTTTCCTCCCCCTCCTTTTTAAATAATGACCCATGAAAAAGTGGGATGAGGTATATCAAAGGAGCTGAGTTTGTGTGACAAATACATTTGCCTCAGGAATGCTGCTGGTGGGCCAAGCCATGAATAAATAAAAGGGGGAAATAAATACAAAAGTGTCTGGAGGCTTGCCTGCGACACTCCTCCAAAATAGAGCATGGAGAAAGAGGGAGGAAAAAATGAGAGGTAATGAAGTGGGTTAGAACACTTTTAGCTACAGCAGCACAGAAAGCTGCACTGGCTCTTTCCCTTAGGACACTCCGCAATGTCCACGTTTCCTCTGCCCCTATCCTCGAGCTGCACGGGATACAGAGAGCCGTGCTGCGTGAATGATGGCAGCATACAATATGCATTAATTACACCAGCCCACTGACCTTGACCTCTTAGACAAATAAGATTTTGTAAGTGCATTTTACTCTTCTGTCCTCGTGGAAATTACATTACAACAGTATAGTGTTCACTTATCTCCAGTGTTTAATTTCAGCAGCCTCAAACCACATCACGCTCGCATCGTAACCACACCGCCCGCCGCCTTTCATCATGACTCCTTAATATCCTATAATTTACGACATATGGGAAAAGGCCCTCAGTACTTATAGCAGGGATGACTGTGGTGGGATTAAGGATGCTTGTCAGGTCTGTTGCTAATTACGGAGGACATGCTAATCATTACTGAACAGAGTGGAGCTGCAACAGTTATGAAATTGACTAAGTATGGTATGGTCAGTGACCGTTGCTACTATACACCTGCAAGGGTCATAGTCTCAGCTGCTGCAATCCACTGCAGTAAAATGCCTTTGTTAGTCAAAAGGTTCTGGGAATTCATATGTTTATAATAATGTTCAGTTAAAAATGGTATATTGATAGCTAATTAAACTGTAATTAATAATTAGTTTACTGATAATTGTTTATTCATTATTCATGTTTATTAATTAGTAGTAATGTTAAAATGTATTTTATCATTAGTTTGTATAATATGAAATAATTAGTTTATAAATTATATATTCTATCATAGCTTATAGGAGACAATAACAATTACATTCTGATTACAGTAGTAAACTATTCCTTAAAGCTGCAGTTGGTAGAACTGCAGCAAATATGATTAAAAATATTTTTTTTAAGAGTCACTATATCCTGACAGTACTACATAAGACAAGTAATTAAATTAATTAAATTAAATTAAATTAATTAAAATAGTATATGTACTGTGTGAACAACAGAGTGTAAAACTGAATTTCCCCACTGTGGGACTAATAAAGGAATATCTTCTTCTTCTTCTTAATCTGACTACCATCATGTGCCTCTGTGTCCTCCGGTGCTCCGACAGGCATCTGCAATATTTTACAGACTGGAGGAAAACAACCAATCAGAGCCGAGCTGAAGCCTGCCGTCTCTGAGCAGCTGTCAATCACTCAGAAACTCTGATCAAACGGTCAGACTAGGCAGCGCTGATCAAATATATAATAACCATCCAAATAATGTTCATAGACAGTTTACAAACCAATTATTAACCAGTAACAGTGTTAGAAACATCTGGTCCATTCATCTACAGTATATAGTGTTTTTACAGATGTTCGTAATGGTTTACAAATCTTTTAGTGCAGTGATCATAAACAATTACTTAATATATTGTAATTCATGTAACAACAATAACTGTTAAAATTATAAAAAATTATAACATTACTAATACTATGTAAACAATATTAATTATTTCATTGTTAACAATAAAATAAATGTTAACCAAAGTTTAATTAGCTATGAATTTACCATTTATTCATGATGGTAATTATGAAGTGTTGTAAACTGTGCTCTTAATAACATGACTACATGTATGTGTGTGTTCCCACTGCAGGTCCAGCTCTCTCTGTACACATACCTTTCTGCCGAGTTCATCGGCACGGCAACCATCTACAATACAATTCGTCGAGTGGGCACCGTGCTCCAGCTCATGCATACGCTAAAGTACTACCACTGGGCCGTCAACCCCGCCGACAGCAGCGGCATCACGCCAAAGGGACTTGGTGAGCACATTTAGCATTTGGGTTTTTTTTTTTTTTTTTTTTTGTGGAATATTATTTGATTTGGGATGTTGTTCATCTACAGTATATAATGTTTTTACAAATGTTTTTCAATTTCTGAATGGTTTACAAATGTTTTAGCACAGTGATCATTAACAATTACTTAATATATTATATCAAATGTTCGTAATACTATGTAAACATTATTAATTATTATTTTATTGTTTGTTATTTCAGATTTTTTTCAGCACGCTAAGTATACTTGCCTTTTTTTGCTGTGGAATATGATTTCATATGGGTTGTTGTTTATATATAAACCATTTCCCATCCATATCAAGGCTCGTCCAAGTGAAGCTCAGCGTTTTGGAAAGGAAATGATTGGGAATGAACCAATCACAATCATTGTGTGCAAATGCAAGCCTGCCATCAAAGTGTCTTCCTGAAATGGCAGCGGCTCCCCCACAGTTGAGATGACTCATCTCCACATGGAAGCACTTGCCTGTCAGCCGTTAGGACCGTGGCCATCGCTGGAGATGACAGTGAGGCAGACACGCTGCATCAATACTGTCATCGCGTTAGGGTGCCTGGTGTGGGTGTCAGGCCTCTGAAACCTGGGCCAGTCGTATGACTGGCACCGTCTCTCTGTAAAACAACAGTACGTCACTAAGCAGGCTGGGCTGGAAGGGAAAGTGTCCTTCAACTGTCATTTCCTTTTTGCTCTCCATTATTCTTTTCTAGAACTGCGTTGAGTATATGGGTTGTTTTTATAATGGTACTGAGAGCTCAGTTTATGCTGTTTATGCTCCACCAAGGCCTAATGAAATCTACTCCCTGACAACAGTGGTGTAATCCTTGTCACACAGTGATATGTAATTTATCACAAAAAGGCTTTTTCTTTACTTCCATTGACATTGTTGGCACCACCAGGGTCTGAAATTAGCGTCCATAGAGAATCAGTTCCTGTTGAAAAGCGGTTCCTAGTTGTCCGATTTCTTGGCATATCATGCCTCCGTGACTATCAATTTTTCTGTTTTGATGTTTTTGTCAGTTACGCATACATTAACGCAATGGCATAGGCATGGAGTATCATGTTTCAGTGTGTTTGGGACCGGAGCCATGGTGGAGAGAAAAAAAAGCACTCAAAAGCATGGCGCTACTACTACTAAACCTGAGGGATGCACCATATTTTCCCCTGATAATGATACACTGATAACAACAAATCAGTGTTGAAATCGGCAGGTAGAGAGTTATGCTTGGGCCAGATTGGCCGCCTGAACAGTGCGTGGCAGCTGTGTTACTGAACGGTTGTGTGATTCGTGCGTTCATTGTTCACACCAGCTGCATATTAGCTGTGTTTCTGCAGCGTTTCTGCTGCTGCTCTTTCTACATAGAGTTAGGCTTTCATAATGGCCATTTCATTTCATTATAATTATATATTTCTATTTATTTTAGACAGAGAAAGGTCAAGAAACATGTCTTAATTTGTAAATAATAGTAATAATCCACAATTAAAAACCCCATGCTGTATTCATCCATGGAACCCTGCAAGTCAATGTATGTTCTACAACACTGTCCTGCAAATATTTCAGAATAAAAGCCTCATGTTAACAAAAGGAGTTCTGTCCACAGACAAAACACCTGAGAGCTTTTATTTTGAAATACAAGCAGGAAATGTGTAAAGATAAATCTTTGCTTTTTTCTTGTCTGTGACATTTTCTACATCGAAACTGTAGTAATGTTGCTGATATGATGTCAATAAACTGTAAAACGATCACTTCCACTGTTTGTTGCTGCTGTGAACCGTGTGTCATCGCATTAAAAACAGGCAAGACCTCGAATTTCTTGAAGAGATGCAGCTGACATTCAGCTGATCTGTGCATGTCATGCAGGCAGTGTGGCTGCTCTGTCCTGTTAACATGGACGCTGAAATAAAAAACGCAGTAACGCAGCCCCATGTGCTCTTCACCTGGCCGGTCTGGCCCAGACTTCAGTGACGTTACCTGTTAAAGTCGGTGGGCAGCACAGTCTGGCTTGGCTAAATGACTTAGAAAAAGACTTAGATTGTGGTGCGTTCAAGCTCTGTTCAGTAAAAATGACTTCATCATGATGTGTAAGCTTGTAAAATTAGGTTTTTGGCAAGAAACGTGAAGTACAGTTGTTTAAATAGATAATAGAGAGGGAATAATGACTTGTTTAACTTCATTCAACATTTTTTTTTAATCAAAGCGACTTATTTAAATAAAAATACAATCAGTTATATCCTAATCATTTCAATTGTGTTTTTATGTAAATAACTACTATTGATGACAATAACAAAGTACTGCATACAGTACCCTCCCACCCCCAGAACTAGGGCTCCGGAAGCTACAGTATAATTTGAACACAGGGATTTACCATGCTTATGTTTTTTGCGTAAAATGTATAGAAAATTAAATTACCTCATATCTGAAATGTGCACAGCACAGCGGCAGGTAAATTTCTGAGTGGGAGTCGAAAATAAATACTTGCCTTCAACATTGGCAGGAAGTGTAAAAAGTTAATTTTAGACCGTGAGCACCACTAATAATTAACATCCTATTTATTAACACTGCAAGATGAAATAAAAGCTCACCAGCAGCGTCTGAGTTGTAGCCTATTTATAGGCCATATCCAGGCACTTGGCCTACATTCTTGATCTGCTAGCTGGGAGTGATCCTAATTGGTTTCCTACTAATAGAGGTAGTGACTTCTAGACTGAGGTTAGCTGGGATAATATGGGCAAACATCTGTAAGTTAGGTCAAACTGTGGATCCCTCAATCTAATTTTTTCCTAATTTTAATTTGTTCCTTATCCCATCTACTTACACTGTGCGGTGTCCCTTATCCCTTCTTATGCTGTGCAAGGAAACTTTACAAGAATTATGAAGTGATGAAAGCTCCACCTATCCAGAGCTCATGTTCTAGGACTTCAAGCTATATTTAGCTCGGACATCAGAGGAACTATTGTCATGACTTAATTTTTTACTACGTCCACTATGTCAGACACTTTCGGCAGTTTTTTTGTTGTTGCTGTTGTTTTCACCGCTGTTGAATAATAGATTTGTATGTCAGAATCAGTTGTTTGGGAAATCTGTTTCTGTGTAGCCTCAGGCAGAGCAACATAGCTCTGCTTTTTATGGGAGCAGCACAAAGCCGAGTAGTTTTCTGATTTGTTAGAGTCAGGGAGAGTCAGAGATGTCAACAGGGGTTGTCAGGGTTAATAAAGACATGATGTGCTATCGTGTACATACTGTAGCTCCTGCATTTTATTCACAAGATACAGGAGAGTTCCACAGTAATAATAAGTGCAATTGTTGATATAACAATGCAGACCTGCCACATGGAACGATATGTGCAGATGTCTGGGTTTGGCGCCAAGCTAAGGCAGGGTCTCTGGGTGACTGGCCATGGTCTACTGCCAGAAAACAGCAAATTGCCACCTCTGTGTTATGAGAGGAGCTCAAGAATCTCAGTTCTGATCGTGAGTGAGACCCATGAGATCAGCGGGTTCATTGGTCAGCAATAATGCAGGCACTGCTTTGAACTCACATGGTCAAGAGTGGTGGGCAACCTCCAGGTCTGAGAAGTGAAGCCAATGTGGAAGTGCCTTAAGCTTGTATCCTTGGTAATAGCCAGCAAGGTGTGATTCCTCTGGTTGCAAAATGAAGTCTATGAGAAAATGACTCTACTTCTTAATGTATTATTATTATTGTGAATTTCCCCACTGTGGGACCAATAAAGGAATATCTTATCTTATCTTATCTTATTACCTCAGTAAACATTGTAAACGTTTATGATCTCAATCACTAGTTTCAAGTCTTCGCCAATGCAGTATGATGTTCATTTAGTAAATCATCGTCCCATTTACAGTCAAATGCACTATACAGCAGGGTATACTTTAGGGTGTGGTTACCTTGTGATTGACAGGCTGCTACCATGGCATTGTCTGGTCTGTAGTTGTCTGTGTTTTAGTCTTAAAACTTAAACTTAAACTGAATCCGTCTTGGGGCTCTTCTGTGTGGAGTTTGCATGTTCTCCCTGTGTTAGTGTGGGTTTTCTCCGGGTTCTCCGGCTTCCTCCCACAATCCAAAGACATGCAGTTTAGGTTAATTGATGACTCTAAATTGCCCATAGGTGTGAATGTGAGTATGAATGATTGTCTGTCTCTATGTGCCCTGCGATGGACTGGCGACCTGTCCAGGGTGTACCCCACCTTCGCCCAATGCTAGCTGGGATTGACTATAGCCCCTCTGTGACCACTAACGGGATGAGCAGTTGAAGATGGATGGATGATGTTTGACGCCGAAAAATGTCTTCTTCAGTGCTCCGTTGTACTTAACTCTGCCCTCTCGGGGCGCTGTTTAGCTCACTCGGTAGAGAAGGAGCCCCATGTGCGAAGGCTCAGAGGTCCTTGCTGCAGTGGCCCTGGGTTCGAGTCCTGTCTGGAGCCCTATGCTGTGTGTCATCCCCTCTGTCTCCCACTTTCACTGCTGTTGCTATAAATAAAATGAATAAAAAATCCTCTTCTACCCTCTTGTGTCACTTCTGGTTGGATAAAACCAAGCTTGCAAACAACCAGAAATCAAGATCCAACTTCCAATAATCAAGATGGTAACAGCCAAAAATCAAGATGGTGACTACCAATAATCAAGGAACTTAGGAACAAGGCAGACAGCTCTGACAGACATCTTTTCATAGTTTTCGATTGCAAAGATGTGCACATATACACATATTGGACTTAATCCATCGTTTAACTTTACCCATTGTAGCCATCCTTCAGTGAGCTTTCTAGTCAAGCCTTCCTAAAGGTAGCCCTCTCAAACACAACTGTAAACATAGTGCTGATTGTTGTTGAAGCCTTAGAAGACTGTAATGGCCTGAGAAAATTGCTGAAATCCTCTGGAAGACATATCTCCAAATGGATTGCCTTCCTGCTGTGGATAATTTTCAGAGTGGGGTCTGCTTCCACCGATCTAAGCTTGATTTGGCAGGTCACTTTTTTCCTCCCTGTCCTTCTAAAACTGAGAAATGACCAAACAAAGAGGGACAGAGCCAAGCAGATAATGAAGTGTTCAATTATAAGGACACAGAGAACACATTTAAAATGGAGCTCCTCCAGCTACTCGCTCTGTTTCTGGAAGTGCCTTCTCTTTTCTTTTTTTTTCTCCCCAGGACTTAATAGAGAGTGCTATCAAATTAAAGCCATGTATCATCCAGTTATACACAGAATCACTGCAGGCACTCGCAGACAGATGCCCATCGCTCAATTGCTCCCAGTCAGTGATATGTACCCACAAGCCAGCACATAATCGGTCTCAATCTGTATCATTCCCCCTTTGTCTCTGTCTCTGCCCTGCCTCGGTTTTACTAAATAATGACTAATGAGATGGGCATCAAAGCTGATGGGCCAGTCCCCACGTTCAATTCAAGCTGGTTCTGTCTTGTTCTTTTTACAAGAAATCACCACAGACAGATGTGTGGGTGCTTCAGAGGAATAATCTGAAATCCACTGGAGCAAATGGAGGGTAGATGGTGCATTAGAAAAGTTGTTGCGAGAGAGATGGGGGCTTCATCCATTACATTTTTGTGTTTTTTCCTTTGTGTCTACCTTGTCTGTCTTATGAAATGTTTAGTCATTGCCGTTTAAAGGGACTCTGTGTGAGGATCAGAAATTGTTTAACAGTTACACCTGTGGTCGTTAAATCCCAACATTAGCAGCTAAAACCACAATATCACTATACTGTATATTTCACATGGCTTGGCAGTATTGTTAGCTTACCAAATGCTGATGTTGATGGGTAACTTTTCCTGCTTCAGCCTCCCGACCGTGGTCAGAAGGAACAGGGGAGACACCGTAGTTTTGGTCTCCTGGCTCGGAGTTGATAGCGTTACTCCGGAGTTAACCCCATCACTTCACTCAGCAGCAGGGAAACAAGACATGGGAAACCTCTGTTGGTCTTGAGGCGCTGCAGCAGTTTCTGCACAAACTGCAACTTCTACTGAACGTTCACTTGATATTCTTAAAGCTAAACTAACTCTCTTCTGCTCCGCTGCTCACTCGTTTTCTCACATACTCAACACTACTCTCTCTCTCTCGCTTCATCATTCACTTCCCACATGTACATACAGTCTTCACATTGGCTCTGCTGTTCTTCCACAACACCATTTTTCCCCAACATAAGTCACATTCTTGGAGGAAACCCAGAAAATCTCAGAAGGTCTCATTTTTAGGTTAGGTGGCAACCTGTTCACACTTTGGCAATAAAAACAATTTAAAAACTTACATACAGTCCCTTTTAAAAACAAATACTCCAGATGCTCTAAACAGAGCAGTTTAAGCCGGCACAGCTTATGTTAGTTACTTGAGAAAAATTCTGGAAACCAATTACTGGTGCTGTGATTAAAACAACTTTGTTGCATTTAGAGTATTTTATCAGCCTTCATTTATTTAAAATCATTTAGGGAGTGCAAACACAATTACTCTTGTTTTATATTTAAAGCCTTGCGCAGGACGCATGCTATTGTGTGTACGCTGTGTCTTTATTATCATCAGTTATGCGCCGAAATAAGATTCTAGTATTAATCACGTGGACATAAATAGTTTTTCAATAAACTCGTTCTCCTCGTGCCCTTGGGATGCAGGGAGTAAAGCAATATGTGAATGAGAAACAAGAGCCGTGCGAAGCCGCTGAACATAATTGGTTGTGAATAACTTGGACGCAGTGGCTGCGGCAATAATGTTCTTATCATCCCTTTCACGTCAGGCTCTGTCCCTGTGCTGGGTTTTCCCTCTCTCACTCTATTAATCAGTGTCGGGATGCGGTGGCACTCGCCATCCTCCCGCAACCTCAGGGAGCCTGGCTGTTGGAGCAGAAAGATCGTCAGGTGTCTGCTGCTGTCGTATCTGTCATCGTGGCACTGTCCCCGTTTCAAATGAACATGTGTCCAGCCAAGGTGGAGGCTGTAGTTTATCAGGGCTTAGAGGACAGGGAAGACACTGGGCGAAGTGACCAGTTTTCAGTTACTCTGGTTTGTCTGTCTGTAAATGTAAAAGATGTTGTCAGTATGTTTACACCTGGCTGGTTGCACTGGGTGAATAAGAAATGAATCAATACTGTATGTGCCAGGAGTTGCAGCCAAAATGGAGCCTTTTTGCTGCAGTGAGAGTGCTGCTAATCTCAAGGTATTGTATTGTTCTAAGGTAATGTATGCCATATCCTGTATTTTCTGATGTGTGTGTGTTTGAATGGCTCTGTGAGGTATTGATCTGCCTGTTGCTGCAGCCCTCTACGTGCAAACACCTTTTGGTTAAAAACAAAAGAGCTCTGCATATTGAATGGGATCTGACGGTGTCAAAATTAATTCTTGTGCCGACCAAACCAATACAGCAGCAGCATCAGCAGCTCTGTGATATGACAGCTAATCAATGTTGTCTGTCATATTCTGTCATTTCTTCTATATTTGCACAACGTACATACACCGGCTGACAGCGTTCGGCCCGTCAAATGTTGAATGAGGTCCATGACAGAGATGGATCGCAATGTGAGGCTTCGGAGTGCCAAAGTGACCTTAAGTTGGCAGAGTCTTTCTGGGTAGTTTTAATGAGATGTTGGCCTGCATGATGGGCAGGTGCGACCTTGGGCTGGTTGCCTGGGCACTGTGTTGTGACCAAGGCTGCCTGGGAATCTGGGATACACACAATTTGAATGCAGCACGAGTGATAAATAAGTTTGGGATGAATATTCAGAATGACGTCCTCTGAACTTGAAGCATGCTATTTACGTCAAATACACTGCTAAGGGGAAGTTAAGGGACACTTAATCATCACAGATAACACCAAGTCAGTTAAACTTTAGGATATTAATCTGTCCACTTAGGAAGCACAAGTGATTTTGAATCACTTTCACCTGCTTTGGTGTAAATGAAAGTGACAAGAGGTGGAATGGAGAGGCAACAACAAGACAACCCCCAAAAAGGGATGATTTTGCATGTGGTGACAGCAGATAGTTGCTCTCTCCTTAACCTTCCTGACTGATTCTTCTCTAGTTTTTTGCTCTGCTAGTGTCCTTGTCACTACCTGTAGGATGAGGCGGTGCCTGCAGCCCAAAATGAAAATAACAGTGACCACAACTCCAAATCTTGAAAAATATATCAGGTGCCAGGCAGCAGCATGAACAAGAGAAACAAAATCTCCAGTGCTCTCAGATGAAGTAACTTATTTTATTAACAGGGCAAATGAACGTACATGTTTTATTCACAGATGACAACAGGTTCACACTGAGCATATGTGACAGGCGTGAAAGAGTCTGGAGACACCATGGTGAACATTATGCTGCCTGTAACATCATCTAGTATGACCGGTTTAGTGGTGGGTCAGTGATGGTCTGGGGAGGCATATCCTTGGAGGGTTGCACAGACCTCCATATCATAACCAATGGTACCCTGACTACTGTTGGGTACTGAGATGAAATCCTCCGAGCGATTGTCAGACCTTAAGCTGGTACATTTGATCCAGGGTTCCTCCTGGTGCAGGAGCTCACACATGCCTTGATCCAGGTCTGGTTGGAAATCCCCCAGGACACCATCCTCCGACTCTTCAGGAGCATGCCCAGACATTGTTGGGAGTGCATACAGGCATGCGGGGACCAAACACACTTCAGAGTCACATTATGAGTTGTTGTGATGAATTCACATAAGTTGGATCAGCCTGTGATTTCAATGTCTTACTTTGATTTTCAGTGTGATTTCCAGCCCTCAGTGGGTTGATGATTTTAATTTCCACTGACGTTTTGTTCTCAACAAATTCTGCAATGCACATCAGTAAAGATTGTCACCGTGAATAATCTGTGCATCAGGATCTGATGTGTGATTTAAGTGCTATGTTAATTTTTTTTGAGCAGTGTATATTCTGCTAATTGTTGATGTGCATATTCATCTGTGTTTACAAAGTGGGAGATTGTCTCTTTGTGCCACACTCCCTGTCAAGGTTGCTCGGAAAACATTTGGTACACATTCAAGGTGAATCCAATAAACTGGTACAACGCTGATGATACGGGGAAGGTGTCACTGTTTGGTCTGCTTTTTTTTTTTTTTTTCAAAAGCTGAAAGATGTAAATGCCAATGAGAGAAATATTTCGTTAGCAATCAGTTAGTGTCAGAAATGTCTGATACTGTCCAAAATTCGGTAGCAGGTATTGCAAGAACGCCAGTCTATGCACCAATCTGATACCAAAATTTATTAATGAAGAACGTGAAGTAGTAGTGAAGAAGAACTGAATGCAGGCAGGTTGTCACGTGGTGATAGCTAGTGGAGACTGTAACGTAACAATAGTTTGAGCAAGGAAAATGTGGCAATATTTCACAGTGGGAAATCCAACAAATAGAGCAGTGATATATACAGTAAGTAAGGCTTCTGTTTCAATGGATGACACTTGTGTTGCCAATTTCAACACCAATAATCTAAAAACATTTGAAGATGCATCACACTAGAGAACGCTAATAATAAATAATGATAACTTTGCGTATATATTTTTTTATCACACTGGTTTCGGACTGGTACTCGGTATCGGCCGATACCACGAGTTCAGGTAGAGGAATTGTTGTTGGGAAGGAAAAAGGGGCATCGGAACATCAAAATATCAAGAAGCAGCTTTAAATCATGAAAATAAGCCAAAAATAAATGTCAAGTAAAACATTAAAAATGTAGACCAGACTGGAAAACAGCAAGATATCTTATTTGGTTTCCAGTGCTTTCTCAGTTTTATTGCTTCTCCTCCCTCTCCGACTACAGATGGTCCAAGGCCGACCCAGAAAGAAATCATTTCTCTGCGGGCGTTCATGCTTCTCTTCCTCAAGCAACTCATCCTGAAGGTACATCCCACCTGTCTTCATGCCTCGCAGCCCCTCACATGACTTGATTTTGAGCTGCGCGGAGTAAATATGGAGACTGTCACCTCTCCCTGTGTTACCCTTTAAAACGCTTTGCTCCTTAATGAATTCACTGCTATTTATTTATTCATTTCTTACAAAAAATGATGTGAAAGTAAACCAGTTTTGCTGAAAACAAATGTAATGAATTTGATTTGATCTGATTTTGATTGATTATTTAATTATTTAAGTAATTAATCAAGATACCAAACATCTTTCAGTTCCAGCAGTGTATCAGACAAGTTTAACCCGTTTAAGACATCGATCACTTTTGGCTCCAAAACAAATGTATATTTGGTGTTGCTTTGCGTTTTATTGACTAAATGAGTTGAATTATTTAATATAATATAAAACAAATTAAGTACTAGAGTGCTGGACTACATATTACACATTTTTTTATGTTTTAAAAAAATGTGTAAAGCACATAATGCTGTTTTCCGGTCAGTGCTTCAGCTTAATAATTTTGAACTTGTTGCTGTGTGTTGTAATCATTTCAGAGTTTCTGTTGGCTGTTGGAGTAATGGACACAATGTGCGTGTTTTATTGGCTCAAATGGTCCCCAACTGTAGATTTGTATTTTTTAATGATGCTGCACAATTTTGTAATTTGTAGTAAATCACAGAGTGCCATGGATCCCTGGGGGTCCCCAAACCCCACTTTGAGAAGCATTGCTTTAGGGTATGGCAGATGTAAGAGGAATTTTAACACTGGACAAGAGACCATGAGGCCAAACTTCTCTTGTTGCAGAAAACTAAATTTTCATCACACATGCATCAAGTGCACAATAAAACATGACACACTGGAGGCCACAGCACTTTAGTGTTCTTCCTCCTACCTTCATTTTTAACTGTACCAAATAAAAAACTACTGTGATTATGTTTGAATAGTGGCAGAAATACTCTGTCTACCTTTGTAATGCAATGACCCTTCTTCAATTATTTACATTGTAGATTATTTAATCTTTCATCTGTTTTGTTATTCTTTCAGGACCGAGGTGTGAAGGAGGATGAGCTGCAGAGCATCCTGAACTATTTGTTAACAATGCATGAGGTACACAAGAGTCTATCCTTTCCTGCTCCAAGTCACTTCACTATTTCAGTGTGTTACTGCATGAAGCTACAAGGTCACATATCACTTCAACGTTGCTGTTCTGAGTTTCTTTTTGCCACTAACCATCTAGCTGAGTGAATCAATTCAATTTGCAAAGTGTTTTCCATTGTGCCACTGCCTCTGTACTACTGAGGTGTATCAGGTGGATCCAACAGTTACAAGTGATACAACTCCAAGGCACACATGATGTCTTTGCTGCAGTTGCAGTTCCAGAGTAAAGAACATAAACTTTACTCTCTCTTTTCCTGCTCCCTTTTCTAGTTTTCTATGTCTCATTGTCTTCCTCTCCTGTCGTGTCTGCAGGATGAAAATCTGCATGATGTGTTGCAGCTGGTTGTGGCCCTCATGTCTGAGCATCCAGCCTCCATGATCCCTGCCTTCGACCAGAGAAATGGAATACGGTAAGCCCCTTAGGGGAAGACACAATCCCTCTGCCTTTCAGGCACAAAATGAAGAGGTGATTTCACAAAATAAACCTAAGCACCTAAACACTTACTCTGTTGCAATGTGCCTACATGACGCATGAATAATTCATAAGTTCAGTGAGGAAAAAAAAAACCTATGCATGGAAAAGTAACAATATTTACATATTGATTTGCCAATATGACACAAATGATCAAACTAACCCCGTGTGAGCCTATAAAATATGAATGCACACACGACTTGTGAGTTCCGAGGAACTGATGGTGGAAGGGCTGCTGTTTTCATTAGGACATTCATTTAATGTTAATGTACGTTCCCTCTGAAGGGAAATGGCTGTCAGCTAACCAGCAGAGGGCCTCATCAACAGGACTATATTTTATTCTGTCAAGACCGCGTGCTGTTGCCAGCTTTCGCTGCTTGTGTCTATTACAGGGTAATCTACAAGCTCATGGCCTCGAAGAGTGAAAGCATTCGAGTACAATCCCTCAAAGTCCTCGGCTACTTCCTCAAGCATTTGGGCCACAAGTAAGTAATTCCAATAGCGGTGTAGTAGATTATAACTACACCCTAAGTGCTTTTATATGAGTAGTCCAAAGATGAATGAATTGTTTTTTTTTTTTAAAAATAGGTGTCTGTTACATGTCTAATGCAGTGATCTGTGTTGTGTAACAACAAAAATCATAAATCAGGTTTACATCCACAGATATAATTCATCTGTTCCTGCCACTCTTTTGAAAAAGTGGACAATTACAACACTTTTGACTGGATGCCAGTTCTGTAAATTAGGGAACACGTCTTTGTAGAGCACCTGAATTCCTGGCATCATGCCCCGAAGCCATTACTTCACATAAGAGAATGGTGGATGAGGTCCAAGTTACTGTCCCACATAGTGAAATAAATAATAAACCAGCTACAACGATGACAGCATGGTGCCTTCACACTGGAGAGAAGAGAGAGCCTATCATTCAAAATGTAGGACGGATGGAGAAGATATGTGCTGACAATGGTGGGGCACCAGGTGTTCCTGCAGAGAAAGGGCTGCCCCCCCGAAGCACAAGTGAAAAGCCTTTATCCTCGAGGGACATGAGGGTTTCACCCCTCTCTTTAATAGCTTTCAAACATTTTAAAGCACCACCCTGCTCACTATGAGCTCTAGTGCAACTCATCAAAGAATTAAACATTTCTTCAGTGCTTTGTTGATGTTTTGGTAATGTAATATTCTCATGATACTTTCATTTCTTCAGTGATCTCAGATATTGTAAGGGCTAGTGAGTAAATTAGGCATTACAGGGGCCATCTTTGGGGCCATGCAATACAACACATCCACAAAAAGCATGAGAGCAAAACCAGGATATGTGACATAAGCTTGGCTCAAACTTCTGTAGTATGGCTGCATAAACATGAAGGTGCTCTACATGATATCAGAGCATTAATATAGCATCAACTATTTGCTTCGTAAAGATATAGTGAAGTAATGTCGGCCTGAGCAGAGAACAAAAAACTGGCAAGTCCATTTGCAAAGAGGTCCCTTGACCTCTGACCTCAAGATATGTGACTGAAAACGAAACAAAACCTGTATCTCATTAGATAAAACAGATGTTGACAAACTGCTTAATTTGCAGTTGAAAAAGGTAATAAAACACAATATATCTTATCATAGTACATTGTAAAATGTTTAAAATCACATTAAGATCCTATTGTGATGTAAGTATCTTAATGTATCATGGGATCTCTGGTGATTCCCGACCCTAACGACCTCACCACTCTGCACTGCTCTCACATGGCGGTTACAGCTAATAACGGCATCTCAACTGATGGCACCGTCACGGAAACGTAGCACCTTCCTCAAGTTTCCCGCTAGGTCAACACTATTAGCTCTGACAGCAGTGCTGCTGTTGTAAAAGTCAATTGTTTGTTGTTCTGTTGCAACGTAAGCACCCAGCAGCAGAGCCACACCTCAGCCACTTTGGACTGAAAGCGACTACAGGACGCCACTAAAACATCTGCCTAAAAGTGCCGCACAAAAGTAACACAGAATTATTTCTATTCTATTATCATATTCTACCAAAATGGCCTGTGTGGAACAATAAAAATAATATAAATATTATATATATATATATAAGCGTTTTGAGTCCAAAATGGTGGCAGCAAAAAAAAAAATCCCTCTTTGCTTCTATACTCTTTGCTGTTGGCACTGATAGCTGTGAGCCGCCGGCTCAGCTGTCACCTTGTTGAGAGCCATGTAGAGGCAATAGAAATGCTCCGCACCTTTTAAAAGTAGAAGTATATAGTAGTATGACTAAATATGCTTCTGTGTGTCTGATTACCTTATCCCTTTAACAGCAGTGTGTTTTAATTAACTGACAGAGTGACTATGTCTGAATTTACACTTACATCCTCCCTCTGTATCTCTTTGGTTGAGCAGACTTGTAAGTTCCACCTCAGCTTGCTATGCATCATCAGTTTGCCCTTTTCTCTCATATTTCCATATTTATACAGTAGAGAGAAATGCTACTCTTCTCCTAAGTGGCCAATTTGCCATCCTCTGCAATACACAAAAAAAATTGTTGACTTATTAAGAAAAGTTTGTGTTGAGTCAGTGGCAGCAGCTTTGTCCTAGCATTGTGACAGCAGTCCTTATGCTGTTTGCAGAAGCAGTTTGTCACCATTGAACCCATTCACCTGTGGTACGCCTCTGTTGTATCTCGGAGGCATTCCCAGTGACAGCCTAGCTTCGTTATCACACACACACTCCCAACGAAATTCCCCCAATTTATGACAGCAGGCGGCTCCTGACACTCGTCTCCAGAGCCCGGCTCCCTGTGGGTGAGAGCAGGGAAACGAGCTGACGGCTCTCACTGATCCTTCCAGTGGCTTAGCGAGCTCTAAACAAGCCACTTTACCATTATTTCTGTGTGTGTGTGTGTTATCCACAGGAGGAAGGTGGAGATCATGCACACACACAGCCTCTTCACTCTCCTGGGAGAGAGGCTCATGCTGCACACCAACACTGTGACCGTGACGACCTACAACACTCTGTACGAGGTAACAGAACATTTTCCTCTCAAAATGTCCCGACATCACTGCACCATTGCTCTCTGTGTACTAACTGATGTCTTCTCACCGCTCCCTGCACCAGATTCTGACAGAGCAGGTGTGCACACAGGTAGTTCACAAAGCTCATCCCGAGCCTGACTCCACTGTTAAGATTCAAAACCCAAGTAAGCCTGTCATGTGTCACGTTGAGTCCTGTTCTTTCTGAAGTATTCGCTTCTCTGGTGAAATTGACAATATGTGTTTGTTTGCATGTGATACCAGTGATCCTCAAGGTGGTGGCCACCTTATTGAAGAGCTCCGCCCCCAGCACAGAGCTGATGGAGGTCCGGCGGCTCTTCCTTTCGGACATGATCAAACTGTTCAGCAACAGCCGAGAGAACAGACGGTGAGCAGAATTTAAAGAGGACCTATTACGCTTATTTTCAGGTGGATACTTGCACTTGAACATGTTTAATGTTCAAGAAATGCTTTTCTTTTTTCATACCGGCGATGCTCCAGCACCTCTTTTCACCCTCTGTCTGAAATTCTCTGTTTGTGCTTTTCATAATGGAGGACCTGTTATGCTTTTGTGTCTTTTTGTGTTTTTAAAGAGTAGCTTTGGTAGTTTTCAACCTGGATTCTATTTTCCTTTTTTTGTGTCCAAGTGTCTAATGGGACAACAATTTTCTGAAATTGGTCAATATTGAGTAACAGCTGCGAAATGAGCTGCAAGGGCAAGTGAACAGCCTCAATGTACAACGTTTTCCAGCCTTTCTCCTGATCCACTCTGAATCATGTTATTATGTCCAAGACCCACTCAAGGAGAGGTAATAGTGAAATCTGAATATCCATGTACTCTGGCTCAAATAAATACAGGTCATTGAATTCAAAGACCTCATCTATATTGTTGAAATCATCTAAATCTTCAGCCATGACGGTGAAAATATTAAGATAACAGTAAGCTTAACTTCCTGTACACAAATACAACAAACTGCCCAGCTGGCACTGATATTTCCACCATGGATGTATGTATATCATGAATACATAGTTTTCTTCCGGCAACACGTCATCTCACCAGATTTCAGAATGAGACTTTTCCTTGATCGAGACTCTTTCCATAATATGAGACTCTCCTGCCCGATATTATTCCCAGGGCGTCAAATACCAAGGCTTTACAAGGCACCCCTAAGCGCTGTTATGAAACGCACCTGATGTTCCATTAACTGTAATGTAAAACCATCCACAGCAGTAAATGCTCCATGAAAGTGCGCCGGGAGTGTGATGTCACTGGAAGGCGGGAGGGGAGACGGATGGGACCCGTTTGCCTTCCAATAACATCCACAAAAATCCACAAACACAAGGCTTTCATCCAGGAGACCTTTGTTTGTGTCCTGTATGTCAAGTTACAATCAGCTGTTGGTTAGTGTCCTGTGTTCACAACTTTCAGTGTCATATTCACTGTAGAAACGCAGTAGTTTTAAGCCCAACTATGTAGCTGTTTCCTAAACCACCTCTGTTGCCCAGTCCTAAAGTGATGCCGAAAATGTAGTGCAGACAGAGTGGCGGTATGTGATGAGTTGGGGTGAGACTCTCATATAACATCACACAATAAAAAGCAGAGCCTGACATGGCATAAACAAGCGCTTTTAATGGACATAAATGATGGTGCCAGCTTGCCCCAATAGCACCATATTGCAGCCTGTGAGCAGCTGCTGTCTGCAGCACTCTCCCTCAATACTGGACCAGTTTCAGAAATTGTTGTCCCAATTAGTCAGTTAGACACAAAAACATGGGAAAATAGGGTCCAGGATGAAAAATGTCAGAATTACCCTTTAAACTATCTTTTATTCACCCACTCCATTAATTGTCTTGCTTATAATTGCTGTTTAATGTGTTTATGAAAAGAGAAAAAGAGCCACACTATCCCTCCTCTTTGTGCCATGTTTACAGGGCTCATGTAGCTGCACTCATACTGGTGCTAAATCATCCATAGACATGCACATATTCTCCAGCAGATGTTTCTGTGACAGTTTCTGACAGCTACTCATTCCTGCTTTCTCTTTTTCACACTCTCGCCACCTAATCTCTCCTTCTGATACACACTCACACCCTTTAAGACACATTGCAATTAAATTATAAGTCTTTGGAAAGCACTGACCTAAATCAACAACAGCAATTAGCCTAAAATTAATAGGCAGGAAGAGCTTCTTCAAGTTCAACTGCTGAATTGGAAAAAAAAACAACACCTAATTGGTTTTCACTTCTTTTCTCTTTTTTTAATCTTGGCTGTCATTTTATTTTGCTGCTGCCAGTTAAACAAATAAATGCAAATATGAACAGTCGAATGATCAAAACAATCTGCTCTAATGTGAATAAAAAAGAAAATGCCAAAGATGTTGCAGAAAGAATAATTGGCCTAAATGCTTTTTAAGTTTGATGGAAGTTGAATGTCGTTGAAAAAGATTCCTTTTACCACCAACATCAGTTATAAACTTGCTAAAGTTAAGAGGATCAGAGTTTACGTAAATGACTGAAAGTTTTATTATCTGTAAGGCAGATTGTATTTGTTGACGGTGTCATAGTGATGATGTGTGTGTTGCAGGTGTCTGCTGCAGTGCTCCGTATGGCAGGACTGGATGTTTTCTCTTGGCTACATCAACCCTAAAAATTCTGATGAGCAGAAGATCACTGAGATGGTGTACAACATCTTTCGTATCCTACTCTACCACGCCATCAAGCATGAGTGGGGAGGATGGCGGGTGTGGGTGGACACCCTCTCTATAGCCCACTCTAAGGTGAGTACTGTGTAACAAAGAGGAAACACTGACCTCTGCTGTTGAGGGAAGCGTTATTTTGTCTTAACTGACTTTGTCGAAACTGTTTCCCTTTTCATAGGTGACCTATGAGGCACATAAAGAGTACTTGGCTAAGATGTATGAAGAGTACCAGCGTCAGGAGGAGGAGAATATCAAGAAAGGGAAGAAGGGTTTGGTGAGCACCATCTCTGGCCTATCTGCTCAGGCCGCTGGCATCAATGGCGCAATTGAGATCCGGGAAATGGACGATAACTCTCAGACACCTGAGAGTGAGAAGGACTACGAGAGCGCAGACTCGCGCAACCTGCTGGCTGAAGGGAAGGGGCCCGAAGAAGGTCTCAGAGGAACGGAGGGCATGGTAGATGGGGTTAAGGTCGAAGTTCATGACCTTCTGGTGGACATCAAGGCTGAAAAGGTGGAGGCTACAGAGGTGAAGCTAGATGACATGGACTTGTCTTCTGAAACTCTGGGAGTATCTGAGAACGGAGCGCTGGTGGAGGTGGATTCTCTGCTGGATGATGTTTATTGTGCTGCTGTTGAAAAGCTTAACAGTAACAGCGTGTTGTTGCCAAAGTGCAGCATGGACGACCAAAATGCTCCCCCTCTCATTACTCTAGATGACGACAAGGACAGCATCTCTAACAGCTTCCTGTTTGGCAAGGTGGTAGACAAGCCACTGCCTGATCTGAGTACAGCTGAGCCTTTGGTGCTGCCCAGCCCAGAGCCTCCAGTCCTCAGCGGTGCCACTGATGAACTGGGCCTTCTTGCTCACATGGCAGGCAGCTCTGAGCTCGGCTCCTTACCCAGCATTTTGGAGAAGGATGAGTTTGAACTACAGGCAGCCTTGGAAGGCATCAGCTCTGTGGCTGGCACCGAGGCAGAGGTCTCTTCCACAGGTCCAGAGGTTACAGAGGGCACAGCTGCAGCACCATCTGAAGGGGACCCCTCAGCTCTTCGAACCAGCAGTGCAGCAGATGCAACAAGCAACACTTCTGACACAGAGAAGTCAGACGGCGGGAAAGACAAGGAGATGAAGAAGATCCAGACGACAGCCACCACGCAGGTTGGTCCGAGCTAAATCATCATGTAGTTCACTCATAGAAATTGAGCTATCCAGTAATATCCAACATGAAAAATATCCATTTTTAGTCACTTATTTCTTTAAAGCATTAACAAATGACCACTTTCACAGGGGTCCCTTGACCTCTGACCTCAAGATATGTGAATGAAAATGGGTCCTATGGGTACCCATGAGTCTCCCCTTTACAGACATGCCCAGTTTATGATAATTACATGCAGTTTTGGTCAAGTCAGTACACTGTCATCCCCTGTTGGGACTGAGTTTGCCTTGTTATGATTTGAGCATATTTTTTATGCTAAATTCAGTACATATCTATTATGTTTTCTGTTGTTAATTGATTTCGAATAATAAATGTATACATACATTTGCATAAAGCAGCATATTTACCTTCTCCCATGTTGATTACAGTATTAAATACATGACAAATCTCCCTGTAAAGTACATTTTGAAGAGATAAATGTGTGATTCAGTTATGATTATTCACATTAAACTATGGACAATCATGCAATTTATCATGATTAAATATTATAATTAATTAACAGCCCTAGTTTTGACTTTCACATGAAAGAATTAGTAAGGTTCACAGATAATAAGATTCACAGATTTTACTAGGTTGAATACGACCGGAAGTCTTGCCAGATGGAAATACAACTGCAGACGATCATGCATACTGAAACTGAGCAGTGCTGGGGTCAAAGAGTGGAAAATGAGTAGGGAGACCATTTGCCATTGTCAGGAAGTGTTGGCCTTTTGTGACCAGATCTAAATTAACAGACCCTTAGGGATCACTCCCTTCCCCAGCTCTGGTTGTAATGGGGACAGGATGACCCGCTCATCAGGCAGCATCCCTCTGAGACTCAGGAAAGTGGGCTGCTGGTTTCATTGGCTGAGCCAACAGGAGGGCAGAAATAGACAGCATTATTCTGCAACAATCACCTGGGATTTGTTCCCTGCTCCCCTCCTCTCGTATGAGATGTGCTCCTTTTCAGAGGTCAAGCTCTTTGGCCCAGACTGGGTCACTGATGGAGGGCCAGTCAGAGGCAGCAGGGGTTTATTTTTAAACCTTTTTCTGTTGTTGCATAATAGCTCATGTTCAATTCATCATGGCTGCACCTTGCTGACTCATTCAACTTATATTTAGAGGTTACATTATTGTATTCAGACAGGAAGAGGTTACCCAAGGACTCACTTTAATCTAAAATCATTCTCAGCGAATAGCGTGATTGCATTATATCTCATTAAGGGTGCATTATCGATCTTAACAGAAAAATAGGATGAGCAGCTACCTTAGCAGCTACCTACCGTATATGTGATGCCAAATCAATTTGTTTGCTGTTTTCTCCCAATTTTTCTCCCATCAGAGCCTACATGGCCGACTAGAGAGGGAGAGGGACATCCGTGTGGACTTGGGCTTCAGGGGCACGTCCATGACGGAGGAGCAGCGACGGCAGTTCAGCCCTGGTCCACGCACCACCATGTTCCGCATCCCAGAGTTCAAATGGTCATCCATGCACCAGAGGCTGCTCACTGACCTGCTGTTTGCTCTGGAGAGCGACGTCCATGTGTGGAGGAGGTGTGTGTGAAGTGGTTTAAATGTGCTTGAGAGAGACAGACAGAGAGGGAGGGAGAGCGCAGTGCTTGCGGTGACACTCAGATTACCCCTCTATATCAGAGCTAACATGTCATTTTATTGCTGTTTCTAGACATAAATTGAATCTGGCTTTTTTTTAATAAATCCTATAAATGTTATTAGTTTCAGTAAAATTGCCTTGTATTATACAGTATAATGTGAAAAATGCTTGCACCCATAATAATCAAATGTTTTCCTCTCCTTACCCTGCAGCCACTCCACCAAATCTGTCATGGACTTTGTTAATAGTAATGAGAACATCATTTTTGTCCACAACACCATCCACCTCATCTCCCAAATGGTGGACAACATCATCATCGCTTGTGGAGGGATCTTACCCCTTCTGTCAGCAGCCACATCTCCTACTGTAAGTGCACCTTGCTGTCCTCACTGTGGGGAGAGAACGCCATCTAGTGGTAGTTTATTATAACCATTTAGTCTACAACAGGTCATTATACAGTATACCTGTGGGAAATCAGACTTATTTATGTTCATTTGTTGCTCAGGTTCACTCAGCTACAATTAATGCTAAGGACCTTACTCTGGAACAGTTTGTAATTCACTTCCCCACATATGTTATTCATGTTCACTTTTATCAAGTTACTGTAATTATCAGATTTAATGCACAGTGTTGAACTGAAATAGATTTTAATCATCCCATCTTGTTAATCTTGTCTGTGCATGTTTAGATTGTTATATTTTGTATTTATCCTAATGTAATTTCGCTCTCTTAATTACTCTTTTTAGGGCAAATTATTAATCAGTTCAAAATGTACCTTAAAGCAAGATTTGTCAGGTATATTTAATAGTCTTTTCAACATGGGAGGGGCAAATATGCTTTTATATATATATATATATATATATATATATATATATATATATATATATATATATATATATATATATATATATATATATATATATATATATATATATAATTGGGGCGGCAGTAGCTCAGTCTGTAGGGAGTTGGCTTGGGAACCGGAGGGTCACTGGTTCAAGTCCTGACATGGACCAAAAACTGAGTGTGAACTGGTAGCTGGAGAGGTGCCAGTTTACCTCTTGGGCACTGCCGAGGTGCCCCTGAGCAAGGCACCAAACCCCCAACTGCTCGGGGCGCTTGTCAGGAGCAGCCCCCTCACTCTGACGTCTCTCCATTAATGCATATATGTGTGTTTCAGGTCTGCATGTACCATGTATGAGTTTAACAGAGTGTAAAATTGAATTTCCCCATTGTGGGACTAATAAAGGTAGATCTTCTTCTTCTTCTTCTAAATATATATATATAAATAAATATATATATAAATAAATATAAATAGGTAATAAGTATATATATAAGTCTTACAGGCAACAGTAGCTGTCAGTGTGTTGACTTGACTATAACTTGCCCCAGACTGCATGTGATTATCATAAAGCGGGCATGTCTGTTAAGGGGAGACTCGTGGGTACCCATAGAACCCATTTTCATTCACATATCTTGAGGTCAGAGGTCAAGTGACCATGACAGTTTGTCCTTGCCAATATTTAGCACAATCTTGTGTTACTGTTATGCGAACTTTAACAGCCCTACCGTTTCTACATCCCTGTAGGAGCTATGTATTTTATTGGTGTTAGGTGTAATATGCCTCCAAGCACTAGGGGGGTGTATCGTGTAGGCAGAGGCTGGCCTCAGGTAGCTCACATAGGCCACATGCCAGTTCCCACAGGTGCTGCTGATTGAGAATGAGCAAACTCTTTTCACTGTGCTGCAAGGACGCCACAGGCTGTTTATTTTTCAGTTTAGAAGTGACAGACAGGGATGGACATGATCGATAAACAAACTTTTATAAAGTATTGGAGCTTTGTATTTGTTTGTTTGGAGCAAATGGCTAACACTTACCAATCAGTAGCCAGTAGTAGCTAAAAGTGTAAGAATTTAGTCATTGCATTGTAGGGCTGCATCTAGACACTTACCTTCACATCCTCTTTGTTTGAAATGTTTATTGATTATTCTCACTGGTTATCAAAAAGATTTCTTTGTCACACATTCTCTGTAACCTATGGAACTGACTCAGTGAGATGGCATCTTTCATGTGTTGTGGATGTTAACTATCTCAATGTGGAAGATTGTTCCTGTCTGTGGATTTCCTAAAAAGATCTGTGACCACTTTGTTGCACGATCCAAAAAGTTGACAGTAGATGGATTCAGCTGAACTCAGATCAAATTCCACCAATTTTTTATTTAATTTTGAATATTATCTCTCCTTCCTTGAGACACCACTCTTGTAACAATAATGTCCTGACCTGCCACCACTGTTCAAAAATAATAATGCTTTAATCTCAACTAGAGATGAGTATGTGGCAGACATTTTGTATATATGTACATTTTGTTTTGCATGACTGGTATCTTCCTTGTTGCTTGTTTAAGACGGAGTTGGAGAGCATCGAGGCAACGCAGGGCATGTCCACAGAGACCGCCATCACCTTCCTGTCCCGTCTCATGGTCATGGTAGACGTGTTGGTGTTCTCCAGCTCCCTCAACTTCAGCGAGATTGAGGCTGAGAAGAACATGTCCTCCGGCGGCCTGATGCGTCAGTGCCTCAGACTTGGTGAGATGTGAATGTCAGGCAGTGCAGTGAGACAGTAAAACAATTACAGTATCTTTATGTGGGGTGCATCTTTTGCCAGCCACACTGGAAAATTGATGAGCTAGAAAATGCCATGACAGTATTCTCTTCGCACACTAATAATTCCCTTAATCCCTCAAAATCCTCTGTTTGATCGTCAAAGCTAATTAATTTAAGAGTGCTTTGCTAATTGTGTACTAAATTAGAGAATGTGCAGGGTTTTGCTGCAGTTTCCAGCAGTAAAACACGACTGGATCATCATTTTAGAATTCATAACAAGCAGAGGGAATCATTCGCAGTGCAGTCGGGTACTCTTCACTAATGGTCGCCTTTTGTGTCTGTCATTGGTGTGTCTCATAAGACTCCTCTCTGCCCTTGTGTGTGTTTGAATGTGTACACAATAGACACTAGATGAACTACATTTGAATGCAAAGTTAAGACAACTGTTAAATTCAGAATTAGTAAATTGTGTATCGGCTGTAAAAAGCAGAGGCAGTTGTTGTAACGGAAAGCAATCATAGAAAATGTCTGTTTTTTCCTGAGAGTGTTTCTGTGTCTATATCTGTTTGCGCCCATGGGTCTGTGTGTGTGTGTGTGTGTGTGTGTGTGTGTGTGTGTGTGTGTGTGTGTGTGTGTGTGTGTGTGTGTGTGTGTGTGTGTGTGTGTGTGTGTGTGTGTGTGCGCGCGCGCGTGCGCAAGCCTGTTTGCTGGATTGTTGACTTCAAGCAAGTGGTGCTCAGGGGGGATGGGAAACAGCCTTCAGACTTCACAGTGTCCTTGTTGCAAACACACAATTTCTCATCACTGGCCTCAGTGTGAAATCAGCCTGGCTGCTGATTTTTACTCACAGCCTCCGTTCCAGCAGCCTGCAGCAAACCGTCATCAGAGATAACTGATTGATTTTAAAGAGGTCATGCATGTTATCAACATTTAATTTCCATTTAAATCTGAAGTGAGAGCCCGTTTGTATGCTATATGTGTGTGTCTCTGTGTGCGCAGTGTGTTGTGTGGCTGTTAGGAACTGTCTCGAGTGCAGGCAGAGACACAGAGACAGAGGAAATAAGTCCTCCCTTCCCAACAACACCAAGGAAATCCTGCAAAATGCTCTGACTTCCAACAAGGTAGGATGTGTGGTTCCGCTGCCCCTAGAAAATTAGATTTATACAAGACATATTACTGTAAAAACACTTTGCCCCATGCTTCTAATGTCACCTGTACTGATGCTAAATCAGCTCTCGTATTCTGAGCAGCATTTATAGCCTCTATGGCAGTGATTCTCAGAGTGGGGCAATCCATGGCACTCTGTCAGGGGGTCTGCAAAATAATTTACTATAAATTATAGAATTGTGATGTATCATTAAAAAGTGCAAATCTACACCATTTGCAGTAATAAACAATGTTTTGTCCATTTCTCCCACCCACATTGGCTGTGGGCCAATAGAAACTCTGAAATGATTGTGACACACAGCAATTAGTTCATTGTTTTGAACATTTTCGGAAAGATCAGTTACTTGAAATGTGGGCTATAAATGGTGTCAGGTTCAGTCCAGATGCAGTTTTAATAAAATCACACCGAAAAAGCTTGAGAACCCCTGCCCTATGGTACTAAATCTGTCTTTGTGTACTAACGTCCAAATGTTAGCAGATTTTTTTTTTTTTGTTCCATATTTGACCTTTTTCTAATATCTTCAGTAATTTAAAAAGAAAAATAATAGTAAAAAGTAGTTTAATTGGGCTTCGGCTGAACAGAGTAGCATGTCATATTGTGCTATCTTTCTGCTTTAGACAGCCATAGAGACTGTCCCTAGTAACCTGTCTCCCATCAAGGACCCTGATCGCCTTCTGCAAGATGTGGACATCAATCGACTGCGCGCTGTGGTGTTTCGCGATGTGGTGAGTTACAACAATTAATCGGTTAGTTTTCAAGTGTTAAATTAATCGGCAGCTATTTTCATCAATTGGTTTGAGTCATTTCTTAAGAAAAAAAAAAAGAGTCCAAATTCTCACCAAACTGACTGAGCTGTGGACAAATCAAGACATTTTATAGACCACACAACTAATCAATGAATCAAGAAAATAATCAACAGGTTTATCAGCAATGAAAATAATCATTAATTTTACCCTTAGTGTGTATGCACAGCATGTATGCATTTGTCACAAAGACTTGGCTGCAGGTAGAGAGGATGAAAATAGGATTATTTTTTTCTTTTGGCAGACAAGCAGGTGTGCAATGTAATACCCTTCAATTAACAGGTGAAGCACCAAAGGTGTCCTTGTCAACTGAGCTGCTGTGTTGAGCACCAGCCCACAAAGTTTGAAAGAGTGAATTTCAAAGGCACATATTTCAAAGCAAGTATTAGAAATGTGAGAGAGTAATGGCAGGACTTTGAATGTGTTTTCTTGCTCTATGCGTGGTGCATTTGCTGTGATTTAAGACAGCGGCAGTGGATTGTGTCATAACTGCATTGTGATTCCTCTCCACAGGATGACAGTAAGCAAGCCCAGTTCCTGGCTTTAGCCGTGGTGTACTTCATCTCTGTCCTCATGGTCTCCAAGTACCGCGACATCCTGGAGCCACAGCGCGAGACTGCCAGGATAAGCCAATCGGGACGCAGCATGCGTCAGGAGATCAACTCACCGACCAGCACAGGTGTTGACAGCTGTGCCCTACCTTTCTTCCATCCATTCTTTCTAATCGTAGCTTGTGGTGACTGTGGCTGATATAAATGAACGGTCCTTCCTGATGCACTGGTGCCAGCTTGAGCTGAAAGCTCTTTCAGTAAAATAGCAGGGATAGCCTGCCTGCACTCCACTGGCTCACCTATGATTTATTCATGAGCTCTGCTAATTGCACCTCACAGAATTAAATGTGGAAGCAAATGGAGGCCGAGGCTGGAGATGGTAGTTATGAACTTGAATAGGCGTCATCGTTCTCTCTGAAATGAAAGGTGGTATATGCCTCAAGTCATAAATCATACATTAAGCCACATGAAAGGAAATCAGCGGCTGCCTGCAAAGGTTTAACGCAACGTCTGCCGCAGTGCCAACTCGCTATTATGAGATGCATAAGTGAGCATGCTTTATCAACTTCCATTCTGACAAAAGGTGAAGTGAATAAAAGAAACAAGAGGAAGAGGAGAGAGGCCAAAAGAAATATGAAAGCACACAGAGAAGAGAGGAAGTGAAGATGAGCAGGGAGAAGTTGAGATATGGGAAAGCAGCAGCATGCTGGCCAACTACTGTGGGTTTTGGGGCAGTGGAGCCAGGCTTGCTATTTTCAGCCCCATCTGTCAGTGCCCATTAGGCAAGCAATCCACCAGAGGAGAATGGGATCATAGAGGTTGGGAGGAGAGAGGCACACTGCCGCCTTCATAAATTTCACCAGAAAATGGGTGAATTTTCCAGACAGCATGTGGCAGACGATTGTCTGATGGACCAGGAAGCCAGACGACTTGCTGGCTAAATCAGGCCCTACTGACCTCGTTAGGGGGGGGCTTGTGATGAATATTAATATGGCCAGCCTCGCATCTACTGTAGGTAACCGCTGGGTCAGAATGGAGTAGATTAGAAAGGCACCTCTGCAGGTTTCTGGTGAGGGAAAGCAAGCGGTTGTAGAATAAAAACAGGAAAAATGGCACAAAAACAAAACTTCAGCTGACTGTACATCCACAGCCAACAAACAGGTGCAAAGATAGTAAAATAAATTGAATACACTGTAAGTTGGCACGTTAACAAGACTAATCAGTACACCAGAGTAAATGTACTTATTGGTTCCCATAGGTTTGCCCATGAAAAAGTCCCTGAATTGGAGAGCAGGAAGTCGCTGCGTCTTTCCCTCCATCTTGCTGCTAGATTTTTTTTAACAAACAGAACAGATGCAGATTTTTAACAAAACTCTTGGTTCACACTCAGCATCTCATGTGTATAGAAAGGTACAGTATGCAGTATATTGTGGACCAGAATGATAGAGCAGTTGTCTGACTCTTCTGCCAGTGTTTCAAAGCGGTTAAATGGATAGCTTCTCAGGGCTTTAGGCAGGAGAAAGCTGAAGAAAAGGAGGGATTCATGTTTTATTAGCATAGGAGATAATCTCACTGGAGGATCAGAGCTTCTGGAGAGAGGTCTATGAAGCTGTGTTGGCACATGGCTCTTTCAACACATGCTAAATTTACTCTTTGGCTGGGAAAATAAAGCTAGCTGTGGAATGCAGTTTTATTCATTGGTATTGGTTAATTATTTAGTTTGAAACCCCCATTGCTTACCGCTCTTGACAAATCGTATCATGTTGATAACAGGCATATAGATAGACTAGCTATGATAAATATTTGTGAGATGTTGATGAATATAGGGTAGGGATCGGCAAAAAAACTGAATTATTGACTGAACTCATACAGCACCAAACATGAGATGGTTTGAACGTCTCAAATGTGAGAGTCTGGTTCATATCACTGTAAATTTGACAGCTTTGGGTTTTGGACTGTTGATGAAATAACGATTTATAGACATCACTTTGGACTTTGTAAGCTTGGTTATTTTATTTATCTTAAAATAAATAAGTATTATTTTTGTATTTATTTATTATCATTATTTTATTATGACTTACAGCATTTAATTAGTTGTTTGTTTAAAAAACAACTGCACCATCAGCCCAACATAGCCAAAAACAGCTTTGTTTGTTGTTACCTAAATCAAATTGGCTTTGTGGATTAATAAAGTTGTAATGAATTGAACTAAAATCAATCGCAAATCATAAAGGAAATGGAAAATTGTGTAAAATTAATATTTGTAAAGAATTCAATAAAAAAAAAAAACAATACAATGATTGTTTTGTCATGTAGATTTTAGTATTGTATATATATTTTTATGTGGCTAACTGTAGTCTACGTGTGTGTGTGTGTGTGTGTGTGTGTGTGTGTGTGTGTGTGTGTGTGTGTGTGTGTGTGTTTTGTGTGTTTGTTCTGCAGAACCCCCTCTAGCATTTGACAGCAGTAAGGACCATCCGGCTCCATCAGACCTCCACATGGAGAGCTCCCTTCCTCACACAGACTCTGGTATTGGAGAGGAGCAGCTAGCTGGCGTCCTCAATGGGTCTGACGTGGACCACAGTGTGGGACTGCTTATATCTACGCTGTCCTCAGAGGTGAAGAAGTCCCAGGAGAGTCTGTCTGAATCGCCCAGCGTGGAGGTGCTGAAACCGCCCTCCTCCATCGTCAGCATCAGCCAGCCCAACAAGGGCATCAATGTCAAGGAGATTCTGAAGAGCCTGGTGGCGGCTCCGGTGGAGGGCATGGAGGCTGGGCTGGAGCCCGTGTCCTACCCAGACCCTGCTGCCAGCACCCAGGCCCAGGCCATGCCGCCCATGCAGTTCCACTCCTTTGACAGGTAAGGAAGCGGCATCGGTTGGGAGTCTGCCTACAGGCTCTGCAACCTTTTAGCCTGTTTACTGCAAATCATATACACTTTACATCACAGTTAAAAATTTGCATCCCGTGCTGTTGCTTTTTGGCTGTATTTTTCCAAGCACCCATTGGATACTAGTTATTTCTTGATATGAAAATCAATTAACTCACTTCTTTTGAATATTCAAATCCATCACTGTGAACATTTATTCTGCAATAACTTGTATTTGAAGTAACATGCTGAGTAAAGCATAGTATTAAAGCAGAATTGTGATAAAATGTTATTTCTATAAACCTGTCACTATATACTGACAGTGGTGCATGAGACAGATAATCTGTGAAAAAAACATGTGACTCCGTGTTCTCCTGTACTTGTAATGGCATTTGCAAGTTTCATGACCAAAACAACCAATCAGAGCCGAGCGGTCTCTGGGCAGCTGTCGATCAAACGGTCAAACTAGGCAGCGCTGATCGAATATGAATCAATATTCTGTTACTGTAATGCCTATTTATGTCCTCAAATCTTTTCTTGTAGTTACTGTTTAGCTGTAAAATGAGAAAGTGTGTGACCCAGCAGCCATGTTGAAAACATTCACGCTAGAACTAGCCTGAGCAAACTCTCATTTTACAGCTAAACAGTAACTACAGGATGTTTCTGAAACATTTGAGGCGAGAAATAGGAATTACAGTAATAGTGATATATACTGTATATAGTGACCATTGGATAAATATAACTTTTTTCATCATGTTTATTCAAAGTTACCAACTTCAGCTTTAAAACACAATTAAAATTAATATTATATATAGAACAACAACAGTATTGTTACAGTAAGAAGGAATAACGGACCAGTATGGTCCTTCAACTGAACTTGAGTTTTATATTTTTCTTCATAGGTAAAGCAACTTGTTAAGCCAAAAACAAACCTGGATGATCAAAAACAAGATAACAAATAAAGGCAGGGTTGGTAAAGATATTTGATTTTTTTTTGTTATATTAGTTGAAATTCTCATTATGGTCCAACAGCAATCAATAAATCAGATGCTCTGGGGAAAAAAATCTGGTTTCTGTAGCTGTCGCTGAATTGTTATAAACCCGTCCAGTCATGCTTGTTTACCTACCTGTCTACCTGCGTGCACTCTGACCGTGCACTCATTGCCCATCTCTGAGCTCCCAAGCGGCTAGCTTTACATTTCTCTGAGGATAACTATTTTCTCTTTCGGGTTTTTCTTTTTTTTTTTTTGTCTCTCTTTTTTTGAGACTCCCCTCTGTAGTTGATATTTTTAAAAATGCAGTGTACTAGTTTCTCACATTTCACCCTGCCTAGTAAAAAAGGTATGTGGATTGCCATTTGTCTGTACCCATTCTGTGTTTGTGTGTGTGTGTGTGTGTGTGTGTGTGTGTGTGTGTGTGTGTGTGTGTGTGTGTGTGTGTGTGTGTGTGTGTGTGTGTGTGTGTGTGTGTGTGTGTGTGTGTGTGTGTACATGCTCTCAGTCAAGTGACTGTAAAATGCTGATGTTAATCCTCTGGGTTTATCTTAGTTATCCACTATACCACTAATGGCTTCTAAGTAGTGTGCAACTCATTATTCATTTCAGGCCACTTGTATTTTATTCATCCTCCCACGGTAAAGAATTCCTGTGTTTGAAAAGGTCTCTGAGGCACTGCTGTGGTTTATTTACGTTCCTGGATTAGAGAAAACCACACAGTAATCTGTCTGGATTTGGGAGTTTACAAACTTGTTCCCGCAGGGATTTCAAGCTTCCAAGCGTCTGATCCCTACCTCTTATGGCTGATAAAGTTTTGAAAATCATACTTTTTTTTTTTTGGTTTAGCACAAACAAAAAAACAAAAACTCATCCTGTCCCCTGGACACCAGTGATTTGGTGGAGGTATTGTGTGTGTCTGTGTAATCGCTGCCAGGCTTCAGAGAGACGGCAGAGGACACAGTGAGTCAGGGGGAACAATGGGGCCCCCCTTCTTTTTAATGCATGCTGCTGCTGCTGCTGCTGAGGTGAGCCTGATGAATAGGGGAGAAGATGGAGGAGTATGTGGAGAGAGGACAGCTGAGCGGGTGGGGGTCTCCAGGGTGTTGATGACAGATTAAACAGAAGCAGCCTCACGCCACACCGTGGCCAGCCCTGTCGCCCTCACCGCTCACACCCGTAATGGGAACTGGCAGCCTGAAATGAGTCGCCATGGCAAAGTGTATTATTTTTGAAATGCTTTCACACAAACCCTCCTGACCACATATACAACTTTGTCTCATGCTTTTCATTTCGCTCCCCCCCCCCCCCCCCCTTCGGCGTCCATTTGCTGTGTCTAATTGTTTGCCACCTGCCAGCGAAATGAGCTGCCAGACATGGATAGGCCTTTCCATTTGTCTGTCAGGGCGACAATAGATTGGGAGTGACAACATCAAAAAGGAAAAAGGAGGGGAAAAAATGGCTTAAAGTGGAGAGCACAAGGGCAGTCGTCGCCGAGGCCCCTCCACTAGAGACTTTCGTAGAGGAGCTTTAAATTGCCCACCAGATGGGAATACAGTACAGAAATACTTCACTAATCCTAAACTTCCTCCCTTTTACTCCTCGTCTGCTCCTCTGCTCTGTGAAACACTGTTTGTCCATATATATTTTCCTATGATGTAGTGCAATGATAATTGGTTTTAATTGGATTTGTGAGTGGAATGTACAGTAAACACATTTCCTATCTGTGTATTCCTGAATAAAGCACTATTAGATTAGATTCAATCTGTTGGATTTATAAAGGAAACATTTCCTTGGTTACACACTGCAGTCGTCTCCCACAGCCGCACACCTCATTAATATTAATCCCAAAATTAATCCTTGCTTTATTCCCTGCAACTCAATTAAGACAATTCTATTAATAAAATATGCGCTAGATAATCAATGCATGATTCATGAGTACTGCGCTAATTAATTATTCATTAAAAGAGGTTCATGTTTTATCTTTTTATCCCGTAGATGGAGTGTATCATCTCAGCTATGCCAAAGAGCAGGCGGGCGTCTGCTGCAAGATGCAAGCAAAGGGATGCGTTTGGAAAGCCAGACTAATTTCACGCTGCCAACTTCCGGCAGTCAAAACACGCTAGTGATGTTCTGATATCTGTTGGTGAGATTTCACAGAGGAGAGCAGTACAGAGATCTGCTAAATAAATGATTGTCATCAGTGTTCTTCAAAGCACAGCTGTATCTCTGGAGATGATACTGTATTTCAGTTAGCTTTTAAGCTTCTCTCTTTCTCTCGACTGAGCGAGTAGATTTTGATCTGATGAATATCATTTGTTATTGTATTACAATTTTTGGTAAGGATGCCGCAATAGTATGTCACTTAATGTGTAATATAATCCACATTTTTATAGATATTTTATCTAACTGCAGAGCCATTTCATGTTACATCACAAAAATCATAGCTTGGATCATTTTTAGAAATCAGAATCACAAATACTTTATTCATCCCCAAGGGAAAACTAAAATATAAACAAAGAAATGTAAGAAAATAAAAAAGAATGTATGTATGTAAATTATGTACTTAATGATATAATATGTACATAATGCTACAATATAAACAATATATGTAAAGGAATATAATAAAATTGAAAATAAGAAATAAGAAAAACAGCCTTGCCGTCTGTGAGCAGCTGTCACATTCACACTCCGAACAGTCAAACTAGCCAGCGCTGATCAAATATGAATCAGTTTTCTGTTACTGTAATGACTATTTTCACCTCACATGTTTTCAGAATCATCTTGTAGTGTATTTTTCTGCTGTAAAATGAGAAATTTTGTGACTCAGCAGCCATGTTGAGATCAGTTGTGGAAATATACCAAGCACCGTCCACCAGCCGGAGCAAACTTTCTCATTTTACAGCTAAACAGTAACTACAGGATGTTTCTGAAAACCTTTAAGGTGAAAAATAGGCATCACAGTAACAGAATATTGATTCAAATTTGATCAGCACTGTCTCGTTTGACTGTTTGATCAGAGTTTGTGAGTGATTGACAGCTGCCTGTGTTGAATGAACAGCCAATAGGAACACACTCTCTCTGATGAAATGACCTGTGATTGGCCAAAGTCTCCCGTAACGGGCTTGTATTTTTTTTTTTTTTAATAGCCTGAAAACAGAGCCATGAGGAAATACAAAAGTCTAGTTTTCTCTCAGAACACTTGAATTACAATCATGATGCCAAAAACATTTGGCCTACTACTGGTTTAAGATATGCAATATATAAAATATGACCACAGTGCAAATACGTAAATACTAAATGTTGAGAAGTGGGATCTATTAAATGTGTTAAATATAAATACCAGAATGATATAAAGAGGAAATAACTGAACATTTCTTGGAAATTAGCTGTACAGTAGAAAAGGATGCAAGATAAATTACCAAAACGCCTGACGGCCAAGTTTGGTTTGTTTCCCGTGGAGTCCTGCATGTTTTACTTCATCTATGACGAGGACTGTGGATATTCAGTGTAATTGCAACAAAGTTGCAAAACAGTAAAAGTCTGTGTTGTTATGTTGAGGGCGGATTTCTGGGGATTTGCTTCAGATGACAGCAGGCTTAGCTCGTGACAGAGCAGAGGCCTGGCCTGTGTCACCCGAAGTAACTGCCGGAGATTGGACGAGACATTATCTGGCACCCTCACAAGCCCTGAGGCAAACTGCAGACCTGATAAGGACAAGCATTCCCTCTCCGTCCTGTCAGGCAGCTCTTGCAGGGCCAAGTTCACTGCATCATCTTTAATCCTCGGCCAATCAGATTGCATGTGAGCAGGCATGTGAGCAGAGGTCTAGTGGGTTCGAGGTGTGCTGGTGCACCATTACGAGTATTACTTTCATCACAAGCTTTTCTTGTTTTTATGTTTAATTCATGAGCTCTGGCCCTTAATGGTTTACCAGCATGTGATGTTTTGTACAGTGGCATCCACAAAAAAAGGGAATCCACTGCTATCATTAATAAATTAGGATATTATGTTGTTTCCGTGGTCTTAGCATCTGGGTTGGAGAAGTTACTTCCCAAACTGACTTAGCCTGGTCAGACTGGCTTTGTTAAGAGTCACGTAGCTTCAGTTAATATACGGTGTCTGCTTAATACTTGAAACACTGTCCATGGGAATTTAAATATTATTTTTAAGTCTATAGAATTGGACTTGGTTAGATGGAGAAATTTACCAATGTCTTGTTCAGGTAGGATATGGATTATAAAAGTTCTTCCCAGGGTTTATTTTTTTAATTTAATTTTTTTACCCTCCTAATATATTTCAGACTATTTTTTCAAGCTTTTTAGTTTCATCCAGCAACAAATTGCTTCAGTCCTTCAGTGAGCACATAGCTAGACTATGGAAAGGAGATTGTATAAACAATCCTGGCTATCTCTATTTGCTGTCATTTTGAAAAGGTGAATAAATGGACAACAGAATGGCATAGACATACTCCATACTCCAATTTCATCTCATAACTTGACATAGATTTAATTTGACACCACTAAGAACACATCACATGAAAAAGCAACTACACCCAACTTCATTTGCTTCACATGCTACACCACAATCTTATTTTCATATGAATGTCATCCATTTAAAAAGTTGTGGCTTAATGTGACCACTTTCTGTCTAGTGTGACAAGCTGTTAGTTAGCTTGCAGTACAGAAGTGGACACTTCTAATTGATGACTCCTAATTCAATGACATGCCATCAGAAACATCGTACAAAACAAGAAATTGCTTGCATTAAAGTGGCAGCCCCCTCATTCTCCATCAAAAAGTCAGTGGGCTTAGACATTTACCCATCAGCAAAACTAAATGGGCCAAGTATAGACAACATTTAGACTTAGAAACAATATATTAGTATGGTGACTCTTGATGATTCTTTTTAATTTGTTAAATTTGGTTATAAAATTATTATTATCAATAATAATAATCATCATCATATACATATTTGGATACTACACATATTGTACACATTTCTACTATATAAGAGGGTAAGGACTGGTGGAAAAAAAAAAGGTTTCTGTAGGACTAGTTTTGTTTTTTTTTGGTGTACTTGTATATGTATGCTTGCATACGTATATGTAGATGAAAATGATCATACTGTATATGTGGGGTCAGGAACATGAACATGGGGTCACATTATTCATTAACATTTTAGATATATTTATTCTGACTCTTCCTTGGTGTCATGTCTTCCAGCTGTACTTTCAAAGTTTCTGTCCTAACAAAAAAAAGTAAATTATCTAGGGACATAATATATAAACTTGCCAAGTAGGTCATAATCCATAAATATGTTCAACACCCTACATGTACTTTCTGTCAAAACCTAGTTGTTGCTCTGTATGTCTGAATCTTATGCTCAATGAGCAGTAATTCTGTTTGAACACAGACGGTAGAAATGCAAATGCATGTCAGTAACAACTGCCAGGTTGCTGCTGGAGAGCCTCTCATTAGGGTTGGGGATGTTTTGTGGAGCAGAGCAGAGGGCAGCAGAGGGCCAGCGGTGGTAAGAGCAGATGTAAGGGAAAGTGTAGTAGCTGGCTGGCTGGCCTCTTGCCCTCAGGTTTATTTACTTCAGCCTCTCGCGTGCATGTGTGTGTATGAGTTTGCGTTGCATGTGTTATGCTGATGGATGGAGGTACAGGTCAGGATGTTTACCTTTACGAATGTCCTGACTAACGTCTGGGCATGCTCACGCTGGCAGGGCCTGGGATTAGTAAGAGATGATGAAGATCATTACTGTTCTCTTTTTTCCGTTTAAAATGTGATTTTTTTTTTTTTTTTTTTTTTCAGAAAGGAGGATTAGAAAGTTGAGGAAATCCTGGATTTTCTGCCCCAAAAGCAGGGCTGAAAGTCGGTTTTATTTTGACAGCATGTGTCTTAAAGCTGACCTGCAATATGGCTTGCTAATTTGATTTTAACCCCTGCTCCCAGGCTACCTTACAAACTCAATTATTTGGATCAACTATATCCTTCGTGACTAAAATGGAAAAGTATAATTCATCCACAGTTCTAGTCATCTATTATATTATTATATCAAGTTAGAGTATATGAATAATTATATAAAGTTATCATAATTTGAGTCTATAGTTACCACCTGCAGTTACTTCAGCTGTTACAGATTTAGTTTCTTGTACAAGGGCGCTTTGGCCTCAAAGATAAAATAGAAGATAGAGGGCGTAAACTCACAACCTCCATCTTTTCCTCATCAATGTGCCGTTCTGCTACCAATCCATTTTGCAATTGTTTATGCTCGGTCTAAAGAGGTGAATTTCAGTTTTTAACATTTTAAATGTTTCTAAGAATAAATTGTAAGTGCATATGTGAATGACTCATCGTGTGTGTGTGTGTGTGTGTGTGTGTGTGTGTGTGTGTGTGTGTGTGTGTGTGTGTGTGTGTGTGTGTGTGTGTGTGTGTGTGTGTGTGTGTGTGTGTGTGTGTGTTCTGTAGGAGTGTGGTGGTGCCTGTGAAGAAAACCTCGCCTGGCAGCCTAGCCGTTAACACGGTGGGAAGCAGCGGCAGCACCTCTGCTGGGCTGACAGCTGGCAGCACCCCCAACATCTTTGCTGCTGCCTCTGTGACCCCGAAAAGCATGATCAACACCACAGGTAGGTCACGTGCAAGGTTACTGGAAAATACTTAAATTCCTTTATTCAGCCCTGATAATGTGGATAATTTAAAATAATACTACTTTAGAGCAATCATGTTGAAGACCTTGCTTTCTTTTCTTTATACCGGTCTGAGAATGGAAACAAAGTTCTTACCCTTTGCTGGATCATGTGATCATGTGGTGCTGTGTGCCTGTGCAGGGGCTCATTGCAGCCACTAGATGGTCCTCTTTACCTTCCTATCAGTGTCAGCAGCAGCTTTGTGCACTGCTGAATAAAACCGCTCACCTTAAGCTTCAGAGATTTCTCCTGATGCAGCCAAACTCCATTTTAACATGCTTGAATTCTATATTAAACACAAGCCTTTATAATAATGAAAATGATTTCCTGTGTTCCTGTCTGATTGACTGCGAGCCCCCTCTCTCTCCCTCCCTCCCTGCTGTCACGTTACTTCTCCCAAGTCACTGCTGCATTAAGCCAGTTCCACATCAGGGCTCCTGTAGTCTGGGCCTCTGAAAGGACCCACTTAACACCAAAAACCATTAGGAGGTCCAACACCTTTTTAATGTGCTCCCATTAAAAAAAAAAAAAAAAAAAAAAAAAAACTGCCTCTCCTCTCTGAGCCCCTCTGCAGGAATGTGAGAAATCTATCCAAGTCAAAGTGTGCTTTCAGCTAAAGCCACAGGACCTCACCCAGACCCCATGATCTCACTCTCTCTGGTTTAACCGGATGGTTTTATACTCATGACTCAGGGCTTACCTTTAAATTACTGTTGTCACGATACCTTAATTCTGGCTTTGATACCAAAACTAAGTGTAAAAAAATTGATGCACTGTCACTTTGATATGCCAGTTGATTCTTCATCGACGTCGTCTTAGTGAGTAAAATAGTTCCACATGTTGCAGCTGGCACCAGTTTGAGCAGCCAGCATAGGTGCACTTGGTTTTCGTTAAAGATTTGCTGCATGATGTGACACTCTTACCAAGTTTGTTTGACTTGGTTGAAATTTGTGCTGACTGCTGAAGACCACATCCCAGTCTTTTTACTTCTTTTCCTTTCAGTTATTTCAGTATGTGTGTCATCACATGCATTTACAGCCTCTGGAGGTGATGCTGAAATGTAATCTCAGTCAACATTTTTAATGTTTTTTAGGGCTTTCAATCAAGTAAAATATGTAATCATATTTATTTATTTATCGTATTTATTTATTAGGATAAATATGCTGCTTTATGTAAATATATGTATATATTTATTACTAGAAATCAATTCAATCAAATCAAAACAGGAAACAGTGACGAACATCGTCCAGAAACTCTCACATTTACCATAAAAACAGTTCAAATCATAACATGGCAAACTGCAACCCAACAGGCAACAACAGCTGTCAGTGTGTCAGTGTGCTGACTTGACTAGGACTTGCCCCAAACTGTACATAATTATCATAAAGTGGACATGTCTGTAAAGGGGAGACTCGTTGGTACCCACGGAACCCATTTACATTCACATATCTTGAGGTCAGAGGTCAAGGGACCTCTTTTAAAATGGCCATGCGAGTTTTACCTTCCCAAAATTTAGTGCAAGCTTGGAGCGTTATTTTGCCTCCTTCACAACAAGCTAGTATGACATGGTTGGTGCTGATGGATTCTTTAGGTTTTCTAGTTTTATCTGATGCCATGTCTTCATTCTAGAAGACACTGGCATCATATAAAACTGAGCCTGCTACAACCAAAAAAAACTGTAAGATGCGTTAATTGTTAAAGTAATAATATAACGAAATATTTAAAATACTTAAAATATATTTAATTTTAAGGTAATCCTCAGCTCTCTGTAAAATGATTAAAGGTTATTATGCACATTTACTAATGTTGCATTCTTGTGTTGGTCTTCCCTGCAGGAGCCACCGATGCAGCCCCCTCTACCTCCTCTTCCTCCAGTTTTGTTAACGGAGCCACCAGTAAGAATCTGCCGGCCGTGCAGACGGTGGCCCCCATGCCTGAAGACACAGAAGAAAACATGAGGTACAGCAGGGTCCTCTCTGTTCCAACTCCCTTTATTCAAATTATGTGGCTCACGTATAAAATCTACTCGTACGCAGGGTCGTATGTGAAGCTAACCTTTTTTCTCACTGTTTTTGTCTTCAAAATTTTCTGTTAATATTCTATTTTTATGTTTGTTCAGTCTGTTGGAACTGATTGATGTATTTTACCTGACCTGTTTTGATGGATAACTACGGCATCCGCATGCTCACTTTTAATGAGTCATTTTTCTTTGTTTCTGCGCAGTCAAGACCAAAGACTACAAATAAAATGGTGTTGGGTTTTTTTTGCGAACACTACAGCAAAGTTTGGCCTATTCTTTGTGTACAATTGTGTATTTTCGTGTTATTTTGACCTTGACTCATCTTCCTCTCTTGCTCTAATAGTTTGTGACAGACGTCCTTAGTCCTGCTCTCCCACTGACTGCTGGGAGCTCGGGTCTTTCTTCACAGTCTCTCTTTCTCTTCTCAGTTGCCATGGCAGCAGTAACCGACATCACTTAGCGTAACTGTGAAGTCAATGATAGTACTGTCTCTCTGCAGAGCCTTATACTTTAGATGAGGAAAATAAACATCCGAGCTGAACTGCCTGCTTCAGTCAAGTGTAAATAACAAATACATATGAGCAGAATTATGTATTTTATAATTAGTCTATGAGCCCAACTGTTAGGTCACAATGAAGCAAGAACTGCTTGTGGTTTCATTTTCCATTTTTCTCTCTATTTCAGCAGCTTTTGTGAGGTGGACCAGTGTCCACACCGCCAGGGCCTGACACCTCCTGAGCTCAAACCCTTTAGCTCCCTGACAGGATTACAAGCAGCCTCCAGAGATGCAGGCCAGTGTCTTAGGCAAGGACATTCATGTTTGCCACCTAGACCCCCTTCACCCTGCTTCTAATGCTAGTCTGTCATCCCTCTGCTGTGTTTTCCCAGGGTGCTGGAAGGCAGATTACACTACACACTCCATACAAATCCTAAACCAAACCTTTCTCTGCTTCTCTCCACCCTGCTGCTCTCTGCCCATCTAAGCTAGGAAAACAAGCCTCTACTCTCCTCATGTTGCCTCGTATCTCTTGTGTGTGTGTGTGCGTGTGTGTGTGTGTGCGCACAGCGATATGTTGCAGCCGTATCTCTGCTTGTATACAGTCTGAGTTGTACGGCTGCATGACTCCAGCTCACAGTTTCTCTGAGGTGGTTCGATAATGTCAGGTAGCAGCATGTAGCGAGTGTGTAGGAGATAAGGAACTTCCATCTGCAGTCTTCAACAACTGTGTGCAAGCTTGGTAACATGTCACAACAAAGAATGCAAACGACCGCTGAGAAATCCTCTTTGAATGGGAAAAAAGTGTTAACGTGGCTTTTTGACAATTGATCCAAAATCTTCTGTTATTGACATCTCCGGTGATAGCAGCCATAGTCTCATTGATATCCAGCTTTGTTTGCATCCTCTGAAAGGTGTTGGTTACCCTCTACACCCACCAGGACTCGGCCAGTCCTGATACACATTAAGTGGTGTTAGCTGGGTTGAATGTGAGGATGCTGTTTTTCTGCCTTACCCTTGATGGAATGGCACAGTGCTACCTCCCATATATTTCTCTTCAGGTGTCTAATTTCCTTTTGTGACTCCTATCTCATTGTGTTTTTTTTTTTGTTTTTTTTTGACAGCATCACCACTAAGCTGGAGAGGGCCTTGGAGAAGGTGGCGCCCCTGCTGAGAGAGATCTTTGTGGACTTTGCACCCTTCCTGTCACGCACCCTGCTGGGCAGCCACGGGCAGGAGCTGCTCATAGAAGGTACAGATGTTGCACGTGTGCCACCACCCCCCCCCCCCCCCCCCCCACCCATTGTATGCACTATGCCGGCTCCCTCATTGATGTATGCGTGCGCAGTAGTAGGTGCTGACAGGAGAGTCACTATTTTGCACACAAGCTGGAAGTCTTGTCACAGTCTGATTAAATCTGCTTCCCCTTTCATTCATCTTGTGTGTTTTGTCTTCCTCATCATTTACTCTGCATATCGTGGATTATTCCGAGATGTGTTTTTAAACATCAGTGTTTCACAGTCACAACAGTCACAACATTCATTTCAGTCATGTTGAAATGAATGTTGAAATAATTGGTGGCCTTTGCCTCATGCTGGTGATATTTTTAGCATCTCCAGGTCACCCTGCTGCTTGCTGGATTTTTGTCTTTTTTTGGTCAAATGTTTTATTATATATTTTTTTATTATTATTTCAGAGTGAAGTTATGGGAAGTGAGTTTTCGTCAGATGTTTTGCCATCATAGTAAAATCTGACAGCTTTAACTGTATTTGCATTTGAAGTAAGAGAGCTTAATTCAGCAGATTTTCTGCACAGTCCAGTCCAAATCCAGTTACATAATAATTGGGCTGTCAGTCAATTCAAATATTTAATTCAGTTAAAATATTTAATCTTGATTAATTACATGATTGTCCATAGTTAATCACGATTAATGAGACATTTTATTATCTGTTCAAAATGTACCTTAAAGGGAGATTTGTCAATTATTTAATACTATACTCTCCAATACTATCAACAAGGCATTGGGCAAATATTCTGCTTTATGCAAATGTATGTTTATTTTTATCATTGGAAATCAATTAACAACACAAAACAATGATACTGTCCAGAAATCCTCACAGGTTTTGCATTTAGCATTATAAATGTGCTCAAATAGCATGACAAACTCAAGCCCTGCAAGCAACAACAGCTGTCAATGTGCTGACTTGACTATGACTTGTCCTAAACTGTGTGATTATCATAAAGGGGGCATGTCTATAAAGGGGAGACTCATGGGTACCCAAATACCGCATTTTCATTCACGTATCTTGAGGTCAGAGGTCAAGGGTCTCCTTTAAAAATGGCTTTTACAGTTTTTCCCCACCAAAATTTTAGAAATTTGGAGCATTATTTAGCCTCCTTCTGGACAAGCTAGAGTGGTTACATGCTACATGGCTACTACCAATGGGTTCCTTAGGTTTCCTAGTCACTCTAGCTTTAAAACTGTGCTTGCTACAACCTAAAAATCACAAGTTGCATTAAAGAAATATGTGGCGTTAAAAATAATTTGCCTTAATTTTGACAACCCTACATGGAAAGTAAAATTACATAAAGATGCTTCCGGAGACCTTGTTACATTTATAGTAATGTCTTAAAGATAAAGCCCTGATGGTTTGTTGAAGTTAAAGTGATACAGAACCGTATGTAAAACCAGAAATCATGGACGTTTCAGCTCTGACTTGGTTCTCTGTCAAAGTAAAACAGCCTTCAGGATTAATGTCTGTACCATAAAAGCCTCAGAATTTTACTTTAAACAGCATTGCAGCAGTCACATTACATATATTTAAAGTGCTGGCCTGAGTGGCTTGGTTGTGCATGGTGCTGTGCAGAAGTGTGTGATCCTCCTGTTGCACTCCACTCTGGGCTCCAGTCCTATTTCCTGGTGGTCGTGTGAAGGCTCCCAGTGCCTTCCTCAGGCCTCTCTCAGTGCTGCTTGTGCCTAACCTCAGCGACTGTCTGCCTGCGTGAGTGTGCTCTGCCACTCTATTCCCAATGCTTGCTTTGGCTTGCATTTCCCAGAACACACAGTTACACTCACACGTGCGTGTGACTGTTTCTGCAGACAGTTGTATGTACGTGCACAGTGTGGAATACGCGTGTGTGGCCTCAAGTCTCTTGACTTGCAGTTTGCACAAAGTGAAATGATATCTCTGCCTTTTCTCACTGCCAGTCTTTTCTTTTAAGTGGAAGCTAAACCGATATTAGTTTCAGGAGTCTATGTAGAGAGTGACAGTAGGCTGAAAGAATGCGCTCCTGTGACTTTATTAAAGCCGGATCCAGAGAGGTTGTCCGACACGTGTCCACTTTGTTTGCACCAGCAGCTACTTTTAAATGACTCATTTATTTAATTTCTGCCAATATTATAGGGTTTTAAAATAACACAACATCAAATATTATATTTAGTTTTTCTTAGCTTATTTGTTATGCATTATGTTTTCGGGTTCTCTTTCTTGTGAACACAACATCGCAGGAATGCCTTAAGGGAATTTCTTTAAATTTGGCACAAACGTCCAGTTGGACTCAAGGATGAACTGATTGGACACAATCCTAATGTCGCTAATTACACAGTTTCATGATGACATTCTGGATCCAGTTTCGTAAATGTGCCCACAACTGCTCAGAATTCAGGTATGAGTGACGGCAAGTACGCCAGTCTACGCACTGATCCGATACCATGATTTATTAACCCAGGAGAAAAATGTTGTTTAACTGGAAATCGATTATTTTTCGCTGCTTCAAAACAGCAACCTTCACTGTGCTGTCACACTGGATGTATCATGGCTGCCGCTGCCAACTACTGTTTTAGAGCAGCGAAGAAGAACTGATTGCAGGTAGTTTGTCATGTGATGAGCAAAGTCAGAGTGAGGAAAATGTCAGCCATTTGGCAGTATTTCACAGTGGAAAATCCAGCAAGTAAAACTAAATAATAAAAGAGTTCTATTGCATTCATTCTCTGTATTATTTGTTCATGTTTTACAAAAGTGTAACCTGAGACGGGCCATACAACAAAGGTAGCCAACACATTCATACATAGTCTGTAGTAAACAGCTGTTCAGACTTACTAACCCCTTATCCTGACCCTTTCAATACCATTTTTTCTTTCCCGATACTGATTCTGATACTTGAACTTGTGGTATCAGCCGAAACCGAGTAACAATCAGATACTGGTGTGGGAACATCTCTAATTTTGGGCAGAGAGGGATGTAAACTGTAACTTGACTGGTTGGGGGAGACAACCATGATGTGTTAATTGTGGTTGTTATTAAGCAGCAAGATCTGAAATTTGAAAATATATATATATTTTTTTTAAATCAAGATTTCTTAGTGGTATTTAATTTATGCTTTGATAGTAATCAGCTTAAGAAAGATTTAGTAAACCAGTTTAAACCAATACTATAAGATATGATGAATTCAGTTCTCCTCTACAGTGTTAAAGAAACATTTAACGTATTAGTTTTTTTAATGTTTCCATACCAGCCGGTAAAGTTCCACAAACAGCCACCGGTAGTTTGCCCTCCATGCATCATGCATATAGCATACATAAATATACATATGTAAATAGCCTTGTGGGTATGCCATGTGCATGTGGCCAAGGCTACTCACTCAAACTCAGGGGAAAGGAATGCAAAATCAGGTAGCATGGCCTTGACAAGTGTGAATATGTCTGTTACCCTTTCACTCAAAGTCTGTCAGCAGACTGACCAAGCTGACAAACCAGAGCCGAGCTGAGAATGTAACCCCACAAACAAGGTCGTAGACAGACAGCTCGGGCCTCAGTGCTCCTCACCACTCACGTTTAACCCTGTCTGGCTCTGTGAAGAGTGTACCATTTTCCTGACATGAATTAGAGCAGTTTTATCTGACAAAACAAATGTACAGATTTATTTAGAGCAAGTTCTTTAAATCTTTTTTTTTTATTTTATTGAGCTTCTGGGGTCTTTCCCAGTTGCAGCGTGTTTGTCCCAAACGGTTGAGCTGTTCCCCGTCTCTTTCTACTCTTCTCCCCTTCCCCGGCTCACAGTTGAAATACTGTGCTATGGTGCAAAGGCGCTCCATTTACCAGTAATTACCAGTCATCCATCACTCCTTAGATTGCCTGGGGTCAAGCCCCGCTGTGCCCTGTGTGCCCCTTCGCCTCACCCTACTCCTTCAACCCCCCCTGCAGACGTGGTCACTACCGCAATTATGTCGAATGCACCCTGAGCTTTACACTTGGAGTTGGTGGCTAAGTCCTGTGTGTGAACACTGCTGCTGTTGTGATGCCTGCCGCCTGCTCCTTGCTGTCCCCTGAGTGGCCCGGCCTGCCGGCGCATTGCCCCACAATGCCACATTCACCCGTGCCTTAACCCTGCCCTGTTTACAGGAAGGGACTGGCAGGCCGTGTTTAAATAGAATGCATTTAGTTTGTCTACCAGCACAAGACCAGGGTCAGTTGGCCACCTGACTCCTGTGTCAGACCGGACTGACTTATGGCTCTGCATGTCACTGCTATAACAAGAGGTCAGCAGTGGCACTCTGTGTACAGGAGAAGGGTCACATCCTCTCAGAGTATTTACAATACGCTCCCTCAGACACTCTCCGCTCATGAATGGAGACCAAAACATCCATCCATCCAGTCTCCTGAATATTTAGCATTCTTTGTTTTATTGTACAGCATTTATGCAAGTGAAACAATGTGGTATTATCTTAAATATTTTGTTGTTGTCCAGTATTAGTCTCTATATTCAAAGAGTTTAAGAGTCATTGCAGGTTCCTGTCTTGTGTTTTGAATTATGGTGGTGGGGCTACAGTTTAATTTTTTGTTTTATCTGTTCAAAATATACCTTAAAGGGAGATTTGTCAAGTATTTAATACTTTTATCAACATGGGAGTAAGTAAATATGCTACTTTATGCAAATATATGTATATGTATATCACTGGAAATCAATTAACAACACAAAACAATGAGAAATATTATCTAGAATCCCTCACAGGTACTATATTTAGCATAAAAAAATATGCTGAAATCATAACATGACAAATTGCAGCCCAACAGGCAACAACAGCTGTCAGTGTGTCAGTGTGCTGACTTGACTATGACTTGATCCAAACCGCATGTGATTATCATAAATGGGGAGTCTTGTACCCATCAAACCCATTTTCAGGGACCCCTTTGAAAATGGCCATGCTAGTTTTTCCTCACCAAAGTTCAGATCGTTGTTTATCCTTCTCACGTCAAGCTAGCATGATTAGCTTTAAAACTGAGCCCACTACAACCTAAAAATCGCAAGTTGCATTAATGCTTTTATGGCGTTAAAACAAATTTGAGTTAACACGTTATTATCACATTAACTTTGATAGCCCTAGTCTTTATATTTTAAGACCCGTCAACCACTTTAAGAGTCATTGCAGGATCTGGTTTTGTGTTTTGAATTATTGTGGTTGGGCTACAATTTAGTTTTACAGTTTAGTAGATGCTGTTGCAATGATTATAATCGTTTAGTTGTCAACTGTTAAATTAAGTGCCAAGTGTCAATTAATTGGTTTGAGTCATCTGAGTCAAAATTCTGACTCCAGCTTCTTAAATGTGAATAGTTTAAGGATTCTTTACTTATTGCTTTACTCCATATCTTTGAATTGATCAACATTTTCGACCATTTTCTTACACTTTCTAGGCCAACAACTAATCGATTAATCAAGGAAATAATCAACAGATTAATCTACAATGAAAATAATTGTTAGTTGCATCTCTACATGTGTCATTAGATTATACATTGTGGAGACTGTTTTCCCCTCTGAAAGGTTCAGACTCTTCTCCATCTTCACTCCTTAAGAATGTAGTCATAGTGATAACAGCCCATAATGTGTACTATTATTCCTTATTGTAGTTGCACTGTACAGAGCACATCTCGTGCAAAAACGTTAACTGAAATGTTATATTTAGAATATTTTATTCTCTCCTGATCGACTCCCTGTCATCCACGAAACAACGGCAGCTGTGTGGCACAGAGTTCTGCTCCTGCCAGCCTGTAATGAGTCCTGCAGAGTTTGAATTCTTTCCTCTACTAATGACTGCACCTTTTAATGGTTCTCGCCAAGTGCAACAGAAGGAGCTGGAGGTGCAGAAGACGAGACCGGTTGCAGCCATTGTTTCTGCAAATGAGCTTTTCACACCTGCACTTGTTTCATTAGAGAGTTGTCTGCTTCTGCCGACTCGCCGTCTACAGAGTGGAGACGAGGGGAGAAGCCGTGAATGTCTGTGTTCACTTCTGTGAGTGTGTGTGTGTGAAGGTAGATGTGTGTGTGCAGGGGGTGCTCGTATATACATGTGTGAATCTGTTCTGTACGCATGCTGTTTATTTTTACAGTTTTATGATGGGCGACTTGGAAGCACAATTTAGTGGGGTTACAAGTTGCTCGTCACTGCCTGAAATTGACCTCATGCCAAAAACAATATAGCTTCATCCAAGTTCTATACTGTGTCATAGTATTTATTATAAAATGATCATCTTCTACTGCAACATATCTGATGAAGTAACTACAGATTATACCCACCGATGTGCTGTGTTGAATATGGCCAATATCTTATTCTGTTCATCTGTTTTGTCTCGCAGGTCTGGTGTGCATGAAGTCAAGCACCTCAGTGGTGGAGCTCGTCATGCTGCTTTGTTCTCAGGTGAGTTTTTTTTTTTCTTTCTCCTCCTCGTTTGCAATCTCAACCTCTCTGTCTTTTTCTCCAGGCCCCATCCTCCCTTCCTTTCTCTGTGTATGCCTTTTCTACTACACTTCTCTAATATACTGCTATTATAAAAATGTTTGTGGGGATGTGTTAGGGGCTACTTTCAAATTAGACATTGTACACAAAATAGTATGTTTCACTCACCTCTATAGCTTTTAAAATATATTTTGAAAAGGGCTGTCAATCAATTCAAATATGGAATCGCAATTAATTGCAAATTAGTCATGCATTTTTTTTTTTATTTGTTCAAAATGTACTTTAAAGCGAGATTATTATTATTATTTAATACTCTTATCAACATAGAAGTGGGTACATACGCTTTCATTATACGAATATATGTATATATTTATTATTGCAAATCAATTAACAGCACAAAACAATGATACATATTGCCCAGAAACCCGCACAGGTACTGCATTTAGCACACAAATATGCTCAAATCATAACACGGCAAACTGCAGCCCAACAGGCAACAACAGCTGTCAGTGTGCTGACTTTACTATAACTTGCCCCAAACTGCATGTGATTATAATAAAGTGGGCATGTCTGTAAAGGGGAGACTGGTGGGTACCCAGAGAACCCATTTTCATTCACACGTCTTGAGGTCAGAGGTCAAGGGACCCCTTTCAAATGTGTTCTCGGCAAGCTAGTCTGGTTGGTTGGTACCAGTGGATTCCTCACATTGTGTAGTGTTCTAGTATCTTCACTCTGGCTTTAAAACTGAGCCCGCTACAACCTAAAAATGGTAAGTTGCCTTAATGTGTTAAAGAAATTAGTGGTGTTAAAAACAAATTTGCATTACGTGTTATTATCATGTTAACTTTGACAGCCCTAATTTTAAATACAAAACTGCAGATATTTTAGTTTATTGTTAATGCTTGGTGAAATACAAAGGAAACTGTTTTATATCAGAGAACAAGTTATTTAATCTACGCTGACGCTTGCTTATCAGTGTATTATTTTCATTGTAAAATGTTCCAAACCGATGATGACAAACAGACGCAAACAGCTCTCTGAGAATCCAGCAACTGTCTCACTACACCCCGGAGCTTTAATCCAGAGCCCTCCTTCAGAGAGCGAGCCCCACCTCATGCAACACCGCTGGTGACTGATCACCTCCACGCTGACCCTCTGAATCTCTTGTTAAGCCCTTGTTTTAGAGAAGGTCAAAGCCCCGATGTAGCAGTTAGAGCAGGAGATATTTAACATACCTTCTGTCAGCCCATCAGTCTTGCGTCGGGAGCCCATAAGGAAGCCATTACTTGGTGCCTCTTTGTGGATCCAGACTGCAGGGCCAGAGCCTCGAGGAGCTGGATTGCCACTATGCGCGCTCCGTGGTATCCACAGTCCAAAGCCCTCTTCAGCAGGGAGCTCAGCCTCTGTTATATGGAGGCCATTATTCAGGGGCTTTCCTAAAAAAAAAAAAAACAGTACATGAACGGGGCAGCCAGCGTTGAGTTATTGTCGCTCTTTTGAAGCTTTTTGACGGGCTCCATTTTGCTTTTCTGTCTGTGGAGTATCTGTGGGAAGTTGCTTTTCCAGCTCTGGGATTTATTGCAGATGAGAGCGTCAGCATGCTGTTAAGGGTCTGAGTCCACCCCCCCCCCCTTTACACAGATAGCATTACTGCGGCTCCAGAGGTTCCTGCCATTAGGGGCTCTGGGGATGAAACCCTGGCTGAGATATCGATCAGACAACGAGGCCTTGAAACTGGACCATATAGCCTGGTGTCCTTCTATAACCTTTCAAATAGAGACGAGCCGTTGCTTTGTATCCTGATGCTGCACCATCAGTAATGAATCCAGTTATGTTGCGAGCTAATATGATTTAAAAATCACACTGTAATGATGGATGTTTTTATCAGTGTCTTCTATATATCAGGTGACAAAGCTGATATGCAGCACTGTTTTATCAGAAAGTATGTTTGCTCTGGCTGATAATTACATTGCCATATAATCCTAATTAATGTATTTGGTATCACATACTGTAAAAAACACAGCAAGTTTTGATGAGATGTGGCTGGCATCACTATAAATTGCCAACTTCAACATATCCCTCCTCACATATTTCAACATTAATGTTTTAAGACAGCGCTGAGGACACCTAGCTGACCTTTCGTCCCTCTCTGTTTTGTGACCTGTCAGTTTTATGAATGAATTAGTGCTAATGATGTGTCTTTTCTTATTTATGCATACTAATCACAGCAATCATCGTGCGGCTGGCTGCGGCTGCAGACACCGTGTGTCTCTCCTCAGCCTGGGCAGCTGAATGAAAAGGTCAAGCAGCTCTGTTTCTTGTAACAGCTTAAACGTACAGGGGTTGGGGTTGGAGGGTGGGGGTGGTATAGAGTGGAGCCACAGAGGTTTAGTGATGGAAGTCCTCCAGATGTGGAGAGTATAACAGAGCAGATAAAAGCTCCTGCTCACTGACAGGTTGGATTGAAACACCACAAATACTTAGTGCCCTGCTGAATTTCAGGAAGATGAAAGTGGGAGGAGAACAAATCTTCTCAAGGCCAGTAAACTGCTCTGTGGGATGGGAGTTGTGGGATTTTAGGTCCACCAAAAGGTGGTGGGTTTTTGAAAGATAGATGGAAGAATGGTACCATAGCTCCTAATGAACCTACAGTGTCACTGTTGACTGTCCAGTGTATCACAGTGTTGCATGTTGCTTTTTAGCAGCTTTTTGCAAGATGGTTTTACCATAGACCGTATACTGTAAAGGAAGTGGTCGTAGTCACCCACTGGTTTGTGAACTGCTGTTTTGAAGCCTTGAGTCTGGCATTTTGGCCGCCACCATCTTGGTTATTTGCAACCAGAAGTGACACGAGAGGGTGGAGCTAAGTAAAACTGAACGCAGAATAAGATATTTTCAGGTGACCAAAACAGTCATAATTAACTTCCATTAACTGAAAAGACACAGTGAAAGGGTTAATTTGTAAGATGAAAGAATGGACAACTCCCAGACCAGACAACGCTGTGGTAGTGACAATCAATCACAAGATAGCCCCATCCTAAAGCATCCCCTGCTTCATCATCTATTTGCCTCTAAATGGGACCATAATTTACTAAATGAACTTCATGCTGTATTGAAGAAGACTTGAAACTAGTGATTGAGACCATAAACTTATGTTTGCAATGTTGAGTTGCCCTCTGGCAAAAAGAGAATTTATCGTTGGATTTGAAAATTTTTCTGATTTCTGTGTGACGAACGCTTCCTTAATAATTTTTAAAAAAAGCTTAAAAAAGTGTTGTTTCATCAAAATCACTTTGTTCTACATGTCTCACTTAAAATGTTGCCAAAACAAATGCTTGCATGGATTCGATCCTGTAAGAAACCGTAGTGTAAGCAATGAATGACTCGGCTGAGACAGTCATGTGACATAATACAGTCAGACTTCTTTTTGCAACCAGAGGAGTCGCCCCCTGCTGGCTGTTATAAAGAATGCAAATTTAAGACATTTCAGCATTGGCTTCACTTCTCAGACCCCAGAGTTGCCCACTGGGTTTTTCAGTGTCATTGCTCTCATTAACATTGTTTCTAGCAGTAGCAGACAGCAAAACGGAGTTCACAAGTTGTGAGATCATTTGAGTTTGTGGAAACTTAAATTAAATTTGAGTTCCTATTAGACCATTCCTGCTGGATGAAGTAGGCAATTGTTCGCTTCTGAGTTAGTCCTAACAATAATATAGGGAAACAACATGTCAAGGCTGTTTTTCAGTTTATTTTGGAGCTGTTCTGCCCCTAATTGTCTTTCACGTTTTTATGTTACCTGAAGGCCACTGTTCTAAAGTGCTAGTGGTACCACTAGCTACCATCTGACTTCTCTTGCCTCTAAAGCGTGTTATTATGGTAAGGATGGCCTCTGAGCGAGGTGAACGGCATTACCACAGTTCTGCACTTTGTGGCTCACGTTACTGCTGTCTTTGAAAGGGAGGAGTGAGCGGATGGGTGCTCAGTTGGTTGCAATCTGCAACCACACCACTAGATGTTGCCAAATACTACTACTCACTGTACTTTTTGGTGCAGCTGTAAATTCAATTTAAAAATGTCCAACTCCCAACAGCCAGAGGTGCTGCACTGTGGTCATAGTCTGCATTTACATCAAGGATCACATCTCTTTTTTTTAAGGAGGTGCACGTCATGCCTAATTCCCTTCAAATGGGCAGCAGAGGAATCTCTGCAATCAAAGGCAGCCTCCTCTGGGAGCTCTGTTCTCCAGTAAAAGGAAAAAAGAGAGCCTCTGAAGTGCTATCTCAGCTGTCAACAAGTATACCTCAGACAAGATACCAAATTTGACAAGTTCATGCTATACCTCCACCGACCTGCTGCCATTTTCCTGGCGACGCCACGGCGTTACATCTGCCTCGATTTCTGTATTTATTTTTGTCACGTGAGTGCGGTGGAAGTGGAACCTCAGAAGACGGGCTGTACGTGATCCCTGTCCAAATCAAGAACAGCTTATTCCAGGCAGATACCGTAGCAGAGGAAGAAGGGGGTCATGGGGAACATTTGGAGACCAGATGCTCAGCAGTTTGTCGGCACCATCTCCCCGGCTTAACGCATTGTAGGGTCAGACTGTGTACTCTTGCATGAACCAGTATGTGTCAGGCACGACAACAGTGTACAAAAACACATGCCCATACATAATAATGTCAATGTCAGTTATTCCGGTACTATACACAAACAAATGCTGCTTACCTTGTCCAGACACTGACATTGTTTTGCAACTACAACTACAGATTACATACCCCCATATATTCTTTCTGTTGGAAATGGCAATGATATTAATTTCAAGACATTTTAAATGTATAGTCACGCTCAAAGGCTCCTTATGTATGCAAGTAGAGTTGAATTAGAGTTACATTTGCAGCCCTCAGGACTGAAAATGTTTCTCCTTCACTTTCCTCTGTTTCCCCTCCTTTTTTTGAACTGTGGCCTTCTCTGTTTTCTCTTCCATTTGCACCTCGGTGAAGGGTACAGGAGAGCTGGATTTCCCACAGTGAAAGGCGCGCTCTCAAACTGCTTTTTAATCATTTCCAGAGCATGTTGTGAGACAGCAAGTGCTGGCACTCTGGCCCAGGGCTCGGATCCCTTCCAGCCGCACACTGCAGGGCTCAGCGAGCCTGCTCGGTAATCTGTCACTGTAAGGGACAGAGGAAATGGCTGTATTTAAGTGTGAGGATACAGTTTCATCCCACAATTACATCTCTGGCGTGTTGTTTACAGATCTTTTCACATAGGAAGGACGGATGGTCCCACTGGCTGTGCAGGATTTCAGCTTTTTATTGCCATGGGGGTTTTTTTTTTTTCAAAGGATATATGAACAAAATGCTTTCACTACCCACTTGAATTACAAACTATGAAGTGTAATCTAGATTACAGTTGAAATATGCAATATGGATGGTGAAATGTGCTCCTCATCATGCATTTCTGAAAGATCTTGTTGCATATTGGATCAAAGGGGTATTTTGATACTCATTTAACCTCATTTTAACTCAGGCTTTCTGAGAAAGTGCCTTTTTCCATTACTGTGTTAGCTTTACTGCCTTTACTGATTTTTTTAACCCACATCTAATATAGATTATAAGGATGTAATGTTGACTTATCTCAGCTGTACAATAATTTGTGCAATAATTCAACAGTGCTATACCCTGCATTAATACTGCAGTTGTACTGTATTTCAAGAAGTATCCTTATTTAAGTCATACTTATATGATTCTTGCATTTACATGTAACACACTTAATGGATCCCACTTCTCAGTATTTTGTTTTTACTTATTTGTACTGTGGTTGTAATGCTGTATGTTATATATTGTATGTCTTTAACACACATTTCTTATATTCTCATATCTTATTATTTTATTATATACTTATTTCTCTACATATATTATGCAATATATTGCATCATTATGTACATAATATACATGTTACATAATCATCTCTTTATGTTTACATAAGCAACTATAAGCAACTGTAATGTCTCAATCCCTTTTCAGTCCTGATTTTAATAATTATATTGAGTTTCTCTTCAGAACTTTGAACAATCCATTTACAGCCCAAAAACAACACAGAAATTGCAGAGCTTCTGTAACGAGCACATCACAAATTGCTTCATTTCAGGAATGGCAGAACTCCATTCAGAAGAACGCTGGCCTGGCTTTCATTGAGCTAATCAACGAAGGAAGGTAATGTATCATTCACTGTAATATGTAAAGTTAAATCACTGAAGTGGCAAGTCATAGATTAGCTCTAAAACTCTTGGTCAACAGTAAATATGACTGTGGATGAAGTAAGAGTACCAACACCAGAGCGTAATCATCCTCATGTTATATTTCTGTCTCTGCATGTTTTACTGTACATCCCATTGTCCATGTTTTCCTCCACATCCCTCTCTCTTCCTCTGGTCTCTGGGTGTGGCCAGACTCAGGGTTTTCCATAGAGCAGATCAGGGGCGGCTCAGCCTCCATTCCCATCTGCTGACCCATCTGGCCAGACCCTCTCTATGCCCGGGCTCTTGCTTGCATCCCAGCCGGGCTTCTCTTGAGTCCCCTGCTGGCCCTGGAACAAAGAGCTGCAGTCAGCAGGGCCACGCGGCGCTGTCCAGGGTGCTGCTGACAGATACATCATTTTCCAAGTGTTACTCAAGTCTCTGCACACCTGCTCTGCTTAACTAGACAGATCTAGAGGTAGCTGGTAAATCTGTTTGCCTTACGAGGCGTGGCTGACAAAGACGTTGTTTCTGCTGTATGTGCAACTACTCATACAGCAGGTAGTTGGGTGCTGTTCCTCTGTTTCATCATGCAGCTGTCTGAAAGCAATTTCAAACATGTCAAAATGCCCTGAAATTATCACTTTACTTTATTATCACCACTGCCCCTCTGTAGCATGACTGTAGCTGTAAGCCACTGTCCATCTGAGAGAAGTGCCCCAGGTTCCCATGGTGATACAGCATATACAAGTACAAAAAAGGAAGTATTTTTGATTCTTAGGGAGGCAGACTTGGGGTATATCTTTCATAGCATGTTCCGCTGTGACATTGGTGAAACAAAAGGTATTCCTCTATTTTAGACAGAGGTGGTGAAATGACATATGATTTTTATCTAAGCTTATATCATATGTTCAGATGAAGCAGTGTTATGGTCCTGAGCCCTTCCCTTCCTTTCTATCTAGAAGCCAGAGGTCATTGTGTGCTCAGTAGCTTGTATCCTGTCCCTTGCTGTTGAAGTAGGTTCATAGCAGAACAGAAAGAGAAGAGGATACGCAATGTTTGTGATCTTGAAAATGTTGAAAATTAATTTAATTTCATGTTTTAGAAGAAGAAGAAGAAGAAGATGATATTCCTTTATTAGTCCCACGAGGGGAAATTCAATTTTTTCACTCTGTTGTTCTGTTGTTATTGTACATTATATGACGATTTGGGGATCCCTTGTTTGATGTTTGGCAAAAACCTGAATTATTTTGGGCAGACGATGGCCAGTAGTTGGAATGGTTATTTAAGGTTGACGTTTTTAAATTGCAAATTTAAATTACATTTCTAAAGCCTGGAATAGAAGCCAGTCTCAGGTTTTTATGTAAGATATGGTATGTTTTAATTTGTGCTGTTTAAGCCCACTGGCACAGTAGTTTGTGAAATAGTCATGAAATTGAATGTATTGAGTCATGTCCCGACTGAATTTCACATCTTTTTGTGATGGTCAGCATGAAATAATTCTTAATCCATGTAACTGTGAACCAGGAAGTATAGAGAGTAGCAAAGGCTGCATTGGGAGGATGTCGGGGTGAATGGTTGGGTCAAAAAACACATACAACATCTGCCTCCTTTCATTCAGGAGGCAGATGTTTGTGTCCCGTGTGAAACCAGGACTCAGAGCTGATTTATTTATCATGTAAATTAACGTAATAAGTTATACCAGTTGTGGTGATATTTTAACCCAAGCTGTGATCTTAACCAAGCCGAAATCAGGTAGATTCAGGACTATTTCACGAGGCTGTGTTGTCTGTTTATATACTGTATGTCTGGCCTCATTGGCGTGATAATTGTGTACACACGTTTGGTTTTATGATGATTACCATGTTTTTGGTTTCTTTTGCTATATATTTGATCATTGTTTATGAAATTTGAAAAGGAAAAGTGTCTTATAATCCCATATGTGCTGGATTTCATCTTGAACACACTAAAATATAGCAATAAATGAAATCAATACATGCCTTATTTTATGCACATAGTTCTATTGAAGACGTGCCTTAAAGTCTCAAAAGTGGAAGCTACAGAGAGCACAATGTTGACCCCCGACTAGTGTTAAGATAAAGACAAAATATATGATGCTTTGGGGCACAGTCTGATAATAGACAAATAGATTTAACACTTCCAAAGACCCATTTTACAATTGTGATAGGTGTGATCAGTCATATCTATGCCAAAAGTATTGATCAATGTCACCCATCTATGAAATATTAAGACAAAAATGTGGCAGAGGGAGTGCATATCTGTTTTTCTGTCTCCATATATCACTCGGCAACTTGCTTTCTCATCTATTCTTGGTTTGAAAACAAAGCTCGGCGTTGTCAGCCTCTGTCTTTGAACATTGAACGTCTGTCTATTAATGAGTGCTTGTCAACAGTTAAAGAGGCAATAGCAGCTGATGAATGCAGCCTCGGGATTACTGCCTCTCCTTGGGACAGCAGGGAAATTACAATCTGTATCAAGCACTGGAGAGGAACAGGGCCTGCTTTAATTAAAACAAAGCTAGCCTAATGGTGTGTAAAATGGCATGTAATCTGCACACAGTAGCCAGGGTGTTCTCAATTATTAAAGATGCTGAGATTTAAATGTGAATGTGGGCGGAGACCACGGAGCCTCAAGAGTCAGCCATGTGAGAAGTTGCTCACGGCCAGACGTGTCAGCAATACCGGTGCTAAGTTGATGTTCTGGTCAGTGGGAAGGGATGCTCAATCAGGAGTGTGCCAGACAGGCTTCAGTGCTTTAATGACACTCCATTCCCTCCTTAATGCTACAGAGGGATCTGTCACTGACCTGCAGCTTTGCAACATAACACAGACAGATGATGCTGTTTACTAGTTTGCTCTTTCAACGAGCACAATGTTACACAATCCTGACAAGCTGCTCCTTCCTTCGGGGTGTCGTTACAACAGACTTTACCTAATAAAGGATATGTCCTGTCCTGTCCCATGTCTACAAATACTGTATATGTTGCATTTAACTGTCTCTGTAATATTAAAGGTTGCTCTGCCATGCCATGAAGGACCACATAGTTCGGGTTGCCAACGAGGCAGAGTTCATCCTGAACAGACAGCGAGCGGAGGACGTCCACAAACATGCAGAGTTTGAGGTACAGTATAGACTGTGCCATCCTGTCTTGGATCTGAACCTAAAGGTGCTCTATTTGCTATCCAGAGCTTTAATATAGTAGCACACAACACTTTGCTACATAAAGACATAGAGGAGTAATGTCTACCTGAGCAGAGAATGAAGTCACTCCTCCTCTGTGTGTTGTTTGACCCTGTCTGTGCTTTGACATAGCCGGGTTGGCCGTGCATGCACGTGCATGTGCTCATACAGTAATTACAGCTGATAACAGCGTCCCAACCGATAGCATCGTTATAGAAGCATTGTGCCCATCCTCTGATTAGACTGTTGTCAGGTTATTAAATAGACATTATCAGTCAATATAAGCACCATAGATGTGGGACAATAGGCTCCTTCTACGCCCAATGTTAGGTTGGTAGATCACTGAAAGAATGTATAAAAGAACACTTCGACCTCTAGCGACCGTAGTAATTATGACAGGAGCATGAGCAAAAGTGAAACGCTGTAGTATAGAAACTTCTGGGTTGGGGGCGATAGGTGGGACACCCAGGTTCTCACCCAGGAGGCCGTAGATTGCAACCCTTGTGGAACCAACATGTAAAAAAATATAAAATGTTTTAATTACTGGTAGCAAAGGGAAACACGAGCAATATTAATTTAGGATTTTCATATGCTATTTGGCAGACAACTCAGGGGACAGCCTCCTGAGTCTGTAGTTAGTCCACCCCAAATCACACAACTCCTATTTCCGACGTGAAAGGAAAAAGTACCAAGATTTAACCAATGTCTGAATATTAATTTTCTTGCTCTAATGATTGTCTTCATAGAAAATTTGAAAAGAAAAACTCTTCCGGCTAGTCAGCAAATAAATGACACAGATTGATAGCAAAATAATAAGGCTTTTTGCTGTACTAAAATAGTTTAGTTATTGTAGAACATTGGTAGACATATGCTGTACGAATGTAACCACATAAAACTACACACACACACACACACACAGAGACACACACACCACCTCTGTTAGCAGCGTGTACATGTGGGGAGTGATGAGTTTCTTATCTGGGAAGAGCAGCCATCCTCAAACAGCTGCTTGATATACAGTTCTTGAGGATCCTTGACCTGCTAGATAAACTGGAAGAGACGGCTAGATATGCAATGTCAGGAGAAGGGGGAAGTGTACCTGGCCTCATCTGTTCTGTCTACCAACTCCAGACAGCCTACACTTTTCATCTGGGTCTGATGTTACTTTATTACCCACTCTCCCAGATTGAAGATTCGGGACGCAGATAAGACATTTTTACAATTAAGTCTGTGTCAGGGCGACGCGTCATACGCTTTAAAGTGATAAATAATGTTTGATATTTGTCACAGCGTCACATGGCGATGCGAGCTGACAAGCAGAGATTGAGTTATCCGCCGTGTGAAGAATATGTTGAAGTATAATGTCTGACAGAATTCAAATTTGAAGCAGGAAATTCAATTAACTTCCAGCTTCTGTTAGCAAATTAGATTTTGAATATTAGCAAGAGTTCCCCCCAGGGTGGCATCGTGAGACAATCTTGTTTTAGCAGCAAAGATAGGGTCAGATGTGCTCCTCTAGATTACTTTTAGCCACCTGGAACACTTAGAGAGTTACACTGACTTATTGCCATTTTTCACATTGTGGCTAATTAATTTTTAAACAGATTATTTTATCATTCTCACACTTAAATATCAAGCATTATTTGGACCATGGTATCATGAAGATTTTTATGTAATTTTTGCAAGTTGTAAGTCGCTGTGTCCTACATTTTGTTCTAGAAAATGGCTGCGTATTTACATTTTACACCATATATGGGACAATAACGTATCCCTTGATATAATGGCAGTGTAGATTTGTTAACCTTGACAGACTATATTCTTTGTGGATCTATTAGAGTATTTTCCCTTCTCCTCTAATAGCACCGTCCACGGCTACCTAGCAGGGAGTCTCATCTGTCCGCAGTTAGGGAATGGACTGCCTTCATGATTTACTACACTCCTCCAAGGGAGCAGAAATATATCTCTCAGCTGTCCACTAATATCTTTATGCACTCAAGTGTGTTGAATGAAGCCATAACATTCTTCAGTGTGACAAATGCTCCATTAGAGGGTATATATTATTCTGGCTTTATTCAAGTAAAACATTCTCAAATGCTATTAGTGCAATGTCAGACATCACTTTTATCAGTGGATACTATACTGAAAGCCATAAATATACAATGAGGTTCACACTGTTTTTTTTTTCCTCCTTTTTTAAATTAGTCCAACTGTGCTCAATACGCTGCTGACAGAAAAGAAGAAGAGAAGATGTGCGACCACCTGATCAGCGCCGCTAAACACCGAGACCATGTGACAGCCAACCAGTTAAAGCAGAAAATCATCAACATCCTCACCAACAAGCACGGCGCCTGGGGGACGCTGGCCCAGAGGTAAGCGCTCGCACTAGTACAGGTTCACCCTCAGACCAACATCAGGTCTTTAACATGAACCATAGCTGCTTAAGGTTAGCCCCAACCTAGAGGACCAAAGTTACCTGGTTCACAAAACTCTGCAGTGATGGGCTCGGACCACCAGTTAATGTCATTTTCCCAGGATCCGATAGGGTCAGCGGTCGGGTCAGCAAACGCAATTACAGTGTGGAGTGGCTTAATCCCCCGGGGACAGCTGATTGGCCAGTCTTCCGACAGACCGGGATAGCAGGAGGGGAGGAAGGGAGTGGGGAGGGTTGGGGGTGTTTCTGCAGTGTTGTCCAGGCATTCATTGACCCTCTCAGTAACACAGCCCAGCACCTGGTGGTAGTTGCACACTTCCCCACGGGCCCTGTTAAAATAACCGCCGGCTCTCCTGCTCTACCTCTCACCTGCATTCACATGGCAAACAGAGGTGTTACGACATACTGTTTGTATTTTGTACTGAGCTAAGAGCTGAGGATTTAAACGTATGTTTCTTGCAGATGTACCAGCATGTATGCAGTTGTTATAAAGCCTGATTGGGGATCCTTCAGTTGCTGCTTGTAGACTCATTTCTTTTCAGTAGGAAAACCAACATCACTGGATTCAGGTCAGATGCAGAACATAAAGTCCTCCCCCGAACATTAATCCAGATATGTAATTGTGCCATGAGCGGCATTCTGCAAGATCAAGCACTTGAATGACACAACCCTCCATTGCTGATTTGCCAAAAGAAATTTAGCCTCTTTGCTGAAACAGTAGCTCTGGTTTTATTATTAAATCTAGAAAATGCAATACAGATGTTGAATCGTGTTTTCTGAAATTGGGTTTGTTTCATATCTTTAATCCATATTCAGTGTTTGCATGGAAACTATTTTGTCAATCAATTGATTGTCAGTTGGTTAAAATATTTAAATGTGATCACATGATTGTCCACAGTTAATCACGATTATATGCACAGTTTTTATTTGTTCAAAAAGGTACATTTAAGGGAGATTTGTCAAATATTTAATATACTCTTACATGGGAGTGGACAAATATGATGCTTTATGCAAATGTATTTATACATTTATCATTGGAAATCAATTAACAACACAAAAGTATGACCAATATTGTCCAGAAACCCTCACCGGTACTATGTTTTGCATTAAAAAATATGCTCAAATCATAACATGGAAAACTTAAGCCTAACAGTCACTGTGTCAGTGTGCTGACTTGACCATGATTTGTCCTAAACTGCATGTGATTATCATAAAGCGGGCATGTCTGTAACGGGGAGACTCATGGGTACCCACAGAAGCCATTTTCATTCATATATCTGGAGGTCAGAGGTCAAGGGACCCCTTTGAAAATGGCCATGCTAGTTTTTCCTCACCAAAATTTTGCACAAGTTTGAAGCATTATTTAGCCTCCCTACAACAAGCTAGTATGACGTGGTTGGGACCAATGTAACTCTTAGGGTTTCTAATTTCACGTGATGCCAGTATCTTCACTCTAGCTTTTCAGCACATTATTGCATTAAATTTGACAGCCCTACAGCATGCATGCAATTGTTACAAAGCCTGAATGGGGATGTCTCAGGTGCTGCTTGCAGACTCATTTCTGTCTGTAAATAATCAGCATCACTGAATTCAGGTAAGATGCAGAAATGTACAGCAAGAAAATAAAATGTTCACCTGAATATCAATTGAATACTTTATTGTGCTGTGAGCTCCATTCTACAAGATCAGGCACTTGAAAGACACAACCGTCCACTGGTAATTCGCCAAATTTAAACTTTGCTGAAACAGTAGCTTTGGTTTTGTTATTAAATCTAGAAAATGCAGTGCAGATGTTGAACCGTGTTCGCTGGAATTGGGTTTGTTTCATATCTTTAACTATGTTCACCATTGGCATAAAAACTATTGTAGCTGGCGTAATGAGTTTTTACAGTTATATTTTATGTCTTTGACTTGAAGTTCAAAGACTTCCCCTCCAAAACAGCACATGTCATAAGCAGCTGCATTTGGTTTCTTTTTCATGGATTCATGGAAGATTATGCACTGTGGCCACTGTGTCTACTTGCGTCATAATATTGAATATACATATATTGAAATTATTCACTGTGTCATTTTCTGTTTAAGTTTCTAAGAAGCCATTTATTTGTTGTGATTAATTTCTAACTACTAAAGAGAAACTGAACATGTGCGAAAATTGAGTTTTGCATTATAGATGGCCGTGACTGAGAAGGCGACAGTATTCAAGCCCAGATTTTCATAAAACTGACTGAACCTTAGCAGCAGCACCCCGTGACAAAATCTATTGGATTGAATTCTGGGCTCTTGTTCAAATATTTATGGAGCCCCTCTCAGAGGCACAGCATTTGCATTGAAACAAAAGGTTATTGAGCGTGGGCACATTGTAAATGATACTGCAAAAACTTCCAACAAATTCAAATTTAATGGTAACCTGCTGGTGAAGAAAAATGATGCAATATGCTCACCAGCTCAAGGCAGTGTTGCAGTTCAGCAGCTTAGTCTTATTCAATGCTACATTAACTTTCCCATTTATGCTGCTCTTGTAAGCTATAAAGCCCTCAAGCATTTTGAGGGGGCTGTCTGTTATGTCTGTGTGAGAGAGAGAGAGAGAGAGAGAGAGAGAGAGAGAGCCTTTAGTTGTTAATGTTTGTTTTCACCCTTATGCACAGAAATTGCCTTTTAAGTCTCCTAAGTTCTGCCTGGAGACATGGTAAAGGATATTTATTATTTGTCTCGAATAGACGATAAACTAAATAATTCTTAGGCAGGGAGGGGGCAGAAACTAGTATAACGTGTATGTTTATAGTTTTTCTTTTACCAGTATTTGTTGGTTAGATTGATATAACCGCCTGACCTACCATTAGATGAATCAATTTTTCTCTGAATTACAGGCAAGCATCTGCACATTATCTGCATCTCCGAAGGCCGCTCCATTCTGAGCTGTTGTTCTCTTTGTTACGAATGCGTTGCGGCACATACAACACCAGCCGACGACAAGGAAATATTCTACGCGTGGCTCGAAAACAGCTGCTCTGCAGTCATGTGATCCGAGTGAAGAATAAGCAGATTAGGCCCCGCGGTGCCCTGTTAGATCATACTATATGCTTGCCTGATGATGAATGTCCCCCCGTATGGAGTCAGCATAGGAAAATCAATACCCCTCAAATTGAAACAGTATAGGGTCGTATTGATCCGCCGCACTAAATCAAAATGAGGAGGCTTTGATACATCTCTCCAAGACAGCTCCCTGCTCAGTAATGACACACTATCAATTTTAGCTTTACACTGATAAATCAAGTTGAAAATTGGATGTCAGAGTTTTTTCCAGGGAGAGAGTGATTTTCCCTGCCCTCTGGTCCCCTCTGCTGTTGACCTCTGAACCCTGCCAGTGGATTATAAAGTTCAGGCTCGTCTAAAGTGAAAGTAGATGTCAAGGCGTGGCTGATGAATCCATTGAAGAATAATGTCGTCCTCCACTTTTGCAGCACAGGACTGGCTCACTGTGACGATACTATCTGCAGTTCTCTCACACTACCAAAGAGTAGATTCACTGTTTGTTTCACACACATTAGAAATCTGTAACTCTTTAAATACATTGTTAGAATTAAAATAATATATCGTGATTAACTGCATAATTGTCCTTAGTTATTCATAATTAATCACACATTTTTTTATCTGTTAAAAATGTACCTTAAAGGGAGATTTGCCAAGTATTTAATACTCCTATAAACATGAGAGGGCAAATATGCTGCTTCTTGCAAATTTCTGTATATGGTTATTATTGGAAATCAATTAACAACAAAAACAATGACAAATATTGTCCAGAAACCCTCACAGGTAATGCATTTAGCATAAAAAATGCTATGAAATATGCTGAAATCATAACATGGCAAACTGCAGCTCAACAGGCAACAACAGCTGTCAGTGTGTCAGTGTGCTGACTTGACTATGACCTGATCCAAACTGCATGTGATTATCATAAAGTGGGCATGTCTGTAAAGGGGAGACTGGTGGGTACCCAGAGAACCCATTGACATTCACATATCTTGAGGTCAGAGGTCAAGAGACCCCTTTGAAAGTAGCCGCGCCAGTTTTTCTTTGCCAAAATTTGGCGTAAGTTTTTACGTTTCTTCTCCACGACAAACTAGGATGACATGGTTGGTGCCAGTGGATTCTTTAGGTTTTCTAGTTTCATATAGTCTTCACTCTTAAAACAGAGTCCGATTCAATGTAAAAATTGCAAGTGTATTAAGCGTTGTTCTTGCATTAACATTGACAGCCCTAGTTATAAGTTCATTTTTATTGCATTGTTTTTTTAAAGCATCCTTTTAATGTTTTTTAAACTACTGTATAGATTTGTATATGTTAGCACCATTTACATTGTGTGCAGGTGACCCAGACCCAGACCCACACACTACTGACTTAAACAGTCACGATCTCCTGTGTCATTCCCTACCACTCATTCGTCAGCACTTCTCTGGTACTAATTGTTTCGACACAGCTGCCCTAACAGAAATGTAAAAGGGGCCAAAAGAGACAAACCGCCCTTTGTTACTATGCGGGCGTCTGTGTTCACATCAGCAGCATCATCGGTGACAGCTGACGGAGGAGCCTCCGCCGGCCCCCACAGTAGACCTTAACCTTACCTGACTGGTCTATTGATTGTCAACATTTCTTCTGTATAATTACTTTTTTGTAGCAGAGGAGAGAAAGGAAAATGGCGGCACATATTGATCTGTGGCAAGGCAGTGAAACAGCCGTTTCCCTTGACTAACAGTGAGTTTCATCCCTCACACTTGATGAATGGTAACAATCTGCCTGTGGATAATAACTTTGTGATGGAATGAACCTTTTTACTCATGATGCGTGCAGAGTATTTGGTCTCGCCTGAAAGGGTTATCAATTCTAATAGAAGTCCACCATCACAATGGGGGAGCACCTTTAGAGGGTTGTGCAGCCTCTGAGGGTTCGAGGTCTGATGGCTCCCCTGGGGCAGAAAAGAAAGGCCAAGGTCTCTGGTTGGTCCTGAACCAACATAAACAAACATCAGCCTGACAATATAATAGATATGATTTAAAATATTATTCCTTTTGACATCCAGGGAAGCAAAATGTGTGTATTTCTTTGTAAATTCTTGTCATCAATGCAATGTATGTCTGTTATAATTAGACTATAGTCAAATTAGGTAATTCTAGAAACCACTATAAATTCAAGGTACCTCTAAGTGCCCATTGCATGCAGACTTTAGAGGTTTCTATTTTGCCTACTTCCCCAAAGCTATTTTGGTCTGACCCATCCCTCTGCATACCATCTTTCATTTTCCAGCCCACTATCTAGAGAGGGTGCAATAAAATGCAGCTCCTTTTAAAACAGCCTGCACATGCTAATGTTTTTCTTCTTCATTTAATTGGATCTTATTTATAACATGATGCTCCTTTGTTCTCACAAACTGATATTCTCGCCACTTGCATTTGTTCTTGACCTACACCAGGCTCTATTCCCGCGGGGCACTCTTAACCTTGCACACTGTGCTAATTATCTCTGGAAAGAGGCCCATTCACACAATCATCAATTTCATCGGGCGCTGAAATTGAGCCGGGCATCGCCTGACCGTGCCCCATTTCCGATGAAAGATGGGGATCCGCGAAGCTGGCGATCCAGGGGAGTTCACTCCCAGTACAGTACGGCTCCTCATCCCTCGTCCCATCGCGCACGTCTGTCTTCATTACGCCACATGACCTGGAGTTAATCTTGTTGCTGCTGTGTTGTTTCCCTTTCGTCTTTGTCCAATAGCCATTCCTCCGCATGTCTATTCTCTCTCTCTCAATCTACAAAAGGAAAGTCATTTCAAATAACTAGAAGCATTTGGGTCTTAGCTCGGCATCCTCACGTCTGTGACAGTGTTGAGAGCAGTGATGATACGAAATGGCGAAATTAAAGAGATGAAAGTCTTGTGTACCATGTGCAACCCTCGGTGGTAATCTGATCATGATGTTGGCCATACAGTCACTTCACACTTGGCATTCGACAGATGCGTGATCAAACTTGATGTGTTTTTATAGAGGAAATTACTCCATTTTTTTCTCAGTTTATAGGTTACTTTGAAAGCAGTGGGCTGAGAAATGCTCATCACCATATGGCTGCCAGTCACCACTTTTTGGTGTCTTTTGTTGATGGTATTTTTTTCATTCAGCAGCAGTATTTTGAGGAACGTGCTGTGAAAATGCTTACCAGAGAGAATGTATTTGTTGACAGATGATGCTTTTAGCATATCCTCACTTACTCACTGGTTTTTAGTGTCAGCTGGCTGTCTGATGCTTTTCTGTAACACATGTATGTATCACAGATCCACATATCTGGTTATTAAATATCGTCATTTAATGAAATTGGTGATTGTTTCCTACATTTCTATCCTCAAAATGGTACCAAAATTACTTCAATAATTCTGTTTGGGCAGGTATGTGTTAGATAGGTTACTGATGAACTATGGCTTTAGTTTATTTTACTTTTTAGTGAAGTATTTTAGTTTTTGGGGGTTTTTTACTTTTTTTTCCCTTTTTTTTAGGGCTGTCAAAGTACTAGTAGAATAATAATGCGTTAACATAAATCAGTTTTAATAACACAAATTTATTTAATGCATTAACGCAACTTGCAATTTTTAGGTTGCAGCAGGCTCACTTTTAAAGCTACAGTGAAGATAATGGCATCATATGAAACTAGAAAAAGCAAGGAAAGGAGGTTAAATAAAAAAATACCATGGCTATTTTCCCTTGACCTCTGACCTCAAGATATGTGGATAAATGGGTTCTCTGGGTATCCACGAGTCTCCCCTTTACAGACACGCCCACTTTATGATAATCACATGCAGTTTGGATCTAGTCATAGTCAAGTCAGCACACTAACACACTGACAGCTGTTGTCGCCTGTTGGGCTGCAGTTTGCCATGTTATGATTTCAGCATATTTTTTATGCTAAATGCAATATCTGTGAGGGGTTCTGGGCAGTATTTACTGTTTTGTGTTAATTGATTTCCAATAATAAATTCACACAATCGTGTTTAATCGTGCTTCTGCAGTCAAGATACTACATTTATATGTAATAATATTACTGGATTGACGGCTCTACTTTTTTTTTTAATCACTCATTTTAGACGCTTGCATCTCCAACAATGTCCTCATGGACTTTGTATGTCATAGTCATAGCCTGCTAGGACAACTGAAAACCAAAGAAAAGACCACTTGTCCTCAGAGTTGCACTAAAACTGTGTTCGGTTCACCATTGTGTGTGATAGAAACCAGTCACTGCGCCTTTGAATAGAATTGTCACTGATTACTGGTATTTATTATAATTACCCCCTACTCATGTCACCAATGGAAGCTTTTAAAAGGAATATAATGGTGTTTTATTAAATCAGCATGTCCCTGTCCTTCCTCTCGACCGCCACGCACAAATCTCCTTTGAGCACAAATAGAATAAAAAGGAAAATCTTTAACCATGAGATCCTCGTCTGCAATCCAGCCCTGTGCGAGTTTTTTGAGCCATCATGATCTCAGTGACTCAAAAAATGGGAAAGTAGTTATTGCTTTTGATTAGTTATTGCAATCGATCTATGTGATTGCTTTTATTTTGACAATTTTAACTGAATGAGATTTTATTTCACAAGGCAATTACATGAATTGTAGTGAGCGTGGAGCAGTCTGAAGTAGCTGATCTGTAATCTGTTTTGTTCATTTATGACCTATGGCCTTAGCCTTTGCTGATTTGACACACAATCTAGGCCTTTAATCTGGTAACAGCACATTTTTTTACTTGCACTGGCTCAGTGCCAATACTATTCATCAATAACCTCCGGGTCTTAGAAGTGAAGCCAATGTTGAAGTGCCGTAAACTTGCGTTCTTTCTAATAGCCAGCAGGGGGCTCCTCTGGTTGTAAAAATTAGTCTGATTGAATAGAAGTCCATGAGAAAACATATGATGATACATGGACATACTGTAGTTACCGTGACAATTAAAAAGAATGCAAGTTAAGGCACTTCCACATCGGCTCCACTTCTCAGAAATGGAGGTAGCCCACGATGAGAAACAAACGCTACTCCTCACTTGATTTATTAAATCAGTAAATATTATAAACACAAGTTTATGGTCTCAATCTCTAGTTTCACGTCTTCTTCAATGCAGCATGATGTTCATTTAGTAAATTGTGGTCCTATTTAGAGTCAAATAGACCATAAAGCAGGATATGCTTTGGTCCGTGGCTGCCTTGTGATTGACAGGTTGCTACCACGGCATTATCCGGGCTGGGTGTTGTCTGTGATTTCGTCTTACAATTTTAAGTCTTTCACAGTGTGTTTTCAGTTGTATTTAACTGCACCCTCTCTTGTCACTGCTCGTTGCAAAAAAACAAGATAGTGATGGCCAAAATGCCAAATGTGTGGCTTCAGAACAGCAGTCCACAAACCTGTGGGTGACGTCATGGTGACCACTATGGTCACTATGTCCACTTCTTATATTCAGTCTATAGATGAAAATATGAGAAAACAAAATAGGTCTCTGCTGTCCTAATATAACACTAAGAATATATCACCCTCTAATCCAATATGAGCCCTTGTCAGCTGTCAGAAGTATCTCTCTCTTCTAGAATGATGTTATAGTTTCCTATAAAACTGTTATCAATCCTTTTATTTTTATTTTCCTCGCCATCTTATTTTGAATTATGCCTGTCAGCTTTCCCTTTCCTTTTACAAACAAAAGCCATTCCCTGTAGACCGGGGTGTTAGATCTGGCAACTCAAAAACCTCAACACTGCCTCCTCAAGGAAAGATGTGCTTTAAATACCCATTTGAAAGAGAAGAGAATAGACGATAGTCCTCTTACACATTTATCCTACTGCACTTAGCAAGTCTGAAAGCATCCGTAAATAATGGCACTCCTGTTTCCTGTATGTTATCAGTGCTGGAAAATTAGCTTTTAAAATGCAGTTTGAAATCCATTTGGGTGATTGATGGGTGACGGGGCTAATAAATTTCGTCAGTTTCTAGGAGGCCGGCTCACAGCCATTCTTTATGGTTGTCATGAAGCCAGACACGTTGGATGTGGAAAATAAGGTCCTGAGCCAGCCGTGCTTAATAAAGAATGCTGTTGTATGGACAATTTGTTGTTGTTACACAGACAATACAGACAACTAGCTTTCTATTAATGACTCTGAAATGCGAATTGTATTTTATCACCTATACTGAAAATGTATTTTCTGCATGCTTGAAAAACAGAGGGATCAAATTCAATTGTTAGCTCATGCAGTATATTAAATGGCTCAAATATGTCCATGTTCTTGCCAAGCACCATTTTACTATATGGTTTTGAGTCTCATGTAAGTGAGGAATGATGCCAATTTTGACAAAAAGTTCAACGTCTTGCTTATTCCTTGTTTTTAAAACATGAATGTGCTGTCTGGTGGCTCGCTGCCACCTCAAAAACCCCTTGTGTGAGAGCTCAGCGGCTCCCGGCTCAGCTGTAGATCTCCATCAGTAGTGCAGTCCTCCCGAGCACTTTGTTGGACCACCCTCAGAGAGGAGGTTCCTTCAGCACAGCACTTTGGCACCATCCAAATCCGGTCAAGCACTGACCACACAGTCTAGAATATCACAGGTCCAATCCAAATAGCAGAGTACCGCATTCAAACTGAAACCATCTGCACACAGGACGGATCAAGGGGGAGACGCATCAAAATGTTGGCATTCAACTCATAAATCCGTCATTATTACTTGAGGGTTTGGTTTGTTGTGCTGTTAAAGAGAAGTGAATGGCTTCAGACTAAAGTTGTACTCAAATGAGCGTCTAAATAAAATGCAGTTAATACTGTTATAAGGAAATCTTCAAAGTGGCGGATTTATCCCCCACTGGCATCTGCTGTCTGTTTGCACTTAGAATTAGGGGACATAATCTTCAGCAGTAATCGCCTGGTTGCCTACAGTGGATTTACATTTTTTCACACTGTGTAATCTCGCATTTACAATATCATTTACGTGGGTTTCTCCTTTCAGCCCACTGACATCTCTCTTTCCCTCAGTTAAGCTTTGAGGGAGATTGACAGGGGACAGGCTCAAGGCGCTGAGTCTTGCTTTGCATACAGCGACTCATGATACTTCAGCAAACGCACACACACTCAGTTTTGATTGATACTTAACTGAAACTGAGCTCTTGTTGCTGTCAGAGCCCAGCTAAGTCTCCTGAGCCTCTTGATTTCTGACATTTGTAGATATTATATTCATGGAGCAAGGAGGCTGTATTTTGTGATGTGATCCCCTGTAACACTTTAATCTGTTTAGACTGCTTCAATACTGTGGCAGGGGAAGGGAAGGGGGCAGAAACCATACAATGCGATAGACGGCTGCCTGCCAAGGTCTTACTGTATCCTGCACGCACTGAAAAATCTCACACACAGCACCAGATCCAAGGTTTTATTTGGAGCTTTGGGTGGCTATGTATTCTTTTTTGTTTGACTTTTTTTTTTAAATATGGAGACAAAGACAACAATATTATTAGATAATAACATGCATAATGAATTATGTTCATGTACTGTGTTGGTAATGGAATGTTCTCTCTGATCCACACATACTGTAGCTGTTGAAGTTCAACAATATTAAACAGAGTGATACCATATTTCTTTAAATTTGGCTGAAAATGAAATGAAAATGAACCTCATGCCAGGCTGATGTAATCACATTTCACCGTACTGTCAACTGCACACCAATTATTTGAATCATCACTATTTCTTATGTATTACTCCACCCTGTGGAGGGTAAATTAAAGCTGTTTTTTTTGCTGCATTTCCCTCTAAAGGAAGCATGAAGGCTTTGAAACAGCTCCAGCTAGTGCACAGTTGGAACAAGCAGCACTTAGTAACTTAATGCTGGTCCTGGCGCTTAATGGTTTGCATTAGCTGCAAGCAATAAAATTATCCCAGGTCCTCACTAATGTTGGAATAATCATTTACAAAGATGGTTACCACATGCTGGAACTGTTTTCTTCTCTTTCTCTTTTTTTTTTTACGACCCTAATTCGCTGTTATTAATAATGAATAAAAATGCAATTTTCAGTTGGGTTGCTCCAGGGCTCTGGGAATCATTTCAATGAATATTTCAGCACATTATTTTAATCATGGCTCCACATATGCAGGGAGGGGGCTTGTTTTATAGGCTCATGCCTCAACCGCCCCGAGACCCCGATCATTAAACCCCACGCTGTCTGCGTTGAGGTTCCTACCTTTGATTTACAAGACTTGTTAAAAAACATTGTAAAAAAAAAGGAGGCAAGCTGTGCCATTTATACTTGTAATTTGATGCTGTATTTGTTAATGGGAGTGCTTGTGATTTATGTGTGCTTGCGGCTGCTGCTGCTCCCTGCTGTTCTTATGCTATGGGCTTTAGCAGAGTTAACGTTATGGGGCCTCTGCAGAGCATGCCACCAGTTGGCCTAATAAATCTGGTATCTGTGGCCTGATTTTCCTCCTCAAGATGTTTTCCCCTGATAAGGAAGTGACTGCTGGAATCAGACCACCACTGAGGGTTGTGTGCTCCATCTAACCTGCCTGTCTGCTTGTCTCTCTCATAGTCAGCTGCACGACTTCTGGCGTCTAGACTACTGGGAAGACGACCTGCGGCGGAGGCGGAGATTTGTCAGAAACCCATTTGGCTCCACCCACTTGGATGTCACATGCAAGTCACTGCAGGAGTATGGTGAGTGTATTGTTTCTTTAATTAGTCATTTTTTTCTCTTCCTCTGAGACCAGACCCATTTTTGTCTTTTTAAGGGGGTGTGAGGGGTCTTTAGGAGTAGATAGCAGGTAAGCAGTATAGAGTCACATAGATGTGGTGTACATCATCAGAAACCTGAACATTACAGTAATTTGAGATTCAGCTCATAACTGCTGTGTCAAATTGTTCTAGTCATGGATCAGAAATATTCGTGAATTAATTGATTAATTTAAAATAATTGTGAAAGTGTATAAGGGTCTAGAACCTTATTATAGAAGTATATGATGACCATTCCCATGCTCTATTATGTGTCATAAGTTGTTGAAGCAATTTTGGGGTTACTATTTGTTACACACATTTGGTGCTAAATTTAACCATTTTTTACGACTCAAGAATTGATAAAATTAACAATCAATTGCCAATTGGATGGCGAGCACTTCTGTACTGGAAACTGCTACTGAACTCGCTCATTTTCAATCTAGCTAGGAAAGCCATCCATCCTCTGAATGCTCCAGGTCTCTAGTTTGTGGCTGCAAAGTTTCATGAGGCTGTGATTATCCTAGAGGTCACCACAGGTCATTTTATACAGTGACATCAAGTTTCAAAAGATCTACTGTAGGGACTAACATCATCACACATGAATACAACTGGACTCATTGGATCCTCAAGAGTGTCAGCTCTACAGTGATACCCAATTTTAAAGACTGTGGGTATTCATAGAACCAATTTTTATTAACATATCTTGAGGTCAGAGGTCATGGGACCTTTGAAAATGGCCATGCCAGTTTTTCCTCGCCAAAATTTAATTTCTTAATTTATGTGGAGCCTTATTTAGCCGTTTTCCCTACAAGCTAGCATAACATGATTGATTGATACCAATGGACTCCTTAGATTTTCTAGTTTCATATGATATTTGTACCTGCTACAGTCTCTGAAAGACAGTAAAGTCAGTTGGGATCGCCCCCAGATCCCACATGTCTCAGGGGAGTAAACCCATCAGAATTAGTCTGTGAAGGTTCTCATTCATCCAGGTCATATTCATTCTGGCAAAAGTTGAATCGAAGGCAACTGGACTTAGATTTGTCCCTGAAGACGTTTCGCCCCTTATCCAAGTGGCTTCATCAGTTCGAACGCTGCAGTCTGACTAGTCCCCACTAGTCTGACAAACAGTGGAGTAATACCCAGGTTTTTAACCTCTGTGGAAGTGTCCGCCCCTTATTCTCCTAAGACAATAGTTCATTAGTGGAGTTTCAGTGTGAGTCCCACTAGTGAACGACAGTCGTTAAGGATTCAATGGGGCCAACGACAACAGTCGTTAGGCATCATGTGTGTTGCCAGTGGACGACAGTCGTTGTGTTCGTTAGGGACACTTGAGGTTAGTTTCGGACTGTCTTTGATGTTGAATTTTCTTGGTACCGCTGAAAGTGCAAATTCGTTCAGAAGTTGTTTTTGAGCCTTCTCCAGTATCATGCTGGCTCTGTGTCCTTTCATTGTGGAACGCAACTGTAGGCTGGTGGGTATGAGCATATTTTGCCTGCACTTTCAGCGGTACCAAGAAAATTCAACATCAAAGACAGTCCGAAACTAACCTCAAGTGTCCCTAACGAACACAACGACTGTCGTCCACTGGCAACACACATGATGCCTAACGACTGTTGTCGTTGGCCCCATTGAATCCTTAACGACTGTCGTTCACTAGTGGGACTCACACTGAAACTCCACTAATGAACTATTGTCTTAGGAGAATAAGGGGCGGACACTTCCACAGAGGTTAAAAACCTGGGTATTACTCCACTGTTTATCAGACTAGTGGGGACTAGTCAGACTGCAGCATTCGAACTGATGAAGCCACTTGGATCAGAATTAGGGAGTTGAACATTTGAGGGCCTCATTACCCCATATTTAATATAGAATATCAATGTTGTCATTAAAGCACAAACGATTTTTCTTTTGTGCCTTGAAGGGCACTAACGTTAGCTGAGGCTTGTCCACATAGTTTAGCATATTGCTTAGGAGAAGTTAAGTGTCATTTTTATATATGTGACATATTTATGAGTCTTGTGAACTGAACATGACACATACATTTATTGCACTTTTTTATTTCCATCACAACACATACTCAAGAACAAATTGGATCTCTCTCTTTATTGTTTCTTCTCTTTGCCTGAAACTTTTTTTTATTGACCCGGGCAGTGTTTCAGTGTTGCCCACCACCTTGTGTCAATTTTGCCTTATGTCATGCACCACCGACATTTAAAGGAAAGCAGCTCAGTACTATTAAACACCCATTGGCCCTTCTCTCCCATCTGTAATTGAATAGCAGAGCAAATGTATTAACAGCACATGAGCAAATGTATTAACAGCACATGGGCAAATGTATTGATTTTGAAATTAATGGAGTAAGCGCCTTCTTTACTTTATAGAAAATGGAAAACAGGCAATGCATCATGGGCAGTGCAGCCTCATAAAACGACTGTAGACTTACAGCAACATGCAAAATGGTCGCAGTGTTCACTGGCTGCGTCAGCGTCACTGAAGCTGAAGGGTTCGGGATGCCGTCTCGCTGCTTTGCTAACTCTGCTGTATGAGCATCATGGCAGCGTTGGAGATAAACGCATGCCAGCTGCTGCCTCGGCTGCAGGTGGTCCATATATGAGACACACATGCAATAATTGCACCGTCTGCTTTAGATTTTGTGGTGGTTACATTATTTTTAGACATAAGCTCATTTTGTGGGCTCTTGGTGATATGTGGATACTGCTGTGTGGACAACTCGAGGAAACAAATGTTACAACTGTAGTACAACTTTTGACCTGCTTAGAAATATTAAAAGTTTTAAGAACTTCAGTATCATCTGCAAAGAATTTACACTTAATTGCATCAACATTGCCAACCTGTAAATACCATAGACTATAATATAATATAAATATATAACAGGCAACGCATCTCCACTTCCTCCCACTGTACCAAATGTAAAAATATTCCAGATACAGGAGCTGCCGTGTTGAGATTTTGACATCATTTGAAGCCAGAGTCTGTGTTGTAGTGATCGGGAGTCGCAGTATCGAGGTCCAGCCCACACACCAGCCTTAGCCAATCACAAGCTGAGAACGGCCACAGCTTGTTAGCATGAGCCACCTAGCCGCTATGTAGAAAGACACAACATCTAACTAAAATATCTTTATCACTACATTTATGATCGAACTGACGTTTTGTTACTGGGGCTGACCCGAATGCTTCAACCACCACCATGGTAATTAACCTCCAAACCAGCATTTGACCGCTTCATTTTTTTGTAGTTTTTATTTAATTACGTAATAAGTATGCGTAAATCCCAAAATAGCCCATTAAATATGGAATAATCCCACATTATTCATTATTAATATTCAGTATTAATTATTAGTTATTGTCAAATGGATATGTTTATTGCGTGTTGTCTGTGTGCGTACAGCAGGGCGGCAGCATCACTGTACCGGGCACTGGGTGCTGTGCTGCGAAGCTTTGAATTTGACTTTTTAGTTTGGCCCATGTCCCATCCGCTAACATGGAGGGGGCGGGCTTTATGTCCTAGCCCGCAGCCAGCCACCAGGGGGCGACCAAGGTGTTTTTGCTTCACTTTCTGGGCAGCTGTCATGTCACCCATCTTTATATGCAATCTGTTGGAACAACCAGCACATCTGTAAAACATATCAATAGAAACTAATCCCGCAGCATGATTCACGTAGCTTTTGATGTTTTTTTATGTACTACAAACAATCCTCACCTAGCTATTGACTGGCTGTAATAAACTCTGGCTTCAGCTTATCATATATATTTTGGCCAATTATGTAATTACTTTTGTAATTTTTGAATTTATTTACTGTGATTTCAGTTGTATTTTATTTTAATATTACAATTTGCTAAGTCAGAATGAGTAGCATTTGTCGTGGCTGGTTGGAACGAGCTTTATCCGCTTAGCGTTTCACCTCATTTTCTGGCGCTGTGTCAGCCATTTTGTTGCTTCCTCTTGGATGTGTGCTTACAATCTGGCATGTGGTCGCTATATTTTCTGTAGAGGTAAATACAAGTAGAGAGCTGCAGGGTCTCTGAAGATACAGACACATAAGTGATGATCGAGAGGGATTATTTTTGTGTGAGTCCATACATTGTGTTTTAGGAAAATCTATAAACCTTTAAAGACCGAAATACAGATAAATTTAATTAAAATAAATATACTACTACTGGTGGAGTTAGTACACATCACATTATCTGAAGGCTGATTAAAAAAAGCCCTTTCTTCCATTTCCATTTTTCCATCCGCTTTGTCAGTTACGATTGCCTCATGGCCTCTTTACCTACTGTGAAATGGGTATATACTGTATATGTATCATTTCCTTTAGTGAATTATGTGACAGATTTCCTCTTGACAATGCCACAAATACATATCATATTAGTCTATTAGATCAGTGGAATATGCGTCTGAGCTTTCACTTTGCCTCAGTGTGGTTGACTGAAGACTTGTTGAAGTCCTGCTAGCATGCGGTGGTTTTAATGAGCAGAATAATGTATAAACTTGTCAAGTGAAAGGGATCGCCTGCGGTCGGATGGCCTTCTTGCTCTCCTTGAGAGGTGAGCTGCACTTTCAGGCTTTTTCGAGCAGGCTTTGATGTGGTTGCACAGCGGAGGCCAGGTTTCGTTCAGTTCGAGTTAAATCGAGAAAGATCTTTTGTTCTCTTTTGCAGCTTCAGTAGATTTTGCTGGTGGTGGCAGTTGGCAGTTTTTGCTTTAAATGTACAATGACAATTTGTGCTTTTTTTGTAACGAATATTCATTTTTGATTAGCATAATATTAAAGATAGGACCAGATAACCCTGGTGCAGAAGCTCAGAGGTTGGATATCCATAATAACATAATAACATCCAGACTTTGTTTCCTAGATTTGACAGGGACTCTATTGAACTTTTTAGTGGGTTGCCGGCTGAGTATAAGCACCAGAGTAGAAAAACAAAGAGGTTGTTTGAGTTGGCCCTGGAGAGTCATTATTAAAGCTTTAAAATCTGGGACTATCGGAGAACCAGTAGGTTGTCCAAATTGAATACAGTTTCTGGTTTGACAGCAGGATATGACAATATACGCTCAGCCACCATCTTGAGTTTGAAGAGGGCAGACTTTACACCGTTGTGTTCACAGTAAACGTCAGTCTTACGAGCCCACTTGGGAAAAATGAAAGTCAGCAGGAACGTTTTTCTTTTTTTTTTTTTCTATTTCACAAAGAACATTTGAGTGAGTGAGTGGCTTATGTTGTTTTTGACAGCAGAGTTTTGCAATCCTCCGTTTTCTCTTTGACATTACGAAGTAAAAGGTTCTTCGCTGTTTTAGAAGTTGGATTAATTTATTCATTGTTGTGTGGATTTCCAAGAGCGAATTCTTGACCAATTATTTTGACCAATGAAACAAAATTTAGACTTGGATTGAGTCTGTCACATGAAAATTGTACACATGGTACCTACAAACAGCCTTTAACTCAAACTATAGTATACTGTACATATCACCATTGCCTTGCAAAAAAAATGAAATGAAACAAAAATAGAAATAAATGAGAAATAGAAAAATAAATAAATATCTATATATGTTTATATCATATATATAAGTATATATATGTATATATATGTATATATATATATATATATATATATATATATATATATATATATATATATATATATATTTTTATATATATGTATGGCAAAATTTATATTTTTTTGTAAAAGAAATTTACCCAGAATCATCTAATGCCAAAGGAAACATTTACATTTATCATCCTTCCTAAAATTCTTTGCTAAGTTTGAAGGGAAACTTTTTAAAAAATCAATATATCAGCAAAACCAGTGCATCAGTGTAATCTTTGTAATGACTTTTGTGCATTGTGTGTGTCTGTGTGTGTGTGTGGGGAGAATGTGTACATTCATGTGAAGGGAGGTTAAACGCTGCCTTAAACTCTGCCTCGTTGTCTATTAGCAGCATTGACAGCTTAGCCAGCACATTCTGTCTCTGCCCTCTGCTTGTAATAACCTGCCCTGTTACAGCCAGCCACGGCCCAGCATCACACTGTATTGTTAGGTGATTGGAATTGGGCAAGCATGAAATGGAAGTCACGTTAATATTGATCCAAGTGTTTAACGGGGTGTTTTACCTCCGGGTGTCCTTGCTGTCTCATTTCAGGTGAGCGGCTCCTCTCAGAGCTGATTGGGGGCACAGATCTTTATAGCTCTTTAGGGGCACCGGTCTCCTGATGTGATATTAACCTTCTCTGGCTTTATAATCACAGATATTAAACGTGACGAACGACATCAGGACATTTACTAACGTGCAAATCGGGACATTTGAATGCAGCCTTTCAGTAAATACATGCTCAGAAACAGCTAACACTCCGGTCCAGATGTGGGGATTATTAGACACTGCTGTTAATGTTTTGATGGAGAGAAGATGAGGTTGTTTGTAACCTCTGGCAGCACAGTAGACACGCACTGCACATCCCAGGATATTTAATAAAGAACTCCCCAAGAGGAAGCGTCTGCACCGTATAAACTCCCCTACATCAAAGTTATAATGTTTACCTTTTACAGTCCCAAAACACATACTCTGCAAAACGGATGGCGTGCATCACAGGAAGTATGAAGCTGTCACCCCCCCTCTCTCATTTCATCTTTCAGTGCAGAGTAAATAAAAGCGAAGAGACAGAGGGCAGAATTGCATCGCCCCACCGGTAATGCAATCCCATGGACTGGACTTTTTCTCTCCATGTGGAATGTGGAGCCTGTGGAGAGGGAGCGTAGGAGGGCAGGATCTGACACAGATAGAGGCTGGGAAACGGAAGAGATATATTTAAAACAGTCTATAGAGCTCACGTTATATGGATGTTGGAAAGACAATGATGTACATATTATAACAATAAGTAGTATAGTCAGTAAGCTATGGAGCCGAGGGTTATACTAACTACTACTATCTATAGAGATCTGACAGAATGAGACACAAAACAGAATAATTCCTGCAAAAGTCCAGAGTTTGAGCTTTTTTCCTCTCTGTTTAGAAATAGGTCAAGATACAGTAGCTGCATGTCTTTAGCTGTATCCAAAATGTTTTCTGTCAACATTCAGTAATTCAAATTAATTCAAAAGGCCGCCCTCTGCTTGCTCTCTTTTCCTGCATTATCCAGATCAGACCCCATCATGAAAACCTCTCTTAATGAGCAACCTTTAGGTATTTTGTGTTTTATTTATAGTTATGTATAAATTACCCAGTATATTTGTGAAATAGACAGGTTCTTTTTCTCCTGAAGAGGAGTACCCGTACATTTTAGTTTAACCTTAAGTGAAACATTATGTTGTGGATTTCTTTTCGATGAGTGGCAGTGAAGTGGTTGAGCCAGGGTGTATAATACATAGGGGACTTAGAAAAACTCTTGCTCGCCGGCTCTGCTGAGGCTATAAAAATGAAAGGCCAGTGCCACTAAACTCTCCAGCGTTGCAGTATGTGAAACATGGAGCCTTGGCAACAGTATAATAGTCTTTTTAAAGGCCTTTCAACTCTTATCTATTCCATACTAAATAATTAAACTACTCATCACTGACATGTATCCAAAGTGGGAGGCTGTATCTAAGATTATAAAATGTATTTTACTTTGGCCGTAGCTTGTTCACAAAAGAACATATTAACTCGATTTCATCGCACCAAGGTCTCATGTGAAACACAAAATACTGCTGCTCTTGCTTGCAACTTAACTTTTCATTTATAATGATAATCATGCAATAAAATGTATATTTTAAATGAGCTAATTTCCTTATTCAGAGCATATCTATGATTGAAGAATTGCCTCCATATGTCTCAACATGGTGACGGCTGAGCTGGTGGCTAGCAGCTAACGGTGCAGCACGAACAGTTCAAACAACAGCAACGCTGCTGACAGAGCTAACAGTGTTTACCTGAGGGGATAACCATGAGGTGGATGCTACACTTCCACGACAATGCCGTGGGTCGGGGTGATGTTTTCAGCAATATCAACCAGTGGCGCACACAGTAACATGCACACACAGCTGGACCGGCTACATAAACAAAGCACAGAGAGGCTTGATTTACAACACACACAGAGGGAGAGTGACTTTATTCTCAGCTCAGTTAGGCATAGTTGTGTTCTGCTATATTAATGCTCTGAATTTTGCATTCAGCATCTTTAACTTTCTGGAAAACTTTCACCATCACCATTAAAGTATGTATCAGTAATCTCACTCCTGTTTCTTATATAAAAGCATAGAGCCATTTTTTTTATTGCTGACCTGATATTACATTGGTTTAAACTTTCAAATGATCCCTCATTGTGTTTTCCTGTGACTTATCCTGTTTCAACAGGAATCACATCACATTAAAGAATAAAATTATATAAAAAGGGTTGCTTTTTTTCAGGATTTAAAATTGCATCATCAATATGTCTACAAATAAAATTATTTTTTCTTTTTTTAAATATATCCCTAAAGGGGGATTTAAAATGGCCATAACCCCACAGCACTTAAAGGTACAGTGTGGAGGGTTTGGCAGCATCTAGTGGTGTGGTTGCAGATTGCAGCTAACTGAGTACCCCTCCGCTCACTCCTCCCTTTCCAAGACTGCAGTAAGCCGTTGAGTGCAAAGCTGTGGTAACGCTGTTCACCTAGCTGAGAGGCCATCCATACCATAATGGGGCGGCAGTAGCTCAGTCTGTAGGGAGTTGGCTTGGGAACCGGAGGGTCACCGGTTCAAGTCCCGACATGGACCAAAAACTGAGTGTGAACTGGTAGCTGGAGAGGTGCCAGTTTACCTCTTGGGCACTGCCGAGGTGCCCCTGAGCAAGGCACCAAACCCCCAACTGCTCGGGGCGCTTGTCTGGAGCAGCCCCCTCACTCTGACAGCTCTCCATTACTGCATGTGTGTGTGTGTTTGTGTGCATGTACCATGTATAAGTTAAACAGAGTGTAAATTGAATTTCCCCATTGTGGGACTAATAAAGGTAGATCTTCTTCTTCTTCTTCTTCTAATAACACTACTTTAGGAACAACAGAAGTCAGAAGGCGGCTGGCGGTACCACAGTTTTGCGGCTCACATTACTTCATTTTCACGAGCGTGTTGGTGGCCACTCTGGTGGCCTTCAGGTAATGTAAAAACTTGAATGGCTCTCTCTAGAACCAGTGTTTGGTTTGTCTGTTCTGGGCTACTGTAGAAACAGGTTGGAGCAACATGGCGGACTCAATGAAGACCACTCGCTCCATGATGTAGATATGATGGGCTCATCCTAAGCTCACAAAAACACAACAGTTCTTAGTTACAGGTAATTACACTAATGAAAACATAGTTATGAATATTATATTCTAGCTTAAGCTTAAAATCTGAAAGATTTATTTTGTGCTTTAGGTCATCCTTTGTGACAACCAACAGTGTGTTATTTTATATTTTAACATAATCGTTTTTGACGTGTGTGAAAAATTGTGCCTCAACAGGCAATCGTTTGACTCCATAGAAGGAACTCAGGACCATGAATCCTTGTTGAACTCCAGCAGTGAGTGCTCAGGGGCGTCCTTCGTCGGTCACAGCTGGCGGGTCTTCATCAGCCTCCAATGGAGTCATGAAAGCTCTGAAATGCACTTTACTGAGTGTAATTAGTGCACTCTGAGGTAGTTTTAACTCAGTGATTGAACAAGAGGACCCGTGAGACTGGTGATCTGTGATTTCTCCTGGCTCTGTTCCTGAAGGACTTGAGAGCAGACATGATATGAAACTGCTGTTTTTTTTTTGTTTTTTTTTTTTCAGAGATGTAGAGAAGTGTAGAAGCGGTGTTTTCTGATGGACTGCTCACTTTGTAAGGTTAATTAGATAGATGCTGGTTGGCGTAGCATCATTATACAATGACATGGCATAGGCAACATTTTTTCTTTCTTTAACATATAAATTTAGAAGAGTTTCACCTTTTAACTCCATAAAATCACCTGAACAAAGGATGTTTAAATCAGCAGGTGGTGATTTTATGTATATCCATAGTATCTACCAGCCTGCAACTGTCTCGTTCTTTTTGATTTTAAGTCATTCATATGCTTCGTATCAGATATTCAAAGGGCCATTGTCTTTGTTTTGCCATTTAGTGGTCAAGTGTGAACACGTGAAAATGCTAGTAATGAGTCTGTCTCGACACCACTGCACAGCAAATCCTTTAATAGTGACGAATGGTGACCATTTTCACAGCCACACTTTTAATACAAGAGTGTCTGCGAGTCAACGGGCTATCACTCATGAGAAGATCACTTTTCATGTCAGCACTTCTTTCTCTTTTGAGTCATAGCTCTTCATTTCTTAGTTATTTATAACCATATCACCTTGTCTGAGCGAACAAAAGTGCATTGTGGGTAAAGCTGAACCTCCCCCCCAACAGTTGATATTGGTGATTTGCGTGTAGAAATCAGCATGGTTTATTTGATCTACTCAGCCCTTGCCAATCAGAACATCAGCCTGTCTGCTGAACTTTCCCTCGTTTGCTCGCAGCGTAATGATGGTTTACAGAATTACAGTTTTAGGTTTCAGTCGTTCCGCTTTGATCTCTGACCGCTGGCTGGCTTTTGCCTTTAACATTACACAGAATTCATTTCCGAAACGCACACACACACTTCTTCCCCTCCGTCTGATGAAAGCACTCCAGATATGAGACAGAGCAGGAAGCAGGCTTTTTTCTCAGTAGCAGTGTTGACAACAGTCAAATGTGACCTCTTCAAGACAAGGTACATGTTCCTGAGGGAGGAGGGAGGCGAATTAAGAACCGCTCTGAAATGAAACATGTCAGACGGGTGTCAGCCACCTCCCATTTCTTAATATGTGTTCTTCCTTTCATACACGCTAGTTTTTCCTCTGGTTATTTCCTACATTGGACTTCAGAAAGATAAATTCCCCTAAACATCGCGAGCAGCCGCGTGGCAGGCACATGTTGGAGATGGGCTGATTCAAGCTGATAAATGTGTTGCGAGACCTCTTTGTTTTGCAGGACGTATGAATATCTTTTTCAATGAGCGTGCTCCACTATAGCCATATGATGAAGTCCTGGTGTAAGCAGCCTCCCTAATTGTGCTGTCTGTTCAGTCTCACTCTTGTCAAGTCTCCAAAAGCAGCAAATGATATCTCTAATCGACTACGAGCTCGAGATGTATCGCCCGACTCAGCTGTTGGTCTTTCAAGAAGTAGATAGTCTTTCATTGTCGACCTTGTCTGAAAATAAAAGCTGAAGCACCTCTGATGTTCAACCACGCGGAATGTATTCAGCGAATGAACGTGTACCTTGACATTCTTTCAAATGCTGTGGCAAGTACATTAGTGAGCATCTCATATCAGGTTCATCCTGCATATATTATGTATTTCATGAAGAGATTCTGCATGGTTTATTTCTTTTTATATTTTACTAGATGTTATGCATTTTAATAGCTTATTAACTGAATATGCTTTTGTCTGAACTTGTGGATATGCACAAGTTCAAATGTGGTTATGATGCCTGGTTTAGTTCTTTGTTTTGAGGGTTTTGCAGTATGTAAATGTGTTACTGCACTTTTGGTTTACGCTAGGAGTATTATGATAATAATAATTGGTTGTAACGGCACTAATTTCTTTAACGCATGAACACAACTTGCAATTTTTAGGTTGTAGCAGGCTCAGTTTTAAAGCTAGAGTGAAGGTACTGGTATTGTATGAAACTAGTAAACCTGTCATATCAGGTCATACTAGCTTCTCAAGAAGGAGGCTAAATAACACTCCAAAATGACACTCAGTTTTGGCAAGGAAAAACTGTCATGGCCATTTTCAAAGAGGTCCTTTGACCTCTGACCTCCAGATATGTGAATGTAAATGGGTTCTATGGGTACCCATAAGTCTCCTCTTTACAGACATGCCCACTTTATGATAATCACATGCAGTTTGGGGCAAGTCATAGTCAAGTCAGCACACTGACACACTGACGGCTGTTGTTGCCTGTTGGGCTGCAGTTTGTCATGTTACAATTTGAGCATATTTTTTATGCTAGATACAGTACCTGTGAGGGTTTCGGGACAATATTTGTCATTGCTTTGTGTTGTTAATTTGTTTCCAATAATAAATATATACATACAGTTGCATAAAGCAGCATATTTGTCCACTCCCATGTTGATAAGAGTATTAAATACTTGCCAAATCTCCCTTTTATTTTGAACAGATAAAAAATGTGCAATTAACTATGGACGATCATACAATTAATTAATCACAAATCATGATTAAATATTCTAATTGATTTACAGCCATATTACTGCACTTTTGGTTTACAGAAGTAATATTTTCTTTTTTTGTATTTTTCAAATCTAATCTAAAAACATTTCTATTTTCTCACACTTATGATTAGTCACTCTGTGTGGGTGTTTTTTATGATGCTGTTGCATTTTCCTCCGCTAGATGTGTCATATGATTTATGTACTGTATGTTGGCTATATGCATTACTGAAATGTACTACATTACATATAGTAAATTAAACTGCCTTGCCTGACTTTGAAACAAGCTTTTTTGCAGTCAGTGAGTTCAACAGCTGAACCATTTCATACTTGCTGAACAGAAATGCATCAATGGAAAGTGCAATAAATAGTGAAAGAATAGGAAATGGGTGATAGGACTTCGGTGTTTCTGCCCATTTAAGCATAGTGATGTATTCTGGTCAGAGTCCAATATTTAGTGTTTTCCTTTTTGACAGGCAAAGAGGAGGACGAGGTGGTCAAGTCTAAGAAAGTCTTCCGAAGCCAAACCGTGACCAGCCAGAACCCTGAGACGGAGCTGATGCTGGAGGGAGACGAAGATGCCGTCAGCCTGCTGCAGGAGAAGGAGATGGACAACCTGGGCGGTAAGTCAGCACACCAGCACCTCCATTAACCTTAAGTCAGTACCACCCCTGCTGGAGCATCAGTGCCTGTCTTTAATCTGTCTGCTTCTTAATTGCTGGCATAGTTACAGTGTACATAATTAATATCAAATTAAGTGTTTGCATCAGTGAAGTGACTTTTAACGACGGTACAAGTGAAATGATTTAGTATTGAGAATCTATTTAATGTATTTGAGGTTTGAGTTTACAGCTTGCTTCCTGCAGCTCACCATCAGTGTAGTTCAGACTGTCTGTGTGTTCTGATCTGCACAGCTTTGCTCTGCTTTGACAGATACATAATGTATTGTTTCGATCTGACAAGTTGTCCTTCTCTGTTTTGTTTTGGATCTCGTCAGCACGATTCCATCCTCGAGTGTTTATCTCCAGAGGCAAGTCCTCTAAAGTTAAACTAACGCTGGAAAGATGATCGATCCAGAAGTCATATTCACAATGTCACAAGCAATCAGAAATTAATGTTGATATGAACCACTGCTACTAATGCTTAATTTTACAGTGGCCTAATTTAACCAGTCATCTGACCTAATGGTGTATCCTCAAAGGTTGGGTGACACCATTCAAAATCAGTTCATATCAATGTTCAATATCAATTATTAAAGTGATATTTTACTCACTTAGACACTAACAGAGTGCTATTAATTAATTCTGCTGTGACTATTTTATATTGATCTCTACACTTTAATAAGGCCACAGAAAAGTGTCACGTATTGTAATTAATTTAGTAATCTGAGCTAAAACACCTGATATCTCAACTCTACACAGTGTCTTAATTTACTGATTAAACATTGTTAATCACCATAATCATAATGACTCACCCCTAATCAAACGTGTGTCTCCATAAATGCTGTAACATAACCAATCAATTAATTCTTTAATAGAAATTATGTTAGTTAGTTAGTTACTCTGTAAGAATGTGTTTTTTTCCCAGTGTGTATACAATCCCTATATGAAAGTACATCAATTAAACTTCCTCATTTAAATGAATAAAATGTCTTATATTTAACTGAACCAAGAAGGAGTTAGGTAAGAAAACGGCATATCGGTATTTTTACCTATGTGATTATTATTATTATTATTATTATTATTATTATTATTATTATTATTTTATTATTATTATTATTATTATTTTCATCCAGTATCGTAACCCAGCTTTAATACTGACACAGTTCAGCCAAGCCCATGGTTGCCCAAAAATCCTGTAATTTATCCAGCATCACGGTCTGTGTGTGTGAGCCAACCTGCAGTATCAAGCCAAACCTCATGTTTTTCAAGTAACTGCCATGGCTTTAAAAGGTAAGATATCAAAAGTTCACTTGAGTTTTGAGTGTAGATCAACAATACTGCCTTACATACTTGTCAATAAAACCTCACTGCAAATATTTGGTGGTTTAAATAAGCGGAGTGTGTTACTTGTTTGATGCTTTAAAAGCCTTTTTAGTAGAATATAAGGTAAGACTCGTCCCTGGTAGCCATTACTAATGTCCTATATTCCAGTGATGACATGGGAAATAAAGCAGTGAAGGTTTCTCCTCCAGTGGTGAGAAGTCTGGGCCATTGTTGATGACAGTTACTGTCACTGGATATGGTTTTATTTTGGATTATTCGCTGCTTCAGACAATGTAAATAAAGATCCACTGCCCTAAAGACTGTATTTACAGTTTTGGTTCATAGGCTGACATGTTGTAAATTCAAAATGTTGTTTCAGTGATATCGGAGAATGTGCTAATTCTAGCTTGGTTGTCCTAAAAATAACAAAACAGAACAGGACAATTGGAAGATATTTTTATTTTGGTAAAAGATTTGCAGTAATAATCTAATGTTATGGATTTTGTTTCAAGGTTCTGCAAGTTTAATTATTCACAGTCTACAAAGCAACTTGGTGCTTATACTGTGTTTTAACTGAAGTCACAGGTTTCTCTCCAGGTTGCGTTTATAATGTTACCAAAATGTTTTTCTAAACCAGTAGAATCAGGGCTGCCACTGAAGCATGTGTAAACAGTAACAAGTATGAATGCATGCATGTAATTGATTCATTCCAGGTAAAATTATTGTATGAAAAAAATCTACCCTGAGATTCCCAGACACATTGCCCTGTATACACTGCCTAGTTATCATGGCTTAGTGTATGAGGCTCAGGCTGAACCAGGGCACTGCTGAGCAGTGAAATCCCCTCTAAGATCCGACAGATGAATCTCAGAGGAGGAGGCTGACCCCTCCTCTTTGTCCCAGCAGGGCCAGCAGGCAGCCAAACACAGCTTGTCTGTCAGATGAACCCTGCGCTGCCCAATCAAAAGAGCAGGCAGAATATATCCTCCTGAGGGAGGCGATAATGACCTTGTATGAAACAGAAACGCTGAGACTGAATATTTGTGATACTTTCATGATGTGTGTGCTTGTTTGAAATTATGAGTCTGATTTTGAAGGTAGATGTTAACTTTATGGAAAAAAGGCTGGGATTTTTTTTCACATTTTTTCTCTATGTTGAATCAAAGTTGAGTTCATATTTTTACCAAATGGGGAGGTCCCTCCTGCTGTAACATTTGGGTAATGTTTTTCCAGGATGCAATGTCTGTTTGGCCTGTATCTAATCTCAGGCATGAACAGCCTTAATGAGAGATCTGGGACTAGATCCTTGTCAACAACAGTGCTCCTCCTGCCAGCCTCTGGGTCAGTGCCTGCTGCTGCTGCTGCCAAAGGGGCGGCGCCTGCACTCAAGGGCCCCGGCAGTTGTGGTTGCTGAACCTATGATTAGTCTTGCTCCCCCTCAGACATTGGACATGCTGTCAGTGCTTACGCTGGCATTAAATGAGTCTTTCTGTGTGCACAAAATCAGGTAAATAGTAAGATGTGCATGTGATGAGAAAGCAGACAGGAGTCTGAGCCTCACATGACATGTCTAATGTCAACCGAGAGTGTGTAGATACTGCTCTGCTGGCGGAACCATAGTATACCCCCAAGTGTGGTTTAGCAGCCACAACCATTTTGTTCTGCCTCAATTTAGCCCTTCTGTATCCATTTTAGTCCCCATTCACAATACTGGTCCCTTGAGTGGTGACATGTTTATAAAAGGGTAAAAACCCAACAAAACATTTCTGTGTAATCTCAGGGAGAAATGTGAGAGGAAGACAGAGTGTGTTTCTCTGCTTTTCTCCCAAGTTTCTTGTTGATTTTTTTTTTTTATTTAGATATCTAGAAGATATTTCTTAATATAAACAAAACATTGGTGATGTTAAATAGAAAATACTGAAACTGCTCTGGAAATTTAAATTATTTATATTAAATGTAGGGCTGTCAAAGTTAATGCGATAATAACATGTTAACACAAATCCTTTTTAATGCCACTAATTTCAGTAACACATTAATGTTACTTAGGATTTTTAGGTTGCAGTGAACTCAGTTTTAAAACTACAGTGAAGATAGTAGCATCACATGAACCTAGAAAACCTACAGAATCCATCGGTACCAACCATGTCATGCTAGCTGTCATGAAGGAGGCTAAATAAGACATTTCAAACTTGTGCTAAATTTTGTCAAAGAATGTCCATTTTCAAAGGTGTCTCTTGACCTCTGACCTCAAGATAAGTGATGAAAATGGGTTCAGTGGGTATCTGCAAGTCTCCCCCTACCCCACATGCAGTTTAGTCATAGTCAAGTCAGCACACTGACACACTGTTATGATTTGAGTTTATTTTTTTATGCCAAATGCAGTCTGTGAAGGTTTCTGGATATTTGTCATTATTTTGTGTTGGTAATCGATTTCTAATAATAAATACTGTATAAACACACATTTGCATAAAGCAGCATATTTGTATTAGTATTAAATTTTTAACTAGTCTCTCTTTAAGGTACATTTTGAAAATCTAAAAAAGTGATTAATTTGCGATTAATCATAATTGACAAAATAAACCATTTTGCCAATAATCACGATTAAGTATTTTAATCAATTGACAGCCTTAATTAAATACTCATGTATTTGTTTTGGTCAATTGCAATTGTATTATTGTATGCTGCAGCCTTATTAAATAGTCCATAGAGCAGACTTCCTCCAGGCTTTTACATGTAAATGTTCTATGTTATTGTGAAAGATAAATGCATGCTTTGAAAACAGTGGAAAAAATGACCATTGCTTCACTGACTCAAATGAACAACAAGGCAGTGTGACTCAGATACTCAGCATAATGACTGCAGCTGTGCATGCATGTGTATGTGTGTGTATCTACTATAGGGCACAGTAAGTCAACATGTTTGCAAGTGAATGATGGTGCTCAGGTGTGCAAGTAACCCACTTCCTCTTGCATTCCTCTCATTATGTAAAATATAAAAAGCACTCGGCCATATCAAACACTGCAGTCCGGTGGATTTACTGTGGGTAATAATATACCCATCTTCTCAGCACTTCTTCCAAACTCCCACCACACCTCACTCCGTTCAATTGGCCTGTCATTTGACAAATATTTGCATTTTCATTAAAAGAAAGACCCAACAGCCGAATATTTCCAAGCTTTAGATACACCGCTCATCTTGTGTAACTTGCCCTTAATTTCATTATTCTCGTGTAAACATTTTAATGCCATATAGTCTAATTATGGAAGGATCCCTGAGGGGATTATTGCCTAATCCTCTTCCTCTCCATGAGCAATGGATGCTGTGCATGGCTTAATGCTTCAGGCCGTGTTTCTCTCTGTGGAGCCCTTTAGGGCCCCAACACCATGCATCAGCCTTAAAGTGTTATTTTTAGTATAACACTGGAATGGGCTTGTGATTTCCGGGTTGGAGTAAACATAAAGACAACGTCCTCAATAGCCAGGAATAATAATAGTAATAACAATCATGGTTTTAGTTTTTTTCTTTTCTTTTGAGAATAGAGGACAGAAATGCTGTAACACAGGTTAACGCGAGTATTTGCTGTTCATTATGAGCTTGTGAGCAACGTGTACCTTGTGGGCTGATAGCATCAGCAGATAGGATCACTGTTAATGGACCCGAGCAGCGCATGAGAAAAAATCCAGAGAGGGCGGTTTGACTGTGCAGCCTGCAAGAGCGATGAAGGGGCGCTCAGGGAGTTGAGAGCGAAATCCACTTGTATTCCTGTAAGACTATCGGCTATAATTGGCCGAGGAACGCAGATTAAGATTGATGAGACATTAAAGTGGCTCTTTGGAGTTTAAGGGATCGATAAATATCCCGATTTCGAGAGCTTTCTTTTGAGAGCAGACAAATCACTGTAACGGTGCTCCACAGCGACACTGATCTGAGAACATGGAGGATGAAGCAGAGGGAGAGAGGGAGGAGGGGAGAGACTGAAATAAAGATGTGATCGCTATCAGCTGCCAGGGTCACAAACCCACCTTAAAATTCTTTACAATTATCTGGACTCGACAACAAGCTTGTAGTTTTGTTTTCCTACATGGCTCCATCCCATTGGAGAATAAAAGAGATTTTTTTGTTGTTGTAATTTTCAGATGCCGCTTATAGTCTGCTCGTTTACAGCAGCCCTGAATATCAGTAACGTAAATTCATATTTCAGAACTGCACTGCAAATGATATTACCATGTGAGGGAAATATGGGATTATTTTATCTCATTTAACTTCATGAATACTTCATAAAGCCTTTATTGTTATCAGCGCATCACTGGTTCACAAACAGGTACTAATAGGTACTACGTGGGCTTATCTATTTATAGGTCTGGTAACCACTGTGCGCATACAATATATGGCCATGTGCAATAAATGTGTGTTCAAAGCCATTGTTTTGTGGTGCTATGGATAATAAAGGCTATAAAAATTAAGAGTTTAGCGGAGCTGTGAAGCGTAATATTGGACTAAACTACAGCAATGAATTTTCAAATACGCGCAGGGGGTCTTTACGCGCGGAGCGCTTGTTTGATCCAAACGGGCCGGTGGTTCGCTATGATTGTAATCGCATCAGATTTAACCTCAGCCTCGCTTTATTTAAGATAAATCTAATGTTTTTTTCTATGTTACTGATTGGGTATGTGGCTACCCTCTGTAGGCCCAGTGGTCCTGAGCAGTCCGGCCCAGCTCGTTGCCCCAGTCCTGGTGGCCCGTGGGACTCTGTCCATCACCACCACAGAAATCTACTTCGAGGTGGACGAGGATGACCCAGCCTTCAAAAGGGTCGACTCAAAGGTAAGTAACTTACAAGCACGTGTGCAAGTTTAAAGCAACCAGTTTGGCGTCCCACATGTTTCACAGTTATGTTTTTTATTGTAACTGGCTAACATGTGGCCTGTTAAACATTTATTTAAATAGACAATGTTTAGTAGGCTATAAATAAAATGTACATGTGAGGTGCGCTGCGCACGTGTCCACGCTCTGTGTTGCATTTTTGTATTATTTAATGCCCTTTTGTGTCCAGATTTTTTTTAATGCCGGTTGGTTTCTATTTTTTGTTTTTAAATTGTCTGCATTATTTATGCATTTTTTAAAAATGTCATTTAACCTTGAGGCCTTCTCGTTGTGCAGGGTTCACCACCAAGTTATACCAGCCTTATGTTAAAATAAATAAATAAATAAATAAATAAATAAAACACACTGCACTTCTTGCACAGGGGTCTGTGGTTTAAATAAATACAAACTGGTCGGCAGATGTGATTAAAATTAAAATATTTCTCTATTTTCCTTTTTAAGGTGTCAAAATCCAGACCCCGAAATTATAGATCCCATTATATTATTACTACATGGTATTAGGCCTACTTCACTACTGTCAAGAACACATTTAAGAAAACCATAATGGGACACAAATATAAAACAGCTCGTTTTATTAGCTCTTTAAATTAGATCAAAGACAGAAATAAAAAATCAGATCACAGATGTTATAATCCAGTGTATTTCAAGTGCATTTTTTCAATTAAACTGTAATATATATATATATATACTATATATATGTTATCATTTTCATTTTTTTTTATCATGTAGGCCTAAGCATGGTAGAGATAAACAACAACCAAAACGAGTTTTTAAATAATAATTCAAGTAAATTGATGGAATGTTTTCAATGTCGTATACGCCTATCAAAATGTAAACTTTCAAAAATCAGACAATGTCCATTGAAACAGATGAATCCGACTACCACTGATGCAAGTATAAATTAATAAGGTTTCTACCAGATAAAGAAAAAGTTCAGAAGTAGATTTAAACAGGTGGATCCTATTTACGTGTCACAGAACAACATTCACAATTTCAGACCACTTGAATCACAACCTATGAATGTATTTACAGTATAAAATGTACAGATGTGTGTTTGAATTTATTTTTTCCAAAGTTTGTCACGGGGCTTTATTTTAAAGCATTTACGGGAATGTAGGATTTAGGCAACCATGTGGCACGGAGAGAAAAGAAACCACTGGTGAGGTGGCTTTTGGGATTAATGGTCGCCGATAATTTAAACTTGTTCCTAAATATTGACACCGCCAAAAGGTGCACGGGAGTAAGAGCAAACTAAAACTGTATAAAAATCATCTTTAAACAGGCCAGGCCAAAACATATTCAACAACAGAGGACAGTCACATTTCACAAGACTTTTGCAAATTGGTTGGTAATATTTTTCTGTCCGTTTCTGAGCTCGTTAGGCCTCTTTATTTACCACAATGTTTAAGACGAGGTGAACTAACATGTGTTTACCTCAGAGTTTCTCCAAGCTTTTGGGGTTGGTCAGTATTTCTCTTGCCAGTCGCCAAGTCTGTTTGGCTGCATTCTCTAGAGCAGAGTGAGGTTTTCCTTGAAACAGGTCTAAATTAGGCAGGAAATAATGCGGGCACCTTCTGCACTGCAAACACGAAATAAGCTGCAATAGTATCCCGTTGAGGCGGTCGCCGAGGCAGTTCTCATCCCAGTCCGACTCCCTGGGGTGCTTCTCACACTCGTAGGAAACCAAAGTTTTCATGTGGTAGTTGTTCAGAGGCTGTCCGGGCAGTTCGAGGTGACGGTCGCGCAACGCTTTGAGGACTGACAAGCATTTCTTCCTGCATCCACCCAGGATGAGCCGGTTCTCGGCCTCGGCGAACTGCAGGACCCAGGCGTCGCTCTCTGCTGAGCTCTGCTTGCCGTTCAGGGAGTAGCACTCTTTGGATAAAAGATTGAAACCTTCCGCTTTGACTTCAGCCACTCGGTTAGGTCCCGGCCAGGGGATGTGGGGGAGAGGCCAGTGCGCAGCGCTTCGCGGCCAGATCCCAGTGCACTTGAAAGCCGGCGTGATTTGCACCACATATCTGTCTCTAATGCGCAGCTTCACCTCACTCGTGTCAGCGACCATTTTGACAACATCTCTGTAGCTGCATTTATCCACTGCCTGCGCCACTAACGTCTGAAATCTCGACCGGATCTTGCGCGCCGAGAGGTAACCGGAGGCTGTGATGAATTCGACCCAGAGAGACATGCTTCTCTTGCGGCCGTCGCTGAGCTTGAGCACGGCGCAGCCCGGGAGAGATCCGTCATCCACAAAGTTGAATACTCCCATCTGATTCAGATAGAGCACAACCTCAAACTCGGTGGGCGAAATGACCTCCAGTCCCTCGAAACGATTATCCATCTCGCTGAGAGAGCTGATGAAGCGGGGCTCCTGCACCTCGACCTCCTTCAGGACATCCGACACCACCTTGCACACCTCCCGTATGGTCTTGGAGATGGCTGCTTTCCGAGACTGACATTTCTCGTTGTAGTATTTGTTGAGGTGATACACCAACTTTGCCTGGGCGGCTATCATATTAGGGCAGAGATCCGGGTTATACACCGGAGTCTCGCAGTAAGCCGAGGGATCCAACGCGGCTGTTTGTACGGGAGCCAATTTTAGAGAAGAAAGAAAGCTATTTAAAAAGAAAAAAGATGTCTATTTATAAGACAACTAATAAAAGCTGCGTTCAGAGCAGATGCGTAATAATCCTATCATAACATTCACAGCTGTTGTACCGTAAACTGCATTGAAGTGCACGAAGCAAGTCCTCGAATTTATCAGGACGGTCTATTTAAAAGTCCATTTCACCCTTGTGAGGTTCAGTAGCCGGAAAATGCCTTTTGGTTTTTCTCTGATCACTGTGCCAGTTAGGCGTCCGCGTAATTGCGCAGAGTGGAGTGTTCCCTCCTGACGCAGCCGCCCGGTGTTGCTGTGTTTTACAACAGGAGACACACACACTCTTTATTATAAGGGAGGAGTTGAAACCAAGATGTCCAATCGCTGTCTGATGCGTCACCGCTTCCCAGTTTATCGAAAACAAATTCATCCCCGGGTGTTATATACGAGTAAAAAGTACAGGTAGTAGTAGTATATCGAGGAGCGGAAGTACACCTACGCATTTGGAGAGACGGAAAAAAACAACAATTTTACAGCGTTATGTTGCTTCTTTTTGGACCCTATCTGCTGCTTTTTAGTCCGCTATATTGAATCATGTATGAGACAGTAGGTGGATTTAGAATTGTTTTAGAAATATGTATGTTTTCGGTTAATAAAACAATTTAAATTTGTAATATTATTTAAATATTTTTTTTCTGCAGTGGACCGGATCTAATTTCTTCTACATAAGGCGCACCAGACAAATAAAAAATAGAAGTAATTTAGTTTTAGTTTTAGTTTAACAAAAATATAATTGTAATTGGAATAATCGTAATTTAAATTGTGTTTGGCTTATTTGTACGGTTTGTTTTTGAAGCCACATTTTAATGAAACGACCATGAAATAGTTTATTAATTAGATCTCTCCAGTGTTTCCATGTAACAACTGGCGGCTTTTTTTCTGAAAGATGAAAAAGTTATCGCGCCATTTATATTTAGCATTGTGATTATATTTGACACAATGCGGAAGAGTTAGTTTATATCTGGAGCTTGTGTTTCCATGCAAGCTGAGAAGGCGTATTTGTTTTGCTCTTTTTTGTGCGGCTGTAATGTTTTCAGCAACAATTCCACGCGTCAGTATTTTTAATTAATATGTATTGTAAAAATACATATTTTGTTGTTGTTTCATTGTATTAAAAACAAATAATGTGTTAAAGAGTGAATGTGTAGGTCTGTGCTTTATATATATATATATATATATATATGTATATATATATGTATATATATATATATATATATATATATATATATATATATATATATATATATATATATATATATATATATATATATTTACAGGAGATACATTCACTGTTTTACATGTTTTAAATGTTACATGTTTGGATTTTTTTTTTAGTACATAAATGTCAGTAATCCAAATTCATTATTAATTGAAGTGAATCATGTACATTGGTACTCTACAACTGGTTCTATTTGTTTCATCTTCAACAGCAAGATTAAGATAGTAGCACCGAAACAACAATAGCATGAGAAGCATAGTTTAAAGGTTTAAAAAAGAAAGAAAGACTAGACTAGTCTAAACAAGATTTAAAAAGCATTAATTGCCAATAATTCTAACAAATAAGATCAACATAACGGACCATTTAATGTAAAATCCCGTTAGTTTGCAGTTTTTAGGTGCAGCTATAGACAGCGATTCACAAAGAGATGTTGCATCCAGACTAAACCCTGTCTGACTCTCATCACTGCACTGGCACTCCATCTCATGAGGTACAGTGCACACTTTGAAGAGGACTTCAAAACGATAATGCTGCACGGATCAGATAAGGAACACAAAGGCATTTACACTCATCTGTGCTCTAGTCAGAACTGCATACGACCAGACATTATGAGGGCAAAGCGGCGCTCGTCAGCTCTGACTCACTACACTGATGCAGCTGAATGGGAGGTGGTGTGTGCGGGAAGGACCCTGAGAGATAGATATATAGGTGACTCCCATTATCGTCGCAGCCTGTCACGGACACAGTGTTAGTAGCTTCATGATGAACCCCTGTCATAATTTCACACTGTGACCAGACAAATAAAGATATGGAGTTGCATCTTTTTTTCATAATAATGGGACATTACAGAGGTGTATCGTATAAAGGTTAATTCTGAAATTAAATAATACGATTAGGTCTATATTCTAGACACTTAACACATTTAGGTCTCAATAAATTTCACAACCAAAAAAGTATATTCCCATTGACGTATTTCTGGAGGATATGGAGGACATTATGGAGGTTTTCATGTGGTGAGAAGTAGCTGAAGCCTCTTGCCCTCTCAGGCTTTGATAGTCTTTTCTCTCACTCTCTCCCACTGTCTGTGGCCCAGCAGGTACTTGCCTTTTATTGAAACCAGACTACCCTCACTTTCCAGGCTGTCTTGCTCCGAGTCAGATACCTCAGAATCCAGTTGCACCTCTTGAGTTTGTGCTCCGGCCTTTGGCCGTCTGTATGCGTGATAGAAGGGGGGATTTTCATTGAGATGATCACCTCTTAATCTAAAGCATGTGGCTGCACAGATCTCACAGTAACTCAACCTGCTCTGCAGTCCCGAGACGCCAGCAGTTGTCAGGTCTAGCCTAAGACAATCAAATCTTCTTAGCCATATCTTTGCCATTACAACATTGCAAGCTTTGCTGCTTCATTGGCTGTCCCGCTAGGCTATAGGAGGCCCTCCACTGTGATATATGGGGCTGTGATTCCTGCACAGGCCTATTTCTGACCCAGCAAAATGCATGCACGATTGTGTAAATCAATACAATGACTTCTACTTCCCCTAATTTTGCACAAGCATGTGACCCTGTCTTCAAGGCCTCTTTGTTTCCAGAGCATGCCTCTACACTTATTCATTTTTTTCTCCTCCTCCATTTTTCTTTTTCCTTTCTTCCAGCAAGACTGATGGTCCTGTTAACATGGCCGGGCGTAAGGTCAATGGTGCTTGTCTGATGGCTCAAATTGCCCTTTGATGACACCACTCGTGCTCTGAGTGATTTGAAATGATATTCGGCTGATTGTAGCCAAAGTCATTAAATGTAGGTTGCTTTATTTTATATTTCATCCTCGAGGCTCTATGCAGTATTTATACACATGAATTAGTAATAAAGATGCATAGAGCTAACACGTGTGTTCATATACAAATGAGCATTATCTGAGTAAAATATTTTTTATTATATGTACAAAACAGTGTGTGGCCGCAAACATTTCATTAAAAATAATACTATATTGTGTGTCTCCGGGGCGGAAAATAAAAAACCAAGTCTCTACAAACATGAAAGTTTATTGGCTATTTTGAACAACACTGTCCTCTGTGGCTCTGGCTTTAATTGTATTTTTAAACATTTTTTACAGTAATATTTATGCATGCTGTCTTTGAGTTTCAATTTTCAGTATTGCCTAGTAACAAAATAATCAATGACGTTATAATGTGTAGCATTTAGCTGATTTTAAGCTGGATCAAGACCTTTATGACCAGCAATCCTCTGACTGGTATCCTAATTATAAGTGCGGTTTTATTATTTTAATAATCCTATTACACGAGAACAAATAAGGTCTGCCATATGGCTTTTCATTAAATTTCCGGGGTCATTTAATGTAGAAAACGAGAGCCATGTCCCATACAAAGGGAGTTTACCAGCTAGCTCCCAAGCTAATATGCAGATTAGTCAAAGTGGACTTAATAGGATGACATATTTCTATATAAATCAGATTAAAAGCAGTGACACTTCAGAGAAGTGACATCAACACTGGCTCTCAAACTGTGAGAAATAATATACTTTAATCTCATGGGATGTAGCGGCTCACTTTGACACATTTCCTATAATTTTATTTGTCACCAAATGAAATTGTCATTGGGATTTTTAATAGCGAAACATTATTATTCCAAGCAATATGGTGTCTCTGTAGGAGGCCAGTTAATTTTTTGGGCCTGGAGCCTCACTGAGGACCCCCTTTGGATTGTGTCCATTCATTTGTTTTATCCTCTGCTGTGTATTAGCAGCCTCCTCCAGAGAAGTCAGGAAGCTGGATCACATAGCCAGAGGCTCCCAGGGACCCTCAGTGATCACCTCAACAGGCGATGCTCACAATCTATACACACAGATAACATCAGACTTATCAGCATGATGGAGATTTTGAGGAAACGGAGAGGTGGAAGAAAGTGTAAATCATGAAACTTAATTGATTGTCTCAGTTTCATTTGGCCCTTCACCCCTCCCCTCTGCAATATGGTACGCTTGTCAGCCTCCGTGATAAATTACATGCATGTATTTGCATGAATTTAGCATGAATACAATTCAGTTTTTGTTTGCCAAAATAACGATTCAGAAAATGTCTGGTTTGCTTCACAAAAGGGAAACACAAGCTTAATGTACGTTCTTCCTGCACAGGTATGCAGTTGAGAACAGTGAAAGTGCTAGTGCAGTGCTCTCCACTGGTTTTATATGCACATATTTAGTGTTGTATTTTGTTGCACATGACAGTGCTAAACATTGTGTGTGTTGGAGACTGGGGATGGTTTATTATTACATTATTCAGCATATTTTTTCCTGTTCTCTATAAATTGGTAGGGTTGCCCTTGATTGTTGTCAAGGAATTGACTATAGTGTTTGTAAATATACACTTCTCTTTCATTGTCTTTTATTCATCAGACAAAACTATATGCCTGACTTCCATAGACTTTGTCTGTTGTAAAAGGCAACCATTCAGCAGCAGCAGCAGTGTGATTAATCTTAATGTCTGCGTTGAGATGTCTGCTGTCTAAAGGTGGGCGCTGTAATCATCTGCCCACTGACCCCATGATGCTCATCTACAGTCCTCTTTGCAGCCCCCGCGTCTTATAAGTAATTTCGAATCTCAGATTAACTGAACACAGTCCCCTCCCACGTGTCATGTGATCTCAGAGCACATCGAAAGCACAGAACAAACGTAATGGAAGAATCGGTGGCATACTGGAGGTTTGGAGCTGTTGGTAATCAAACGCTGCTGGTGAGGCCTGTGATAAAATTAGGCAATGTTGCCTAAATAAGGGATGAAGGGTTCATAATTGCCAGTCCTGGAGATCTGAGGTGCCGGGTGCCAACTGTCAGAGCAAGGCTAATGATGACAAATGTCCCTCTATGCAGATTGCTGCAGCACGGGTGTGCAGCTGAGGAAGAATAAGAGAAGGAAAAATGCAGAGGGCCTAATAAGAGAAAGCCTGTGTGCACATATTTAATGACCTACATGGAAACAAACTGGTGGGCTGCCTTTGAAAACGTACAAGCTTGATGCTGCTACCATAAAATGGAGGAGTCCCCTACAGTACCTGTGACTGATATTAATAGTCATTAATCTCTATGACTATATGAATAATCAGCACTATCTGCTGCTTAAATCAATACAGTGATGAAAAAATAGAAACTATAATTAACTGACATTTGCTTGCAAGCTTGTCAAGATGATTTAACAATATGAAGGTGTCATGTTGGAAAAGTCAGCTCTATATTTAGCCAAACAATCCATCAACTCCAGTGCAGAGGAACATGGATCAGCGTCGTCCTTGTGTGTAGTTTCCCTCATTAGCTTTTCTTTAGTCTGTGTTTTGGCCATTATTGTGCAAGATGGTAAAGTTTTATGAAAAGATAAATGTTGTGTTGGTAGTACAAAATAACAGGCTCTTCCTGGTTAACATAGCTAAACTGTTGTTAGTTAACATAAAAGTTGTTGTGTCTTAAAAGTGTTGTTGAGCCTGATTTCCTTTTGTAGGAGAGAGCCATAAATCTGATTTCACTTACTGTGACGTAAGGCCCACGCTAATAAAAGAGCAAACCCAGAGTGTTGCATGGCCAGATTTCCCCAATTTGTTGCATGAATGGCTTTTGAAAGGGGGTCCCTCTCTGTACAAAGGGAGTCTCGTCTTTGTTTGGTTTCGCCCCATCTGTGTCATCTGGTGGTCTGTGCAAAGAGGGTGGTGTCTCGGGGCGCTCCCCAGCGGCGATGCCAGTTGTTTTATGGACTCAGCAGAGTGGTGCTGGGAGTTCATAAGTTGGCCGGCCCATTGTGTGCCGAGCCCAGCTGACACGTGTGAATTGACTCCAGCATATTGACAGATCATTTCCATTAATGAATCGGAGGAGTCCGCCTTGTTTCACTCTGTGATTTATGCCCTTGCTTCATCATCCTCGGAGCTCAGGGTTAACTAACAGCCCCCTGAATGACTGAACCACAGATTGCTGAATGAAGCGAGTTTGCTTTGTTCAGTAGTTTTATACATGGAGAGAATAGATGAATATACTTTAAGTGATGTATTTTATATCTTATAGATGGAATCAAATCAAGTGAATTTATTCTTTTCGGGATTTTACAATTTGTAGAACATGCAACATCCGCTATCCGTAGATACTAGAGATGCACCAATACCAATACGGGATCAAGTATCATCGATACTGACTCAAATAGCTGGATCGGGTATCAGTGACAATCCATTCAGTTTAGTTCTGTGTATATGTACTATTTACATTATATACTGGAATTTTAATTCCTATTTAAGTTTTGACCAATTTGTTGCTGCAGGTTTACACTTGAATTGTATTTCCTGTTAATTTTGAAGGTTTCCTACCAAGTTGCTGGTGTACAATTTATCGCTTTAATAGTAAATACCAATATAGTAAATTATTGGTTATTGGTTTTACGTTTTAAGTTAGGGGAGCAATGTTTAAGTCAAGCCTAACACATAAAAGAATGATCCCAATGACTTCTACACAGTGAGGCTTATTAATTAAACAGTGATAACGGCTAATACCCAAAGCCCAGGTATCGCTATCAGGACTGAAAAAGTCGGATTGGTGCATCCCTAGACTCTTAGTTTTACATCTGATATTTACATCTAATGTAATAGCATAGTTGTTCAATCATTATTTAGAAACAGTCTCTGAATGTATTTCTGCACATTAAAACTGCCTACGAGGAATAACTAACTGTCAGTTATTAACAAGGCACCTTAGACAACTATATGTTTGTATTTATCATAGAACTATTTTCTTTGGGGGCGGGTAGCCACCCTGGCTGTCTGTTGATTTGATGCTGAGCTGCTTTTGTTTGTAACCGCTGGTGTCTCATCAGCTCGGGCCTGATCCTCCATGGCGGCCATCCAGGTTGTTCAAAGCAGCAGCCACACAGTGCTGATAGCGCTGGCCTCAGCCCGGCCTGTCACCCCCGCGCCGCTGCCACATGGAAGGCACATTTGCTCGCCACCATTTTATGCCGCTGTCACCCTCCCTTCAAGAGCGAGGGGAAAGAGGGGAGGTGAAAAGGAGAGAAGGGAAAGCAGGAGGCTCACCCTGAGCGGATGCGAGACAAAGATGGCAGCAGAGACATTTTGTCTACTTTCATTAGTTCTGGTGGGGGTGAGCCGTGCTGAATATTAGCCTGTTACTGGCAAAGCCACACATTGTGAAGCGCAGACGGAGAGCATGTCACAATCAAATCTACCCCACCTCATTTCCATCTTCCTCACTGGAAAAAGTGGGACATATGGGGTAGGATGCCAATTGCTTATTTTATATGGTAATTAACATCCCTCAAACCGTGTTATGTGGTAGGCGTGTCTCAACTGTGACAAAGTTTATCTCTCAAATTTACATATATATTCCCAGTAAGGTGTGATATTCTAAGATCCTAGCAGACTACAAAGACGTATGCGCTGTACGTCATTAGGAAATGAATGCTGGTCTTCGCTCATGTGTAATAGTTTTGTTGCGACAGTGTCACATTAAGCTAAACTCAGAAGCATCCTAAATCAGGGCTGTCATTTCCCTGATTCTCTGCTATCTGGTATATGTCAGCTTTAGGGACCCTGCCTAAAACCTCTGTGTGATCCCTGTGTGTGAACTGTGCATTAATGTTTGTGAGAGAGGGACAGGTGGGTATGTGATATGTTTGCACATGCTTGTGATGAACTTGATTGTTAGAGTGCTGCAGGAGTACTAAAACTTTGAAAAGAGTTAGCATTTTTGTACTTCTGATTTTCTTGTCTCAAAGTTAATGGGATTTTTGAAAAACAAAGACACATATTGTCCAGAAACCTTCACAGGTACTGCATTCAGTGTAAAAAAAATAGGCTCAAATCATTGGCAAACTACATCCCAACAGGCGACAACAGCTGTCAGGGTGCTGACTTGACTATGACTTGCCCCAAACTGCATGTGATTATCATAAAGTAGACATGTCTGTAAAGGGGAGACTCGCAGGTACCCATAGAACCTATTTTCATTCACATATCGTGAGGTCAGATGTTAAAGGATCCCTTTGAAAATGGCTGTGACAGTTTTTAGTGCAAGATTTAATCTCCTGCCTATGTGTTTTTTAGGTTTCTAGATTCATACACCTGTATCTCACGTGTTCTACCAGATTTTACAGACGTTTATAACCCGTTAACTTGGACAGCCATAGTGTTTAGTTAGATGCTTGAGGTAAGGTCTGTTCAAGTTTGACACAAGCTTAAGAGATTTGTGAGGTTTTGTTCTACAATATAAAACATGTCGGTAAATGTCCCAGTCCTGAATTTTGAAGCCTTTATAGGTCTTTAAAAAGGTGGTTGAAGTGGCTAAATGAGACTACTAAACGTCATCACACCGTCCCGTCCATCTTTAAACCTTGTTGTGCTTCCTCACACTCATGTGGCCGTGCTGTAGTTTGTCTACATCCTAATGTTAGCTTTTTATTTCTGCAATTGTATTCACTCTTCAAAAATCATAAAAGTGATGCACATTTGGGGAGATTATCTTGCTGAACAAAACCTGTAAGAATCGTAAACATTTGTTTGCCACAGAGCGTATTTTCTGCAATAATCCAACATTCAATGGAAAACTCCCATTGGTTTCTTGTCGAAGGAACCTGTGCGTTTCTAACTTCTGGGCCGCCCTACCAAAATACGTCATGTACCACTCTATTGTTTACTGCTGTTTGTGATCAGCGTGACATAATCATAATCATCTACTCCAAAACTTTTTTTTGAAGCTCTGTCCAAACACAGATGCTGATCTGGTTTCCTATTCTCCAGCCTGCATCTGATTCCTTTGTTTACCTAAATAACAACATTCACACAGCAAGCCCCTGATTGGTGCTAACCCCAGTGTGTGTGTGTTTGGAGATGTATCTGAGTGTTGTTTTGTCCTGCTGGGCTTTCATCTGCTGGACTCATTATAGTAGTCATCTCACTGGGCTGTAAAGAAGCACAGGAGACGGACTCCCCATGAAAGAGTCATGATGGACGAAGAAGTGCTGATGTGCAGGTTCCCGCCTCGAGGCTTTCACCTGCTCAGGAACAGCCCCAAGGCGAAAAGAAACCAGGCCGCTCAGACCAGGCAATGAAAGACGGTTTTAGCGGGGGGGTTTTTAGTGGAATTGATGGTAAAACAAAGAGACAGGGTAAAATAATTAGTAAGTGAATTTTCTGAATTTCTTTCCAATGATAAAAAGTCAAAAAGGTGGATGAAAGCACCCAAAAAAGATGGATAAAGTTGTGCCGTTCTACCTTGTTAAATTTCAAACGATTTTATTAGAGTGTCAATTCTGTGGTCTTGGCAGGGCTCGGGAGGCGGCTGAGCGGGGAGTGCGGGCGCAGGGTGAGAGCATGTCGGCTGTTGACACCATCTAACGAAGGGAGGATTAGGAGTTTACAGAGGCAGTAATATGATAGGTCAAAAAGAGGAGGAACTCCTCCGCAGCACTTGGGTCTGTAATGAATGATTGACTGGAAAAGGAGAAGCTGCCACTCGCTGGCTGAGTGCTCATCTTGACGCCTGCCGCACCGCTCCACGGCTCCCCTTGATCACGTTTCGCTGCTCCCTTCTCATCTGAGGCACCAGTCTGCAGGGAAAAGCTGCTTTTCCCTCTTATTTTTCTCCCTAATTTACACATTTAAGACATTTTTGTTTGCTTATTTGCAATTCCTTTTTTTGTCAGTGAGCCTCTCTCTATCAGTCCTACTCCCAGTACAGCCCTGAAACCAGCTCCCCCCTCCTCCCTCACCACTCACACCCTCACTTACAACCTTCCCTTTCTCTTCTGTTTGCCTCGAGGCAATGAACTAATTTCAGGTTCCATAATTGCGGCGTGTTGTACACCTGTCTGCTATTAATTCTCCCCTGTCTCTCATTCTCCTTCTTAATGAGATATTATTGTAATTATTGTCATTATGCTATTTTCTGCAATGAACTTGATTGATGTTGTTGTTATGGCACTATTTACTCTCTGTAATTAGTGTAAATGTGTTGAGAAATACAGACACCGATAGTCTGAGACTGTGGTTATGAGTGATCTCGGCCCCGCATTCACTCATCCTCAGAGTTCCCGTTCGGTGCAGAGTTAGTCTTGGATATGGAGGAGACAGCCGAGCAGCCTGGTCACCACTGAATAGGGCCCTGCTTGTAGCCATTTTAAGACCATTACAACAGTGAAAGGCCACACAATGGCTGGTGCTGGGCTTTGTTTCAGCCTGTCACTTGGCACCCTGTGAAAATCAAATAGTGCTTTGCCTTAAAAGAAAAGGTGAAAAAGGTTTTGCCTATACTCCCATTTTTAGAAAAATCTGTTTTGAAAAGAGAAAGAAAAAAAGTTTTCAGTGACTTGATTTTGAATGTTATTGTTGAAGAGGCAAACTACTGGAAGGAATGCTAAAGAAAATCTCAGCTGAATGAATGATGCTGAATTTTTTTTTTTTCTTAGAGGCTCTCAATCCAATTAGGAGTTTAATAAGGGTCATGCATAGGAACTTCACGCTGCAGGTTGGTTTCTTTTGGGTGCTTTTGGGGAGTAGGAAGGGGCTGAAGTTGGATAGGGTCCGACTGAAGGCTGGGCTCTTTAATGTGTAGCGAGGGGTCTTGTGTCCTGGTGAGTCATTGAAAGTGTCTGGGGAGCACAGATGATCTTTTCCGTTATTCTGAAGGTGAGGTCTGGAGATAATCTGACTCTGTGGTTATACTAGTTTCTCAGGTGGTACCAATTACCTGATCTCACACAAGCCTCTGCCCCCCCCCCCCCATATGCCCCTCTGGTGCTGCCTCATTTGCTTTGAATTTTGCAAAGGATTTATTTCTTTAAACATCAGCATCATTTCACTGAGCAACATATTAACAACTCATTTGTTATCCATTGTTTTGGGTTTAGTATCTTACCTGTAGCCCTTCTTGTAACTTGGAATGTGAGTAAAACTGCACAATATATATGGGTCCTTAAATGGGTCCTTAAATGGGCCTTAGTTGATCTTTAATCTCTCCCTATGAGAGGGAAAGTGGGTAGTAAGGCCCTAGAGGTGGACACGTCCAGCCTTTGTTGGTTTGTTCACATGCTGGGGAGCTTTGAGTGTCTGACAGCCGTTTAACTCCACACGACCTGGTTCTCAAGTGCCATCGTTTGGGTGCTCTTGAATCCTGTTAGGAGCCATAATTACAATTCATGCACTCCCTGTGCTTCTTTGAAGAGGCATTGAGAAAGCAAAGAGGGGTGCAGAGGGCCTGAGAGAGCCCTGGCAATACTGGTTCTTCATCAGTGTGGAAACACTCTCAGAGGCTCCCTGTAAACTGCTTGAATACATGTGGCCAGCACCGTCAAACTAAATATAGTTTCATGAAATATACAGATCCACAACATGGTAAATAATTGGCAAATGGTGTTAAATGTGTATTTGAGTAAGTATTTCCGAATTCCGGGGAGGTGTTTCTTATAGTGTAAGTTGAAATATGCATTTTACATGAGACATTTTATAAAATTGCCCTTCTTTCAAGTATGCAAACAACTTGAGAATTGAAGTGCGAGTGAAGTGAAGCACATTCAATGACTTTCAAAGGGAAAGAAGAGAAAGGGTGAGCATAATGCCTAATAGGTGCTTTAGTAATTTCTGAGTTTTCATAGCTTAATCCGTTCTGAAAAGCTGAGGAGAAGAAAGGCTGCAAATGGCCCTCAGCATTAATTCGATGTGACTTCTGTACAATAAGGGCTGTGGATCCCAGAAGCCCATTTCCAAGCTTACCTTCTTTCATCATCCTCAGCCCTTGGAACTTTTGCCTAAATGTTTCATGAAACCAAGGCGGTAAGCCTCTTTGGTATTCTGTCTTTATAACGCCTGGTTTAAGACTATTATTACACCGTGTTCAAGGGAGAGGAGCACATACAAACAGTGGAGCTGCCTCTCCATTGTGTGAAACTCAAATTGATTTGGTACAATTGGGAGAGCACTTGTATTAAAACACACATATTCTATGGCTCATTTCCCCCTTTTCATTTTGGAGTTTTGCAAATGCAAATGAGGGTTGGTTTCCCTCCTTTGTATAAATAAGCATTCTCTCTGAGCATATCTTCTCATTTATAAAGCAGATCAAATGACATGTCCTTCATTATTCATATTAATCATGGATTTCAACATGCCATTTCCTCAGAAAAACAATTGTGTGACCAAAGAACACATAAAAACAGTGCCTCAGATTTCATCTGATATTTTGCTAAGATAAAAGTCAAATTAAAATGAAATTTTGCACTGTTGTTGTCAGCATGTGGAGACCTCAGCCCCCCTACCCCCATCAAATTTGTAAAAAACTATTTTGTGAACTCTGGGACTTCTCTGAGATTCATAAAAGTCCTTATTTTGTTTTTCTTTTCCTGCAGAGAGATAAAGCAGGCGGAGGATTTGGTTTGCTATCAAAGAATCCTGTGATGATGTGCCTCAGGAAAGTGCAGGCTGTATTTCACATGCAGCTCTCTCTGCTGTGGATGCTTTGAAACGCATCCTCTCCCATTATAAGAATAATGTCAGGGATTTAGATGCATGTTCACTGTTTTATAATTTCAAGAAACAAAGAGGCTTCTCTCTTTCTTGTGTATGTTTTGTTTACGCCAAATGGGGGAAACTAGCAAGGGACACAGTGGGTGGGTCAGTGACCCTGGAGAAAACAGCTTGCATTAATATGGTCTAATCCAATGTAATTAGTCAAATTACAGCACGCCAAGCAGCTTGTCAGGGGCTGTCGGCTTTGGCAGGCGCACAAGACGGCCTGGAATCCCACTGGACGGCGAGGAGACCTCAAAATCTCTGCAAAGCCGCCCTTCTGCACTTTTACTCCTTTCAGTCCATTTTCCTGGGCTTCTCCATCTTTCTTTCCTGATAAAAACAGGGAGGGCTCTTTCAGCCACACTACGATGTTTTCACCTTTTCCGAGTTGTCTCCCATACCCCGAGGCTGCTAGCTTGGCTTCCTGCCTGCCTGCTAAGGTGGATCAAAATGATATGAGGATTCATAGCACGGGCTACAGAAAGTCAGAGTAATTATATCAGCACTGCTCTCCTCCTACGTGATTTTATGAGAGCGAGTCAGATGCACGCTAACTAGCGCTGCTAAGAGCCGCAGACATGGTTAAGACACTTCCTCGTGTCGTAGGATTAGCATTGGTAAAAAGATTTAAACTATATAATTACATGAGGATAAAGTACAAATTATCTAGCGCTCTCAACAGCCAGATTATCATCCCCCTGCAAGCCCCGTTCAGCCCCAAGGGGTGAGCCTGGATGACAAAAGGCCCTCATTAGCATAAATTTACAAGCCCCCTCGTTCAGAGAAGACGATAAGAACCTGTTCCACCTTTGCTTTGGCCCTGAATGGCTTGTTGTGCTTTTGGCAATGACAGATAAGTCAGGGTAATTCCACTTTATGCCTGGAAAAATGATGCTCCAGATTCTGGCTGCATCCCGAAGGTGTCACCCACGATAATCCTCAAAGAGCGTCCAGCAGAAAGGGGGCTGTGTGTTTTCCAGATGATATACTGCGAATGACAGAAAGAATTATACGAAGGAGGCCAAATCTGTAACATATTATTAAGCAATTCCCAGTGAATAACGGGGATAAAAGGATAATGGATGAGGGTGTCGTTATTACCTTGGTGCTGAGGGAAGCGGCAAAGCAAAGGTAGAGAGACAAGATTAATTGAGGACGAGTGAGGCGCTCATTGCTCATCAGGCCTTCTCGTCTAACCGCTTGCTCTTTCTGTCCCTCTCCTCCTCCGTCTCTCCGCCTCTCCATCCTTGTCTCTTTCTCTTCTTCTCTGTCTTGCTCTGAGCCCATATTCCTCCCACGCACCAACAAAAAAAAAAAAAGTGGGATTTAAAGCGATCAGCTTGGCACTCTCACTGGCAGCCAGAGGAAGCTGGTACCCAGGCCAGGAAGATTTCAGTCATCTTAAGGCTGACAAGTCCCTGAAAAAGCCCCATTAGGAAAAGCTTGCTGAGACGACCCCATACCAAATGACTGCATCCCTTCTCTCAAGCTCCTTAGTGAAGGCATCCTCAAGCTGTTTATCTGGATGATGTGCTCACTAAGTGTGTTCATGTGTGTGGATGTGGTTGTGGGTGGGTCATCACTAGAGCATGTTCATATGTGTGTTTAAATGTTTGTTGTGTCCTTTTCTTTGTTTATTTGTTACATGTAATTTACTCGCAAGACATAATTAAGTTTCCACCGACAGGGAGGAGACAAATTAATGTACATTTCATGGAAAAAGAGTTTAATTCTGAACTAACTTAATCATCATTGGTAACACTGTTAGCTTGGATGCATTAAAAGAAGTGCTAAATCTATACTTTGATATTTAATCTTTTCAAAAACACAGACACAAAAAGGACAAATGAACTGCTCCCAAACTGTAGGTGGTTGATTAATAACAGGCAAAAATATTTAATACATGGAGTGGAACACATCACAGCTTATGTCAAACATTAACAAACTCATTGGGAATAGGACCAGTGAATATTGAAATCAGTTGAAATGATCCAGTTGGGATACGTTCACCTACAAAGCTGTGATTTCAGTAGTGATGACCTCAAAAGTGGTTTTAACATTACTTTAAATATTCTTACTAAAAAGTTACTGCATACTGTTCACAACTCCTGTGAGCATGCACTTGTAGTAGGTACGTGCAGCTGTGTTCAAGTCTAAAAAAGATGGTTGTGTGTGAATGCACAAGTAATTATACCTGTATATTAAAAGTAGGGTGTGCAATCTTGAGAAACTAGCAAGAATACACCAGATTAAAAATGATCCAACTGGAAAAACACTCCTGTGTAGTCTGATCTTTTCCAATGAAAGTAGCTAGTCAATAAAATCTAGTGGGAAAGTCGCCATGTCGGCAACACAGACAGTTCATTGCATCATGCCTCCCTCCAAAGCCACTCCCCCAAAATAATCATTAGAAACGTAAACATATAATATAGCAACAAACATGGCTATTGTTAGTACTCACAGCTGTCAAGGTAGCAGTTTGTGGAAGACACGCTATGAGTGCACGCAGGCAGGCAGGTAGTCCGTCCAGTCATTACATTCAGGCCAAATGAAATGATGGGACGAGTTTATTACAGTCCTGTGACAACCACGATTACCAGATTTTCTTTCCTATTTTGTCAGAGCATTTGATTTATTGATTGTTGTCAGGATGTAATGAGAATTTCAACTAATATAACAAAACATGTTTCTAAAATGTTTACTAACTCTGTCTTTAAATACAAGAAAATACATAAAATGCGGTTTTATAATTACATGAGATCATTGAATATGCATTTCTCTGCTGTATATTACACTGTGTAAATCAGTGAGGAAAATCATCTGCACATTTCTTTTGTATTACTCCTTGTAGCCTCACAGAAGCCTTGTGCAGATATCATGTGGCTTGACGCCAAACTTTGTGTATCATCACTTTAGGGAACCACTGAGGTTTTTTTACATTGCATTTCTTGAGACTTTACATTTTAACACAACCAAATAAATAACATTAAAGAGTCTTGACTCTTTAGAAGAAATTACATATGAGGAAAGCGGCTCCTCCCACCTGTCCTACCACAGCGGCGGTGACGACGGCGCCGCAGGGCCTGCTAATGTGCGTGAAATACCATCCCTGACATAAATGTTATTGACAAACTTGGCTGGACATTTGGGGCAGTGAACTGCCAGCATATTTAATGCATATTCATCTCCTTTATCCCACTGGTCTTGCCAGAGCACCCGAGCTGTGTCATCTTGCCACACTCCAGCTACCACCCAAATGTATAGTGACACTGATTATGCAAATCTGTATCTTGTTTCCCCCCAATACCTGCATTAGGAGCTCGCTACTTTATTGAAGTTGAGATATCGCTCTCACAGTGAGGAACCAAGTGGAATGTTTTTTTTTTTTTAATAATCTGTGGGAATCTTTTTTTTACATTTTTACATTTCTACTTTTCATAACAGTTGTCACATATAAGGGGGATCAGATGAGAAACATGCTTTGATGCTCAGGCATAAATCTTGCAGGATGGAAAAGGGATTAAAGTTTAAATAAAAGTGTGGATTTGGGTACGTTGTGGTCAGACAGCTAAGATTTTTGTTTGTGTGGCTTTATAAAGTCTGATATTTGTTTAATTTCTTAGTGTGTATAACACCTCAGTCATTTGTAGAAAGATATGAACTCGGTTTATTCCTACATTTTTCCTTTAAAGGATGAGTTCACCTAAATTACAAAACACTGATATTTAGCTTAACTTATATTTAAAAGATTCAAAAGCAGCATCTTCCCAGAAACAATGTCCCTGAAAAAAAATACTTTTTTTGTGTATTTTCTTTTTAATTTTTTTGTGAGTACAATAAACAAATTTCCATTTACTTCCATTATGTTGGAATAGAGGCAGCAAATGCAACCAAAACTACTTATGTACATTGCTAGATATCACATACGTACATAAGTATTTTTTTTAATTTTTTTTTGTAAGTTGGTTGAACAGACCCTTTAAGTTATATTTTTATTAATTGTGCAAAGCCTCCTAGCGCTGATTTAACTTGTGTTTTATTTTGAGGCATATTTAGATGTACATGTATTTTTTTCTGTGACTCAGTCTACCACACTCGTCTATGGACGACGTTGCTCTCCCACTTAGCTGAGTGTTGCTCTCAGTTCTCAGCTTTATGCTTTCCTCTGACGACACAACCTCTTCACAGATTTGGCCCATATTGCCTAGGGTCAGCCATTGAATACAGTATACGCAGTGTGTGCTGATCCTCCAAATTGCCATGTGTGAAATCCATCCCACTCGCTCCTGGGGGAGTAGTCATATCATTCAAAATGAAACTGCCTCTCGTATCCTCCCCTTATTCTTCCACTTGGCTGTTCCCTGTGGCCGCCTGGGACCATGCAGTTGGGAGGCTTTATAGTGGAAGCCTATTAGACAAATCTTAGATGAATGCAGCAGAGGTGCTGTGATACCAGGTTGTCAGAGTGCTCCACAGTCTCATATAAATATATCAGTCATGCTGGCTTGGAGGTCTCACTGAATTATATTATTTCCCTGTTTTCGTATAAATGCAGTGGAGGGGGATTGCATCGTCCCATATGGGAGAAAATTGCATCAGGTTTTAGAAAAAAATGCTTTGTTAGATTTATTAATAACGTCTGTCATAGTGTCTCAGCCAATGTGGGGTTAAAGCTATCTGGAAGTCAGATATTAGAATCTATTTCCATGCGTGAAGTGGCTTCATATCGCGTTTAAGTGTGATGTGCTCCATTTGAGCATCTGCACATTATCATATATGAGTTTCAGCCTAAACACTGGTGTCACCTGTGCCTCTCCTCATCTCATTTGTCACAATATTTTTCCGCTCTCCACCTGTGATGTTCTACAGGCAGAATGCAGCCTGCCCTCTGTCAAATCAGGGAAAGAAGAGAAGGTGGAATAAAGGAAAGCGAGGACAGAGACATTAAATTGCATTATGGCTATTATGCTGTGGAGGTATACCTCCCTGCAGCTGGCAGAGCAGCGCATGCGCCTGTGGCTCTTAATGAGCCTGCATGGAGGGACCTGTGTGGAAACAAAAGGCTGCGCTTGTCGGCCACACCAGACCCCCCTCCACACGCCCCCTCAACCCCCCCCCCCCCCCCCCCCCCAGCCCTGAGCGTGACAGACCAAGAGCAGAGCGCCGGTCCCTTCCTGGTGGCGTGATTAGATTGGGGCCGAAGTCTCCAGCTGGCAGGCCTGTCTGTGACTGGAGGCGGCCGTCCCCAGCGCTTGTCACTGGCTGACACCTCTGACAGGCAGGGGACAGCTTCAGCAGACAGGTTCATTAAATGGCATTTTTTACAGCTGGGCCTCCAAAAATGAGGACTGGGCTTTGTCAAATCTCCAAGTCTACAGGGGCCCCTGCGTGTTGGTTTAGACCAAAGCTTTGTTGTTATGACAAATTTTTTGATCCGGGCTGTTTGAAATCAGCTCTTTTTTTCTCCTCTTTAGCCTCTCTTTTGTTGACAGCTAGCCCTTTGGCCTGTACTCTGTCACGGCAGCAAAATGTTCACTTTAGCTGGGTAACAAGAAACAACCAGTGCTAAAACAATATTATATTGACCAGTTACCATGTTATAACCGCTATATTTTTTACTACTGCTGGGTTGTTGGTTACATTTTTTATAATACGTGATATAACAAATGAAGAATTTAGGAGACAACATTTATGGCACTGTTACAATAAATTAGTAAAATGAATAGAGATTTTGTTGAAAATGACAAACCATTCAAAGTCTCTAGACATCCAAATAACTTAATATGTATTCAAATAACAGCTCACTAGTGCCTTGATGGAGTAAGCTGTTATAGCCTTCCCATGATGCATATCTGTATGACTTGCCTTTCGGCATTGCACTCACAAGACTACTTCCGCAACATCTGGCTGCAGAGCTGCTGCCTGCCCTCGACAGTACGATCGCAGCTCTGTAGCCGTCCCTCCATCTCACCTCCCTTCCTCTCCACTCCCTCTCCAGTCAGCGCGCCGCCTCCTCTGGGCCGCGCTGTCTCTATGACAACTGTTTGAGTTGGGGGTTGCCGAGGTGTCAGGCAGGGCATTACTGGGAGGAGAGCACCAGAGATGCTGTGCTGCACATCCAGCATCTCCACCTAATCCAATTTTAATTGAGCTCCAGAGATTTTGGATGTGGCACGGAGGTCGAGCATGAGCTATTCCAGGGAGAAATTAAGGCAGCCTGACTCGCGCTGCACTCTTCCAGCCTGTCACTATTTTAAATGAGCATTAGCATCAGACCTAACCCAGCTGAACATCTCACTCTGGCTTCCCTCCCTCCCTGCCTACTCCACCTCAATCACCGCCGCACACACATACAGACACCCACACACACACACACTGATGTACCATAGGGCCTCACCTTCGTACTACCCTGTTACATCTTTATTCTCTCACACACACTCTCTCTGAACCGAACCTATGTGTGATTATAACCTGGGGAGTTGATGAGGTTGCTCCCCGGCTCACACTGTTGGACAAAATTGTTCAGTCAGAGGGAAGTGAGATGGAAGGGGAGGTGTATGAGGGGACCATTCTCACCTGTCAGAACAACTGTCTTGGTCTTATGTGTGTGGACCTGCAGTCCCAGTGGTGCTGCATACACTAATGATCCTTTGTCTGCTCTCTCCTCTCCTCGGCATGATGGTTTTTATTGATTATTTATGTGTCACTAACCCAGGGGGTCCTTTTTTGACCACTTGAGTTTTATGGACCAACTGAAAAAGTGTGAAACGCTCAGAGAGAATCTGTAGAGCTTTTTGTAGGATGTAAAAAAGTGCCTTGAGATATGGTATAATGTCTCTGTAATGCATTGTTACTGAATGAACCAGTACTAATGTGATATTGATATTCTATTTTAATAAAACTCATGGAATAATTATTAAGTATTAATTTTAATAGCTTGATGGTAAGAGAAATTAGCTTGCAGGCGACACTTTTTAAAGGTACAGTATGAAGGATTTGGTGGCATCTAGTGGTGTGGTTGCAGAATGCAACTAACTGAGTGCCGCTCCGCAGTAACGTGAGCTGCCGAGTGCAAAACTGTGATAACGCCATTTACCTCACCCAAAGGCCATCTTTACTATAATAACATTACTTTAGGAGCAACGGAGGTCAGACAGCGGCTGGCTTTACCACAGTTTTACACTCTGCTGCTCACGTTCCTGCAGTTTCACAAGCGTGTTGGAGAACTATGGACATCATTAATTACATGATTGTCCATAACTAATGGAAAATTAATCACAAATCAATCAAATTTTTTTATCTGTTCAAAATGTAGCTTAGTAAGGGAGATTTGTTAAGTATTTAATACAGTTATCAACATGGGAGTGGGCAAATATCCTGCTTTATGCAAATGTGTGTATATATTTATTATTGGAAATCCATAAAGATAAGATACGATGAACCTTTATTCATCCCCGGAGGGAAATTCAGGAAAAAAATTAAAAATAAACAACACAAAACAATGACAAATATTGTCCACAACCCTCACAGGTTCTGCATTTAGCATAAAAAATATGCTCAAATCATAAAACGGCAAACTGCAGCCCAACAGGCAACAACAGCTGTCAGTGTGTCAGTGTGCTGACTTGACTATGACTTGCCCCAAATTGCATGTGATTATTATAAAGTGGGCATGTCAGTAAAGGGGAGACTCGTGGGTACCCATAGAACCCATTTTCATTCACATATCTTGAGATCAGAGGGACCCCTCTGAAAATGGCCTTGACAGTTTTTCCTTGCTAAATTTAGTGAAAGTTTGGAGCATTATTTAACCTCCTTCACGACAAGCTAGTATAGTTGGTATGGTTGGTACCATTGGAAGAACTTAACAAAAACATAGTTATGAATATTATATTTTGCTCAGGTCATATCTGCTGTCATGTTATCTGATACAGTTTAGAAAACAGAGTTGGCTCACTGATCTTTTATGTCTATATTACAACAAAGCAGCAGCTTAGTTTACACAGATACTCTAATTTAGTATAATTCAAATAATTGAAATCAATCTGAGAACTTGTCTCATTTTAATTAGGATGTAGTACTGCAATACCAGTGGTATTGTAGATAAACATCATACTATAATTGCTTGTAGAAACACATATATCTGTAATATACTGTGTAGGAGATGCTGCTTTATTATTGAGCATATTGAAATGGACAGCTTGTCACCTATAACCTGATATGATCTTTGGTTTCATCCAGCTATCATAACCTGAGGACATGTTTTCTCTTTTTTTCTGCCCTTCTAGGTTTTAGCATATACTGAGGGTTTACATGGGAAATGGATGTTCAGTGAGATCCGGGCGGTCTTCTCCAGACGCTACCTCCTGCAGAACACAGCAATGGAGGTCTTTATGGCCAACAGAAGTAAGTTGAAATGCCAGTTGCAGCGTTTGAAATCCATGCTTCTCCGTTCTTCATCACTGTAAGGAATATCTCTCGCTGTTTCACAGCATCCGTCATGTTCAACTTTCCTGACCAGGCCACAGTAAAGAAAGTGGTCTACAGTCTTCCTCGAGTGGGAGTGGGCACCAGCTATGGACTTCCACAAGCCAGGTGAGTCACATGTGTCTTAAGGAAATGAATTCAGTACTGCTAAATGTGTCTAATATTGTAATTCCTTTATGATTAATGCTACCTCCTCCTCCTGTGTTGTGTGTTGGAGCATCTGTGCAGCCTGGCTGCCTGCAGCAGAGTCATTTGAAGTCCCATTGCTGCAGTTATTGAAGTGGATGTGCACTGACCCTGACTGAACTGGCCTAATTCTCAGACAGAAGACTCTATACAGCAGGGCTGCAGTCAGGCCACTGACCACTCGCATAGCGCTAACAGGCCCATTTATACACTGTTACAAAACAAGCATGTTTCCTTAAATGATCTCTATATGATATCCTTAGCATTAATATAACAGCAAACAAATTACCAATTTAAAGATATGCAGGAGTAATGTCTACCTGATCAGAGAATGAAGTCATTCTCCCTTTGTGTAAACTGTAATCTGAGCATGTGAGCGTGCCCCATTGGCAAGCTCATGGCCACCGCTTTGCACTGTGCTTATATGGCAGTTACAGCCGATAACGCCGTCCTGACTGACAGGCCCATTGCAGAAGCTTAGGACACACCCTCCGTTTACCCCCAGGTTAACACTGTTAGCTCTGCCAGTAGTTTGGCCATTGTTTTCACTGTTAGTGCTGTTAGCACCATTAGCTGCAAGTCGCTGGCTCTGCCAGCACTATGTTGAGAGCCGTGCAGAGGCAATATAAGAGGCACCTTTAAGTCTTATGTTAATTGAGTGGCTATAAAGCAAGCCAACCTGCATTAACACATGGTAAATGCACATACCTTTCATTTAATCGACTGAAATCAGAACTGTGTAATTGTGAATGCCATTGCATTGGATGGCGTAATTATTCTCTCATTTGCAGCTTGACATTTTGTGCATGCTTTTCATTTCAGTATGCTCCGTCTAAAACTGACACTAGACAACGAGCTGGTTATCGGCTATTAAATGTCATCATTCTTGTACCACTTTTCTGTGATGTACCCTTTGAATTTTAGCTGTGTAAAGGTATGGAGGAGTAATGTCTATTTGAGCAGAGAATGAATTCATTCTCCATTTGTGTGTGTTGCAATCTCTCTCCTTGCTTTCTTGACATAGCCAGGCTGGCTGCGTGCCATTTAGTGCATGTGAGAGTGCCTTACTGGCTAGCATATGACTGCTGTTCTGCACGGCTCTCATATGGCGGTATGTTAGCTCTGTCAGCACCATTGTTTTCACTGTTAAAGCTGTTAGCACTGTTAGCTGCAAGTCACCATGTTGAGAGCCGCTGAGAAGCAATATAAATGCCCAATCCCATATTTAGCACCTTTAAAGGTGCACACCGAGATGAAGCGACGTCATTCTGTGCTCATGTAGACATTACTCCTCTATATACATAGCATATAGCTTTTTCCTGCTACATTAATGCTCTGAATATCTAATTTATCACCTTTAAAATATCGTAACTATCACAAACCGTCTGTTTCCTGATTTGTTGCCTGAATGTTTTCTCCAGGCGCATCTCCCTGGCCACCCCTCGGCAGCTTTTCAAATCCTCCAATATGACCCAGCGCTGGCAGAGGAGAGAGATCTCCAACTTTGAGTACCTCATGTTTCTCAACACTATCGCAGGTAAGGATTCTTATTGCTTTACAAGGCTGTAATTCCCAAGAGAAGCTCTATGCTTTTAGTTCAGAAGTAGCTGAAAGTATGGAAATAATATACTTTTTTTCACAGCCATCAGTTAAATAGATAGATTCTGATTTGTTTTCTTCCTTATCCGGGCAAAATTCACAACCACTGAAGTTTAAATCCATTATCCACGTGAATCTCTTCACCATTAGACTTTAAGTTTAGCTATCACGATCAATAAACTTTATGTGTCAGTGGCACTGGAAACATACTGCAAGTGGCCTCAGGTACGTCGTACTTGTTTAAGAATCCACGGTAACCTTAAGTGGTGCTCAGTGGTAGACTTCACTGTTCATGTGAGTGTGCTGTTTGAAGCAAAGAGCAGGCACAGCAGATCTTGCCAGATAATTAGTGCCTGGCTTTGTGCGAGCGTACACACATGTGTCTGCGGAGTTGAGAGGTTCTGTTGTCGACTCTCTGATCTGAACTGCAACTAACAGGGAAGGCGAGAGCGACTGCACGCTACTCTGCTCTGAGAGGTGTCATCGTTTCGCTCGCTGCATATTCATGCATATTTATATTTAGCTTGTGCTTGAATTCGATACATTATTGTCAGCTAATTAGATGTAAGGCAGACAGAAAAACATGCCCAAAATTCATTAAAAATCCCTGGTAATGACCTGAGCTGACAGGGATGTCAGAACAGTGTGGGGCGGCAGACAGGCGGGGGGTGTAGTGCTGGGAAGAGGTGCGAACGGGAAGTGGTCTTCTAATTAAACACTATTCCACTGTTATTAACATCCTGCCACCCCCAACTCAGGCCTCAGCACCAGCAGGTTGAAGCACACCAACACACCCAACTCTCCTCCCACACTTGGCTCAGCGCTTCCTTTTCACTCTGTGGCATTAACCTGGGTAATTATGCTCTCTAGCTTCCCTCCAGACCCTGGACCATATTCTGCAGAAACCTTCCCTTTGACTAGCCTGTCACACATTATCACCCGCTCAGCTACATTTAGATTATCTAACGCCAACCTGCTGCAGTGCAGGAGTGAGCAGAGGTATGTCTGCTGGACTGGTGTAAGTTGATAAAATTCTGTAGGTAATCATTAAAAACATTTTGACACCAGCAAGCAGATTTAGGAAAAGTTTTTCCCTTGAAAGATCCCATTTCAATGTATTAAATAATATTGTATAGAAACTAAGGCTGTGAAAGTTAACGTGATTATAATACCTGATTGAAGTTTGTTTTAATGGCACTAATTTCTTTAATGCATTAATGAAACCTACAGTATTTAGGTTGTAGCATGTCATACTAGCTTGTGAAAGAGGCTAAATAAAGCTCCTAACATATGCTAAATTTTGGTGAGGAAAAACTGTCATGGCCAGTTTCAAAAGGTTACCTTGACCTCCGACCTTGAGATATGTGAATGTAAATGGGTTCTCTGGGTACCCACAAGTCTCCCCTTTACAGACATGCCCACTTTATGATAATCACATGCAGTTTGGGGCAAGTCATAGTCAAGTCAGCACACTGCCACTCTGACTGCTGTTGTTGCCTCTTGCCTGCTTCAGTTTGCCATGTTATGATTTGACCGTTTGTTTTATGCTAAATGTAGTACCTGTGAGGATTTCTCGACAATATTGTCATTGTTTTTTGTTGTTAATTGATTTCCAATAATAAATATTTTTATAAAAATAAAAATTTTATATAACATTTGCATATTTGCCCACTCACACATCTTCCTTTCAGGTACATTTTGAACAGATTAAAAAAAAGTGTGATTAATTTGTGATTAACTATGGACAATGATGCGATTAATCCTACTTAAATATTTTAATCGATTGACAGCCCTAATTAATGCATGAGCTTTCATCTAGATGTAGTAAAACAGCTTTTATTATTCTGACCGTAGAGTTGCCCCCTCTTGATACTACTTTGATTTGAAATGCTCAAAGCTTTTAATGTGCTGGCCATTATAATGTCAAGAAGCCAATATGCTTTATGTCAACTTGCTAATCTAAAATACTCTTGGACAGTCAGAAATCATGAACCATGAAAAAGCATAGACTGTATATAAGAAGTAGACACAGTCACCGTGACGTCACCTATTGTACTATTGTTTTGAAACCTCAAGTTTGGCATTTTGGCTGTCGTCATGTTGGTTTTTTGCAACCAGAAGTGGCACAAGAGGGTGGAGCTCAGTACATGCAAACGCTGAATAAGACATTGTTAGGGGACTAACAAGGCTATAATTAATTTTCATTAACTGAATACTCCCTGTGAAAGTGTAGAAGACCTGAAACCAGCAATTGACCCCATAAACTGTTTACAATGTTTACTGAGGTAATAAATCAAGTGAGAAGTAGGCTCATTTTTACTTCTGTACTTTTCATTCAGTTCTGTCTATTCCATCTGCTATACTATTCTTATTAGAAAATAATTCAAGTTTAAGGCATTTCGGCATTGGCTTCACTTCTCAGACCCCGGAGGTAGCCCACTGGAAACAAGGCAATATTATTAATGTAAAGGTGTGAGTGTCTCATTTTCTGCAATGGTCCCTTTGTAATGGTGCAATTATGTTCAATTTTGAAGTTTCAATTGACCTCCAGTTTAAAAAGTCATTCTTACAGTAGTAGTACTAGTTTTAGTCTTAGGGTGGCATGGTACAGTATGTACTGATCAAAATAAAAAAGTGAAATATTTTTGGAAAACAATGAAGTAACATAAGGTAACTTTATTCTGTTAAAGGATGTCACAGGAATGTGTTCCCCTTAGAGTTAGTACTGCTCCCTTTTACAATTTAATTTCACTTTTCTTAGTGGGTAAAATAAAATACTGTTGCCTTTTTACTGTCAATGTGCTTTGAGCTTACATTTTTTGCTTGATTAATTACCAGCAATAAAAATTCCAACAAATCCATCTATAGCAGCCTTATCCCAAACCTAGATTACAACTGGCCACCACCTGACCTTGTGGCGGTATCAGTGTCATCTTCAAAAGAAAAGTAGAGCATTAATGACAACATGGTACATGCTCTTGGCTTTTCCCATGGATTTCCTGTGACACATTTTGCCATCTGAAAACCATATTCCCACTGCGAGAGCATAGAGGGAATTCACATCTGGCCAATCAGCGCATCAGACTGGCGGTGACATTTCAGGCGTTTGGAGTTATGGCCTTCAAAAGAATCTTTATCCCTCTAATTATATCCACTCCTCACTACTCGGAGATACTTATGTTCACTAGAAACGGGCCTCCTGTAACTCGCACAGCCCATTGATAAAGTACACTCAGCAGGAGAAGGCATGGGGAGCACAGAGAGCATTCTCTCATACCAGAGAAAGCTCACCATTGGTTTATGTGTTTCTCTGGCAGACGCCATATGAGACAGGAAGTGCTTCTGATTGAGGGCTCTGAGATTGGGGGGCTTGTTGGAATGTTGCATGCTGATCCCCCGATGTAACTGAAGACTCAAGTGTACTCTGCCCTCCTTTCAACCCCTCTGTTCCCGTCCAATCCTTCATCACTCACAGATTTCTGTCTGCTCTGTGTGTCTAGGGAGGACATACAATGACCTGAACCAGTACCCAGTCTTTCCCTGGGTCCTCACCAACTACGACTCAGAGGAGCTTGACCTGACCTTGCCAGGGAACTTCAGAGATCTCTCAAAGGTACCAAAGCCTCGAGGCCAATGCACCTCAGTATGACAGAGGGAAGGGGGGCAAGGAGGTGTAGCTGGCTCTGACGGCAGGGGATTTCCTTATTAAGGCCCAGACTGTAAAATAATATCATATTTAGTAATAGCCAAGGAATCATGAGGAGAGGCTAAACTCATGGGGTGGAATGCAGAAAGTGGAAAATGTGGATTGTAACTTCCTGAAATGCTTTCAAATAGGTTATGTAAGTATACTCCCCATTTCTTAAGTACTGCATTGTCTCAGCACACTTTGCACTTGACCATAAGCTTAAAGTGGCTTCTTGGGTTCTGCTTTAGAGAGGCTTGTACATTTTATAACCATATGTGCATTATAGAGCAGACACCGCAGCATAATTCTCACAATTAACAGCTCTTTCAGAAAGGCGGCTTTAGATGCATCATGAAGCAGGTCTGGTTCAACCACCGCTATATTGACTGTTTTATAGTAGCAATGAATTACATGACAGCTTGTAAGTGAACAGGCTTGCTCATAGTGATGAACCCACAATGAAGTATCACCCAACTCTGCAGTTCCCCTCAGCTGTTAGTGACTAGCTGGTGAACGCAGTGGAGCATTTAGCTTCTGAGGAGCCAAATACTTACCACAGGAGTTGGTAAAGAGTGAAAATTGGATTTACATTTACAAGCAGCCAGAAACCTGATTCCAAATGAATGCTAATGTTGCGACATATCTGTCGGATGTGTGAATAAACAATCAACTATCGCTTGTTCTTGCTGACCTCAACTGCCCAAAAAAAATCAGTTATTGCAGGTTTAATACAAATATTTTCCATGGTCAATATGCAGTATATCATGACACAGTAATTATGATAAAAATGACCATAAGATATACAGTATGAACTCCAGTGCAATGAAACCAAAGTCTTAATATGTGGGAAACAAAAACTTCAATAACTCATTTTGTTAGTTTTTAACTTCAACTGTAATATTAAACCTTGCATTTGGCATGTTGGCCACCATCTTGGTTTCTGGTCATCGCCATGTTGTTTTTTTGCAGTCAGTGACACAAGATGGTGGAGTGTCTGAATCAGACATTTCTAGTCCACCAAAATGCTACAGTTAACTTTCATGAACTGAAAATACACTTTGAAAGGATTAAAGTTGTAAGATGAAAAAAACATGGACAACTCCCAGACTAGACAACGCCTCGGTGGCGACCTGCCCATAACAAGGTAGCCACACCCTAAAGCCTACCCTGGTTGTTGGTCTATAGTAGTAACATTATGTTTACCGAGGTTTTCTCATAGACTTCTATACAATCAGAGTCGCCCCCTGCTGGCTGGTAGAAAGAATGCAGGTTTAAGGCATTTCTGTAATGACTTCACTTTTCAGACCTCGGTGTTGCCCACAGGTTTTAAATTACAAAACAAACAAAACTAACAAAAACTTGAACAGCATGGTCATAACACTGTAAAACTCATACTACTAGTATAGCCCAGCCCTAGTTTTACAACACATTTCTACACACTAATCTCATACTGTATTATGTCAAAATCAAAGTTGGTAATTTTATTAATAAAACATCATCATTTAATAATTGGTCATGGTCAGAGTCATGAGCAGAGCGTTGCGATGAAAAAAAAAATGTGGTGGGTCAAAAGCGCATCAAGCTATGCAGTGACGGGAGTCCTGCTAACGCAGCCAAATCGCGAAAGCTGAGACACAATGACACTAATGCCCCTCAACCCCAGGAGATAAAGTTCAGCTTTCCGTTTGCTCTGTCGTTGACTGAAGAGGAAAAGGCAGCAGATCACTCTACCACAAACTGTGGCCTGGTTTACTTGTCTCCCCCCCCCCCCCCCACACACACACACACACACACACACACACTTTCTCTGTCTCTCTGTCTCTTTCTCTCTTGCACATGAAACTGCAGCTCACTGACCTGAAAACAGTTGCATTCCTGTCTGAGCTCTCTCTCTCTCTCTCTCTCTCTCTCTCTCTCTCTCTCTCTCTCTCTCTCTCTCTCTCTCTCTCTTTATCGCTCCCTCATTCCCCCTTGTTTCCCTCAAAGCGCCGACATTCTGACTAAGAGCCTCACTTCGCTGGCTCAGTTCTCAACAGTTTGTATCAATTTTCAGCTTTTCAAGGCCTGCGTGTGCTGCGTTTTGTAGTGGGAGGGGAGGAGAACTTTGAAGTGGGAAAAAAAAGGAAGTTACTGTGAAACACTCAGAGCGTTGTGGACGACTTTGATAGAGTGTTGTGTGTTTGAAAAATGAGCACCCGCTGCTCTGGAGCACTTCTTCTTCACATTTCAGTAAACCCAGAATGTTTTGGACTCACTCAGCTCACCGTCACCTCAGCACTTGTCTGCTTTTGGCGGCTCCGGCCTGTGGGCCATCCAGGTGGGCTGAGAGAGCCACGGTGTGTGTGTGTGTGTGTGTGTGTGTGTGTGTGTGTGTGTGTGTGTGTGTGTGTGTGTGTGTGTGTGTGTGTGCGTGTGCGTGTGCGTGTGCTGGGGGGGTGATCACGGCTGAGCCATGTGCAAACCTCCTGCCCTGGGGAGACAGTTATGTATTGTAATGTATTCCAGTGACATCCTCCCATGCTGTTTACAGGGCTGAGCTGCCTTCATTAGCATGAGTTCACAGCCCGTGTCTCCTGACAGTTGTCCTTGGAACCCCGGGGCTCTCATAGCTCCAAAAGTTCACAGCTAGTGTAGCAGGGAGGGACATAGCCCCTCCCCCCAACACACACACTCACATCTCCTCTCTGCTTGGTCTGCCCTTTTGTTCAATTATGGATCAGAGGTAGCAGCACAGTCTCCAGAGACATGTTCATTGTATATTAGGGCTGTGTGTGTCTCTCTGAGGTGTGTGTCCAGTGGGTGTGGTTGTGTACCACACAGGCTGTGTGTATGGTAACTAAGGCTGGGTGTTGTTTGAAATGTTTTGATACAATACCCATGTATCAATACAAATACCAATATGATGTTTTTTTTATCTTGCAAAATCCTTTGCCATTTAACAAAAGAAGCAAAAATACTCAACTATTCGGTGTTCAGTGTCATAGAAGGACTGTGCAGAAATAATACAAGAACAAAATTATAATTTAAACAACAGTCTGATCTCTGTCTCTGTCTTAAAGACGAAGTAAAGAAAGGTACAAACCTAACAAATTATTCAGTGTCAGTTTTCAGCACTTGGATACAGTTTTTGACACATGGTGCTACACACACATTAGTCTGTTCATAAGAAGTGTTGTGGTTCAACACCCTGCTGTAGTGGTTACTACATTAAAGGGCTAGATGTAAGAATCAGATATTGCTTGTTAACAGTATGTTTACATGCGTCAGATTTCTCCAATCCGATCTGAACCTTGATTGATTGGAAATTCCAAATCCATGGTTTACATGGACACTAAATAAACTGATCCGATCATGAGTGTTTAATCAAATAATGTGCAGAGTTGTCTAATTTTCTGGAAATAGTAGAAGAAGAAGAAGCTGTGCTTCCGCCTGTGTTGTAAACAAACGCCACGTTGTCTGTCATGCGTCACGCTGACGTAGCACACGTGCGCAGTGGAGATAATTTTACCCCAACCGGGAAGACATGATCCAAATGGATGTGTACATCTCATTCAGAATGAAATTTCTTTCCGATTGGGCCGTATCGGATCAGAATCTTCCAATTGACGTGTTTACATGAAGTATTTTAATCTGATTGGGCCTTTATTCCAATTGTGTCCATGTAAACGCAGCTAGTAACACATGTGGCTGTTAAGTCAATGACAGTCAGCATTCTGTTGCTCACACTCACACTACCTAGATGGGAGCATGTGCTGGTCATAACAGTGAGGCCACACACAAGACTTATCGTGATTAACACAGACATCTTGTTGATGAACTATTAACCAGCTAATGTCACTACAGTATAAATTTCACATGCTTGGCAATAATGTTAGCTTACCAAATGAAGGTCCGTTCATGTATCAAAGGCCTGGCCGATGCTGATCCTAGTTTTACCCTGAAGGTATGTTATTAGATATAACTTTGTTTTTTTTGTACTTATGTCGGGTTTGTGTCAGAGTCTGTGTTGTGTTGGCGGCTGGTCGTTTGCTGGCATTAGCGGACTCTATTTCTAACCGAACGTTAGCTATTCAGGTTAGGTTACAACCTGTTCACAAATTGGCAATGAAAAAAATGGTTAAAAAACATTTATATGTGTAAAAACTTACCCTTTAATCTTTTTAAAATCAATTTCCTGTTTTAGCTTGTATGTTTATCTCTTTTTTCTGCAGTTGAATAATATCAAATTAGCTCATGTAATATCAGCTGTCACTCCAGAGCTCAGTGAGCTGCAGCATTATGACAATAAATTGTAATATTATTACTCTCAGGTCAATACAATGTATAAAGCTGATTTGTAACTGCAGCTGAATAATAGACTATAAAGTGAAGCTTCATTATTACTCCTTAATTAAATTTCAAATGATCCCATACTGGCATTGCACTCTTTGGGAGGCTTTCTTTCCCACATGTCAGAGTCATACCTGAGACCTGTTTGTTAATTACAGGTGACTTGCACTAGATGGACAGCATTGTTCAAATTGCTGGAGCTCTCTGCTGATCTTCCTATAATATCCTCCCAAACCGTCTTCACACACCTACAATTACCTGCTGGTTGGGCATTCAGTCAACTGTGAACACTGCTATTGAACATTGCATTGCTTTGCCTCGGGGGTTAGAGTTCTGCATATTTGGATGTCAGACACATTCATGCAGTGAAGTGTTTCATTAGATTCTAATGATTATTTCTTGATAGAGTGACAACAGTATGCTAGACAGGGGGAAGCCAGTCTTCCTCATAGCTGTTAAACGATGTGATGGGAATTCATACAGTTGCATAAGAAGGTGAAAGAAGCAGATGTGGTTTAGCATGGTGCTTCATAAACTAAACATGCATTAGATGTGTTCTTTGTAAATATATAATTTCAAGAGGCAAGCATCACCAAAAAGTGACACGAGCATTTCTCAACCCATGTCATTTATAGTGTTTACATACAGGACATTTTCACTCGGGCTGTCCAAAGTTAATGCGCTAATGCTTTAATGCAAACTCATTTTAATGCAACTAATTTCTGTAACTACTTAACACAACTTGCGATAGCTGAGTTTTAAAGCTAGGCTAATTAATGCTCCAAATTTACACTATTTTTTTGTGAGGAAAAACTGGCATAGCCATTTTCAGAGGGGTCCCTCAACATCTGTGAATGAAAATGGGTTCTCCCCTTTACAGACATGCCCATTTATTGATAGTCACATATGCCCATTTATTGATAATCACATATGCCCATTTATTGATAATCAAATGCAGTTTGGGGCAAGTCATAGTCTAGTCAGCACACTGACAGCTGTTGTAGCCTATTGTACTACAGTTTGCCATGTTATGATTTGAGCATATTTTCATGCTAAATGCAGTACCTGTGAGGGTTTCTGGACAATATTTGTCATTGTTTTGTGTTTTTAATTGATTTCCAATAATAAATATGACTGAAATAATGCTGATTATGTTGATTTACTCTTGTAAGTACACTCTGAAGGAGCTGTGCTAAGACAGAGTAACTTACATTTATCAGTTGCCCTTTCAAAGCTTCTGCTGTGGTGAAAGCTAAACATCTCCACCAGAATCACTGAAGACAGAGCTTAGCTGCTGTAAAGAACCCCTCCACACTTTTCTTTCCATAGTGGAGCATTCGTCACCCTCACTTCCACTTTAGTCAGGCAGTTTGGGAACACATCTGCTTTATCTTGAGCTAGAGCAACGTGATTGCATTAGACTGGGGCTGCATGCAGCCCGGCCTCTGACGAGGCAAGCGAAAGTGACCGTGACTTCTCCTGACAGAGCACCATAGCAACATACTGTAATGTAATTACTTTTGAAATACAAAATGCAATATGCGTCTCTTTGGGAGGTAGCTTAGATATAACCAAGCGAATGGAGGTACTCACTGCACACACATTCACCAGCGGCCACGTTCATTTCCTGCATTTGGAATGCAACACCAGAAATGATGATGATTGAATCTGAAGCCAAATCTAAGTTTGATCATACTTTGTTTAGTTGTGTTGATGTATTTCACTGGGTCAGGTGTATACAAGAAATGAACTCCGATAGGAGCAAGTGCAGAACTGTCTGAACCAGTTGTTTTCATTGTCTTATGTCTGTGATCAGTATGATATGCACTGCAGGGAAAAGGGAAGAGGTGATTATTCTTTGTTAAACAGAAGTAAGTAAAGCCTGGTTTGGGATTATTAACAGATGTGACTATGACAGGAATAAAGGTACTACAGGACCACTGATGTGCATATCCTATCTTATCATAAATGGGGTTTTATTTCCCATTGAACAGCTAATCAATCATACATCCTCCTCATAGTTTTACCTGTCTTTTCATAGACAAAACAAAATCATATCAGAAGCATATGCATAAACAGGAATTTTTGGAATTCAACACAATATAGGTAAAGTAAATCTAAAAAAAAAATGGCTTTTTCCCAGGTAATTAATAGTTGCACTGATGCAAATGAAATAAATTCATTCATGATTCATTTATATGTAAATTATGTATGTGTAGACATATACAAAAGGGCGACATATTAAGGAAAAAAATGAATGAATGAAAGAAGAAGAGGAAAAGTGGAAGGAAAAGTAAAGCTGTTCTGGTGGCTTGTGGTCCTGTTTGTATATAAAGATTGGGTTGTAAACCAAAGTGTTTACTGTCGGTTAGTAGTGAAGATATTGTATACTGCCAAAGTCAACATGAGACTAGAGAAGACTGACTCTTGATTAAAATATTTAATTGCAATTAATTCCATGATTGTCCATACTTGATTTGATTGTGGTTAATCACACATTTTTTATCAGCTCAAAATGTACCTGAAAGGGAGATTTGTTAAATATTTAATACTCTTATCAACATGGGAGTGGGCAAATATGTTTTCTTTATGCAAATGTGTGTTTTTATTTATTATTGTAAATTAGTCAACACAAAATAATGACAAATATTATCTTGAAAGCTTCACAGGTTCTGCATTTAGCATGAAAAATAAACTCAAATTATAACATGGCAAACTGAAGCCTAACAGTCAACAACAGATATCAGTGTGTCAGTGTGCTGACTTGACTATGATTTGCCCCAAACTGCATGTGATTATCATAAAGTGGTCATGTCTGTAAAGGGGAGACCCACAGAACCCATTTTCATTCACATATCTTGAGGTCAGAGGTCCGTTTGGACCCCTTTTGGAAAATGGAAAATCAAGCCAGTTTTTACTCGTCACACTTTAGTGCAAGTTTGGAGTGCTACTTAACCTCCTTCACGACAATAGTATTTATAGTATAATACAACATAAAATAGTATAATATGCTTATATGATAGCAGTAGCTTCACTGTAGCTTTAAAACTGAGGCTGCTACAACCTCCAAAAGACTGATTGTTTACTGCACGTTAAAGAAATTAATGGCTTTGAAACAAATTTGCGTAAACACATTATCATTGCGATGACTGTGACAACCCTATGTGACACATTTGGTGCATTTTAGACAGTGACGCCGAGGACAAATATAGATTGTAAGACTCCACAGAATTATTGAGCTGATAACCATCACATATTTTAGTTTGAACTGCAATCACAGCCATTGTGCAGTTGTAGGGTAACAAAGTCATGTGGAAAAAGTGGGACATAAGGTGTTCAGTGCACAAGGAGAGAATAACCAGTCGTTGTTTAGGATTTAAGAATCAAAGTCGTCTCTATAATCTCATGTTGACTTTGGCGGCTCACTACTAACCAACACTTTGGTTTACAACCCAATCTTTATGTACAAACAGGACCACAAGCCACCAGAACAGCTTTGATTTCCCCTCCGCTTTCCTTCTACTTTCATTAAGTTTTTTCCTCAAGTTGTCACCCCTCTGTATATGTCTACACATGCACCTTGTGTCTAAAAATATGTATTGAATTTGCTTTATTATTTGCATTGATGCAACTGTATCAATTGCCTGGGAAATAGCCAGTTGGCCATTGGTTAGCTTTACCTATATTTTGTTGTTGTCTTTTTCTCCATGTCATTGAGTTTGGTGTATATGTGCGCTTTAACCGTCCCAATTTGAGCAGTGTTCAACAATCCGCGAGGTGCACATTCCCTTTAAGGTGACAGCAACCAGATTTTACCTCGCAGTCAGTATAATTATCTTAGCTCAACAACCATTCTAGAAAACAAAATAAAAGCATTCTTACTTCCTCAAGTCACATAGAAAATGTCTTATTATATTTATGCTTACACAGCTGAATGACACAGGAACACTGTGAGAACATTTTTGCCTCATTTACGTAGCGCCAAATGGAAGAATTAATAGGATATAACTTGTCACTGAACAGGTCCGTGGATCCCTTCCCCGTAACTTAGTGTTTCATTCAAGACGCATTTGTGGTTACTTTAAAGGTTGAGAGGTTGGTGGCAGAAAAACTGAATCTAGATATACTTTTTGCATGCGCCGAAAAAACTGTAATGTCGGCTTGTAATATCCCTTTGGGCACAATTATATGTTTTATGTTACACGCTCTTGACTATGCTATTATGGCTTAGTTTGTTTTCCAGTTCCTTCTGGTACAGTGATATTTAAATGGGCAAGTAAAACATTTAATAACACTGTAAATCAAAATCTTTGGTTCTAATACCGTTTTATGTGAATTGTTTACTTATTGCTCTTTCACACATTACTTTTACCTACAGCTGTCTTTTCCTCATTCCTCTCCCTCTGTCACATGTATTACCTGGATCTTTCATACAGCTCCAACCTGCATTAGCTCCACTAGCGGCGGTTTTACAGAGTGCGAGACGTCTTGTGGCTTGCACCCCAATCCAGCTGGGCCAAGACGTCACATGCGAGGCCATTATCACCCCATAAATCTATGCAGATCTCAATAAACTTCTCTTTCAGTCTATTCAATTGTGCTAACACTGATGTGGACTGCCATTATATTCTAAGGAAGAGACCAAAAAAAAAAGGCCTCATTTAATTTTGACTTAGAGCTTCAGGCATGTGCACTGTGCCACACATGGATATGACTAATCTTCAAAATGACAGAGAGAGTCTGTCTGTCGCACTGAGGTTGCATACAAGCTGCACCCAGCCAAGAGAATAATAGTGCAATTTTAATAACGTTTGAATGAGTGAAATTTGAATTGAGGGTTTTTATTTTATTTCTTGTGACCTCTGAGCTGCAGCTTTCAGGTGGAAAAGCTGCCATTGATTACATTACCAGCCTCCCTCTCCCCTTAGTGACTGAGTCAGTGGTACTGAGTATATTAATATTGACTGCCAATATGCCTCTGAGGCTCTTATATTGGACAGGGTGATTGAAAAGGCAGAGAAAGCAATTTATTCACCACTAAACGTATGTTTAATGGGAGTCATTTTGTTGCCTTAAGAACGCATGAAAATGAAACAGCCAGCAAAGGGCAAAACCCAGTGATGGTGTCAGTACAATATTGAAATTATTACTGAGGCTGTGGTTAAATAATTAACCACGCTATCCAAGCCTAACTTTGAAATAATTGGATGGATGTTGAATAAATATAGTGACATTATTTTTTCTTTTTTTATATCCTCAAAATAATTGTTGTTCTTCAAATGCAGAACAATGAATGATATATTTTATAATTATTAAAAACTTTTTTGGAAAATGGGTTTTCCTCTACTTCTGATATTAACAATAGGAAAATGTTATGGTAGAAAATATTTTCCTGCAATAAATGCTAGCTGCCTATGTATATATACTAGTGGTGCAACGGTTCAACAAGCCCACAATTTGGATTATGTTTTAGTTTTTGGGTCATGGTTTGTTTTGCACATTAGGGAGAAAAATAACAATTTCCAATATGTTTGAACTCCAAAACACTGATTTTATCCATAAAACCAAGCAGGCCTATGTTGCATCCCAGTCTCACATGTAACTCGTCAAAGTATTAGTGACTGAGTGAGTATTAGTACAGTATGTGATGAACCAGGCTTTCAGCTAACTCCAATGTAAACCCACCCACAACATTATTGGTTGGAGCAGGTGACGTAGTATTTATAGTGTGAAGGTCCGCTCAGGGCGAGCTGGAGGGGTGGTGGATGGGTCAAACAAATACTTTCAACTCGGAGGCCGGTGTTGGTGTCTTATTTTGTCATGTCTGTCACATACAGTAACTCGTCGGTATTGTCAGTGTAGTGAGTCAAATGAGTTGATAGTCCATTTCCCAACCCTAAGTGGTTGTGTTGCCTAAACCTAACCTAACTAAATTTATTTAGAAAGGACACACCGTCCCTGACCTGTCCAAAACCAACGCAAGACGGGTACCCTGTGCATCGGCCACCACTGCGGAGGGGCACTGACCAAGCAGTGGTATTTGATGAGTTGGGAGTGAAAATGTGTTGCAACTATGTTCAGATAATTGCCTCATCTATGTCTCCGGCACCTCGTCGTATTTAATGTGGTGCAACGGTTCAACAAGCCCACGGTTCTTTTTGTATCGTCCAGTTTTGCATCCCATAATAAATACTGTATAACATTCAGTTCAGTTCAGTTCAATTCATTTCTACTGATTGATGAGTCAAGACCATAGCATGTAGTGTTGCATTATTAGATTGCACTATATTGTATAGATCATGGTAACTCCCATCAGTCGTGCCCAGTAGCACAGAATGGCTCTGAACACAGACAGGAGTAGCAGTGCTGAATAAAGTGTTTGGCTCGATGGGTGCATTGGGTGTAAATCAGGTCAGCCAGGGTTAATCCACGTGGATTACCCACAACATTTAGCAGGAGACGCTCATATCTCCTCCCTCCATCCTCAGCACGCCACCCTGCTCACCCCTGCCACCGTACCCTTGTAAATTTCAGACAGAAGACAGCGCAACAGGACATTTTTAGGGTTCAGGAGAATAATGGGGTCTGACAGACAAATCCCAGAGTAAAGCTCCTTGACTGGCCTGAACTCTCACCCCAGTCTCTCTGCCGGCCTCACCACATGTAGCCTAATGGGAGCTACTAAGACTCTGCAAGTCTATCTTAATTATACTCGATTATGCCTCCCTATTCCTTGTGCTGTCCTAGCACAAGGAATGGGAATGCAGTACACCCAACAAAATATGTTTAACTGTAAATCAAAGCAGTAGTACTGTAGCTTCATTGCCTGCTATGATCTTCATTAATTTCACTGCAGCCGTGCATTTAGACCATCACATCACCCGCTACATGATGACATTATTGGCAGCAAAAGGTCTGTGTCACCAGGCCAAAACTCTGCTGCTATATTACAAATTGCAATCATGCAGCCAAAAGGTGACGCCTACAAAATGCTGTACAAGAAAAAAAGACACATCACTTGCAATGGACTACACAAAAAAAATAGGATTTTTATATGGATGCCTTTGTGCACTCTAATAATCTATTTTCCGATTATATGGAGTGAGTATTTCCCATAATCCTTTCATGACTGTCATATAGCCAAATACTCATTAAAATTTGATTTAGATGGAGGACTGGTCATGAGACCTGCTGTTAGCTGTAACATTTTCCATTTTCTGACTCAAATTAGATTAGCACTGGGTGGTTCGTGCAGAAAAAACAATGGACTCCCAGAGGCAACTCCATCTTTCACAAGGCTTTGAGTGTAACTTCTGTGGTTGTCCAATAAGGAAGTTAAATGGTGTACATTCAAACTTGCTTATATTTATCACTTTCATAGAAGGATTTACTGATAGTGAAGACTGATTTTTTTGTTTTTGGAGAATACTGTATAAGATCTTAGAAGGTACACTGTAAAAACAAAAAATGTTGGATTACAAAAAGACATTATACTTTTTGTAGTGTAAATTCCCCCCCAACAGAGAGGCGATGACCCTCCCCTTCCTGTATCACCCATGGGACCTTATTACAGAAAAAAATTTGTACAGTAGGCACTGGCGAGAGAGAAATATTTTTGATCCTGTTTGAAGTGTGGCATGAATTGCACATATGGTGTTTGTCAATTTAAAACATAATTTTGTAAGTCAAGAAAGTCACAGTTCATCATAGGTTTGTCATAGTGTCATTTAGTTTTGTGTGAAACTGCTCAATGAATTACATCTCTCACACAATATACAATGCATCACCAACACTAGCTCGCTAACTTAGTGCCACACACAAATGAAACGTTACCTTCCTTTGTGTTTTACCCAGCGACTCCTGGTCTTCTTACAGCCAGGCAGCGAAAGAACAAGCAAGACTTGTTGCTGGTGTGAGTTCATCCCAGTAGGAAACACACAGACACCGTCGCTTCAGTGAGAGAGACGTCACTTACGTGACGTTTGAGTATGTAGTCTTTCTAATTACGTATTTTCAGTCTTACACTTCAACAGTTTTACAACACACTGTGCAAAATTATATTTTCAATATTATTTTAAATTGACTAACGTATGATTCATGGTGCAATTCAAACGGATTCAAAAAAATATTTCTCTCACCAAGTGCTGACTAAAATAACCCGTAAACAAGCTTAATAATAGTGTTTCAGTTCAAAATGGATTTCTGTTTAGTTTTCGAGGGTATGATTTAAAATTTGTTTAATATTTATTCTCATTATCTACCCACAATCTTCTTCTTTGTCAGTGTTTTGGTTTATTTTGTAAAAAATAATTTAATGAAATGTTAAGTTAAGAGGTAAAAATGAAACATCAATGTATAGTTTACATTTTGTACTACCTTGCCATTTGCAAGTGCCTCCATCATTTCAAGTGTTAATTGTAAAAAATAATTTAATGAGGTCCCGTGATGGTCCACTGGAGATGATTTTAAGATGTGACCACAAGTCAAACTCATGCCACATTGTCCTAACTATATACCTATGAGTGTTAATCCTAATTTTTCAGAAGTGTAACTGGCTATTAGTGTCTCTGAAATTTTCAATAGCCCCTGCTTCCAGTATTTCAGGAAGCCATATATTGGAGCGACTACACATAGAGTGTAGTTTTTACAGACTCAATGACACAGTAATGTAAGTAAAGTCAGACCGTGTGGTTGTGATGAGAAGGCAGTAAGACCAAAGAAAAGCGCTCATATCACTTCTGTCATAAAGCACTCAGACTGGCTTACAGTTAGTCATAACATAGATTTACAAATCCTTGAAGTTGTCTATAAATCACACACTTGTCTTTCACTACAGTGTATTGTTAATATGCTGCCAAGACATGAGCCTGGTATAGTACTCAGATCTACAGACGTTCTGCTGCTCACTGAACCAAATACTCACTGAAGCTTCTTCAGTTTTGGATCCAAACCCAGACCAGTTTAAAGACGGCAATATTGCTGATGAGAACTTTTAGCCTTGTTTAACTTGAAATGGATTATTACTGTCATTACTCACACTATTTTTTGGTTTCATCACATTTGGACTTTTTATCTATTTTCAGCTTTTATCTATTTATGACTGGGATTATGGTTTTGAGCAAGTGGGTCTGAATTCTACAGAGGTGGTGTTCCTGTAAACATGACCCTCAAGGATACATAGAGGTTCATTATTCAGTTTGATGCCCATATCACACCTGGTTGGTCACTTTGACAGTGTACTGACAGCTGTTGTGGTTTGTTGTAATATATTGGGCATGACAGGTACGATATTTTTTGTGTTAAGGTTAATCTTCATTATTAAGAGTTTTACTGCTGAAAATGTCTTTTATTTTGGGGATAATGTGGTTGTCAAGAAAGGTTACAAGAGAGGTAGCATCAACAAAGGAAGCAGGCATAAATTTAAGACTCCTAATTTACAATAAACATCAAACACAGTTTTGCATACAGTATATAGGAAACAAATACAGTAGTTATTTGTCAAGCTTGCAAAGTCATTTAGAATATGAAATCATAAGTGCATATCAGTTTGAAGTTGCCATCATAACTAATAGGAAACTTCAGGGTTGCTTTGAAAAGAAAAGCAGAAAATTACTTCTTCGCAAGAACTGAACCTCTTATTTCCTTATTTTTTTCGCAGCCTGTTGGTGCTCTGAATCCGAAGCGTGCAGCGTTCTACGCTGAAAGTTATGAGACTTGGGAAGATGACCAGACGCCACCTTGTCATTACAACTCCCACTACTCCACAGCTGCCTCCACCCTGCACTGGCTTGTCAGAATAGTGAGTCAAATCACTCCTTCAACCACCTTCACACTGATTATTGTACTGTGTTCAAAATCCCCACATTAGTCAAGCATCTGAATAGGAATGAAGTCAAACCCACATCCTCAGACAGCTTTTCATTTTTGAGTCTGCATTAGTTGATTGTCACTTGTCAGACTTGATGATGCTGTTACTTTGAGGTCTGCCGGCTTCTGCACAGGAAACAGCTCGACATCTCAATTTGATTGGGCCTGAGTTAGACCAATGGCGCTCAGAAAACACATTTCACAGGCCAGTAAACCGGCATATGTGAACTAAATAAAGAGTGGCTGGGTAATGATTTACAGAGGCTGCTGTGACAGGTTTATGTGTTTCAGGCAAGCAAGTGAGCGCTGGAGACATGTCCATCAAGGTTACTGAGCACTGTCCTCATTTACTCTGGAAGAGACGGAGGAGGCACATGCACTCTCTCAATCTGCTCCACACAAAACAGGCCCTTATACCCTGCACGGCTTCTTTGAATTGGTGGACATTTGATTTTGAAGTCGGCTTATTAATTTGAACGAGCTTTATGGGGAGTTTGTACTGTATTTCTCCTCCTCCCCCATCATTAGTTGGAAAAGGGCTGATGAACTGAGGGAGATCCCTTGACAGCGGCTAGATTGGCCTCTGTGGGTTTGTTCCCACAATCCCTTTCTTCCTCTGGTGAGTGATCCATCCGCTCCAACCGGCCATGTTCGCCATCTCAGGCTGAGAAAACCAAATTTGAGCCAATTATCATTATAGCTTACTGTACTCAGGAAGAACATTAATTAATTCTCCCCCAGGCTTGGATACAATGAATGACTGATTTCTACAGAGATCCGTAGTCTGCCGCCGAAAAGAATAACAATGAAATAATGTAAATAATTCAGAGTATTCATGTGTATTTTAATCAGATGCATGGTTATCCAGTAAATTCAAAACACTAGTGAGAATTTCATTATGATGGTTGCAATCAAAATGCAGATGAAGCGGGTGGGAAAGATCATAATGCCTTTAGGTCCGGGTGGAGATCTTTGATCTTTGTGATGTTTGATTTACTTTCTCTGTAGGAGCCCTTCACCACCTTCCTCCTTAGTGCCAATAGCAACAAATTTGACCACCCTGACCGCACCTTTTCAGCCGTTGCCCGCTCCTGGAGAAACTGCCAGAGGGACACCTCCGATGTAAAGGTGAGTTATCACAAGAAAAGCAGTATAATCCATGGGTTGCATTTATACAGATCCACAGGGCTAGAGAATTGTGCCCTTAAACAACTGAAGGCTAAATTTGGGATCATTATCTATATAGTACCTTGTCAGACACCTTCTTTAATCTGGTGTTATGGATCCATGGGTATCTAATTTTGAGGACAGTGATAGTGAATATTGCACAATATATCTACCAGCAAATTTGCAACTATACAGTACCGTATGTATATTGGCAATATAACCATACCAAGCCTCTCACTCTCTTGCTCCCCTCCTCAGTGCTTCAACACTACGGCAAAAATATATACCATTAATTATAAATGCCTCATCCAAACAGCGAATCACAAAGATGTAGAGTGTACAGGAATACCCTAAGCACTTAGAAATGCACATTTGATTTATCTCATGCAGAAAACAAACTGTCTCAGAGATAGACTGATCTTGTATCTGTGCATGCAAGCACTCATGAGTTTGAACAAAGGCTGTGTCTGAGAGAAAGACAAAGCCCTCCCTTCCGCAAATCCACTGAGCAGTCACCGAAAACGCTGAACCCTGCTGATTTGCCTCCATTTTGCCCACTGCATAACACGCAGCAGGAATACGCACTGACCTCAAAGTGTCATAAATTTCCAGCACACCCTGCATCGGGTAGCGTCGCCCCAGGCAATTAATAAAGCATTAATGACAAAAGCTATTTAAAATGTAGTCTTTTATGTACGGACAGGGCTTTTACTTGCCAGGATCTGGGGGAGAGCAGCCAGCTACGTGAGACAGGCAGAAAGCTGCGAGCCAGCGAACAGCTGAATAGTCAAACGCCACCCTGTTAACAAATACAGCCTACTTTCAACTACTTGTATGTCTGCATGCATTTGTTTTTACACACATAGGACAGTTACTGATCTATTAGGAGAGACGTTGTACTGTGGAGGACAGTGCTGGATTACTAACAGTATTTCATAATGTATTAGAAGCAGGAAAATGTTATGCAAGAGCTTGTTTGGTTTACTCATGGTGCAATATGGTATACAATGACAGAATGCCACTATATCACTTTGCTGTGATCCTTTATTATAAAAATTTATATTTCAGTTATTTTGTTTTTGTTTGCACACCTTCCAACCTGATTTTAAGTTCTTTTTAAATTTGTAATCTTGAACAAACTATGTATTAAAAGGGTTTTGCTTAGTATAATTGGATCCAACATAAAATTTAACAAAATAAAATGAAAGCACAGGTTTCCATACGTGCCAGCTGAAAGACAGCCAAACATATAGTCCGACACACAAATGCCATGTGCGGCCATCACACAGTGACAGAGACTGAATCCGGAGGTTAAGGTCACCTTTGACCCAGTACTCCGAGCGGGTCATCAGGCCTCTGATTAAAAGGCAGCTTGTTTTTACCAGGGTCCCTCCTTCATTAACCCCGGCCTCCTCCAGCAGTAATGACAACAAGACCAAGGGAGGCTGAAGCCCTGATGGGGATGACCTCCTAAAAGAGCAAGTCAAATGGAAGCAATCATGCGCCGACCAAACCCTCACGTCCTCAGCCACCCCGTCATTATTGTGCATCCACACCTCTCATTTATTCCTATGTGCGCACACAGTTATGTTAAGCTGGCACAGCCACCATGGGCAGAGAGAAGCAGACTTTTGTTGGAAGTAGTGGGCACACACACATGCACAGACAAACTCTCTCTCTCTCACACACACAAACTGCCACCATGCTGTCTGAAGGAATCCAGCAGCACTCCACTGGTGACAGATTTTGACGAACATGTCATTAAGGTGACACAGTGTAAAGCAATGGAGGCACGTGTGATTGACTTGTTAGCCCATTACGATGCTGTTGCAGAATTAATGGCTGCCATGGGAGGGTGGCTTGAAAACAGAGCTGGCAGTTTTAACGGCTTGGCGGTGAGTTACGGCAGGAAGTTTACAAACCAAAAAGTGGAGAGTGTGTGTATGTGTGTGCGCGTGTGCATGTGCCTGTACACGTGAGAGACAGAGGGGAAACAGAGAGGAATGGCTACTTTAATCTCTTCCCTGTCGTGTGCGGAGGGTGAAATGTGACCAACAGCAGACCAGCAGTGTTATTGGCCTGTGCCATGTCATGCTAACTCGCTCTATCAAAACCCAGTGATTTATGGAGACATAAAAGCTCAACACGTTATGTATCCCATAGGCGATATAAAACTACTGAATCTGACAAACACTGCATTCATAAAACAAGCCTGATACAAGGAGATAAATACTGTTCTGCACTCTCCATTATTATCTCAGGAGTAGGAGACAGACAGCAGCGTTTAACTTGTCTTGTGCGTATGTTTTCTAATGAGGACAGAGTGGAGGATCTACATTCCTCGTGTGCATGTGCCTCATTGTGCAGAGGCTTTACTCACTCATCCTCTCTGAGCTGTATGATTAGGAGAATAAAGGGTCAGAGTGGGGACTGCAAAATTGCTAAAAGTATATATACAGTAATTTATGGTGTAAATACCTTATCAAAGAATTTCTTAAATGATCATATAGGTAGGTTTGCATTTTGAGTCCATTACCTATCCAAAGCACAGCATAGTTTGGGACTGACTGCTTGGCATCCAGGAAGGCACCATTTAATTTCAGATTGCTGTGAAATTTAAACCTGAATTTAAAACCTGAGTTGGCTGCCAAAGAGCTTTAGGAAAGCTGTGTTGTTGGAAAAACAAACTCTGAAGACGAATAATAAGCAATCACAAATGTTGTGAGAGTTTTTTAATCTCTGCATGTAACTAAAGGCATTAAAAAGTCCACTGTAGTTGTAAGTCTTGGAAGTCTCTGCAAGTTGATATTCATGATCTATAATTGGTTACCTGGAAGGTAAGAACCGATTATGTACTTAAAGGGATAGTATGTAAGATTTGGCGGTATCTAATGGTGTGGTTGCAAATTGCAACCAACGGAGTACTCATCCCTTTCCAAGACTGCAATAATGTGAGTTGCCAAGTACAAAACTGTGGTAACACCGTTCGCCTCTGTCAGAGGCCATTCTTACCATAATAATACTAGTCAGAAAGCGGCTGGCGATACCACGATTTTTCACTCTGCAGCTCACTTAACACAAAAACCGCAAAAGTCTCTCTCTAGAACCAGTGTTTGGTTTGTCCATTCTGGGCTACTGTAGAAATATGGCGGTGCAACATGGCACACTCCGTATATGAGGGACTGATTCTACACTAATGAAAACGCAATGATTCTTGGTTTCATGTGATTATCTTCATCTTCATCTTCAACCACTTATCCGGGGTCGGGTCGCGGGGGCAACAGCTCCATCAGGGGACTCCAAACTTCCCTTTCCCGGGCCACATTAACCAGCTCTGACTGGGGGATCCCGAGGTGTTCCCAGGCCAGTGTGGAGATATAATCTCTCCATCTAGTCCTGGGTCGTCCCCGGGGTCTCCTCCCAGCTGGTCGTGCCTGGAACACCTCCCTAGGGAGGCGCCCAGGAGGCATCCTTACCAGATGCCCGAACCACCTCAACTGGCTCCTTTCAACGCAAAGGAGCAGCGGCTCTACTCCGAGTCCCTCACGGATGACTGAGCTTCTCACCTTATCTCTAAGGGAGATGCCAGCCACCCTCCTGAGAAAACCCATTTCGGCCGCTTGTACTCGCGATCTAGTTCTTTCTGTCATGACCCAGCCCTCATGACCATAGGTGAGAGTAGGCACGAAGATTGACCGGTAGATAGAGAGCTTTGCCTTCCAGCTCAACTCTCTCTTCGTCACAAGAAGAGAGAGTTGAGAAGATCGATTATATGCTAATAAAAACTCTTTCTGCTAACAGAGCCCCCAAAATGTTACACACTGTTCCTTTAATGGGTTAAAAATGTTGACATACCAGTATGGTTATTCAACACAGGAGTAATTCCTTTAGGAATAGTCTTGTCTCAAAACGGGGTTGCTCTCTTCTTCAGTGTATGGAATCACACCAGGCTTATATAGGGGGCTCCTTTCCCATGCTGACTTCCCCCTTCTACCCACTGCAAGGTCCTGACCCCATCACAAGAGCCCAGAGACCAGGCAGAAAAACCAAACTCAGTTCCAGTTTCATTTAACACACCTAACACCTCTGCCTGGAATAACTGGACCAGCACCTCTCACCGCCTTCTCATGGCCCGCTGTTAAGTTTGTTTGTGTTACCTTTCCCCTTGAATTCTCACTTCATCTCGGTGGGATACAGAGCCTTTTTTTCTCTGTGTTTTGTGGCGCCGTCCTCACATGTTATTTCTTGCACTTTGCTGAATTGTTGGGCGATTTTTTTTTGGGTGGAAATTATTGTATTAGAAGTTGTGGTCTTGTCAGTGAGCTGTGAAACATGAACATCTCTGTTCCTTTAAAATGCAGGAACTGATTCCAGAGTTCTACTACCTCCCGGAGATGTTTGTCAACAGCAATGGCTACCATCTGGGAATGAGGGAGGACAGGACCATGGTTTGTGACGTGGGCTTGCCGGCCTGGGCCAAGAAGCCTGAGGACCTTGTTAGGATCAACAGGATGGTAAGGCTCAGGCATGTGTCAAATTCAAAATGATATTGTTTAGCCAAAATTATCTCTAGTTTGAAGTCTTCCTCAATGCAACATGATGTTCATTTTGTAAATTATGGTTCCATTTAGAGTCAAATAGACCATAAGGCAGGGTATGCTTTAGGGCGTGGCTACCTTGTGATTGACGGGTCACTGCCACGGTGTTGTCCTATCTGGTAGTTATCCACGTTTTTTTTTTTGTACAACTTTAACCCTTCCACAGTGTGTTTTCTGTTCCATCCATCCATCTTCAATTCCCATTATGGGTCGCAGGGGTCTGGAGCCGATCCCAGCTGGCACTCTGGGCGAAGGCGGGGTTCACCCTGGACAGGTCACCAGTCCATCACAGGGCACATAGAGACAGACGACCATCCATGCTCACATTCACACCTACGGACGTCTTTAGACTCTGGGAGGAAGTCAGAGTACCCGGAGAAAACCCACACTTACACAGGGAGAACAGTGTTTTCTCTTCATGAAAGTTAATTACAACATTTTCGGTCAGCTAAAATTTCATGTTCAGCGTTCGGTTGTACTCAACTCCACCCTCTTGTGTCACTTCTGGTTGCAAATAACAAGATGGCAGCTGCCACAAATCAAGATTGTGACGTCCAAAACTCCGAAGTTGAGGCTTCAGAACAGTAGTCCACAAACCAATGGATGACGTCCCATGATTACATCCACTTATGAGAAAATCTGCAGTCAGTATTAAAACACAAGTGACCAAAAATACCACGTATGTCCACTGTATTACTTTTCTGTCTCTGCCACAAAATGTTACGTTCTCCTCCGTTTACTCCTTGTCTATTAAGGTTGCAGTAATGACACTAATATAGTTTAAAACTACACTAACTAGTTGTAATTTTTTACCAAGTTAAATAGTTGAAGTATAATGATTATTGTCCCTATCATAGTAAGTAAAAATTAATCTAATTAGGTATAATTATACTATTTAGTAGAGATCATATGGTGCACAACCATATATGGTGCACTGCATCATGTCATTTTACATAGCGTGGTGTATTTTTGTACTTACAATACACTACAACATACTGTGTATATATAGTATACTGTAGTGCCATACTGAGAATGTAATTTAGATGTATTTTTAAAATGAACATTTACATTTAGCTCGTCTTCCTTCGTCTCACAGCAACACAAAAATCCATTCTCTTCCTTCTAACCTTCTCATGCGTCTGTGTCTCCTTGTCTTATTCATGAAGCATCTAATAAAGTGCACCGCTCAATACTAACACTGTACCCCTGACCCCAGTGATGTCACTGAAGGACAGGACTGAGGGCATGCTTGCCCTGTACTGTTACCGTCTGTAATGCCAGGCCTCGTCATTTTGGCAGCGTGCAGTGCCCGTTCTGTGTGTACGTGGGTGAACGTCACACCACAGACAGCCCATCAACATGTGGTCCACCACATGTTTTCAGGAGCAGCACGGAGAAAGAAATGAAGATCCAACTGTCTCTAGCCGTCGGATATACCCTGTTCTCCCTTAATCTGGAAGCACTTACTGTAAAAACTCAACAGCTCAACTCAAATTCATACAAAAACTACATGCTGAATGGCCATTGCACATGCTTACAACAGTGCAGATGCCTTTATATCAAATTTAGTCGAATGATAATTATTGGAAAATACTATGTTTATTTTTCTTAACTCACATGAATACATTAACACATTAATATTGGCATATTTTGTATCTGTTCAAAATGGACCTTAAAGGGAGATTTTTTTTCAAGTATTTAGTACTCTTCTCAACATGGGAGTGGACAAATATGCTGCTTTAAGCAAATGTATGTCTATATTTATTAGTGGGAATCAGTTAACAACACAAAACAATGACAAATATTATTCAGAAACCCTCACAGGTACTGCATTTAGCATAATAAATGTGCCAAAATCATAACATGGCAAACTGCAGCCCAAACAGAAAACAGCTGCCAGTGTGTCAGTGTGCTGACTTGACTATGACCTGCCCAAAAATACACTACAACCTAAAAATCGCAAGTTGGGTGAATGTGTTAAAGAAATGAATGGTGTTAAAACAAATCTGCGTTAACGCATTATTATCGCGTTAAGTTTGACAGTCCTAGTTTTAAGATTCGTAAACAAAAAATCCCATGTTAAGTGAAACATGTCACATGTGAAGAAACATTTTACATGAGTGTTGAAAGAAATCCTCTATGGTATGCCCCCCTTATCTAATTTAAACGGTGTGGACACTGCGTTTCATGCAGGTTGTGTATCCTGAGGTTGGGGGCCACAGTGTTTTTGGATCAGAGGTAGAACGAGGCTCAGGGAACACACTTGACCTTTTCAGATGGAGTGACAGAGCCGGGCTGGTCTTATGGAGGTGACCTTTCTCCGTGCTCTACCCACGCTGCCTCAGTCTAGTATACCAGCAGAGTGGGGGGTGGAGGAAAGAGAGAAGGGAGAAGCTGGGAGTTGTTACATACATGTCTGCATCTTCAAAACAAGCAGAGAGGATGACTAAAAAAAGGATTACAGTAGATATTTTCTCACTGTTGAAGGATACATGTGTGATTCTGCCTTGCATTGTTACATTCGCAGACCAGTGTGTTCACACGCCCAGACATTCACAGTCCTCTGCCTCCATTTTTTTGTCTTTCTTTTGTTCTGCTCCCTAGCTAGCCCTCTCTCTTGCTTCCTCTATTATTTCATTTCTGTCAGTGTATCTCTCTCCCTGCCTCCCCCTCTGTCTCACTCTTCCTTTTTTTCCCTTCCCTCCTTCTCTTCCTCCCTCCCTGCCTCTCTCATCCTCCCACTTCCCATCTTTGCATGTGCCACTTTCAATTGAAGTGATATGCCCTGTGGCAAACTCTGCCTCTGTGTGCTCGAGCAGGCTTTGTTGGTAATGGCTGTTATTCCTGACGCGAGGGGAGGAGTGTAAAATTCCTTTAGCAAAGCCCTACGCCAGCATGCACAGGGAATTATATTGTACTGTATTGCGGAACAATACATCAAACCCTCCACTGCATGGCTACCATAGGTATATTTATAATAATTATCAGCCTTAAATCCTATCCCAAATTTTTCACTAACACTTTCCACAAGAAATCAAGTCTTGCTTCTCACTCTCACACAAGTAATTTATTGGTGTTGCTCCTGCAGAAGGTTTTACAGTAAATTGGATCCCCGTTAGTATTGAACCCATTTCTTTGTCTCCATGCAAAGATGGTCGGTCTGTGTTTTAAGTAGACAGAGAAATATGATATGGAAGCCTTGTCCTGAGTTAGCTGATTACATTAAATTGAGGGAATGCAGCTTCTGTCTCTTTTTCTCCTGTGATATTTATGCACAATAAAGCAGGTTAAATATTTATCTTTATTAACTGAATGCAAGTTATTTTAACATTACACTTAGGATTGTTAATGTGGTAATAATGCATTAACACAAATTTCTTTAATGCATTAATGCAACTTGTGATTTGTAGGTTAGTAGGAAGACCCTGGTATAATCTGAAACTAGAAAACCTAAGGAATCCATTTGGATGGCGAGGAAAAACTGTTATGGCCATTTTCTAAGGGGTTCCTTGACCTCTGACCTCCAGATATGTGAATGTAAATGGGTTCTGTGGGTACCCACGAGTCTCCCCTTTACAGACATGCCCACTTTATGATAATCACATGCAGTTTTAGACAAGTCATAGTCAAGTCAGCACACTGACACACTGACAGCTGTTGTTGTCTGTTGGGCTGCAGTTTGTCATGTTATAATTTGAGCATATTTTTTATGCTAAATGCAGTCCATGTGATGGTTTCTGGACATTATTTGTCATTGTTTTGTGTTGTTAATTGATTTCTAATAATAAATATATACCTACATTTGCATAAAGCAGCATATTTGTGCGCTCCCATGTTGATAAGAGTATTAAATACTTGAGGAATCTTCTTTAAGGTACATTTTTAATAAATTAAAAATGTGTGCTTAATCATGATTAAATATTTGAAATTGATTGACAGCCATACTTAAAATACTCTTAATTAGTTTCGTGATATTTGATGTGATGTAAAGCCCTGGTAGGTCATCTATGTACAGTAAAGTAGGCTGTTTTGTTTTATTCAGTGTTGTGTGGTAGCACAATTTGTGTTGTCTTTTTGCCCATGTGCTGCTGCTGCTGCTGCTGCCTCTCACCTCTAATTGCCCTGTACTCCTCTCACAGGCCCTGGAAAGCGAGTTTGTGTCATGTCAGCTGCATCAGTGGATTGACCTTATTTTCGGCTACAAGCAGCGAGGCCCGGAGGCAGTGCGTGCCCTCAACGTCTTTCACTACCTGACTTACGAGGGCTCCGTGAAGCTGGACAGTATCTCTGATCCTTTGCTCAGAGAGGTGAGGCGTACGCACGTACTCATGCACACATACACACATTGCCATGGAGACAAAGCCCCCCTCTTATTCACCATAGGCACAACTTCCTGTCTCTATTTGTCCTGGCATGTGTTGGAGCTCCGGGTGCATTCATATCACGCATCTGTCAATCAATTATTGTGTCATGCAAATATAACCCGTGAGAGAATTTGGCAGAGCTGCTGAGTCATTGAGTTTGTGCTGAGATTAGCGTCATTTTGTGATGACCTGAGTTATTAATTTCCTCTCTCTCAGATAAACGGTAGTCTTTCAATATCTGTCCACATTATTCATAGATCCTCTTAACATCAGGATTCTTCTCTTCCTGCTGCTGAATATACTATGTGTTCCTTCCCTTAGGCCTTTGATCAATCAACAGAGGTCACTCAGTCAATAGACAAGGGAATGAATCCTCTTGTTCTTAACGAATTAATTGAATATCTATTAGCTCGGCCACACTACTCGTGAATAGCTTAATTGCGTAGAGGGGAAAGGGGACCAGAGACTGCAGCAGCTGGCACGCATTGTGGTACTTTCCAGTTTGAGCTTGTCTCTCCCTGTGATATCCACCATCTGCTGTCTGCAAAACAAGTCATTTATATACTGTCACTTCCAGGGGCGCCTTTATTTATCAAGTGACCACTATGCAAATTACCTGCACAAGATTTGGCCCATCTAATTACCAAACCATATTGTGAAAGGTTTGGTTTTCATCATTTTGAGAGATTTAGGTGATGCCTTTTTTATTTTGCATATTTTGCATGAGGTTTTTTTTTTTATCTGTCTTACACCCTGCCTACTGTTACCCTGAGAGATGACAGTACTGTTAGTTAGTTGCACATTAGGAAGCCTGCTACTCAGACTCTCTAATTGTGCCCAGTTGACGTAGTCGCTATTGTGACATGTGAATGTATTTGTGCTGGAGAGAGAAATTGGCTCGGCTAATTGCAACTGATGTAATGCTGGTATGATGAGCACTAATTAAGACAAGCCTTCATACCTTCAATCATGTTTCTCATTCCAGATGGACTCTTCCTCTAACCTTGTATATCTAAACCTTGTGTACTAAAACCTAGCACTATCGTGATAATGCGTTATGAAGAAGTCTATTAGAGAGGGCCATTAAACTGTAATCAGGTGATTTTCTTGCATATACAAGTTGCCAAGAAGATTTAATGGCAATTAAAAAAAAAACAGATCATTGTAATTTTTTAATAGCAATCCTGAAAAAAAATTTAGTCTAGAAAATAAAAAAAAGGGCTGTCAAAGTTGATGTGATAAAACGGCACTAATTTCTTTAATGCATTTAAGCTACTTGTGATTAGGTTGTAGTGGAATCAATTTTAAAGCTAGAGTTCTGGTATAATATGAAACTAGAAAATCTAAGGAATCCATTGGTACCAACCATGTCATACTAGCTTGTCGTGAAGGATGTTAATCAATGCTCTAAACTTGCACTAAATTTTGGGAAAAGCTGCCATGGCCATTTTCAAAGGGGTCGCTTGACCTGAGAATGTGTTCTATGGGTACCCACCAGTCTCCCACCAGTCTCCCCTTTACAGACATGCCCACTTTATGATAATCACATGCAGTTTGGGGCAAGTCATAGTCAAGTCAGCACACTGACACACTGACAGCTGCAGTTTGCTGTTTTATGATTTGAGCTTATTTTTTTATGCTAAATGCAGTACCTGTGAGTGTTTCTGCACAATATTTGTCATTGTTTTGTGTTGTTAATTGATTTCCAATATCCCAATATCATGATAAGATTATTAAATACTTGACAAATGTCCCTTTAATGTACACTTTGAGCAGATAAAAAATAATTAATTTGTGATTAATTATGATTACCTATGGACACTTTTGATTAATCGCAATTAAATATTTTAATCAATTGACAGCCCAAAAAATACATATTAATCGTCCAATATTTGATTCGATTAGATTTAGATTTATTGTCCCAGAGGACATTTTGTTTTCACAGCCAGTATTATAATTTCCCAGATACAGTATTAATCTGATCAGACTGCAACAGTTTTACTGTACTTTGATGCTCTGCTGACTGAAATGATTCAGTTTAAGTTGAACTATTTCCTGCAGTCTATCATTCCGATCATTTTGTAAGTGATTTCCTGCAGGATTTATTGTACCACCTTTCACATTACTGTTTACCACTCCTCCTGTGAGCTGCCTGGCTCTGAGTCAGTGAGGTGGAGCATGGAAAAGTGCCCAATGAATGTCTCGCTAAGACCTGCTGAAATGTGACGATTGACTCCGGGGTATTGATTCATTCTGGCCCTGACAGGTGAAACTGCAGATCTGGCATTAGTCATAACAATTAAGGCATTTGAAATGTCAATAAATTAGAGGTCATGAGAGATAATTTCCGCCCATGTGTCAGATGGAAATGATGACAACCTCTCTGACATGCCGCTGGGCCTCCGGTTGAGGGCACGGTGACAGCTCTACTGGGCACACTGCCGGAACAGCGGTCCTTCCATGTGATGCTCCTCCTGACAGCCTTCTCTTATGGAAAAACATGACAGCAACCCCTTGATTCAGACCCTGCTGTGTCACTCAGAAGTAAACAGACAAATTATTCATCAGTGGGACTCCATTTCTCCTCAGCTGCCACTGCTCCTCCCGCCCCGCCTCTGAGTTGACAGAGACAACAAAGTATGCCGTGGCTCGCCAACGAAGGGTTTGAAGCAGCTAGAGATATATTTAAATTGATTTCACCTTGATATTCTCATAGTGATGGGACACAAGTGTTTAAATGCTTGACCTTAAAAGAAACTTCCTTATGTATCACATAGAATAGGATTCAGTTTGAGTCATTGATGGTAACTGAATTAGAGATAATCACCTACTGGTAGACACATCATTTGAGACATTTCTGCTCCCACAGACAGTAGTGCACATGTCAACTCCCAAGCTGTCACTCAAGAAACACCCTCAGGCTAATTCTTTGTTTGTACTTAAGGATTTGAATACATCCAGATAAGCTTATCTTAAACAAATTTCTTTGGCATGTTAAGATGGGCAGCAGTGCACAGTTACATTAATAGTTTGTTTATTTGCATGGTTCTGTGTGGTTTATAGTTGGTTTAACTACTTAAAAGCCATGAATCACTTAATGAAAGCAATTTGCTTCTGTAATCTGCAGAGTCTGTCAAAAGGTGAAAGGTGCAGCAGCTTCATATTTGTAGTCCCCACCGCTGATCTCAGGTGTCGTGACTCAGCATGATCCCACGCTGCTTAGTGGGTCACCGCAAGGCCATGTTTGCATTCTGTCTGACAGAGTTGTTGTGTTGCTACTGCACTGCATGAGTGCACCAGAGGATGCTGTTGAGGGGGATCATCCTCCATGGAGTCTCTGTGTCACCAGTTTGGGAACCAGGCAGCAGATAGACAGAGAGCTGCAGCCACTCACCTCTGAAGCCTTTTTGCTCATGCCAAAATCAGATGCAAACAAAGTCACGCAGACAGACGTGCAGACACGGTGCGTTATGATGGATGTTTGGTGCTCACCCAAGCAAGGCGGTTGTTGCTGGGAGGGGAGATCATCCAGATGGCTTTAGCAATAAGTGTCACTTATCAGCCAAAAAGCAGAGCCTGAAGTGACTTAAACTAATGAACTGCCTGTTAAGTGCTCTCCATCTCAGACTGCGATAGAGATAAGTTTCTGACACACCTCAGACAGGATTAGTGTTTAGGCACCTGAGAGATATTGACATGTTTTGATCATCTGGTGGAGGAACATGTTCTTGAGTTAACCTTCAACAAATCAGACCCCTTTCCCCCCCGACACATACAAAAACACAAACACATACAGAGAAATCCTCTCCCTTGCACTCTGGAAACAATTGCCGGGTGTCAAGGTTGTCTGAGACTACCAAAACGGGACATGCAGCAGCCCAGTCTCCCTGGTAATAGAATCATCACAAGAAATATGGTGATGTTGTCCACATGGCCTCCTCAGCCTTTCTGATCTTTGTATCAAATTTCTTTATTTTAACAGACATTGTGACCCTCACCCCAAACCTAACCTTAAATAGCCATAATGTCAGTTGCTTATTACTTGACAGACTGCATTGTAAAGAAACACTGACTAGCACTTAATGGTTGCCAAATGTGCTCGCCCACTCACATGAAACTTTCACTGCCGTGCGACAGCGCTCAACCGTGTGGACAGCGCCTTTTTTGGTGCTGTGGAAGATAGGAAGTGACCGGAGGGGTTGGGGGGTGTTGTGGGCGGCTGTTTGGCTTGCAGGTGGCCTGTCCTAATTCAGTATCACCTCCAAACTTCCCTTGCCACATCTCCCTCTGTGGCATGTGCTAGCCAATAGGTCCTTTTGATTGTGAGTGGTGTGTACAGGCGGAGGAAAAATGAGGGCTAGTCACCCAGGCAGTCAGAAGGGCGGGCGAGAGGCTGAGCGATGTATGTTCCATTGTGCACAGTGGCATTGACGGACGTCTACAAGCTCCCCTCTGATGGTGGAAGTGGCTCCAGTCACATCAATCACTCCCACCATGGACTGCCCCACTTTCAGTCAAGCTCAGCAGCTCTTACTGCTTGTTTTTTCCCTCACTCACTAGAGGCAAAGCAGGTCTTTAGTTGATTTAATTTGGAAGTTATTTTCTAATAATAGTAAGACTTGATTCTTGTGGTGTGTTGTTTTTTCCAGTATTCAGGGAGTGACTTGTGCTGTTTTTAGTTTTTCTTCGTAGTCACAAGCATCCATACTCACAGTTTAAACCCAATAAATCATCCTTCGTCAAGATAACCCTTTGCCAAATCTCCTTGTGTGATTTTTGTACCTCTGTTTCATGCACATGTGTGTGTATGGACATGCTTTTCCCCTTTGTTTCAAGCACAATAACATCTAAAAGCAGGCTGGCCTGCTGCAGTCCTAGCTGGATGTCACTCCAGGTTAACGTTTATGCAGCGGGGGCCCCAGCGCCTGGAAATGGGAATGGTTAACTGAAGCATGTTAATAGGAAAAGGCTTGTCTCTTCCATACTAACACTTGGATGACTCTGCAGGCCGAGGGGGGAAGGGGGAGCACCCAGGCGGATTGGGAGTGCTCCCCTTTCCCTTTACCTCCCCCTTTCCTCAGAAGCACGGCTGAGTTAGGATTTGCTTGCATTGTCAAGTAACGCATTGACCCATCACTTTGATGCATATTGATTGTGACAGCCGCCCTCTCTCTCTCTCTCTCTCTCTCTCTCTCTCTCTCTCTCTCTCTCTCTCTCTCTCTCCGTCTCTCTCTCTCTCTCTCTCTCCTTCTGCTTCTCTGCTCTCTCTCTCTCCTGCAGGCCACAGAGGCACAGATCCAGAGCTTTGGACAGACGCCATCTCAGTTGCTTATTGAGCCACATCCTCCACGCAGCTCCGCCATGCACCTGGTGAGAGCAACGAGCATGCTGGGAAAAATTCCATGCACCTTTGGTGGTGGTGGTGTTTCAGAGAGGATATGTGGATGGTGTGGGTTTGCGTGCCTGTGTTGTCCCTGATTTTTTACTTCTATATATGTCCTTTAATGTTATAACAAAAGCTAAATATTTCAGAAGACTTACCTCATGTAGGTCACAGAACTGCAATATAACAACAGATATTCAGTACCAGTAGTCTGCACTGCTTTATAGCTGTCACTGCCTACCAGCAGTGTGGTGTAAAGGGAAGAGTGCTCCCTACTGGCGTAGTAGCTCCCCTCATTCTGCTATAAGCTGCTGTCCTCTGTCTAATCCATGTAATAGCCAGCCTAGTCCTCATTATCCCCACACGACTCTCTTTGTAAGGCAGATCCCTTTGAGACCTTTCAGTTCAGTTTTCTACTTTTGTAACAGATGTGAATGTTTTCATCTACATTTGTCAAAAGCCTCCAAAATTAGGGACAACATGAGAGTTAAAACTGGGTCAAAACCATCTGATTTGCTATCTCTACCATTGCCATTACTCCTGCTACACCTATACCGGTAGTTTAACCCAGTGTTGTAAAGGTTGCAATCTCTTTTAATGTTTCTTCTGTTATGGACCAAACTCTTTTTGATACATGTGTATCATGTATGCATCATCTCATGTGTACATCATACTCCATCCCAGTTTTCCATGTCTTACCCTTGTCTGACCAGTCCCTCGTCTGACTGCACTGTCTGGTGGGGGCAGCGCATGAGGCTCTCCTCTGTGTCTGAACCTAGTTTTTCCTCCAACCTCCACACTAATTGCCTCTTTCCATTCTTTCTCTCCCATCTTGTCATACCTCTTCTTCATACCCTGCCTTCCTGCTCCGTTCCCTTCCTCTTTCCTTGTACTCCTCCTTTCCCGCCATCACATCCCTCCATCCTTCACACCCTGTCTTTTCTCCCTTCTACTCAATAGTGTTTCCTTCCACAGAGTCCTCTCATGTTCAAGGACCAGATGCAGCAGGATGTCATCATGGTGTTGAAGTTTCCATCCAATTCGCCGGTAACGCATGTGGCCGCCAACACCCTGCCCCATCTTACCGTACCCGCTGTGGTCACTGTTACCTGCAGCCGCGTATTTGCCGTCAACCGATGGCACAACACCGTTGGTGAGTGGAGCTCAGCACACATGGCAGCTGATGTGTTCAAACATGCACGTATGCCCTCGTTAAAAAAAAGTGCCACACCACATGTGATACCTACCACAGCAGTGGCCCTGTAAAATCACTTCATCACTGTCTCACACAAACCTGCCCACTACTCATAATAGAGCTGTAGCCAGCTGGCTATGTGAGAGGCTAGCACCTCCTAGGTAAGCTGACCATGAGTGTTTCCACATGTTCCTTTTCAGACATGTGTGAACAACATTACCCACAGAGCCCCTCCCTGAGAATCAGCCTCACCTCAGGGTCAGAGGGCCAAAGCAATGGTTACTAGGAAATTAGGCCGCAACTGCACCACATTCTCCTCACACGTCCCCATCTGTCACTGTAGAGACACACTGAGCTCAGGACCAAAGAGTCCGCACTGTGTGGCTGCTCGGGCTGCTCCCACACTAATGAACACAGCTGCAGCACCCTTGCCATCCTGTCAGAGAGGAGGGAAATGTGGTTTGGCTTTTCGGAATAATGATGATAATAAGGTCTCCATATTTTCAGACATGTTGCTGATTCAAAACTGGCTCCAGATACAGATTGCATGGATAAAATGTCTCCATTTTCTTTGACACTTTTGGGAAAAAAACAAAACAAAACAGTAAGACAGATGGAAATCTTTCTGATGGAGGCGTGTGTGTGTGTGTGTGTGTGTGTGTGTGTGTGTGTGTGTGTGTGTGTGTGTGTGTGTGTGTGTGTGTGTGTGTGGGCGTGTGTGCGTTTGTGCGTTTGTGTGTAAGAATGTACACCTGCAGAGGTGAGAATAGCCTCAGTGATTAATTTCCCGATGTATCCCTGCCTGAATCCAGGTCTCCGAGGAGCACCAGGATACTCTCTTGAGCAGGCCCATCACCTACCTATAGAGATGGATTCTCTGGTCGGTGAGTAAGCTTCCTTGCCTTGAATGGAAAATGCAGAATCAAACAGAATAAAATTACCACTGGCTTGTATATCCATTTTAGCTGTAAGGGTCTTAAATGGGCTAGATGTAAGGGGAACACCTGTGGCCATTAAGTCAATGAGAGTCACCGTCCTGCTGCTCATGCTTGTGCTCACACGATGTCGACACAAGCGAGCATCAGTCAAAACAGTTAGGTGACACGTACGAGACTGAACATGATTGACAGCTAAAACCACAATATCACTATATAATTCACATGCTTGGCACTAATGTTATCTTAAAAAATGAAGGTCTCTCAATGAATTAAAGGCCCAGCCGATGTTGATCCTAGTTTATCCTCGACGTCTGTCACATTCTTGTTTTGAAGACAGGCTTCACAAGCTAAAACATTGTTTATTCTGCTTTTATGGAGTTTGTGTTGGTGTCTGAGTTGTTGTGGAGGCTGGTAGTTTGTTGGCGTTAGCAGACACCATTTCTAACCAAATTAGCTATCGTTGCACACTATTATTCTGAGCGCGCATGATGTCGCATCCATTGGATTTTCCAAGAGAAAATGTCCCACATTCTTCCCATTAAAAATCAGCCGGTTTATAGGCTGATAGAGGAAACCCAGAAAGTTGCGAAAGTCCTCACTCGTTAGGTTTATACATGTAAAAACCTTACATACAGTCCTTTAATTAATAACCTTATCACCTCAAGTATTGACATGAGTTCTGTTTTTCCTTTTTTTCCACAGCCAACAATACTGGAAGCAACAAGCGTCAGATCACAGACCTAGTGGACCAGAGCATCCAAATCACCACACACTGTTTCGTGGTGACAGCTGACAACCGCTACATACTGGTGTGTGGCTTCTGGGACAAGAGCTTTCGTGTGTACTCCTCCGAGACAGGTAGGTTACAGTGTAAACTCTATTTCCTATAGAGGTGTGCACTGATGTGTGGAGGACTGAGCACTATGATGGGAATAATACTGTATTGTCACTGCTGTCTCCTGACAAGCCTTGTAGAAGAACTGATGACTATACTGTAATACACTGGGGCTTAGTGTTAAGTATGAAAGTTATTTCTGCTAATTTCCTTTCCACTGATAGTGATTCAGTGGGAGCTAGATGATAATATGGACAACATACAGTACCTTTTTAATTACATAAAATGATGATGGAGCTTGACAGGCAGCATTTAACAAATTGGTTCCAAACTTGGGGTTTACGATAGTCGCAAGGGGTTGAGATTAATCTCACAAGAGGGTTGAAAGGATAAGAAAAAAAAATCTGCTGTTTGTTTTTCTTCAATTGTTCTTTTCTCTTATGAAATACTGGATACTTTCACTGCTTCTGCCCTCTAAAGATCTTTTGAATATTACAAGCCAAGAGAAAAAAAAATCACTCTTGTGGGTTGAACTGTGTCAATGCTAACACCACAATCTGTCACGAGGGGTCACAAGCAGACATTGGTTCATTTTAAGAAGTCACAAGCCAAAAAGGCTGGGAACCACTGATTAAACCATATTGGAAACATTTTTCCACTATTTCCTAAAATACTGTCTTAACCACAGTTAGTGGGGCTTTGATAGCACAGACTGCTGTCTGTAGTTTTAGCATGTTGCATTTCAGGAACTTCTGTCCAGCAATTTTTGCCAACACCAAAAACGTATTTGTGTGTATTTTCTCCAGGCAAGCTGACCCAGATAGTTTTTGGCCACTGGGACGTGGTGACATGTCTGGCCAGATCAGAGTCTTACATTGGAGGGGACTGCTACATCGTCTCTGGGTCCAGGGATGCTACACTTCTGCTGTGGTATTGGAGTGGACGGCACCATATTATCGGCGACAACCCCAATAACAGTGAGTAAGACAATGAGTATGCATGTGCCATGCTCACAGACACGCACAGAGAGTATAATATACAGTAGCATCGCCCTCTGGACAGTTACAGAAGTCTTTTTACATTGTTTAACATTTCACCAGTGAAATATACTTCTTTTGGTAAAGCAACAGCCTTTGATCAACACTGGGAAAAAAGGCATTCTACCCTAGAAATCAAATAATGTGGAGAGACAGGAAGAGGATAATTTATTTGCACTGTAGCTGTGATATATTAGTGTGATTTATTGCATTGAACTGTGCTGCTTTCAAGTGGAGGACTCCAGATGTCTTGGCACTCAAAATGGTAGACCCCAGTGTGTGATTTTGGTTGCTCAGTTCATGTAGATGCTCATTCTCACTGATTGTCTGTGTTCAAAACAATCCATCAGGGTAGAGGAAACATTACAGTACTGTACAAGCCAGGAGCACCATATATGGTGTGGAACTGAAAAACTGAAGATGAGGAAGAGTGTTTTCTTTATTATTATTATTTCTGGATTGTGTGTGTGTGTGTGTGTGTGTGTGTGTGTGTGTGTGTGTGTGTGTGTGTGTGTGTGTGTGTGTGTGTGTGTGTGTTCCAGTTGTCATGGATTCTAGCAGTTTCGGATTAGTTGCGAGTGTTCTCTAATTAACTTCACTGAGGCTCGGACAGTTAATTAAGAATTTCAGCTTGGTTGCCTCCAATTAGCAAGGGGCAATAGCACTTGTGTTACTGCAGCAGGCAAACAGTATTCCCCTGATATTTACTCTACTAGTGCTTACAATGCATCTTCAATGGACAAAGGAGATGGAAACTACATAGCTCATTTCAAGCAACAAAAAACAGGCTGTATTTTCATTCAGATCCAATATCTCTCATCAATATCTCCTGGTGTCTGAAACACTGTGGGGGCAGCAGATAATAATCTAGCTTGGTTCAACAATGCAAAGCACTAAAGGTGTGGGAACCTGGAGTTTGTTTGTGAAGGAACAGAGGCAGAGCAGAAGAAAAATGACTCAGAATCAGCTAAAAAATTTACATACTGTATGTTTGACACATCATTATATAAACATCTACAGCAAGCCAGTATCAGTCATGTTCAAATATAGATGGCAAGCACATACGAGGATCTTCAGGGATAAACCACTACTGCACTTTCCTATCTTTACACTTGAAGCCCTCAAATTAATATCATATACCACACAGGGTCCTCTTTTCTTTCTATTCTCTCTTATTTGCTTATTCATTGAACAGTCTTTTCCACTAGTCTCATTCTGGTGATTTCTTACCTATTATATTTTCTATAATGCTGGTTGAAGGTTATGTGAATATGTAGCAGCAGCCCTCCGGATCACTGCTTCCTCATCAGGCAGATGTGGCGTGCCAAAGAAATTGATTTCACCCACACCCCAAAATGCTGCATGTGTCTTAAATGTGTATTAATTAAAATAACTTCCAGCTCAATCATGGCCCTGCCTCTCAGACTCGGCCCATCACGCCGGAGCAAGGCGATATTTGCACCGGGTAATTGTGGTGGCTGACTTCGGCTTATCCCAAGGGCTAGCAGAGGGTGGGGTGCACGCAGCACGGGCTGATTGAATCTTTTGTCGGGTAGGTGAGCTGCACAAGGTCCCTTTTCCCCCCTGGAGGTTTTTTCTGACACTTGTCCTATTCAGCTTCCCTCAGCAGTGGGTGCTGGGACTGACAGCGCTGCGCAGGTCCTGGTCTCTAAGGGACTGTGCTGCATCGATCACAGTCCAGCTCGCTGACTGGACCGCTACAGCTGCAGAGGCGATATGCCGAGCTAGACGATGAGATGATGGGGGAGGAGGAGGGGACAAGAGAGGAGGAGAGCGGTCTGACAGATGTCCACATCATCTATCAGGACTTTACTGTCATCCAGGTGGACAGAGAAAGTTTCACTGAACTGGCTGAACTTCGAGCCTCATGTGAACACCAACATAGTGTATATTCATTGGTGTTAGTTTGACATGAGTTTGCCATTACTAGTGGAACACACAAATTTTGCAGTGCAAAAAAAAATACTAAAATATAAACATAAATGAATTACAATAAAATAATATTAAAATATTAATTAAGTTAATTAATTAATCAAGTTACGTAATACTTTGTGTAAATGTTAGACATTTTCTTTGCTTTTAATTTTTATTTGGTCTGTTGTTAAATACTGATAATTCAACTCTCCATAAGACGCAGCAGTATTAGGGTACATGTGGGTTTATTCAATATTTGTGATCAGTGCATTTCAGAATGAGTCTAGAGGTCGCCTCTGGGTGCTGCGAAACTCCCCTCACTAACCTCTCCCCTGGCCATCATCAATCATGTGACACATGGAATGTAATCAAGTGGCTCGGCTGCCATCAATGGGCATCCCTGCATTTACATGACAATTCAAAGGGACCTCCCTACTAGCAGATGTGTGTCACAATCACTGTGCTTGTGTTTATTTGATTTTATTACCTGATGAAGAAGTTGTGGTTATTGTAGACCACTGCACAGAAATCACAATTCGAAAATACAGCATATTGACCAATACATTTAGATAACCTTTTTAACTATTCAGATTGTTTAGGTGATGTTTTCAGAGTACACTATGTAATCAATTAGTCATTTGTTTTATGATATTGTGTTTATGTCATTTCTTTAGGTGACTATCCAGCACCACGAGCAGTTTTGACGGGTCATGACCAGGAAGTTGTGTGTGTGTCAGTCTGTGCAGAGCTGGGCCTGGTCATCAGCGGAGCCAAAGGTCAGTGTAAATTTCTGTCTCCCTTCAATGTCATTGCCATCAGAGAGGGAAAAGCAAGTCAGCAACACTAATGCTTTAAGCTGGCATATTGGTATACATTCTGTAGGTTACCAGTCTATTACCAGCCCACACAGATAGACAGGCATTCATTTCAATGACTACTCTAGACCTGCATATGTACCCAGCTGAACAACATGCAAATGTCCCACAGAAAATGGCAGGAATCTATCTCACACTGCAAATCTGTGGAAATTACATGTCTAATATTACAAAGACAGAATACTATATGTTTTACATGAGCTCAGTTTGCCCACGTGTCTGTACATGTTTGGTTTTGGCAGAGGGTCCATGTCTAGTCCACACCATCACAGGGGACCTGCTGCGCGCTCTGGAGGGGCCAGACCACTATCAGTGCCCACGGCTCATCTCTGTGTCCAGTGAGGGCCACTGCATCATCTACTATGAGAGGGGGCGCTTTTGCAACTTCAGCATTAATGGAAAACTGCTGGCACAGATGGAGGTCAATGATTCCACCAGGGTAGGCTGACTTTTTGACACCAGTATGATCCATGAGAGATGTGGATGTATCTTTGTTCATCTGCAGTCTTAGATACTTCAAGCATTGAAATAGTGGGCAGCTGCAAAGTCAGTCATTTTAAGTTTTGCGTCATTGCACATCCAGTGATTACTTGGTGTTTTCAATTTGGAGATGATGGTAATGTGACAGCAGGATGTATTGATGGTTGCCAGAAAAGGTAATGTTAGAAAAAAGGGTCAAAGACTCAGTTAACAGACTAATCTGAGTATGTGACTGAGTACTCAGTATGATTGTGGATCACATACTTTACATGGCCTGGATCATGGTAAACCCTATTTTAGGCAAGAAATTTAAGTCACTCCTGCCAGATTTTGAGACGTAATTATAGTTATAGGATTTTATAAATTGTATTATTACCATAATCCATCTTAAATTTATACAAAACTTTAAGTGCACATTGCTGCTATTTTTCATTCTCATACTAAACCTACATGATCACAAATGTTGGTGTTGGTATCATTCCTTGACATCTTTTACATGTTGATGGGAAATGACTACGAAGTTTGAAACATGTTTAAACCCGTCTCTGTCCCTACTGCAGGCTATTCTCCTGAGCAGTGATGGCCACAACCTGGCCACAGGTGGGGATAATGGTGTGGTGGAGGTGTGGCAGGCCTGTGACTTCAAACAGCTCTACGTCTACCCTGGCTGTGATGCTGGCATCCGAGCCATGGACCTATCACATGATCAAAGGTCAGACCAGGGAGTTGTATGGTAGCAATTTTGAGGTCACAGAGAGCAAAGACGATGTATACCAAGAGCCATTTTAATAAACTGTCATCCACCCTGAGCGTAACATGAAATACATGCATTATATTTTAATTATCTCCCTAAATTGGCATGCAAAAAAAAGTCATAATATAGTATGTTATATTATGTCAAAAAAGGAGTAAAAAAGTCATAGTATAGTGTAGCGGAAAAAAAAAGTCATCGTATAGTATGTTGTAGTATTGTATGTCACAGTATAGTATTGCAAAAAATAGTCACAGGACTGTCTATTGCGTCAAAAAAATTATCATAGTATATGTTAAAAAAGTCATGGTATAGTTTGTCAAAACAGGAGTTAAAAAATTCATAGTATAATATGTCAAAAAAAGTCATGTTATAATATGTCAATAAAAGTAATAGTATATCAAAACAGTTATTAAAAAATATCATAGTATAGCATATTGAAAGAGATTAAAGTCGAAAAAAATTGCAGTATGTTGAAAAAAAGTCATGGTATAGTATGTAGAAAAAAATCAAAAAAGTTAGCATATAGCATGTCAAAAAAGCCTGAAAAATCTGTTGAAAAAAGTTTTAAAAAGTCAGTGTCGAAAAAATTCATAGTATAGTATGTAATTTTTTACATACTATACTAGTTTACACAAAGTCAAAAAGTCATAAAAGGTCATAGTAGTCTGAAAAAACATAGTATAGTACGTTAAAAAAGTAATAGTATACTATGTTGAACTCATAGCATAAAAGTCCAAAAAGTCACAGTATAGTAAGTAAAAAATAATCATGATAAAGTATGTCAAAAAAGTAATAAAAAATCAAATTATATTGTCAACAAAAAAGTCATAGTATAGCATGTAAAAGTCATAACAAAATCACACTATAGTGTGTTGAAAAAAAAAAGTTATAGTATATATACAGTATATATAGTATATATACTTTTTTATAGTATACTTTACTTCAGTATATTATGTTGAAAATGTTTTTTATACTATGTCAAAAGTTTTAAAAAATCATAGTATAGCATGTTGAAAAAGTCAGTCATAGTATGCTGAAAAAATACAAAATCATAGTAAAGCATATTAAGTCTTAGCATAGTATGTAAAAGTAAAAAAGTCAAAATACAGTGCATTCAAAAATGTAAAAAAAAACAAAAAACATTACATAGTATAAAAGTCATAGTATAGTATGTCCAAAAAAGTTTTAAAAAGTCATAGTATAGCATGTTGAAAAGTCATAGTATAGTATGTCTTAAAAAAGTTTTAAAATGTTATAGGATAGCATGTTGAAAAAAGTCATTGTATAGTATGTCCAAAAAGTTTTAAAAAGTCATAGTATAGCATTTTGAAAAGACATAGAATAGTATGTGCAAAAAAGTCAGTATAGTATGTTTAAACCAGTTTTAAAATATCATATTGATTAAAAAGTCTTAAAAGTCATAGTTTAAAATGTCATAGTATAGCATGTTGAAAAGTCATAGAATAGTATGTTGAAAGTTTTAAAATGTTATAGTATAGCATGTTGAAGTCCTAGTATAGTGTCCAAAAAGTTTTAAAGTCATAGTATAGTATGTCCAAAAAAGGTGTTAAAATGTTATAATAATGCATGTTGAAAAAAGTCATAGTATTGTATATCTAAAAAAGTCATACAATAGTATGTCTAAAAAAAAAAAACTTTAGTCATAGTATAACATTCTGAAAAAAGTAATAGTATAGTATGTCTAAAAAAAGTTTTAAAATGTAATAGTATAGCATGTTGAGAAAAGTCAAAGTCATAGTATGTCCAAGAAACTTTTAGAATGTCATAGTATAGCATGTTGAAAATATATAGTATGTCCAAAATATTTTAAAATGTCATAGTATAGCATGTTTAAATGTCATAGTATATATGTCTAAAAAGTTGTATTATACCATGTTTAAAAGTCATAGTATAGTATGACAAAAAAAAGTGTTAAAATGTTATAATATAGCATGTTGAAAAAAGTCATAGTATAGTATGTCTAAAAATTTTTTAGGTCATAGTATAACATTCTGAAAGAAAGTAATAGTATAGTATGTCCAAAAAAAATTTTAAAATGTCATAGTAAAGCATGTTGAAAATTTATTGTATAGTATGGTGAAAAACGTTTTAAAATGTCATAGTATAGCATGTTGAGAAAAGTCATAGTATAGTATGTCCAAGGTTTTAGAATGTCATAGTATAGCATGTTGAAAATATTTAGTATAGTATGTCCAACAAAGTTTTAAAATGTCATAGTATAGTGTGTTGAAAAAAGCCATAGTGTAGTATGTCTAAAAAGTCTTAAAAGTCATAGTATAGCATGTAGAAACATCATAGTATAGTATGTCTAAAAAATTTTTTAGTCATCGTATAGCATTTTGAAAGAAAGTAATAGTATAGTATGTCCAAAAAAAATTTTAAAATGTCATAGTAAAGCATGTTGAAAATTTATTGTATAGTATGGTGAAAAACGTTTTAAAATGTCATAGTATAGCATGTTGAGAAAAGTCATAGTATAGTATGTCCAAGGTTTTAGAATGTCATAGTATAGCATGTTGAAAAGATATAGTATAGTATGTCCAACAAAGTTTTAAAATGTCATAGTATAGTATGTTGAAAAAAGCCATAGTGTAGTATGTCTAAAAAGTCTTAAAAGTCATAGTATTGCATGTAGAAACATCATAGTATAGTATGTCTAAAAATTTTTTTAGTCATCGTATAGCATTTTGAAAGAAAGTAATAGTATAGTATGTCCAAAAAATTTTTTAAAATGTCATAGTAAAGCATGTTGAAAATTTATTGTATAGTATGGTGAAAAACGTTTTAAAATGTCATAGTATAGCATGTTGAGAAAAGTCATAGTATAGTATGTCCAAGGTTTTAGAATGTCATAGTATAGCATGTTGAAAAGATATAGTATAGTATGTCCAACAAAGTTTTAAAATGTCATAGTATAGTATGTTGAAAAAAGCCATAGTGTAGTATGTCTAAAAAGTCTTAAAAGTCATAGTATTGCATGTAGAAACATCATAGTATAGTATGTCTAAAAAATTTTTTAGTCATCGTATAGCATTTTGAAAAGTCATATAGTATAGTATAGTATGTCCAAAAAAAGTCATAGTATAGTATGTTTAAACTAGTTTTAAAATATCATAGTGATTAAAAAGTCTTAAAAGTCATAGTTTCGCATGTTGAAGCATCATAGTATAGTATGTCTAAAAAACATTTAAAAAGTCATAGTATAGCATGTTGAAAAGTCATAGTATAGTATGTCCAAAAAATATTTAAAATGTCATAGTATAGTATGTCCAAAAAAAGGTGTTAAAATGTTATAGTAATGCATGTTGAGAAAAAGTCATAGTATTGTATGTCTTAAAAAGTCATACTATATTATGTTGTCATAGTATAGTATGTCTAAAAAAAAGTTTTACAATGTCATAGTATAGCATGTTGAAAAAAGTCATAGTATAGTATGTCCGAGAAAGTTTTAAAATATCATACAGTTGTGTTCAAAATTATTCAACCCCCACAGTAGATAAGTGTTTTTGCAAGTTTGACATTTATTTTTCATCTTGTTTATAATCACATTAAATAATGACATGTCAAATAGACAAATACAACTGAAATTACAATAAAAATGTTTGTAATATACCAATTAATGGCCTTTCTGTGATTACTTCGTTGACAAAATTATTCAACCCCTTAGGTATGTACAACTTTAGTACTTAGTACAACATCCTTTTGCAACAATAACATCCTTTAGACGTGAAGCATAGTGTGACACAAGTTTCTTGCAGCGATCCACAGGTATCTTTGCCCATTCCTCATGGGCAAAGGCCTCCAGTTCATTAACATTTTTTGGCTTGCGTGCTGCAACTGCCTTCTTCAAGTCCCACCAGAGATTTTCAATGGGATTTAAGTCTGGTGATTGCGACGGCCACTCCAGAATCTTCCAGCCCTTCTTTTGCAACCAAGCTGTGGTAGATTTTGAGGTGTGCTTAGGATCATTTCCTGTTGGAAGGTCCAATGTCTCCCAAGCCTCAGCTTTGTCACTGACTGCATGACATTTGCATCCAAGATCTCCTGGTAGTGAACTGAATTCATAATACCTTGCACACGCTGAAGATTCCCTGTACCTGAAGAAGCAAAACAACCCCAGAGCATGACTGACCCCCCACCATGCTTCACAGTAGGCATGGTGTTCTTTTCTTTATAGGCATCATTCTTTCTCCTCCACATGTACCGTTGATCCATTGGCCCAAAAAGTTCCAGTTTGGTCTCATCACTCCAGAGAACAGTATCCCAAAACCTTTGTGGTTTGTCCACATGATTTTTGGCATACTGGAGTCGACTCTTCTTGTGCTTTGGAGTCAGCAGGGGATGCGCCTGGGAGTTCTTGCATGGAAGCCATCATTTCGCAGTGTGCGTCTTATTGTCTGGGCAGAAACCTGAATACCTCCCTTTGACATGTCCTGTCGTAGTTCCTCAGCTGTCACCAGGGGATTTTTCTCCACCTTTCGCTTCAGGTATCGCACAGCAGTTGCAGACAGTAACCTCTTTCTACCACGCCCAGGTAGCGTTTCCACTGTGCCTTTAGCTTTAAACTTGCGGGCTATGCTCCCAATTGTGTCTCTTGAAATGTTTAGCCTCTTTGCCATCTTTTTATATCCATATCCTTGCTTATGAAGTGAAATGACCTCCTCTCTGAACTTTTTTGACCATTCCTTGGACTTCACCATGTTGCAAAGATGTCATTAACTGCCAAGAAGAGCCATGTGTCACAGTCCTTTTAAATCTGCTTAATTGCTGCTCATTAGGGTTCCGTTCACATCTACAGGTGTTTTCATCAGCTGTTTGACAACACCTGATGGAAACCTCTGTTCTTAAGAGAGGTGGACTAGGGGGGTTGAATTTTGTCAATGAGGTAATCACAGAAAGGCCATTAATTGGAATATTCCAAAAAATATTTTTGTTATTTCAGTTGTATTTGTCTATTTGACATGTCATTATTTAATGTGATTATAAACAAGATGAAAAATAAATGTCAAACTTGCAAAAACACTTATCTACTGTGGGGGTTGAATAATTTTGAACTCAACTGTAGTAATGACAAAATCTTAAGTCATAGTTTAGCATGTTAAAACATCATAGTATAGTATGTCTAAAAAAAGTTTTGAAATGTCCAAGGATAGCATGTTAAAAAAGACATAATATGGTATGTCTAAAAATGTCTTAAAGGTCATACAATAGCATGTTGAAAAATCATAGCATAGTTGTGTAAAAAGTTTTAAAATGTCATACTATAGCATGTTGAAAAAAGTCATAGCATAGAATGTCCAAAAATCTTTTAAAATGTCATAGTATAGCACGTTGAATAGTGTTAGTATAGTATGTCAAAAAAAGTTTAAAAAGTCATAGTATAGCATGTTGAAAAATGTCATGGTATTGTATGTCCAAGAAAGTTTTAGAATGTCATAGTATGGCATGTTGAAAAACGTCATAGTGTAGTATGTCTAAAAAGAAGTCTTAAAAGTCATAGTATAGCATATAGAAACATCATAGTATAGTATGTCTAAAAAAAGTTTTACAATGTCATAGTATAGCATGTTGAAAAAAGTCATAGTATAGTATGTCTGAAAAAGTTTTAAACAGTCATAGTATTGTATAGTATGTCAAAAAAGTTTTACAATGTTATGGTACAGCATGTTGAAAAAAGTCATAGTATAGTATGTCTAAAAAAATTTTTAGTCATCGTGTAGCATTTTGAAAGAAAGTCATAGTATAGCATGTCCAAAAAAGTTTTTAAATGTCAAAGTATAGCATTTTGAAGTCATAGTATAGTATGTCCAAAAAAGTCATAGTATAGTATGTTTAATCTAGTTTTAAAATATCATAGTGATGAAAAAGTCTTAAAAGTCATAGTTTAGCATGTTGAAGCATCATAGTATAGTATGTCCAAAAAATATTTAAAATGTCATCGTATAGTATGTCCAAAAAAGGTGTTAAAATGTTATAGTAATGCATGTTAAGAAAAAGTCATAGTATTGTATGTCTTAAAAGGACATACTATATTATGTTGAAACATCATAGTATAGTATGTCTAACAAATTTTTAGGTCATAGTAATACATAGTATAACATTCTTCCAAAAAACGTTTTAAAATGTCATAGTAAAGCATGTTGAAAATCCATGGTATAGTATATCTAAAAAAAGTTTTAAAATGTCGTAGTATGACATGTTGAGAAAAGTCCTAGTATAGTATGTCTAAAAAGTTTTAAAAAGTTATAATATAGCATGTTGAAACATCATAGTATAGTATGTCTAAAAAAGTCTTAAAAGTCATACAATAGCATGTTGAAAAATCATAGCATAGTTGTGTAAAAAGTTTTAAAATGTCATACTATAGCAAGTTAAAAAAAAAGTAATAGCATAGTATGTCCAAAATTTTTTTAAAATGTCATCGTATAGCACGTTGAATAGTGTTAGTATAGTATGTCAAAAAAAGTTTTAAAAAGTCATTGTATAGCATGTTGAAAAGTCATGGTATATTATGTCTAAAAGAAGTTGTAAAAAGTCAAAGTATAGCATGTTGAAAAAATATCATAGTATAGTATGTTCAAAAAAAGTGTTAAAATGTTATAGTAAATGTCATAGTGTAGCATGTTGAAAAGTCATTGTCCAAGAAAGTTTTAAAATGTCATAGTAGAGCATGTTAACAAAAGTCATAGTGTAGTATGTCCAAGAAAGTTTTAAAATGTCATAGTATAGCATGTTCAAAAGTCACAGCATAGTATGTCTAGTTGTAGTATGTTAAAGTCACAGTTTACTATGTCCAAAAAGTTTTAAAATAGCATAGCATGTTAAAAAGTCATAGTATAGTATGTCCAAAAACTAAAATGTCATAGTATAGTATGTCCAAAAACTAAAATGTCATAGTATAGTATGTCTTAAAAAGTCATAGTATAATATGTCCAAAAAGTGTTAAAATGTTATAGCATGTCTAAAAAGTTTTAAAAAGTCATAGTATAGCATGTTGAAAAAAGTCATTGTATAGTATGTCTGAAAAAGTCATAGTATAGTATGTCCAATTTTTTTTTAAATTGTCATTGTATAGTATGTCCGAAAAGTGTTAAAATGTTATAGTATGTCTAAAAAGTTTTTAAAAGTCGTACTCAAGTATGTCTAAAAAAAAGTCTGAAAAATCATAGTATAGTATGTAGAAACATCATAGTATAGTATGTCTAAAAAACGTTTACAATGTTATAGTATAGTATGTCTGAAAAAGTTTTAAAAAGTCATAGTATAGCATGTCTGAAAAATTTTTAAACAGTCATAGTATAGTATGCTGAAAAAAGCCATAGGATAGTATGTCTTAAAAAGTTTTAAAAAGTCATAGTATAATATGTCCAATTTTTTTTTTAAATGTCATAGTATAGTATGTCCAAAAAGTGTTAAAATGTTATAGCATGTCTAAAAAGTTTTAAAAAATCATAGTATAGTATGTTCAAAAACTCATTGTAAAGTATGTCTTAAAAAGTCATAGTATAGCATGTTGAAAAAAGTCATAGTATAGTATGTCTGAAATAGTTTTAAACAGTCATAGTATAGTATGTTGAAAAAAGTCATAGGATAGTATGTTTTAAAAAGTCATAGTATAGCATGTTGAAAAAAGTCATGGTATAGTATGTCTGAAAAAGTTTTCAACATGGTATAGTATGTTGAAAAAGTCATAGTAAAGTATGTCTGAAATAGTTTTAAACAGTCATAGTATAGTATGTTGAAAAAAGTCATAGGATAGTATGTCTTAAAAAGTTTTAAAAAGTCATAGTATAGCATGTTGAAAAAAGTCATGGTATAGTATGTCTGAAAAAGTTTTCAACGTGGTATAGTATGTTGAAAAAGTCATAGTAAAGTATGTCTTAAAAAGTCTTAAAAAGTCATAGTATAGCATGTTGAAAAAAGTCATAGTATAGTATGTCCAATTCTTTTTTAAATGTCATAGTATAGTATGTCCAAAAAGTGTTAAAATGTTATAGTATGTCTAAAAAGATTTAAAAAGTCGTAGTATAGTATGTCTAAAAGTCTTAAAAATCATAGTATAGCATGTAGAAACATCATAGTATAGTATGTCTAAAAAAGTTTTACAATGTCATAGTATAGCATGTAGAAACATCATAGTATAGTATGTCTAAAAAAGTTTTACAATGTCATAGTATAGCATGTTGAAAAAAGTCATAGTATAGTATGTCTTAAAAAGTTTTAAAAAGTCATAGTATAGCATGTTGAAAAAAGTCATGGTATAGTATGTCTGAAAAAGTTTTCAACATGGTATAGTATGTTGAAAAAGTCATAGTAAAGTATGTCTTAAAAAGTCATAGTATAGCATGTTGAAAAAAGTCATAGTATAGCATGTCCAATTCTTTTTTAAATGTCATAGTATAGTATGTCCAAAAAGTGTTAAAATGTTATAGTATGTCTAAAAAGATTTAAAAAGTCGTAGTATAGTGTGTCTAAAAGTCTTAAAAATCATAGTATAGCATGTAGAAACATCATAGTATAGTATGTCTAAAAAAGTTTTACAATGTCATAGTATAGCATGTTTTAAAAAGTCATAGTATAGTATGTAAAAAAAAAAAGATTTACAATGTCAAAGTCATATTTGGCATGTTCAAAAAGTCATAGTGTCTTAAAAAACTTTTAAAAAGTCATCGTATGGCATTTTGAAAACAAAGTCATAGTATAATATGTCCATGGAAGTTTTAGAATGTCATAGTATAGCATGTTGAAAAGTCATAGTATAGTATGACTAAAAAACTCTTAAAAAGTCATAGTATGTTGAAAAAAGTTATAGTATAGTATGTCTAAAAAGTTTTTAAAAGTCATAGTTTAGTATGTCCAAAACAGTAACAGTTTCATAGTAATTAAAAGTGTCTAAAAAAGTTTTAAAATGTTATAGTATAGCATTCTGAAAAAAGTCATAGTATAGTATGTCCAAAAGAGTTTTAAATTGTCATAGTATAGTATGTTGGAAAAAAGTCATAGTACACTATGTCCAAAACAGTTTTAAAATATCATAGTAATTAAAAAGTCTTAAAAGTCATAGTTTAGTATGTTGGAACATCATGGTATAGTATGTCTAAAAACGTTTTAAAAAGTCATAGTATAGTATGTTGAAAAGTCATAATATAGTATGTCAAAAAAGTTTTAAAAAGTCATAGTATAGTATGTTGAAAAGTCATAGAATAGTATGTCTAAGAAAGTTTTAAAATATCATAGTATAGTATGTCTCAAAAAAGATTTACAATATCATAGTATAGCATGTTGAAAAAAGTCATAGTATAGTATGTTTAAAAAAGTTTTTAAAAGTCATAGTGTAGTATGTCCAAAACCGTTTTAAAATATCATAGTAATTAAAAAGTCTTAAAAATCATATTGTAGTATGTTGAAACATCATTTCATAGTATGTCTAAAAAAGTTTTTAAAAGTCAAAGTAGAGTTTATCCAAAAAAGTGTTAGTCTTAGTTATAGTACAGCATGTTGAAAAAAGTCATAGTATAGTATGTCCAGTTTTAAAATGTCATAGTATAGCATGCTGAAAAGTCATAGAATAGTATGTTGAAAGTTTTAAAATGTTATAGTATAGCATGTTGAAATCCTCGTATAGTGTCCAAAAAGTTTTAAAGTCATAGTATATTATGTCCAAAAAAAATTTAAAATGTCCTAGTATAGCTTGAGTAAAAGTCACACTATACTATGTCCAAAAAGTTTTAAAATGTCATAGTAAAGTATATCCAAAACATTTTAAAATGTCATAGTATAGCATGTTGAAAAAAAGTCATAGTACAGTATGTTCATAAAAGTTTTAAAAAGTCATAGTATAGTATACTATGACAGTTTTAAAATGTCAGTAATTAAAAAGTCTTAAAAGTCATAGTTTAGCATGTTGAAACATCATAGTATAGTATGTCTAAAATAGTTTAGCATTTAACACACATCAGAAGTGTAGCATGTTGAAAAAAGTAATTAAAAAGTCTTAGCATAGTATGTAAGGACAGTCATAGTAGCCTATAGTACCAGTACCTTGTAAAAATGTCATAGTATAGTAACGCATAAAAATTCATAATATAGTATGTTGTAAAAGTCATGGTTTGTCAAAACATTTTTTTTAAATGTCACAGCTATAGTATGTCCAAAAATTGTCTTAAAAGTCACAGTATAGTGTGTCATAAAAATGTCATTAAAAATGTAGTATAGTCATATATAAAGTGTGGTCTGCAGGCCAACAGTCACGTCCATCGCAATGTTTCACTATAGACATCATCATATGCCAGTTTGTTAGACACCGCCCAACACTACTGCAAGTTATATCCAAATGGTTTTTATATTTTAGTGTACGATAAGAACAAAAGGCTTTAACACAAACACTGCGTGGGTTTTTGTATTCATGTGCTGGTGTTTTATACACTTATGTGTGGGCTTACGTGAATCTTTGTGTGTGCACAAAGTCCTGTACTGCCTGGGTAAACGTGTCACTACGCATTTTACTTAGCTGAATATCCACCATCCTTTTCCCTTAAATAGAGCCTACAGTTGCCATAGAGACAAAAATTACAGGGGTGTCTTCTGAAAATGCACTTATTTTGGCATCAGCAAGCGCATTGTGCTGCACAAGTCTATTGGCAGTTCAGCAGCATGTTTTTCCTTCACGTTTGCATTCTGCAAGATTTTTCAGGATTCGTCACATAATGTGTACCGGGTTGGCAGGGCAGAGGCGACAGTGTTCGCTCTGGGGCTATAAGCCTGACTTCATCATGTGACCCGGGCAGTCAAGAGAGGTTAGAGTGTCTTTACAGCTGCACTTTACAGCCATAGGCCAAATCCCCTTCAGCACTTACAGTACTACTCAAAACAGAAATCTGGTTCTTAAGGGAATTAACTCTGCAGCATCTTGACCAATGACCTAAGGTAAACAGAAGATGGTCACATAGAGGAAGGACTTTGGCAGGTTTTCATTTTGTAAACTAAAAGTCTAAGTAAATACTATCAGGGGCTGAAAATAATGAAATTTGTTGTGTGAAATGTTATGCCTAACATTTCTTTCGGAAGTTGAAATTGGTAACACAAGTGAGCCATGGACCACAACTCCATTTACAGAGGGCCATTCTGCTACAGCTCTGTTCATTGTGCTTGAGCATTTAAGCCCTTGGGGTGTAGCAGTATGACGACCCTGTGAAATCAGCTGCTTTTCCTACATACCAGCCAGCCGTGGACACAAGAGCAAAGTGGTTGTAGAAAGATGCTAGGACTCAATGGTCTACTTCAGTTATCAGAGGAACCCTGTAATTTACGTCACAGCCCCTGATGACCTCCTATGCTCATTTCATTCACCACTATCGACATTTTAACAAGCTGTTCATATGCATGGAAGTAATCTTTATGTATGCAAGGAACTAATATTTATTAAAATGTGTTCATTCATAAACTATACAGTAAATAAAATCACGACCAAAATAATGATTAAATGTGTAGTTTTAATCGTGGTTTCCTATTTTTATTCTATTTTCTATTATTTTCTCATTGGTTTTCTGACATTAGCATTTCATGTTTCTTTTTCATGTTTTTGTGGTTCTTCAGGACTTTGATCACAGGCATGGCCTCTGGCAGTATCGTGGCATTTAACATCGATTTCAACCGCTGGCACTACGAGCATCAAAACAGGTACTGAGGAGAGACGGATCCAAGCAGCAGGAGGCAAGTGTGGAGGGTTAAGATAAACACCGACTAACCAGTGAAGGAGCTGTGCTGCAGAAGATGGAGATCCAGTGGGCTGGAGAACATCACCATGGTGACACTAATAAAAACAAGGTGTATTTACATGTGTTCATCTGCCCTCTAAGGCGAACTTGTTGCTCTGCCTCTGTTGCTGAATAGTCTGGATGCATTTTCTGTTGGTTTTTATGTCTTACCTGAGCACCAGCTGATGCATTTCCCCAACCAAGTCAAGCAGATGTTGTTTGGGGCAAGGAAAGACTGAGATCAACCGAAGTTAGCACAGTTAATAAGACATACTTAATGTAAGCGTTTGAGTTCCTGTTTCAAACTGTGAAAATGCAAAACAAAATTAAGCCTCTGTTAGGAACATTTATACAACATTTGTATGGCAGATACATATCTCACTTGGAACACTTTTCTAGAAAACAAAATAAACCTGTACTGTAAATATGGACAGTGTAAAGTGTTTCTTCCCTGTGAAGGCTGAGATTAAGATCTAAATGCTGTTAGACTAGCCACCATGTTACCAACATTTCCATCATGCAAGTCATGTATTAATGTTCAAAATGTCTTCATTGGACTTCAGATATAAGTTGGTTAGTAATACATGTACTGTATATGGCCATTGTTTGCTCATTGTTACCAACAGTGGTCAAATGTATGTACATGAAAAGACAAAATGTTCCTTGTTAATTTGTTGTATTTGATTGTCTATATGGAAGAAAAGTGAAATTCTGTGTGAGCGTTGTCCTTTGTGAAATATTTGTTTTTGATCATGATGTCAGCAAAAAGGATAAATTGATATTTACATATTTACTTTAAAATGAGGACTATTTTGTTTATTAATGGCAAAAAAAAATTTAACTGTTTACTGTAAAAATAATATATGTTGGACATTTGAAACAGCAGTTATCAGTCTTGTTTTGTTGTTTCAGCTTCTTCCAAAAACATATCCAGAGGATTAAATACGAGATTTGTTGGGTAGTATCTCATGACTGTTAAGGTGTTTGCAGTAAAGCTGTAAGGCATTTTGTAAAAGGTGTCAGTATAAAAGATGGTGTACAATTGTAGGCACTGCAAACATTAGTACTGTTACTTGTGCATCTCGGTTTGCATATTTTTGCAAAAATATTTGCTCATCCATTTTAAATCTGTGTATTCATGATCACCAGTTCATGTCATTAACACCATGCATTTTTAAGCAATATTATGACTTGGTTGCTGTTCTAACATTGTGTGACAAAAAAAAAAAAAAAATATCTGATGAACAGGATAATGTTCCAAAAATGACTATGGTCTATTTTGGGTGATATGAAAGCTATTGTGTCTGCATTTAAATACAGAAAGTCTGTCGCTGTGAGGCGACAATTTAAAATGAACAAAAATATGCAAATAGATTTTGAGTTTGCATTCCGATTTTCTAATGGTGCTCCGAGACACCACCCGACCCAAAGCTGACGTTTTGCATGCTGAAAGCTACTAAAGGCATTGGGTTTACTTTGCTTTCCTGTGAAATCATTTTAATTATTGTGAATTCAGATTACTTTGACAAGCAATTTTGTTGATATGTTGGAATTAAGCAGTGCATTTTGATTTCATGTAATATATTTTAAGATGTTATGATTTATATATTTTAGTTGTATTGCCAATTGTTTTTGCATAAGTTTCAGAAGAGGAAGGATAGGTTTGAAGCTTATGTGATAAATCAGAATTGATAACTGTAAATTCAGCTGCTTTCATTTTTTTTTTGTTTTTAATAAAACTGAATAAATATACCAGTGTCAGGAGAATTTCTTGTTGAGCTTTTACTTCTGTGTAGACTGCCTCCAAAACATTCATGCATGTATTATTACAAGTATGCATCACTACTGCTCAGTAAATACAAGCTATAAATGAATAACTGAAGGTGTAATTTATTGACGATATCAGCTCTTACTGCTTGATTATACTGCCCCCTGCTGTTGTAATGTGTTGCTTGCGCTTTAGTGGGTCCACCACAAGTTGTCTTACACAAACAGTTGCTTACTCACAAATTAATTAAATCCTTTTTATTCCCAGAACTGGTTTCTTTGCGTACATTTCTGGAGGTATGTATGCTTATTAACCAGAGTAGATTTTTTTTCTCATTACTTGAAAAGAAGTGTTTTACTGATTTTTTTTGTACTCATTTTAGATTAGATTGTTTTATAACATCCTTACATTAATGGAATATGGATGAATATAGTACAGCATTCACATTCTCCATTTACTTCCACCTGATACTGACATTCCCAGTTGTCTTAGAGTACCATTTCGTCATACTGTATATAAACATACATGTTTTTCAGATGAAGAAAAACAAGTCTCAACAGCAAAAAAGGTTCCCAAAAAGTCACCATCACAACTTGCTGACCTTGTGCTTTTTGGTTCCATCCCATCTAGTGAAAAACTTAAAAGCCCTTTTTAACAACAAAGTCTGTGGTGTGATGTTACATCTCAGTTAAAATATGTATACAAGTCTTAACTTAGCTATGGTATGACTATAGTCTGCATTCACCAAGACAGCGTGTACAATGACAACAGAAATGTGTTCATATCTGACAGTCGTATAGCTAACAGTAGAAGACCCAAACAACTGATTTAGGATGCATATTAGCACACATGCAGGTTATAGTCACTGATGAAGGAAACAGGACATTCACACCCATGAATATTTGGTCTCTGGTGAGCCAATATATGAAGTGGTCAGAGAACAATTAGTACATACACTCTTGTGAGCCAGACTTCTCAGTCACAATGTTTGATCTGATTATAAAATTCCAACAAATCTCACTGAATGAACAAATATTAAAATAATGGATTTTACTGGAAGCACTGTTGTGTTTACCATTTACCTTGTTTCTTATTTCAGTGTGTGAAAAACAATCCATGTTGCACAAGAGCTAGTTGCCTCGGTCTGATAGAGGAGCGTGTCAGTTGCCTGCCAATAATACCAGCAACAGATCCAGTCTCACTCATTCCAGCATTACGAAGGACAAATTTGACACTGTGCTTATTGGGCAGTACACCTAATTGCACTTAAATCATCATGTGCCAAGGCAAGCCTTTAAACATGCACTTACTACCAACTACACAACACTGACATTCATCTGTACCACCACTGAATTACAACCACTCTCACAGACGTGTAACAAATCTACGGTTTCAATAATCCTCCTCAAGCACCCAGGTGAACTGGACTACCAACAGTCAAACATTTGCGCCTTCAAAAGAGTCATGCTACTGGGTGGCAGGACAATATTAGTCCTACACATAAAAATCTGTTCAGTACAGATAATGCTTATGGTACAATATAGCAGCAGGTCTTTTCAGTTTCTTCAGTCATCTTAAACAGAGTGTCTAAGGTTTATGCACCAGAACCTTAAGCACCACAGCACAGAGTGATCTAGATGTCATCCAGCACAGCAGAAAGATGACTGCTACTGTTGTATTTAGAGTTACTGTTCAACAAACATTCATTTTAAACCAGGATGATAAGTGAAATGCACGGACATATCACAAAATCATGTAACATTTAGAAGCTAAGGTTTCAATGTTTTGCCTTTACACATCCCATTAAAAAGCTAAGTGTTCCATGAAGCAGGTTGTCTTTGCTGCAGTACACAATATAAACCAGTAGAGGGCTCTAGAGTACTACAATGAACCAGTGCTTGCTGTGTAGAAATAAGGCTTTAACAGTTTGGTGGCTTTTTTGAACAAAAATAAATAAATACATAAATAAATAAATCAGCAAAAGGGGGGAAATCAAAATTGTAGCAGGCTCATGAGGTGTGTTAGCTGATACCGAGACTAACTTGTCCTTTACGCTGATCAACACATTTTTAAAAAAAAAGTTTTAAGACTTTTACGAGTATTTTACGACTGGGAAAAAATAGGTGCAGGCAAGTACGCAGTCTGTGAATGTCCAAGTCAGCAGACTGATCCAGTGTTGGGTCTCTCCGTTTTTTAGCTCCACCCTCTCCAACTCCCAGTGGGGTGGATGGTGCTGTGGCCTCTGGGAGGCTGTTAGAACGGAGAGGTGGGTGAACGGACAGTGTCAGCCGAACTTGGGGAATAGTCCTCGGACTCAGAGGTGAACTCAGCAGCGGCGATGCCAGGGTTGGTACCGCGGGAGGCGCTGGCACCAATACTGTGCGGGATGTGCGGAGCAAGCTTCACATCCTGGTGGCGTCTTCGTCGGAAAACTTGCTTCTCCTTATCAAGTGGCGTGGTCTGAGAGAGGGTGACACAGCAGCTAATGTTAGGTTCTCCACAAGACCACAGAGACGACGAGTGGCATCCAATCAACCACCAGTGAGACATTCGGGAAATGTTACATGAGCCAATGTTTGCATGCAGTTGTATCTAGAAAGCTGCATTTATCTCACTACTGTTGTCCTTGGAAGTTTAACTTCTTGTGACAGAGAAAGTTCAACTTGATCGTATGACAGAGTGAACTAGTACAGTGTTCAACAAAACCAAGAGAGGCAACAAGGAAAAAAGGTCTGTCGTCAAGTGTGTATCATCTTGTCACAGACAAGCACCTCTTACTTCTCATGAAATATTTCATGTCATATTATACAATGACTTTTTTATGGCATTTTAATGGTATGATGTAATGGTAAAAATGTAGATAAGAAAGTCATAGTGTACTATGACTTTCTTATCTACATTTTTTTCTGACTTACTAAAGTATGCATTTTTTATAAAACATTTTTATACAATACTATATCAAGGAATTTATCACAGCATAGTATACTATGATTTTTTATGGCATTTTCATGGAATACTATGCTATGACTTTTTTGTGACAGACCATATTTTGACATATTTCATGGCATATAAAACTTTTTATGACTATAATTGATTTTTTTGTGACATATACTATGACTTTTTATGGCATGCTATATTAGAACATTTTCAAAGTACATGATACAATGACATTTTTATGAAATACCATATTGTTATTGATACCATTTTTTTAATGTCATACTATACTATGACTTTTTTTGACATACTATACAGTATTGTGATTTTTGCATTTCCTATTGCAATTGATAATACAGGAGTCAAGAAGTCATCTTGGACCAACGCTGTAAAAGAAAATAAAATAAATAAACTGACTTTTTTTCAAAACTTTTTGTGGCATACTATACTATGACTTTTATATAATTTTTGTTACATACTAACTATACTATGACATTTTTATGGCACACTATGACTTTTAAATATACCAGTATCAAGTATTGGGCCCGATATTATGCTCATGTACACGATACAACCGCACATAATATCACTTTACGGCAACATGATATTAACCGTCAAAATTAGTGCCTTGCACGCAGGGTTGCTGTGGTTGACGTTCCACCCAGCTGCAACGATAACCCGATGCGCAAACGGGCAGCTGAGTCCCCAGTTCACCCACTGGGGAGAGATGGCAGCCGCCATGTTGTGTACATCATCGTGGGCACCTGCAACCATTTTTGTCTCCACCGCCTCAGTTACTTTGGCAGAGATGACGTCAGCTGTCTGCCTGGCATACTCTGCCTCAGGGTTTCTGCAAGTGTACTGCAAGCCCAGCGTAACATTAAATTGTTCCTGTCATACCACACTATGGCTTTTTATGACATTTTTTGTGACATAGACTATAATGTTTTTGATTTTGGTGAGACTTAACTATAACTTTTTTTTACGGCACACTATACTATGGTATTTTTAATGGCATACTATACACTACAACTTTTTCATGACATTTTTATAGCATACTTTACTATGATACTTTTTTTATGACATTATTAAAGCATACTACTATACTATACGGGGGCGGCGGTAGCTCAGTCTGTAGGGAGTTGGCTTGGGAACCGGAGGGTCACCGGTTCAAGTCCCGACATGGACCAAGAACTGAGTGTGAACTGGTAGCTGGAGAGGTGCCAGTTTACCCCTTGGGCACTGCCGAGGTGCCCCTGAGCAAGGCACCAAACCCCCAACTGCTCGGGGCGCTTGTCAGGAGCAGCCCCATCACTCTGACATCTCTCCATTGTTGCATGTTTGTGCATGTGTGTGTTCGGGTCTGCATGTACCGTGTATAAGTTAACAACAGAGTGAAAAAAAAAAAATTGAATTTCCCCTCGTGGGACTAATTAAGGAATATCTTCTTCTTCTTCTTCTTATACCTTTTTTATGACATACTATAGTATGTTATTTTTATGGAATACTATACTATGACCTTTTTTTGTGACATTTTTAATGGCATGACTATTTTTTGGGGATCTACTATAGTATGAGATTTTTTTGTGGCATCATACTATACCATGACTTTATGACATTTGTTGCAACATTTATGACATTTTTTTTGTCATACTATAATATGATTTTTTTCATGGCATACTATGACTTTAAATTACGTTTTTTATTAGTACTGTACTATAACTTTTTACATGGTATATTTAATGGTATACTATACTGTGATTTTTATGACTGTTTTGACATCCTGTACTATAACTACTTATTGTGACCCTTTTTTGTGAAATACTTTAGTAAGAATTTATTCATGGCACACTATTATGACATTTATATTAATGTTTTAATGGTATACTATGACATTTGTGAGATGTGAGATTTTTGTATGGCATACTATACTAAGACTTTTTTGTGACATTTTTATGACATATTGACATATGACATACTGATTTTTTAATGACCTTTTATTACATACAATACTATGATTTTTTTTTTTTTTAATACAGCACATGAACCCTCAAACATAGTTGGCAATACAGATGCATAACTTTTCCATGCAGAATAAGTAAACAGTAAGGTAAACTACACGACTAGGCAAGAGGAAACAGCCACAGCACTAGTGAGATGAAGGAAAGTGATAAAGTGATGGATTTGATGAGGTAACTAAGGGGCAAGGTGTAAAAAGGGCTTAACTGAGGGGCAATGGGTCAAGCCCTTTTGGGGGTGGGAAATGAAGACTGCCAGCACTTTGCCATGGAAATACTGCATATTGGCACTATGCTGTGTCATACCTTATCCAGTACAATCCTGGATGCTGGTAGTGGTCCAAAGACCCTGACCTCTGGATGGTAAAGTCCTGGTCCAACTGAGCAGGGAGAGACGAGTGCAACTCAGAGGATCACCTTAAACTCAAAGCATCACTTACCAGGTTAGCTTTAAGATACACAGCTCTAAACTTCTGTTATAAATGCTGTGTTGAGAAGGAAAAAAGTGGCACTGGAAAACTGTCAACTGAAATGCCGTGAACTATAAGAATTATTTCCACTTGGAAACTGACATCTGAGTGCTTGGCTTACCTGCAGAGTCAATCAAAAAGCTAGATACAAGAAATGCAGAGGAATACTACAGACATTCCCCTGCACTCCCACAACCAGCTCAGCTTTGCAACTATTTAAGAAATCATATCTGCCTAAACCAAGTCAGTGTGGGCCAACTATGTTATTATAAGATCTCCTAATGACAGTGCTGACAGTCCATCTAACAAGGGGGATGGGAGGCTAGAGTGCACACAGAAAGACCAGGCAGCAAGAGGCAGATAGATGAACCAATGTATACATAGAATAAAATGGAGAAGGCACTAAATTATAAATCACAAAATAAAAAGATGGATAATGACTTAATTTGATGCTCAGCAAAATCACACAAATTTAAATTCAACTCAACACCTAAATTTTAATGGCATCTAAAGGATAAAGATAAAAAGCTTTTGCACACTTAAGCAGCAGGCACATATGAAAAACTCTGGTTCAAAATTCTCTTTTTCAATCTTGAATGACATCCAAAGCATTTTGTGATGCACTGATGCAGAGTTGCATGCAATGTCTGTGTGGAGGGGTGCAGGTCAGTGCTTACTGTAATGACTGACACTCCTGCTGTGGTGCTGTTGAGCTTGGGCCCGGTGTTGAAGTGCTTCTTGATCTTTCCAGACACAGGCAGCTGGTGCTCGTTCTCTGACACACCATCATCCTGGAAAATACAAAGAACAAAGCTTCAAAAACTCTACCTGCTGTATCATACCGCACGCTTTCTCAGCAGTGCACAGGTGATACTGGTGAAAGGACTGTCTTTAAAATGCTGAACTTACATTGACCCAGCGGTGATCGAGTACCTGTACAGCAGTGTATCTCTGATTCACCTCTACCTGCAGCATCCCAGTGATCAGATCCTAAACAAAGACAGGTTACATTATTATACTGAATACTCATGGCAAACATGAGACACCACAGCAACACAACTCTGACAGACTCTGGTGTTTCACATGGAGCATAATGACAGTAGATGAGGAGAGCACTTCCAGACACAAACCTTGGCAGTATCAGACACATTGTCCCAGTATGGTGCAGGGAAATCAAGCTGACCCCTCAAAAGCTGTTCAAGGAGAGCCTCCTGATCTTCACCACTGCTGCTGAAAATAAAACCAGTATTCTATAAAGCTCAAAATAGGTTTGATAGGTGATGGCACACAATAAACAATTTGATTGTGATTTAAACAAACTGATGTAGTTAAAAAAATCATATTTATCAAAATAAAGCTCCTGATACAGGATCACATACCCTCGGAAAGGTGGAAAGCCACACAACAGTATGTAAGTGATGACACCAGCTGCCCAAATGTCAACCTTGAGGCCATACCTGTAATTGAAGAGGAAGATACCAGGTGTCAGAGACAAAGCACATCTCAAAGTAGCAATAGTCCACAAGAATTACAGTAGCAGTTTTTGACTGGGATAATGGTCATTTTTTGACACCGTCTTTCACAGTAAATGCCTGACTATGATGTCTCAAATTATGACCCTGACTTACCCGGTCTCTGCAACAATCTCTGGTGCTACATAGGTGGGCGTGCCACACACAGTATAGAGGGGCCCGTTGACGATGGTAGCCAAGCCAAAATCACCTAGCTTCAGAGACTTACTACCATCGTGGTGTTCAAACACCTGTGAAACACACAAGTGACAGTGGGAAACGGCAGTAAAAAGCTTGCCAATAAATACTCATCGCTGCGGTAAAGAGTCCATAAATGAGCCTGAAGAGATATAAAATAAGGTAACATTGAGTGCAGGGACCAAAACTGAGAACTCAAGAAATAATTGCTACATTTGCATTACGGGAAAAACATATGGTTTTGGAAAAGAACAACAATGCAAATACAGATGGTCTCTACAGAAGAAAATTACTGGAGATTTTTGCTTAAATCATCATGTGACTATTATGTAACAAATGCTAAGACTACAATGTGACCGAGTTAAAATGCAATTGGGTTATATGCCTTGTTTTAATCTCATGCTTTTATTTTGCTGATGTGAATGAATATACTGCATTCATTCAATTCAGAAATCTGAAGTCTTCTGCTTATAAAACTACATTTTAGAGTTAATAGAGCAAAGCTATTTTAGATCTAGGTCAGACTTTACAGAGGGGATGTGTTGTGAATATGAGTTACAAAAGACCACAGTGATATAAAGATACAGTAAATACCTTGTGGAATTGTGTGCAGTAATTTAATTTCATAATTTCAATTTATTTATCCTATGTACAGCTTACCTTCATGCTTGTAATTGTTAGCTGCAAGTGCAAGCTTTTGCATATGAACTTTGGAGGAAAGTAACAGGGGGAACAATAAAGGTGATTAACAGGGAACTCGGGCCAATGAGGTTTGAAGATGGGAAGCTTTTTTATGTAGCTCCACTCCATGCCAGTACAGAACTGTTGAGTCATACTTACCAACAGGTTTTCTGGTTTTATGTCTCTGTGAACAATATTGAGGCCGTGCAGGTACTTGATGGCACTTGCCAGATTGAACAGCATACAGCTGGCGTCTCGCTCTGTGTATTTATTTGAAGAAGTGATTGCATCAAAGAGATCGCCCCCCTGGAGAAAGAGTATTTGAGATGTCAAAAGAGTACTGGTTGCTAGTTTTCAACTATATTAAAAGGGCTGATGCACCTTTATCCATTAATCAAGTAAAAGTTATTTTTAAAGACTAATATGAAATTATGTTACAAAACCAACATCTAGTAAAAGCAAAAAAAAAAAAAGAGTCTGTATACAACAAAACATAAAAAAAAACACAATGAGCTCTAAAATATGACTTTTACTGCATTAGTGTTTGACATTTCTTCATAAAACAATTAACAAATTTGTAGTACCTTAACCAACTCCATTACAAGATAGAGCTCACTATACGTGTCCATTTCCTCAATTAGAAGTATGATGTTGGGATGTTTCACACGCCGAAGAATAGACACTTCACTCTGGATCATGTGCTCCTGGGTAATAATGGAAATGTAATTTTAGAAAATATATGAAAGACAAACCAAATTCAGACACATCTTGATTGCTAGTTGTTAACACTACTTTATTATGCTCATCTGATGTTATTTAAACATAAAAAGAAAAGAGCAAATAATTTGTCTCAGGGGAGATAGCACCATCTGCTGACCAGTGAAGAAAATAAAGAACTTGAGCATCCAAAACAGACCTCGTCAATATTGTACACCTTTTGATAATGAATTAGATCACACTTGGTGGTGTGATAATTGAAGGCAGCAGATGTAGAGGCAAGCTGACCTTTCCCCTGCATTTCTCTTTGCTGATGATCTTCAGAGCGTACTGTCTTCCAGTGGATCTCTCCACACATTCTCGGACCACGGCGAAGTTTCCGTCCCCTAATGTCCTCCCCACTTTGTACCTCTCCGCTATGGATGCAGGAACTGAAGGGGACTCATCCACAGGCTCAGCTGTGGAGCAAATAAAAATAAGATCTAGAAGGTAAAGGCATGAACAGTAGCCTATACATTACTTGCAAACAGTCTTTTTCCACTATATTTATGTCTATGCAATGTCTTACCTTCAATGCCAGGCCCATCTCCTTCATCCATTGAGCTGCAAACCTTGGTAGAAGCTAAAGAGAGTGAAGAGCCACTGTGTTGAGATCCCTAAAAATCAGAGACAGCCATGGTGTGAGAACGAAAGACACACTGAGGCACTTGTCAGACACAAACTTTCACAAAGCTTGTAAAAATGTGATTATAGCCAGCTCACACAAAGCCTATTTGTTCCAGTCTGCCACCCTTGTGTATGCAGTAGGAGATTAGATAGAAATAAATAAAGCGTGGTGAAATATTAAACTAACCTTTCCACCACAATAAAGACTGGCATGAGGTTCCAAAAAGGGTTGTGAGAAAATAATATCCTCTACCACAGCCACATTTCCAACCCCAGCCAGCCTTATGATTAATTAATGATGGTATCACTGATAACTGAATTTCACTCCAGAGGCGAGTGTGCAATGCAGTCTCAAAACTTAGCTTGTCCTCCCCAGATCTATGACAGTCACAGCAAAAATGTGCTGCTGCATAACAGATGACATTTAATTCAAAAGATAGCTCCAAAGCATCATGATACATGTATACCGGTAGGGACATGAGGTTAGGGTGACTTTTTTGCAGAACTCAAACATATCATATATGAGCTGGGTACACAGACCTGCAATCACCCATGCCATCTTTTTAAGATCTCTCAAGTATTCCCATCAATTAAGTACAACATTTATGTTTAATTCCATGTCACTATAATACTTCTAAATATTATTTATGTATGTATATGTATGATATATGACATCAAATAAAATAAATTATTAAGACATTAATTTATTTACAGGAGCATTCATTTTTATTACCCGTCGTCTTCGGAGGCTAGCTGGACTGGTTGGAGAGGGGCTTGGAGACTTCCCAGATCGAGGTGTGGACAGCTGACTGCCTGCAGTACCATTAGCTGTCGGTATAATAGAACTGGCAACAATCAGCATAATGACTAAATACTGCAGAATAGAGCAAAATGTACTTTATACATAGAAGACTGTGTGAAGCCCACACACTCACACACAGACACACACACACCTGAACTAGTGGATGAAGGAGACTTGCTTCTACGGGACATGCCACCACCTCTTGGGGAAGAGAGACCATGCCCAGAGGGGAGCCGGCCATATGATGCAGACTTTGACACCCGGCACTCTATAAAGACAAAATATAAAAACATTTTTCTTAAGATAATACTAGTCTTCTTTATTCTACCATTTTCAGTAGGCTTCGAGTCTGTAACAGTAGGAAGTACTGTGTTAGTTTCAGAATAATGTTATGTTTGTAAAAGAAAATTATGTTTGTAAAAGAAAATTATGTTTGTAAAAGGCAGTAATTACGCAGCTGAACATGAGTACAAGATCAAGTACTAGGAACACACAAAAGGTGTGTAAGTACCGCACAGCATCATTAATATAAATTTTCTTTCAGGTACAGCAGCCGAAAAAACACAGAGCTAAAGTATGAATGATGACATCCTCTATTCTGACCTGCACATTACATTACATTTCTCTCACTCACATGTGTAATAGAGTATAATGTGTCAAGTGAATGATAATGTCCTTCATATAATCTGTATTCAACATCAAGCAAATTTGTATTTCAGTCCAACTGTCTCCTCACCACAACTGCAAACACAAATACTTGAGCTGTCACATCACTCTACTATAGTTATTCTGCCACCCTTTCATTCATAAGTGGTCTTTATAAATGGTAAGTATGACCATCTGATCTCCAGTATACGGTATCATACCATCCCACTCTGTTTGATAAAGTCTGACCTGTAAATATAAAACACAAATTTGTAGTGAAAAAAGGAAACACGGTACAAAGTAGTAGCAATACCTCATACTGTATAGTAGTGTTTGTAACAGTATGAACAGTGGCAGTAACAGCAGTAGAAAGAATAAGACAAACTTGCAAGAAGCGCAACGAGAATAGCTCCATGTGTTTGCCATATTCTGTATTTAAGTGCCCACCAAGGAGGATGTTAAATAAAAACATATTCACAGTAAGACAAGGCAACGGCATGCTTATCCACAGTGAGCAAACAACATAAAACCTGACAAGCGTTAGCCCTATTCTTTCCCCTCAAACACTCCAAGTCTCATATAAATGACATAACACTTACCACTTTCATCCAAGTTGAAGTCATCCTGATAACGAAACTTCTCAGGGCCACAGGCAAAGAATATATCGTCATCCCCAAAAAAGTCCTGAAGGCAGGTAACCTGGTGAAGATGAAGAGGTTTCTCTCAGTTATAGTACAAAAACAAGTTTGACCCACACACTGCAAGTCTGCTGCAGTTTTGGACTGCTTTCCAACATTAATGGAGCATTTTGCATGATATTCAGTAACATTTCAGTGTGTGAAGTCAGTGACCAGCTCCCACAGAGAAATAGTTTTCAGACAGCATGTTATATTACCGTGATGGCAACAATGACACCCATATAAAATATACTGAATGAAATGTGTCGGCTCACGTGTGCAACATTCAGAAAAAGAGAATTGAAAATATACATTACATTATAGTGATCTGACTAAGTCTGTAATTACAACTAGAAATTAGTGTCCACAATACTTATGATACAAACTGACTACATATATACTGTACATTTATGTAATCAAGACTAAGACCCATTTAAACAGGACATCATTACAGTTTTATATTAAATGTCATATTTATGCATTCAAAGGATACAGTGAATACAGTTTATTGTACAGCACATACAGTATACTAGACACAGTAATAAATATTTTAAGACAAAGGACACAGGTACATAAAAAGACACCATATACATTACTGTGTCTTTTCAGGTAACTCTTAAATTACATTTTGAACCTTGCCCTACCAGAATTTGTCATATTTGGGAAAACCTACTCTTTTTTTTTCCAAGTCTACATTATATAAATGTCAGTACAGATGTACAGTACACATCTATTTCAGGTCCTCTCAGTGTTCAAGAGAGAAAATCATTACATAAGTACCACTGGATTACAACTATATGACTGCAATTGAGTAGAAACACTGCAATTGCATATTCAAAATGGCCAAAGCACAAAGGGAAAATAAATGCTACAGTGTGTACAGCATATAAATAATGGCGTTAACATTTCAGCCTGGTTGCATTGGAGCATGTATCTAGGGTAATTACTAAGAAAGGAAAAGCTCCTTTTAAACCTGTTGAATTTTGTTCAGTACAGTCTGACAATGTTCCCATCCCTTGTGCAAGATTAAGTTAATTACCCTCTATTGTTTTGGACTATACAATGTAAAATCATGTTAAAACATACTTTTAACACCAGTCATCCATTCAGGGAGCCAATCACGTCAAGACACAGTGAGCATACTGTTCCTCACAATTCATTAGATCATTTGGCCCAAATCTGGTAAGTGACAGCATAAATAATATCACAAACTGAATCCACAAAATAAGCTTAAAATATTTGAAATTGTAATAAATTTTTATATGGTAGGAAGTAAAATATTACCTTTTTGATGTTTAGGAACTTTTATTAAAATACATGGTCAATAACAGAGAGAAATTCAAAATAAAATCATTTCCCTTTTCTACAAAGAGAAACTAGATGACTAAGTTGATGCATTTCCTGCTCTCATTAATACAAAAGCCCGTCACAGTGGATGCAGTGTCATAAATAAATGAAGACGCTGATGGAGTCCTAACCTTCTCCTCAAAAGGGTTATTGATGTGCTTAACTACAGCACTGTGCCAAAGAACATTTTCATTTCCACCAGAGGGATGGACTCAGCAAAAGCCCTATCAACAAAAATGCTATACCACATTGGTATTAGTTATTAAGCAAACATTAATCTCATCTTGAATTACCTGTTAAGTTGCATGTAACTGATTATAAATTACAGATTTATGAATGATAGGTTTTGTTAAATGTTGCTATTCACTAAAACAAAAAGCAAAAAGCACTCAAAAAATGCAGATTGTCCACTAACACACAATGACGGTGTTCTGACAGTGGAGTTGAAGGCAAAAAAACTTCATAAAACCAATTGCAAACATCTATTACAGTATGTACATACATTATTAATTATCTCATCATTAAGAACCATGGAGAGTTCAGGAGTCTAATAAAATGACTTAAGTGCTTAGAGCAAAGAAGGACAGACAAGAAACCACCACAGTCCGTCAACCCGATTGCTCTCTAACCATATATTAAATGTTACGTTTTCTTCCTCCTTAGTTATGAATGTGAAAATATTCTGGTATTCATTGTACAAATTACAGATTATTTTGAAAGAAATGTATGTTTTAAAACGGTCAGTAATTAAAGGAATTTAATCTAGCTTTGATATTCTTTATCCAAAATACTGAAATGCTGGATTATCCACCAAACAAAGGGATTGGAAGTACTTTTTCTGCAGGTTACAGATAAACCAAACAGCCAAAGGTCATTCTGCCATGAAATGGTCTAATAACAACTGAGCACAGAGGGGGGTTTAATATGGTCATTTTCTCTGCAGACAGAGACCCCTCCTCCAAGAGGGAGGAGAGCTGCACAGCTGTTGCCAAGGAGACTAGACCGAATCACAGCTGAGTTTGAGACGACGAGAGGGACACGGTTGCTTTAAGATTCCCTGTCAGATCCTATCATGAGCACTGGACAGTACAAACTGCAAACAACAGAACAATGTCACCATCAGTCTACGTAAAACGGAAAACACAGAACACCATGTCACTATGAAGACGTGTTGAAATCTGGCTTCAGACCTTTGGTGAATGTCACCCACTATAACTCCCAATTTCACTCTTAAAATTGTCTAACAAGAACAAAGAATGGCAAAAAGTTTGAAGTTAGATAATAATAAATAAGTAAATCCAAGTAGAAAGAAGTGACATTGTTCCACAGTAGGATCAGAGATATAATCAATGGTGCACACCCTCTTAACAACAAAAGTGTCCGATTTAAGACTGTCTAAATATGGATTGGTTCATGTTAGGTCTTGAGCCAAATGTAAATGTAAAATAAAATACACATAAAATCAATTTAATCTGAAATTCATATTGTTGGTCTGAAATACTAGTACTAGTACTAGTACTAGTAAATAGGAAAACTCTACCTTGCGATGGAGCAGCATATCTAGGGCAATCATGACTGTACCGTTTTATATTGATTGCTTATGTCCTCTGGCTCGGTGACACAGCAGCTCCATCAAACCTACCATCCCCCTAATACCCACACACACCCTCCTTGCAGTGCTGGAGCATCCTGTGCAAATATTGATCGCCAGGGTTTTATCTGTGCGTTTCTCCTGAAGAAAACACAATAGGAGTTATGCATGCTTCAGAGGCTGATCAATCTGAGCCATGATACAGACCATGGATTACACACAAGAAACAAATTGGTAATAAAACCAGCTGTACCAGTGGACAGGTGGAGCTCTCCGGGGTAGTGAATCTGCCCTTTGAAGTGAAAGACAGAACACAGCAGCATCACTCAGCATGTCGGAGAGAAACATGACTAATCTTCACATGCAATTTTCAAATGGGTCTAGTTTGTTTTGCATGAGCTATGCATTACCTTTGTATTTTACTCTGTAGGGATAAAATTGTCTGGTAGAAAGAGGAGAATATGTAAAACAGTATATTCACAGACAACGTTCATCCAATATTCAAATTGGATCTGCTGCAGAATTCTGTGACAACTGCATGTGCTGCAAAGACAGATTAGAGTGATTGCTGCCTTAAAAAGTGCAAGTCAACACTATGATGACATCCATAAGGACACATTAAAACCACACATGAGCCATAACACTAGCCCACACATTTTCAGCATTCCTAATCACAATGTCCCAGTCTTGAGTTTCTATATTTAGCCCTTAGTAGCTCTAACAATGTCTGCCTTTGGCAGCAAGAAAAAAAAAAAAGACCATTTCAAATCATTTTTTCAAAAAGGGTTTGCTATGACAAAGTATCACCACAACATGGGACATGTCATGTAATGTAAGGAGATACTGGAATACTGCATAACATGATATATTGTGTCATGTAAATCCTGCTGTCTGATCATCTGATGGCAATTCTGTTTGTATTTTACAAGCAGAATTGCCATCAGATGATCAGAAAGCAGGATTGTCATTAACTGTACTTAAAATGATTTAACAATGTTAAATTTGGGATTCTACATCTCCTATAAACATATCTCACAGTATTCATTTAAAATGCTATAAAGTTTCTGCTGTATTCTAATTAAAGTAAAACAGCAACTTCCACTTTAACTCAAGCATAATTTGTAGCCTCCCAGAACAAAAATAGGATAACAGAAAATTTCTTCTCTGCACCAAATGCAGAACACTGATCAAATCCTTGCTCTGTGTTTAGCAGCCAAGTCACAGCAGTAGGTGAGAGGAAAGCCAGACAGCCTCCCTATCACCTTCATCCTTCTTTCTCCCCTTCAGTTACAGTGATGTAAAAATAGCAGGGTTTGATGATAATACATTCTGTCAACAGCAAAAGTAAGTTACTTACTAGTAATAGTATTTTTTTTTTTACATTAAACAATCACTACAATATACAATTTACTAGGTATTTGCACCAGAAGGTATTTAGCCTTTCTATTGTTAATATTTTAAATACCATCTCTGTCAGGGCTCCTAAAACAAAAAAAAAGTGTCTGTTTGTGTTAATGTCTCTGAATTGCAGGAGAACATCATGCGATTATCATTTTAAATCACTATGTGAAATACAATTGACTTCATAACTATGGCCAGCATGCACAGCCAGTATACGTCATCATACTCCAGTAGAGATTCATTGTGGGCGCACGCAGGCCAAACCAGGAAATGGCAGTCAAGGTCAACATGAAGAAATAAACTGGAAAACACATGTTTAAGGTTTTGCTCACTGGCACATAGGGCACCACAAATCTGTATCTAACTTAAAAGTGTGAATGGGCGGTTACAATATAGATACAGATACATACACTTACCGGCCACATAATTAGGTACACCTGTTCAATTGCTTAATACAAATAGCTAATCAAGGTCAAGACAACTTGCCAAAGTCCAAACTGAGCATCAGAATGGGGAAGAAAGGAGATTTAAGTGACTTTGAACAAGGCATGGTTATTGGTGCCGGGTTGGTCTGACTATTCCAGAAATTGCTGAGATTTTCACACACAACCATCTCTAGGGTTTACAGACACTGGTCCAAAAAAGTGAAATTTCCAGTGAGCGGCAGCTGTGTGGACGAAAATGCCTTGATGTGAGAGTTCAGAGGAGAATGGGCAGACTGGTTCGAGATGACAGAAAGGCAACAGTAGGTCAAATAACCACTAGTTACAACCAAGGAATGCAGGATACCATCTCTGAACACACAACACCTCGAACCTTGAAGAAGATGGGCTACAGCAGCAGAAGACCACACGGTGCCACGCCTGTCAGCTAAGAACAGGAAACTGAGACTACAATTCACACAGGCTCAACAAAATTGGACAATAGAAGATTTGGAAAAATGTTGCCTTGTCAGACGAGTCTCGATTTCAGCTGCGACATTCAGATGGTGGGGTCAGGTTTGGCATAAACAACATGAAAGCATGGATCCATCCTGCCTTGTATCAACGTTCAGGCTGCTGGCGGTGGTGTAATGGTGTGGGGGATATTTTCTTGGCACACTTTGGGCCCCTCAGTACCACTTGAGCATCATTTAAATGCCACAGTCTACCCAAGTATTGTTGCTGACCATGTCCATCCCTTTATGACCACAGTGTACCATCTTCTGATGGCTACTTCCAGCAGGATAACGCACCAAGTCACAAAGCTCATATCATCTCAAACTGGTTTCTTGAACATAACAATGAGTTCACTGTACTCTAATGGCCTCCACAGTCACCATATCTCAATCTAATAGAGCACCTTTGGGATGTGGTGGAACGGGAGATTCACATCATAGATGTGCAGCTCACAAATCTGCAGCATCTGCGTGATGCTATCATGTCAATATGGACTAAAATCTCTGAGGAATGTTTCCAACCTTGTTGAAAGTATGCCACAAAGAATTAAGGCAGTTCTGAAGGCAACCTTTTACTAGCAAGGTGTACCTATTTATGTGGCCAGCGAGTGTATTTTTTTTTTTTTTTTTACCATGGAGAAGCCTCTGCTTTCATGCATTGATGTGAAGCCAGGCTCTATCCTCAGGTGGCTGTGTTGACATCCATTTCAACAAGAAGTGCAGACTCTAAAACACAGAAGTTAGTGGCGTACATAATACAATTACAGTGTAGCAGAGCCATGTCCATTAGAGCGGGGATTGGAATCCCATGGCCCCTCAGACGTTGTCCGTCATGCAAATCATTTTCTCTGCTCCATCCCACATACACAACAGCAGGACTGCACTAAGCCATGACATGTTTTCTTGCCTCAAAGGGCCTTGTCTGCAGATTGTCGGTTCCTCTACCGCTTTCTCTCAGCCTTATAAGTTTGTGCTACTTTCAGTATGAATAATGTTTCATAAGCCATCAGTTATCTGAGGTTTCTAAAATGCAACCCAAGACCACTAACTTGGCAGTGTTCATTTGGCCAAGGATCAAGCAGAGCCACCTGCTAAGCAGATCCACAAACACATGAATCATGAGTCTAAAATAAATGTGAATTAACAGAAATCTGTCCCTTATTTTTGCAGAAGAAGAATCAAGAGGGATACATGTGACTGAATGAAAATATCATCAGAAATTCTAATAATATAAAAACTACAGCAAATACACTGATACAAGAAATACATAAGCAGTTAGACAATTTTAAGTTACACAGGCTAATCTGGTGGTTGTGTTTATAAAACAAACTTGCTAGAATGAATCGTTTCCACAAAATGTCATTGTCTCAGGACCAGCAGCACAAGCTGCAGGTCATTTACCAAAGGTTAAACACCCATGAAAATGGGCCCTTTGATGCCAACGGGTCCTTATTTGGCCATCTGGAGTCACAACATGACAAAAAGTACAAAAAGCAGATAAACTAGAGCACAGAGCTGCACAACAGCTTATTAGTAAAGCACTGGCGAGACTGAAACCACTAAAATGAATAAGCAACGATACCTGGTGTGAGAGACAAATGCAGAACCATAGAAATAGATTCTAATGTTTCACCCAGTATACACGATGGACATCCATCTTTGATCTATTGCAATTTCATGTCAATTTATGCTTTGCTAAACAATCTGTATTCCTAAAATAATTTAGAGGATATGTGAAGGCAGATTTGTTTGTTGGTATGAAAATCCCCAGCTGTTCCCTCTACACACCACTACAGAATGGGCCCTATCCAGGGATTATACCTGAGCCATGTGCTCCATCTTGCCGCCATGTGTGTCAAAAAGGCTGACAGACCAAGCACTGCATCTATGAACCCTCTCACACTACACCTACAGTCCTGACATCACTACTGCACCGCTCTGCCGCAGAGGCTGTTCCTTAGCAACCAGCTCAGGAAACCATGTCACCATAGAAACCATCAGAGGAAAAAAAAAAATTCATAATATTTTGTGATGAGGATGCTAATGTAGAGTGCAGGTGATAGAGTGAATGAATAGGTTAATAGTAGTTAAAGAGTTGATTATTTATATGGGTATGTTTTATCAATCCACATTAACCCATAAAGGCCCACATCCCGTGTAACTGTGATATCGAGAAGAATAATTAATGTATGCATACAAAGTGGTGTGAAATAAGCGCTTACACCACTATGTCACCAAAGTATAATAATGTCCTGACCAGAAAGTTCAGTTCAATGTACACATACAGAATATGTATATAAAGCAGCTTGTTATTTAGGAGCATCTGGTACTAGCTCAGTATAAGTAAGGGTATAAGTGAATATACCATAACCATTCAATGAGATGGAGTCCTAGAAACCCATTTCTTGTAATACATTTAGCAAATATTCCCAGTTGACTGGCTGTCTCTCTCTATGGGAAAAGACGCAATTCTCAGAGACATGATTAACAGAGGAAAAGCTCTGTTTCTTCTAAAACCTCAAAATTCACTCACTGTGTTAGATAAACTCAGGCTGTGTTGAAGGAAATGTGTACCGAGTCTGCCTAATGTGCAGTGTGCTGATGTAGGATTCCTAAGCAAGATACAGCACCAACAGAATACTGGTCTCCCCAGCTAAATGCATCTAGGTACACAGGTGCACACAGCCAAGCTATAAACATATAAGCAAAGGTCATACCAGTCTCCTTTAACTTCTATCCAACAAAATCATCTTTTCCTCTTCCCTACTTGTGAGCACTTAATGTATCAGTGGAGGGAAAAAGGTGTAAGATAATTGCACAATAGAGCACTGAAGGTTGTCCTGGCTGCTTTGTTGCATAACTTTCAAATACAAGCATCCAGTCTAAAAGCTTCAATTTGAAATAAGCACACTACAGATTAGAATATGGGCTATATAAGGGTGAACATCTCTTAACTTTATGGTAACTAACGCTTCCCTAAGTCCTGCCTCTTGAACACAGATTGACCAGTCATAGTGAAACACTGGACAGCCAGTTCTGAACATAATATAGCACATGCTCCATACACTCTCATGCAATCATTTCACATTTTTCATGATCAGGCTGGTTTTGTGGATTTTGAGTCGTGGTTAAAAGTTGTGTTGTCTGGGGAAGGGGAGGGCGATACATCAAATACTCAATGTATCATGGCTTGTCCCTTGTGCGGTGTATAAAATGACTATATCGCAAACACTGACTACAAATTGTCATGTAATGAATTTGAGCCACCTGCCAGCTTGAGACTTGCTTTGGCATTTGTTTCTTTCCCTTTCTCCTATGGCTCCCTCTCACAGACACATACATACACATACGTGGGCAAGTGTGTGTGACGTATGCAGCAGGCAAGTTTTCATATTTGGAGGGAAGCAACGAAAAGAGGACTCGGAGAAAGAAAAATAACTGAAGCGGCAAAGCGAGTGCAGTAGCAAAAACGGGAATGGAAGATCAAGGCGGATCAGTCATCTGGCAAAAGTTTGGGTATCGCATGGAGGATGTTGAACAAAAGACTGTTGTCTGCAAAATATGCTGCAAATACCATTGCCACAAAAGGTGGCAGCACCTCAAATTTGTTTCACCATTTGAAATGCCACCCACTACAAAATAAAGTTAGCCTTAAACTCTGCATGTCCACATCTCCACCCTCACCAGATAAAACATGACCACAGCAACCAGAACCAGCCCAGAAGCAAATGACTCTGGCTTCCTCACTATCCAAAGCAAGAGATATACGTTTCAATGACATAAAAGCTGGCCAACCAGCTAACAAAGGTGACCCACTTGTCCACAAATACCAATCTGTGATGCAAAACGTGTGAGCCATATCTTAGTATTACTGTACATTACATAACAGGGAGTTGAAAATTAATTTCCTTCAAACAAGCTTCTTCCCAGATGATCACATGGGCGAGATAGTCACACAAGGTTTAAAGGATGCTCCCATGTCATGGGGCTCGTCGAGTGTACATCACCACCAATAACGGGGCTAACATAACCAAAACTGTGAGCCTGAATAAGTCAACAAGACTGCAGAGCTTTGGCCATAGGCTGACCACGATTGGTGAGTCTTTCTACACTAGTAGGAAAATAATAATTTTATTATCAGCAATATTCTAACAGCTTAGTGGTAAACATAACAATAAGTTACTTTACACTTATTACATGCTATTAAAAACTGTGTGTGTGTGTATGTGCGTGCATGCATATGTATTATCTATTTACATCATTGTGTGCATTTTGTTAAATTTAACTTGTGATTGCTCCCTTTTTGCATGCCAGATTAAAATTGTTCGTATAGAAATCAATACAAACCACTAATGAATATAAACAAGAATGTTTTAATGCAGACATATGCTGCAGGGACTACAAGAATCATCATTTTGGTGTGATTGTATGCATTAAAGGGTTAAATCGAGCATTTATGAAGTGCTTAGAGGATATTTTAAAATACTGTGATATCTATTGTGTAACGCAATATAGCCTAAATATATCACAATATTATTTATAGGCCATATTGCCCAGCCCTAGCCTGGGGCACACGTAATAGTGATAATCGCTACCCGGAGAGATTGGAAGGGGATATACGTTTCTAATATGTTATATTTCTACATAAAAACCTGTGGAGACAAAATTAGCAAAGTATGTTAACACATCATTAACTAGCATTAGCACTGTTATACAAGCTACGGAAAGTATATTGAATTCATACACATGCGCTGTTTTTGCTGTGTAATGTTTGTGACAGTGAATAAAGACCTATCCAGATTTACAGGAAGAGTGTTGTTCCATAATTTCATTGTCTTCTGTTTCAGTCGCTAGGTAATGTGGCGGTTCACTTTTACACTGTGTGGCTGTAGGCTTTAGCCTCTATCTTTTAATCTTTGTAACCTGTTTTTGCTGCTGCAATTAGTCAGACATACTGGTATACTGTATCCTCCAAATACATATTGTAGATCCGTCTGTCTGCTTCTCTATGAAATAGCTTTTCCAAAAATTAGCTAGATATTAATGCAGGAAGTGAGTTAACATTAATAACATTTTGGGCTCCCTGCAGCTCTGACAGCTTGCAGCCTGGGGCGGGGCTTAACAAAGGGTCAATTAGGTTTCTTTTCATGCAGATTTACTACTGTTGGTTACAAATGAGCAACAAGGTTCATTAACTGCTTCCTCTCTAAGAGGAAGCAGAGTAAGTAGAGAAGTAAAGAGAGCACTGAAAGCCATGCACAGACAAAGGTAGGAAGTCCTATGTGACTTTCGCAAACTTAAGTAGATACAGTATGATTCCTTAATTAACTGGTAGACACCATCACATAACAGGCTTCATGGAGGAAGTGAAATATGAACAAAGTTCTTATTTTTGTAAGCAAGTTTGTAGGCTAAATAAATACTATTGATCCAATAAAGATTATAAAAACCCTTTGAATGATACTGCGTGGGGGGAATCGCATTTACTTATCTAAAGTTTATTTAATTAATTTAATTCAGGCCTCTTTTCAATACAAAAATTGCTGGACTTCAAAATTATAACAAAAAAGTATTTTATCTAATTGCCACAATGTAATTTTCTCCAGTGTACCCTACTTGGACATGTTTTTAATTTTAGATGGCCAAAATACGGGCAAAAGTGAGGTTCACACAACCACCAAAAGAATGATAACTTAACACTTACCATTTTGCCATCCACAGTATATAGCCTTTTGACGACTCCAGAGTCCAGCTTGATGGCATCTGTGACGTCAGTCATAACTTGCTCGAAGGAGTGTGCCGTTTTCTTGTTGAGCAAGATCCGTACAGCCTTGCGAGGCTTCACTCCACTGCGGACAATGGTTACCAATTTGGGCTTAATAAAGTCCTTGCTCTCTCTGGTTTCTGGGGATCCGGCCTTGGCGCTACCCAGGGAAGAAGGGTCACGGATGGACGCAGCAGTCCTTGCACCAACTGCCCAGTTGGGATTTACATTCTTTGTGTAGTCCAGCATCTTGTAGGGCTCTATGGATGCACAAACATAGCTCTCCCCTGCAGAAGATCAAGACACATCAAGAGATTTTCTTTTACCCCACAAACAAAAACTAAGACACACGGGAGATAAAAGAGCAAAGACGATCACATGATAGAATAACACTGGTTTATTCTGATCTACAAGACTAAGAAATAGAGTTTGAGACTAAATGATCTCACATTACTCAGTATATAATAAAACGGGCAAACTTCTAACAATTCAGGAACACTACTCACCTTCCACCAGCTGGTCCATGCTGGTGATCTTTGCGGTCCCATCAATGGTATATATGGTCCGCACCCCTTGTGGCAGGTTGACATTATCTGACAGAGATCTTGTGAGGTCAGCCAGGAGAGCTTCTATAGACCTGAATCTATCCTGAGAAATAGCATACACAATCCCCTTGAAGTAGCGGTCCCCATTGCGGTAGAAACGAATCTTCTTGGCCTTCTTTTCTGAGGTCAGTGCTTGCAGTGTCCTGGTTCTGTACAGGCTGCAGTGAGCACTATGAGTGGGACTGGGGAGCCCATTCCCTCTTGAGCCTCTTCGGGTATATCTCTGAGCCTTGTCCCGCTCATCAAAGTGCTCCAGCTCCATGACTATGCAGTGCTATTAAACCACAAATAATACAGAGAGAATGCTTACTATTTGAATAAGCCAACTTGAACTAATTGTATTTGCTCTATTGTATTGGATATAATACAATAGAGCAAACAGGCTCTCTGACAGTTGTTCATACTCCTGATACAGCACTGATGCTGCTGCTGCTCATACACACATTATGAAGTAACATGTCACACCCATTTTATGCTCCCTGGAGTGTCTCAATTCTATCTTTACACCAACGAAATTAACATGGATTTCAGTGGATAGTAAAACATCAACAATATAAGCATCTGAAAACGTATTAATAGGTAAACAATAAATATATATACAGCCTATAATACAGCAAGAAAACGTTATAGAGCATATGGATTTTCTTATCCTGGTGCAATCTCTCTTACCTTGAGGTCAGGACAGATGCAATAAGACGTTTTTTTTTTTCTGTAAGCAGAACTTGTTTCAATGAATCATTTATTCATTTGACGCCTCTTAGATGAACCATGCGTCCCTTTGTTGCCCCTGTGATGGTGCTCTGTCTTCCTGCTTGCCTGCCGTATGTCTACTCTGCTGTGTGCTCGCATGCAGAGAGGAGGCAGGGCTGTAGCCGGTGTCCTCCACCCTCCCCTCCCCGACTCTACTCTGCCATTGCAGCGATTTACATCGGACCGCTCGGGTGTCCGCACTCCTCGTGCACGTTGGTGTTAGAGCGCGCCCCCACAGAATCATCAATGCGCGTTCATGACGACCTGGTTTGATACTCAAGTGCATATTGATAAAACAAATCCAATTATCGCCATTCACTAATTAGCATACAAGGGCAGGAGAGCGTTTGATTAGCTTGAAGCTAGTCTTTACAGGTTGCCTGGCAGGTGTCCCCTGACATATTTCCCCGTCCAAGAAAAGAGCCTCGGCTAATCTTACTTTAGCAGCTAGCTAACGCTAGCTAGCCAATTTAGCAAACTATGGGCTGAAGTGACAACAGCAAATGAACAATGATTCACCTATATTTACATTAAAATTTCATATTGTCATTAATTTTAACTCACCATTTTCAGTAATTAAGTAACGTTGGCATGAGGTAGGTAGTCAGCTAATAGCTAATGTTTCGTAAGCTAAGCATAACATTAGCTGTTACAAACACTCCAGTTCTGTTTATTTCCGGTTACACTGTTAGTCTGCCGGAGTTATTAAAATCCAAACACAAAAGTGTCCGAGCAGAATAACATGCTAGGTTTACAGATTGAGCTAACATTGTACTGCAGAAGGTGCCAGCTATCTGACCTGTTTTGAGACCAAACCACACAGGTGTGGTTGAATTGGTTCACCTGGAGCGCGTGCAAGCGTAATGAGCAGGTGAAGGACGCACGCGTTCCACATGGGAACAATACACATCATTTAAGCATGAGCAGAGACATTCAGGTCATTTGTACGTGTTTAGTATAAAATCTTCACAGCAGACCGTCACACCTCCACAGGCCTCCATCTTGAATGCACAGGCTACCTGATGGGGGAGGGGCTGCTGATACAGCCGTGGTCTGGGACACGTGACATAACCTTATTTTTACGGATATCAGCATTTTTGAATTTGTCCAACCTGATGCAAACAATTACTTTATTATATGGCTTTTGTCCAGCTGGCCTGCTGCAGACATAATTTACTTAACCTAAAATCTGAAAGGTAGTTTTCTGATCAGCCTGTCCAGCTAAAATATCTCAACAATCTTCAAAAACTTACTTTTCTTCCTACTTCCAACAACTTGTATCTTAAAATATTAGGGGAACATAATCTGTTTCCGTCGTCTTTATCTACTCCTCCACAGAGTATGAAAATATGAAAATAAAGTCTAGATATATGCTATTACCCTTAAAAGCTTAAAGACACATGCTCAGAGGTGTTCAGTGAATATTTGGGAGGTAACCTGGGTCTTTAGAGAAGCATTTCAAAGCTCATCAGATGTATAATAACAGCATGAAGTGTCTGACAAAATTTACTGGAGCAAGTCAGTTCAATATGAAACCAGCACCTGAGAGGTACAGGTCTAAGGATGGAGGGTGTCTTATGTTGTACAGTAAAGCCACAGAGGCAGATTTCTTATATTATTTTTAAAAATTACTTGACTTAGGGAAGAGCTCTTAATACTTTTTACCTTCTCTTGTGTAAATCTGAATATGTAAATCAACTGTTTTGTTACAGGTCTAATGATGATGATGTGATCTTAAAGATGAACCTATCTGGAATTTGATTCATGAGCTTCAAGTTTTCAGAAGTGTCTGCATACTTTCATTTTTTGTGTTCATACAGTAGAGAGAAAACTGTAATACAGCAGGTTTTCCCATCACAGATACCCAGTTAGTTACTATAACTATACTATACCGTAGTATAGAATGTAAAAAAAAAAGTAAGTTATAGTATACTATATCATAAAAATTTCATAAAAGTGACATGATTTTTATGTTACATACTATTGTATATGACTAAAAACGTCATAAAACGTTTAAAGTATTGCATGTTAAAAAAAAAAAGTCATAAAAACTCAGTATGATTTGAAAATAACTCATTAAAAAGTCATAGTACAGGAATACAACATTGTAAAGGCAGTAATTAGAGGGAAATGCTACCCCTCTTCTAAAAGTGAGTATCAGATTTCTCTTCAAACTTGTAAGGAGCAGAAACGGAGGATGGATTTAGTAAATCCCAGATGATGTTATCAAAGCAACTGAAAATGGTTATCTGCTGACATTCTTGTGTCATAATTTGGAGATAATCAAGTGACACTGTATCAACAATAACTTGTGGGTCATGTTTGTTTTACATATTCACAGCATATGTAATAGTTTCCCAAGCTTCAAATCAGAACCTCATGTCAACGCTGGTGTGACCTTTTGCCCTTAGCGGATAGTCGGTTAGACACAGCAACCACATTAGAGCTCGGTGCGAGGTCCATGAGCTACCTGAATGAGACTCCAAACATTCTGTCTAAAGTAGGTCTACTGCATCATTTCGGCAGCATGGAAAGACAATGTTTTGCTGTGCTAACTTTCATGACTCAATGTCTTTTTTTCCACAGGCTAATAACACTGGGGAAGTTCATTTTTAGCTTTTCAAATTTTTAGTGCCAAAAGTGCGAAGTAGGAAATTGGGAATTTTTCCCAAAGAACAGCCAGGCTAAAGAAGAAAAATTCACAAAGAGCACAGTCAGCTGCTATGAAGTCAGCTGAGGTTATGAGTATTTACTTTACTTTATTGTATTTTGTGTCTGTTGATGCAGTTGTATTGACTAAGCCTTGCAGGCCTGGGATTGTTTGAGAATCTTTCCTGCAGTGTGAGTTTGTTAACATAATATTTCATTTCAGATCATGTCTCAAGAAGATGCACTCAACAGAAGATCTGTAAACAAGTGACTCAGCCATCTAGCAGTATAACCAATCCTCTGGCAATGGATCAAATGCTTCCTGCAGCTGACAGCCTGACCGCAGTGCATGCCCTGCTGATATTGTTGGACAAATCTGCTGTTCCCTGGGGACAAATGGTGCCAATTTCTCTCAGCCTTATTTCAGTCTGTGGAAAATAACTGGTACCGCAGTTATGTAGCCCGCTTTATGTGCTTTCACATCAGGAATGATCAGCCAGTGACTTTTGGCCAAGCCTACAGCTCACCTGAACAGATTACAGTAAGAGCCATAACCAATAACCAGCCCACATTGGTTGGATTTGCTGTTAGATACCAATTTTAATTTGTGTTTTTCTGATGCTAATTGTGTAAACATTGTTCTCTCACCATACGCAGGGTCCAAATAACTGTATGGTTTGAGATTTCCCAGATGATACGCATAATATATGCAGCATATTTACTGTGTTGATTGGCCAAATATAAGAAATACATGCAGAGATGTTGGTCAAAGTGATTTATTTTATGTTGGTATATAATGCATATGTGAAAGTTAGAAAGTTTGTTTTTTTGCTTGAAGGGGTCAACATACGTTAGCTTGGAACGCAGTACATGTTTTTATACTGTAAGTCATCGTTATGGTTAACAAATGAGCTCATAGTGACAAAGTCTGTGAGGTCTGTGTGCAGCGTAGTACTCAGACCTCAATAAATGCATTATTGAGTAAAAGCGCTTGTCGTTTTTTTCCCATTTTTGTTGCTGTTATAAAGTTGTAGATGCCATTTTAGATTATTAACTCGATCTTGTATTTGTCAAGACATTGTAAAAATTATTCTATCTGTAAATCTCATCAGCTTCTGAGGTAAATAAAGCAGATCAGTCATTTTACTATATTTTTCATTTGTTTTAAAAATAGCCCATGTAAGTGGATTATCTGTGTTGCTTAACTGCAAAGCCTTTGGAGGACTGTTGATTTTGTCTTGCAGTTGATAAAATGCTTTTTTGAATACTTCTGTCTCTTCAGTTATGAATAATAATAATTATAGCCAATGTGTATCTTTGAAATGAACAAGTGTGACTAGATGTGCCTTCACTATTTTCGGTACTCACTGAAATACTCAATATATTTAACATAGGACCATATAACACACTTAGTACAGAGCCATTCTTCCAAGCCTTGTTGGACAAGAAATATAAAAAAATATATATATTTTGGATTGTTCTCTGTTGATGTTCCTATATATAAGGAACATTTACAAAATAATCTGTCTGTATGATACAGTAAAACTACTCTGTATGACCAAGCTGTAAAACAGCCACTAGATGGAGGTATTAGGCTGACAGATTCAACAGAGCATTTATTAGATTTACAGAATAAAAGTGCTCAAATCCATCCTGCTCTTATCTTGTAGAGCAATAAACATAAAGCAGTAAGTCTCAAAAGCTTCAGAAATAAAGAGTGAATTTCTTGTTTCTTTAAATATTTTATTTTTTCAGAAAATCGTCAGTACTTCAGTAGGGAAAGAAATGTCAATGTGCCACTAGAGTACTTGAAAGTTATCTGACAGTTACATTCACCTGCTGAGGTCTTAAAGCTGGAGTTTAAAAGGATTACAAACCAGATCACTCAAAAAAAAAAAACCACTAACTTGTTTGCAAAAAAACTAATGTCAAACAAAATTCACATTTTGTCAAATGTTTTGTCCAAAATAAAATCTAGACTGAAAATATGTGGATCCAACTGAACTTAATGCAGAAGACAGCACTGCACATTGTAGCAGAACACTAATATGTCTGACAGTTTTAGGCTCCTCAGACTTGCAGCTGAGACATATTAACATTTTAGTAACCCTCATTAATAAGACAGCATAAACTCTTGCTACCTACTGAAGGTCTAACATAAACATAATGAACAATAGACTTACAGCTTCGGTTTAACAACACATTTTTGTATATCATTTGATGTTTGCAGGCACAGTAAACAGCAGTGATTAACGCTCATCTAAGCACCACGGGGAAAACCAACAGCATGACAGACCCTTGTTTTTATCTGAAACAGTTATATCTGAAGACACCGCACAGATAATATTTCTAATCATTCATCAAAGTAAAGAAATTGCACTTACCCTACCAGGGAAAAACTCATACACACAGATACATCACGAAGATTGGGAAGGTTTCCAGTGTCCAGTCAACAACAATTCAATGTTGTCCGAGTACAACGAGCAGAATTAAACTGGTATCGTCCAAGTTAAGTGACAAAACCTGAATGTTAGCATGTTTCAATATATTGTATAACCTGTTTTAATTTGTGTTATAAAATCTGCTGCTGTTTCTCTTTATTTAGGTCCATCTACCATATTTTACATGAAGATTAAAGTGCGTAAGAGCTGTGTTAAACTGTGGGATATGCATAGAACAGTAGTTTTCTTGTACATATAGAACAATATTTTATAAATAATTAATATTAAATATAGGTTTATTTAATAGAAGAATACAAATTATGCTTTAAGGCATTGCTGACGGAAAGAGGCAGTGTACTACCGGCTATTTGCCTGATTTCTCCACTTGCTTCCCATTCTCTGGTTTTTCCTGAAGCTTGTGTTCTTCCAAAATGGCCTGCGCCGTGTGCCTGCCAGTCCTTTTCACCACAGCTTTGATCCCCAGGTTGTCAACATTGAAGGCAGTGAGGCCGACGTTAATGGCAGAATTGACGGCGTGGTCTGTGGCTTGTCCTGCTGCTGTCCCGTACCTTCATCAGAAGTCAGATTGGGTGAGAGGTCAGAGCGAGAGGTGGGAAACAGAGGATTTGGGGAGAATTAATTAATGTGCAGTGCAAGGATTGCAAAGACGCCATGCTGTATGTGAATTATAAAGTGAGGATTTCACCCATGCAAGTGTGCAATCCTAAATTAAGAAATTCCTCACTGACAGAATCTGAATTTTAATCATTTTTACAACGTAGTACAGAAATCTAAGGGTGGGCAATATGGATACAATCATCAATCACGGTATATATAATTTTTTCCACAATATCAATGTATATTGAAATTGAATTAAGCAAATCCAGCTGAATAAAATAAATAAAGAAGAAAACTGTATGACAAAAACAATTGACCGTGGACAAATTTATATTGAAAGTTTCTTTCTCCCTTCGGGGTTGGGGATTTTTTTTTTTTTTTCTTTTTTTTTTTATCTTCACATCCACATTCGATTTCTTTTCCATATTTCTAGAGGTGTTTTATGGGGGGGGGGCGCCCCCCCCCCCCCCCCCCCCCGGTCGGGCGGTTGTGTCCCTCCCTCCGGGCCCCCCCCCCCCCCCCCCCGGCCCAGCCGCCCCCCCCCCCCCCCCCCCCCCCCCCCCCTCTTTTTCCCCTTTCCCGGTCTTGTACCCGTCACCCCCCCCTTCCCCACCCCAACCCCCTACAAACTGAGCTACTGCCCCCCCCAACTCATGGTATATAACATATCACCCAACCCTATAGAAATCAATAATCAACTATATTGTGTAACTATTTTGCTCATCAATTCATACATTAGGGGAAGATGTTAAAATGAGGCGGGACAGAAAAGTTGCTAATTGTGATATTTCCATTTGAAACATTTGGAGTCAGTGAAAAGCAGCACCATTGTGTGAACTGACACACAGTGAAGGGCAGTGAAGTGACTTTAGAGTGTTTTGTGCCAAATCATTCCACAAAAAACAGGCTCATGTCATGCTTGTGATTAGTGGTGAAGACAGTTAAATAGCAGTGTATAATTAGGAAAAATTACACTTATTCTCAGGTGGGTCTAAGATCTTTTGTAGACCCCTAAATCTGCAAAGCAAATTGAAAATTGAAGTGAGTGCACATTTGGTGTTGCACGTATAATGCAAGAGGTCATTTGCAACATACACATCAAAAACCTGTTTAAAAAGCAGTGTTACGTGAAAAATGTGCATTGTTTTACATTAAAGCAAGTGAGAGTGGTCAAACAAGTCATGCAAAATGGAAGGGAAGACTTACTTGTGTTTTACGGTGGTGACTGTCTCTGATGCTACGCTCGTAGTAATGTCCCTAGCTGCTACTTCCAAACCAGTCCACATGGTCGCAAATCCTGAAACCCAAATACAAAGCATGTCAGGCACAGTCTAGTACTTTTCTTATAAACCATTTCCTCTTGTGCCCGGGCCACACTGCCTGTGTGAGCAGAGCGAGTGTGTCGCGCAACCTCTTGCTTTTTCTTTCAGTGCCCATGTACCCACAGGTTAAAGCAGCCACACAGCCCATGCCACTTCTGACAACAACTTCATTTAGTGGTCAGCTAAGGATCAATAAAGGCTTGTGTGGCAGCAATTATTTGGAAATTTCTCCTTATGGGACAAATAAAGGAATATCTTATCTTATCTTATCTTATGTGAGTAGCATGGCAGCGGGTCAGCTCCATTTTTTCAACAGATGTAAGTTTTTGCCTATTTTTTTCCACATGTTGTACACAGTTTTGACAGTATATTGACATCATAGCAGCAACATTATCACAAATTGCCTCATAATAGTAACGTCTATCTACTCAACACTTCCTGTTCACGGAGGGTGATGAGATGTCACGCTTCATCGTCATATCATAGTATTGGTGTACAGCACATACAGTACTGCGCATGTGTCAAACACCTGTATCCCAGCCTCTTTAAATAAGCCTTGTGTCTGTTTCAAAGTAAAAGCCCTCCAGCATTTTCTGTGTGGCCAGGATCACTTCATTTAACACAAGGCTTTAATTCTGAAAGAATTACAAACTATTTAGAAAGAAAGTGATGGCTGTAGCGGCGTATCTGGACAACGCACATGTAAGACACACAGCACTTTAAAGAGGTATCAGTAACATGCTGCTCACACAGGTGGTGTGGCCCAGGTCTAAGTGTAGATGTACTCTACCTTGCACTCCGCTGGCAGCCACCACCATGGCTCCGTCTATGTTGGAACGCCCATCCTTGTCTTTCCTCATGGACTCTGGAATCAGCTTGCCTCCGTGTTTTTTAACGTGTGGAGCCAACTCTCGACCCACGCAGCCTGCGACCGCACACACCCCATCCACTGCAGTAACACAGCATTACTCAATTAGAGGTCCGCTGCCAAATAACCACACAAGGTCAGTAAAACCTGCTGACTGGGGATGACTTCGTCACCTAGAAACTGGCTGACTTTGACAGCTCCCCCCGTCGCTTGCTTGGCAACATGGAGGCCTTTGGTGACGGTGGGGCTGACGTGAGCCGGTTTGTCCTCTGGGGTGATGTGTTCTCGGAGTTTAGATGCCCCTTTGTGAATGGCCTTGCCTGTGAACTCGGCTCCTTTCACCAGGCCCCAGCTTAGCCATGAAGCACCTGATAGGACAACAGGATCACAGAGTTTCTCGTCTTTACTAACTAATTGTTACCAAACAGAAGCATTGAGATTTTTGGGAGCAGATGCAGTTTGACCTCACCTGTCAAGATCCCATTTGCCACCTTTTCACTCCACTCAGGCAGAGCTTTCTCCTCCTCAGTCGCTGCTGGTGCAGTCTCCTCGGGTGTAGCAATGGACACTTTCTGACTGAGATTAATGGTGTCTGCAGCTTCATCTGGAGCCTGACCACATAGACACATCGGTTAGCTACTGTAAGACGAAGACAGACAATGTATGCTAAAAAGAAGACCTACTTGTCAGTCATATCTTTGGGCAAGTTATTCGCTACTCTGTGCAAGCTGTACACATCTCCGTTCACACACTTGTCTCCTAGTAACCCCGATTCACACACAATAGCTACTTCTGAGGTTCTCGTTACAATGTGCTATTTGTTTGCTACAAACAGTCTGCCACTTTAAAAGGTCTCTGTTCAGTCTGAAGACAGCCTCCCTTTGTGTTGAAAACCTCAAATCTCCAACTTGACCCAAAAATGAAAACACAAGTGCGTACTTGCTGAATCATGTCCATCAGGGAAGATAAGTAGCCTGATTGGATACATCACAAATGACCTTGTTTGGCATCGATCTGAGCCGGCATCTCTACCTCCATCATGGCTGAACTGGCACTTGTCTTTCAGCTCAAACTCTGAGGTTGTTCTAACTGCTGCAGATAAGAGCATTATAACTGATTAATTCCCCTCACCTGCCTGCCTCAAATCCCCACAATGCTGAGGCAGGGGTAACTTGGAGAAGTGAGCCAGCTCAGAAGTAAGCAGGAGCAAGAGTTTCAAGCCAGGCCAAACAACGAAAAAGTTGGAAACGCTGTTAGTCTGCAGCCTCAAAGTATCGAGTAAGCAGTAACTACAATCCTTTAATAGGAGAAACACAGTTAATATCTGCAGTGTTTTCTAAGCTTGCTGAATTTGTTTGTGATGACTGGAGGAGAGTGGAGGGTGTTTAGGGACTGCCACACAACAATGAAATCACAAGGCAAACTAATAGGACTGAGCAATATATCAATTATATCGATATAATAACACTACGTATTGTTTTATTATTATTGTTTTGGATATCGTAACATGGCGTAAGAGTTGTCCTTACTGGTCTTAAAGGCTGCATTACAGTAAGATGATGTTGTAGCTGTTCTCTTATCTCCCTTTGCTCAGACATTATAGCCATATTACTGACGATTATTTATCAAAAATCTCATTGTCTAAACATTTTGTCAACACATCAATAGTTAACCCTACAATAAAAATAACAATAATACATATAGTTTATATAGTGCTTTAAAAAGTACTCAAAGGCACTTTACATGGTAAAAACACCAAATGAAACAGTACATGATAAAAAACAATCAAATTACATTAAAACAAAATCGCTGCCATATCAATAGAAGTATTTGGTAAAATATGTACCGGTATGTAATTAATATTTTCTTCATATTGTCCACAGCGCCACCATTTTGGTGCAATTTTTATGGCAGTCTGAACTGTCAGCACAGTATTTATTAACAAAAAAAAACTTAATGTGTGAGGACAAATTTATTTAGGTGCCTGACCAAATAGATTCTTCTGTATGGGAAACACTGATTTGTTGAGTCCACATTAGCAGCTGAGGCTTAAGTATTGCGGTGCTGTGTTAATATTATTGGACTAGTAGACTGATGGGTGGGATCTCAGCTTTCAAAGAGTACGCAAAAGGAAGATGCATCGACTGTCACATGGCTGGAACTACCAATAGCAGCAGAGCACTCTAACTTCATTTGCCTAAAATAGCTCTCTGTGCCCCTCTCACTGGCACAATAGGCATTGTGTAATATTGTTGTGACTTCAAATACTTATGAAAACACATATGTTGATGTGAATGGCATGAAGCTGCAGATGACCTGTATGGATATACTGTATATTTAAATATACCGGCCCTATTTGTGTTTGTTCCCCCAAAGAAAGCCAAATGATGTGTTGTACTGTAGCAGAACTGACTGCACAGCAACACTGACCTGAACCCTGAGATCGGTCATCTGTGAGAGCAGGTCCTGGAACAGCTCTCTGTCTGCAGCAGGCAGCTCAGAGGACAACACCACCCCCACATAATAGCCTGGAGCTGGCGCCATCATGTCCGGAAACATAAACACACCGGTGTTACACAGCAACACTGGCGAGTCCATGGCCATGAGAGGGTAGAGCCAGTCACACACCTGCCGGGAAGCAAAATAAAAGTGAGAGAAATAAATTGGAATATGTGGTGATAAATAGCTACACACACAATGATGTGTATCGGCCCAAAATTTCTAATTTATTTCTGAAATATGTGCCTCAGTATACAGCAAAGTATTTGGATGGAAGTCAAATGAAAGAGCGGAAGAGAGCTCTGCAAAAACATCATGCTAAAGTATAAGTTTCTAAATACAACCTCTAAATGACAAGCCTTAGGTTTCTAATAGAGACTGTGATTAGTGCAACACAGTGAACCGTCTGAGAGGAGACAAACCAGAGGACACTGTCTCCCTCTGACTGCTGCATGTCTAACAGGATTATAGGGCATAACAGTGTAAGCAGGATTTAGATAATTACTTGCACTCATGTGAATCCCTGATGTCACCCGCCGGCAATAGCACCTGGGAAATTCCCCAATGAAGAGTCAAATTTCAGCCTCATGATCGACTAGTGCCAGTGTATTGGCCTTTAACAGCAGAGCTAAATATTCCCCCCAAAAACAGGATGAGTTGGACAAATTAGATAAGGTATTGATTTAGTCTTTTAATGAAAGCCTAAGCATAGCTTTGTGTAATTTCTTATCTATGACCTCCTCATTCACAAGCCAATCCAGAGGTACAAAGGCCTGATGGTGTGTACTGGCTGGAATAGCCGTTGCGTAACACAACATTTAGCCATCCTTGTGACCTTATTGACTGTTGTTTCAACAAGAACTGATGATAAATATGTAGGATTTGTTGTAGTACTGCTGTATTTGATTACATCAGACTGTACAGGTGTATCTACATGTTCTGGTATTTCTGTGCATGTTAAGCACGATACTGTAAAAAAAAAAAAATCTGCTCTTGGTGGTATTTTAATAACACGAGTAGTGCAAAGATATTTATTGTTTCTGAACATAGCCCCATTGTAATTCAGATTTTAACTAAGGCTGTCAAAGTTAACGCACTAATAAAGCGATACTGCAAATTTGTTTTAATGCCACTAATTTTCTTTAATGCAATCAATCTTCTGAAAGTTGCATCAGGCTGAAGATCCTGACATTATATGAAACTAGAAAACCTAAGGAATCCATTGGTACCAACCATGTCATACTCACTTGTCGCAAATGAGCCTAAATAAAGCTCGAAACATAGACCTAATTTTGGCGTAGAAAAACTGTCACAGCCATTTTCAGAGGGGTCTGCTGACCTCTGACCTCAAGATATGTGAATGTAAATGGGTTCTCTGGGTACCCACCAGTCTCCCCTTTACAGACATGCCCACTTTATGATAATCACATGCAGTTTGAGGCAAGTCATAGTCAAGTCAGGACACTGACACACTGACAGCTGTTTGCCACGTTATGATTTTACCACTCCCATGTTAATAAGAGTATTAAATACTTGACAAATCTCCCTTTAACGTACATTTTAACAAATAAAAAAGTGCAATTAATTTATGATTAAACATTATTAAATATTTGAATTGACTGACAGCCCTAATCTCCTGTGATTCCTGTGAATATTTTGCAATACACATTGTCCTGTTGATGAAATCCATGTGATGAAATCCGGATGATGACAGCTGTTGTTGCCTGTTGGGCTGCAGTTTGCCATGTTATGATTTGAGCATATTTATTATGCTAAATACAGTACCTGTGAGGGTTTGTCATTGCTTTGTGTTGTTAATTGAATTCCAATATTAAATATGTTTAGATAAAGCAGCTTATTTACCACTCACATTTTGATAAGAGTGTTAAATACTTGACAAATCTCCCTTTAATGTACCTTTTGAACAGATAAAAAATGTGTGATTAATCGCACCTAACTATGGACAATTGCAATTAATCACAATTAAATATTTTATTTTTTTAATGACAGCTCTAATTAAAGTATGTTTTATAACACCAAACATATATTTGTTTGAAGATTTTGAGACAGCGATGTTGCTGATGCAGGATTTCCCAGGAGGATGACATCATATCCATAAACCCATTGGGCTTAGGGTGCTGAGTAAACCACGCTCACATGATCATTAACAAGCCTATCTCCTCCTGCTGACTCACAGTCAAAGAGGTCTTGATGAGCTGCGTAAACGTCTTACAAAATCAGGTTAAAGGGCACAAGAACAGACTGGCGACACAGCAGTGATGACATTTCTCTTCCACTTATTGCATCAGAGGGGCATGAGGGTGGCTTATCCAGTCCTTTCAAGCTTTATACCAGAGAGAGGTTCAGTGTGCTGAAACACCTGGGGGGGAAATATTTAGCTTCTCTCACCTGCAGAAATGCTGGTGGTCGGTTGGGCACTCTGTCATCGTGGTCACTAGTGAACTTCACCAGCCGCAGGTAGCCCGGGTACGACGGAGCGCTCACCTGCCCTTCGGGCGTCACAAAGAATATCTGTACACCACGAGGGATGTACACCAGCTCCTCTCCCTCTTCACCCATACTCTGGGGAGATGGTGTCGAGTTAGATGTACGACTGTAGAACTCATCCCCGACCAACGACATTTCCCCTGCGTCTGTCCCATAGGAGACAGACAGGTGGCCATCAGCCGCCTGAGGAGAGTAAGCCGGAGGCTGTTCGGCTGGAACCACAGGCTGCCTGCTAGGTGAGAGAGGTAGACTGTCTTTACTGCACACAGGCATGCCTCCCACAGTTCCTGCTGCCTGGCAGTTAGCAGGGAGTATGTTTGGTGGAGCCGGCCTCTCTGGCTTGTTTTTAGTGGGAAGTTTTGGGTAGAGACTCTCTGCAGACATGCCTAACGCTTCAGGGCTGCTGGTGTTCAGTGTAGGCGCAGATCCAAGGTCAGAGCTGGTCTCTAGTATGGCCAGGCGAGTGGTGATGTTGTTCAGCGTCTCCTGCATCTTCTGCTGCATCTGTCTGGCTGACTCCCAGGAGCTGCCCACACACTCCTCTCCCTGTGAGGGCACACTGATGGCCCTGAGGAGGTGCTGTCGCCCTCGCTTGTAGAGCTCCAGGGCCTGCGCCTTGTCTCCAGCTTCATCGAGAGTGAGTCCTTTATTGATGCACTCAAAGGCCCTCTCATAGCCATCCTTGATGACTTGTAGTCTGGCACTGTCGAATGCATCCTGTTTAGCTTTCTCCATTCCCTCTGAAATGAGACTGACAGTTAGCTTTATTTACAGTTTGATGTGTCCATCCAAACATGGACACTGACAGATCACACAGCACGATGAGGCAAAAACATCCATGAGAGGGCACCGTGGCGAGAGTTTAACACTACATAACGTTTCCTGATTCACCCGGGTTATGTGCATTGGTTTATCTGGGGTAAAAGAGGTTCCTAAAGTAAGCTACAACAGGCTAATGTCGATGATAAAGTTGCCGACATAGACTACCAACAGCTAACGTCTCTGTTTACACGAGTTCAGCTCTTACGCCATGTCGTTGTCCCAACAGCAACATAAATATAACACTGACAAGTCCGTTAACAAAACAGGATTAGCATTAGCTAGCTAGCACTAGCTCCTTCGTTAGCTAACGGTATCCACGCTTACCCCAGTGAGAGACAAACGGCTGAATTAGCCAGTTAGCTATCTTATAGCTAACGTTGCGTGTTCTGGTCGAAAAGTATGCTTCTAGCTGCCAAACAGTAAATCTTCAACAACCGTCTCCCTGAGTAAAGTTGTGGTTTGTCGCCGATGGACCTTTGCACGACTTAATATAGCGTGACGTTACACGCTGCTTTCCACAGTGTTGACCTTTCCCTTAAAAGCAAAAGTACCGTGACAGGATGTGTAGAAGCGTCACTTCAACACCACACAATAACACGCAATGTTTAAACACTCACACCGAGCGCACTTTTAGCTTTATTTTGAAAGCATTAACCGGAACTGGAGTGACAGTTGTACCGTGCACTTAGATAGTTCAGCCGATTACTGCCATCTAGTGGTCACAGTGGGGAACTGCAGCTGACCCATATTAGTCAAATCTCTGTCAATGCACATTTTATAGCATACATACCAATTTTCAAAATAAATCGACTAAAACGGAAGTTATTAAAAGAGCACTAATGGAGAGCAGTGTTTGCTGCAATCTGCTGGTCACAATGAAAAACTGCAACACATTTTAATTAGTCAAACTACCCTCATAGTCCATGAGCCCAGACCTCAAATGTAATGTATCTGGGTGGGCTGGGTGATTTGGGTGCTTTTTTATTTATAAATTATGAATCACATCTATATTTTTTACCTTCTGTTTTTATCCCAAAATACTTGTCAGACAGGTAACGTTAACCCCCCTCTTGTCGGTAGTCTGGAATATTTGAATTATACTGGGAGCATTTTAAATAGTGAAAAATGCTCCCTCTAGTGGTCAAAGTGAGGAATGACAACATTAAGTTCATCAAGTTAGCGGAAATATAGAGATGGCAACATATTACTACTTCCGTTAGGGTATTTCAAAATACATTGGAAAAAGCAGTCGGGAGCGAAAAACTAGGGAATTATTAAATCATGATGTTTATTGTTCTCTTGTGGTCAGGCTTAGTTAAGTTTAATCTTGATTTGATAAAGGTGATAGTTTTCCACTGTGGTTAAGTGGCAATAATGACAGGATAATCTTTTATATGTTCAACAAAAACCCATAATACTACTAATAATAAATTAACAAACATTTATAATATGTTGTCATAAACAAACATTTGTGTTTATACTTAATTAGATCTCTGAAAAATTCACAAGAGCCAAAGTAGCCTGAATGATTTGTTGACCACTAAATGCAGAAGAAAAAACATTGGTCAAAGAGACAGAAAATGGCCATTTACAAAAATAGAATAAATTATATATACATATGCAGTTTCATTAGAAACTAGAGGCAGACTAGACATTACTTACAGCAAACGTCAAACTATTTAGGGAAATGTTATGTGAAAACTTATTAGAATTAATCCAAAAAATACGAAAAAAAAAGAAGAAACTCTAGAAAGCATAGCAGGTCATGAATGTAGGTCATCTACTGTATGTCCACATAGAGACACACATTACAATACTGTACATATACAATAAAAAGTTCACAACTTGATAATCGTGGAAAATTGAAAAAGTTTGGATATGTGCACACTTACTCTAATAAATAATAATTATATTCAGCTTAAGTTATTTAATCTTTACAGTTTTAATTATTGTAAACACAACTCAGTCGTTTTAAATAAAAAAATACTTGAAATTTGAACTTGTTTTGTGTTAAAAACTGAAGAAATCAGACATAGCTGCTATGTTACTGTATCACATACAAAATGTAAGATAGTAGCAGTAAGTAGAAAGGTAGTAAGATAACTTGACCATTTATTTTTCCATTAAACGCCAGTCATAATGGCTTCCAGGGTGAGTTAATAGCCTATAAAGTAATCAGTTAAGGCATTCCTGAAATGCTGGAGTCAGATAAATGTAAATTAGCTTACTTACGTCCATAGAAAACAGCTTGACACTGCTTTGTTAATGTGTTTTTTTTTTTTGTATGTACATCAGCTTGCAATTTTGTAAATTATATATCAATACACTGTATACAGCAGTGTTAAATGGAGAGGAGTAATGGTAGATGACTATAATCTGCAGAGGGCGCCAAATCCTACCTCAAATGGAAAGTTGTGATGAGACCTGGAAATGGAGAAAAGCAGAGTGGTGGTTATACTACTGTGGGTTGAAGTTCATCAAAATCTTTTATAAGCCTCATAATTTAAGCATTGTGTCCGAGCATGGAAATGATTAGGCCTACAGCTTGGCATCAATGTACCACTAATGATATTTAACTGCCAGCACATGGGCATTAAATGGAAAAGGCTACAGGCATTAAAAGTCAAATAAACACACATAATGTACTAAGAAGTCACTTTTTCACAATCTTTCATGTCCCTGTTTTATTATGCGGACAGCCGCCAGGTTCTGCTGAGTCCAGATAGCCGCTGTGAGCCTGAGGGAATGAGATAAACATCAGTCTCATCGCCAGTTTGACAGATTGCTAGCATACGTCCTGCACAGATACCACAGCAGAGGGACCAGAATGGACATGCTCCACCTCTCACATGAGGAGGCAGCTTTATAGCATACTATTTAACTATGTCATACCCAACAATATGAACAACTTTTTATTAGTTCATACTGACAGAAATGAACATATACAGGTATAATTCCAAAACAATTAAACTTAAATTGATTCATAGTATATTGTGCATTTACACAACATTACCTAACATGCAAATAATAATATGGAAACATGCATATGGATTCACAATATACCATAACATAAACTGGTATGTCTGCACTAGCAGATACTGGTGTACCTTGCACTTATTACCTAAATCTACAGTCACAAGAAAAAGTATGTGAACCCTTTGGGATCACTTGGCTTTCTGCACAAATTGGTCATAAAATGTGTTCTGATCTTCATCTAAGTCACAACAGTAGACCGTCTGCTCAAATGAATACCACACTAAAATAACATCTTTTCATGTTTTTATTGAACACAACATGTAAGCATTTACAGTGTAGGGTGGAAAAAGTATGTGAACCCCTCGGCTAATGAGCCAACCTGGAGTCTAATCAATGTGATGAGATTGGAGGTGTTGGTTAAAGCTTCCCTGCCCTAAAAAACACACACCAGTTTTGAGTTAGCTGTTCTCAAGGAGCATTGCCTGATGTGAACCATGTCTCGCACAAAACAGCTAGAGAAAAAAAGGCAGAGTACACCAACATCAAAACCTCATCCCACCTCTGAACTATGGTGGAGGGGCATCATGGTTGGGGGCTGCTTTGCTGTCATCGACGGACAAATGAATTAACGATTTTATCAAGACATTTCACAGGAAAACTTCAAGCTCAACAGAGGACGGGTGTCCAACAGGACAACGACCCAAAGCACAGAAGTAAATCAACAACAGAACGGCTTCAACAGAAGAAAATAGGCCTTCTGGATTGGCCCAGTCAGAGTCCTGACCTCAACCCGACTAAGATGCTGTGGCATGGCCTCAAGAGAACGATTTACACCGGACATCCCAAAAATATTGCTGAACTGAAACAGTTCTGTAAAGCGGAATGATCCAAAACTCCTGATCGTTGTTCAGGTCTGATCTGCAACTACAGGAAACGTTTGGTTATTGCTGCCAAAGGAGGGTCAACCAGTTATTAAATCCAAAGGTTCACATACTTTTTCCACCCTGCACTGTGAATGTTTACATGTTGTGTCCAATAAAAACATGAAAACATAAAATTTTTTGTGCAGTGTTAGTTTAAGCAGAAATTATACAGAAATCCAAGTAATCCCAAAGGGTTCGAATACTTTTTCTTGCAACTGTATATATTTACAGGCATGTATGCATCCATACAGACACGCACATACAACCCTCTCATTTCCATCCCTGTAGAGTGACCGAAGAATGATTTAGTTATGTAACTGTTATGTATGCATATTATATGGTTTATCATACATCAGAGATGTATTGGCTACTGCAAGTACGTTGCACGTCTTGATATTGTTGAGTATTCTGCTTGCTGAACCTCCACAAGGAAGTTGTAAATTTACTGTTTCCTCGTGGTGAGCTCAACAACAACAAATGTCTGGAAGTGAAACAGGCTGCTGATAGTCGTTTTCTGTCTTTCATGTTTGTTCCCATGTGAGCAACATATGTGCTCTTCATTTTTCTGCGAAGATTTTTAAATATGTAGAATAATAGGTGTGGTTTGATCAGAGCTATAACATTTCAAGATGACATAAAAACACTGTTTTAACCAGTGTTAAAGAAAGCATGACAGCCACTAATGATAGTAGCTGCACTGTTGATACCACGACCGCTTTATTATTGTTATTATGCTGTTGTTGTTCTTCATCAACAGTTGCCACACACAAGCAAGCCACATTTCAATTAACCTAAAACAGCCCATCAGCATTCTTTACCCAGAATGAGCAGATGATTGTTTCAGCAGTCCCTGAAAGGAATGATAGCACAGTGATAAACGAGGATTGATAACTCAGTCAACATTCAAATGATAAACACATGCAAAATAAAATTCAAAATAGTTTACTGGTTTAATTCAGAGGTTGGACCCCTGAAGAGACAGAGAATATACTGGGGACGCCCTCATGTTTGTCCCTTGGAATAATTTGACATTTTGCCTATTTTTTACACTTCTATAGTCTCACTTATGTGAAAGAACAACACAAAATAATTATACTGATGAATGACACATGCATCAGTTAAACAATTATAAATAAACTAAAAATAATAACAAATCAACAAAAATAATTTATTTCTGGAAGAATGCGCCTGTGATGAACGTACGTCCGTCTACTGCTGATCTATACAGGCTGCTCTGTGGATCTCTTCTACATTACTACAATTAGCTTTTATATTGTACAATTTCCTCCATTAAAAACAAACTGTTTTTCCCGACTGTATGTCTGACGTGTTATTTTCCTGGACTGCTGCTCTTCAGTTTAAGCACTGAGTACATACGGTTACATTTAATAATGTGTTTAAAAATTAGTCACAGACCTGTTTTGTCCTTATTGTTTTGTTCTCTGTACCAGAGTTTATTATTTAAGCTATTTCAGCAATTATGGCAATAATTTATTGCTGTCTTTTATATGGTTCAGCAGTTAATAACAGGGCATATTTGTGCCATAACAATTTGTACACATACACATAAGTAATATGAAATTATCATGGTCCATATAGGAGAACAATGATGGTCAAAAGTGACTGATGATGATCATGTGGCCTAATGATAAATCTCTATGTCCGGTATGTCTTTGAAATGATCACAGGTTATAGGTCAGAAGAAGTGCCATAGGTCAGAGGATGTGTTAGTTGTTCACAATTTTCTCAGGTGTCCATCTCACCTTTATAAATCATCTCCTGCCTGTATGCCAAAAACAGCTGCACGGTGGCAACACACTTGTTAGTGCAAACAGAGCATCACACATGGGACTTTTTGACTGAAAAATATTAATGTATCTTGTGTATATGTGCAGCAAAACCACAAATTATGCTGCTTTAACATGTTGTGTGTATGTGTAATTTGTACCATAAATAAAGATTTCTGACAACAAATATTTTTGGGAACAATACAATTTAAAAAGCTTTCCTTTTAGTCTTTGCATCAGCTGCAGTGGTCACTTGTAATTAATGATGCCAGTAAAAACATAGTCATAGCTCATCGGGCAAGTCCATTAAATAAGTCCATTGAACAAGTCCAGTAAATAAGATATCAACATAACAAGGAAGCTTTGTCACTGCAACGCCATATGAACTTAATTACTTAGACACGGAAAATGACATACATCTACAGATGTTGAAATTAATACAGAACAATGTATGCTGTCACCAGATAAAAATATCCTATCAATAAATGTATGAAAAAGTGCAATTAATCGAACTCCATGTGTTTCATGTTCATGAGATAAACAGATTTATTAAAGGGTGATGGAGAAAGCTATACCGTACCAATAGACAGAACGTGATGGAAAGTATACAACAAAGACGTAGGGGAAAAACAGACACATGATTCCAATTAAGGCTGGTGTCAAAACTTGTGTTTGGTTTTCTTTTCCTACCAAGTCTGTGAAAAAAATGGTCAAAACAGGGCAGCTGTGTCCTCTGTCCCACATTTTTTTAATGTTTGAGACAGAATTGCGTACCTCCTGCACATTTAATAAAACCCACACGAATTAATGCGGTTTCCTATCAGACATCGCAACCTCTAGTCACAGTTTCCCCTCAGCTGTCCGCTGAGACTCATGATGAAGTTATTGTCCCCCCAGTGCACAGGGCGTATGCTAGATACAATATGTCTCTCCTCCAGGCACCAAAAATGTGTCAAGAAAAGTGTTACGCATCGGCAAGGTCACAACACCTGTTAAATGAATCCTGTTTGAAAGAAAATTCCAGTGTGTGTTTCATAATTTTTTGTTTGTTGAAGTGAACAAACCTGTGACAGGGTACAATTATAATAACTCAGTGTCACAGAGAGAAATGCTCAAAGTGTTGGAGACGCTGAACCCTGACTGATGTACTGTAGCCGTCAGAGTTCAACTCTTAATGTGTTGCCTCAGGTAAACATATTTGTAACTTATGTTCATTTTAAAAAGGCAATAATGAGACATTTGAAGACACTTGTGTGAAAATGATCGATGGGTGTTAGATTATATCAGTGAACTCAGTTTATGAGTTTGATTTAGTTCGTCAATAAGCTGGAGGACACTTGCGAAAAACGTTTTTCTGTAAATATGCTCAGCCTATTCTCTTTTTCTTCTCTTTTAACAAACATTCATTGTTCTCAGTTGATTTCCTTAGAAGTTACAGGAGGCTGGTTTAAAAAAAAAAGTTTTTTTCTCTAATGGTGGATGAAGAAATCGGGACTGGATCACAGTCCCCAGTAAACCTGTCTCTGCCCTATGATTTATGGGCAGAGAGATCCTGTTCTTTTCTGACTCAAAGAGGCTACACACTCTTGTGCTATCGCTCTCGAGGTTAACCGAGGCTCTGATATTTGGAAAAACACTTTGTCCTCAGTTTAGCCACTGCGTCGAGTTGAAAGTGGGCTAAATATGGAAAGAGGTGCAAGTAATCTGAAACAGCCTTATACTAGGAATGATTAAGTACAGCATGAAGATAAACCTTTAAGTGCATACTCATAATAAAGAGAGAAAAGTTTCTTCAATAAATCCCTCAGTTGTTAAAAAGTTATTAGCGTTACCAGAAGCTATAGGAAGTCCTTCCAGCAATCTGACAGCGCTGCATGAGCACTTTATGGAGAAAAGACTGAGATAACTGACATCATCTGCACTTAAGTAAGGTATGTTTCCCATAAATTTCAACTCAGGGAGGTTGTTGTGTCTCGACATAGTTTAGAGCAGGGGTTCTCAAACTTTCTGGGGCCCTTAGGGGGCAGAAAATCTTCCAAGGACCCCTTCATAATTGTAACACCGATTAAGCATAGTACTTACAACAGTTTTTACTCTTAGACGCCATTGAAACAATTTGCATTCTGAAAACTTTCAACCTAAATACCTCAGACCTGTTTCATAGTGCGAAACACAAACATATTTCTTTGTTCGCCAGCACCTGATGAAACATGACACATTTTGGTCTCCCCTCACTGTCACTTGATGGACTGACAAATATTTCTCGATGCTCGCCGGTGAGCTAGCTGGCTAACAAGCTAAGCTAAGCAGCAGCAGGAACGGTTCATTGCACGCTGAGTGGACAGATTGACGTGACGTGTCACATCATATCAGATTTTCTATTGGTCCATTGCTAACATGGGTGGGAGTAATGGGCAAAATATGCTTGTTTTATTGGCTCAAATTGTCTCCATCTGTAGATGTATGTAATTATTTTGTGGACCCCCTGGCAGGGTGCCACGGACCCCTGGGGGTCCCCGGACCCTACTTTGAGAATTGCCGGTTTAGTGTTAAAACATGTCCCTTGGAAAAATATCCCAAAATAAAGATATTAAAGTTTGGTTTGCCCCTGTTGCTTCTTAATTTCTGTGTTCTTTCATTTCTAATTACAGTAAAAATATTGAAGAGAATGTCAGTTTGAATATTGGCTGTGCATGACTTCACTAGTGAATTGTGGTCATGTGGTTGTGGATTACTTTCAGGCTAAAACGCATTAAGTAGTTCTGCTGAGCCATAATTGTAGCTACATGATATTTAGTTAAGACGTACCACTCTATTTATACGTTCAGTCCATGGAGCTGAATGCACTTTCACTTACCAGCTGAACCACCAGTGAAGAAGTTATCATCTTCCACACTACTGCTCTTTACAATGTACATATTGCATACGTTCGGTCAGAACTGGAACTGTACTGTCGACACGTCATTGATTGCTTCCAGCTACTCAAATGAATCACATTTCTTTTTCAAAACTGAAAAGTTGCCATGAGGTCATTATAAATAACCTGTGTTGCATGTTTGACGGTCATGACTGATCTACAGCTGATCATAAACTCAATTCAAGAGTAGGAGTCAGATCAGGTTAAATGTATCTTGTAGTACTGGCATGTTGAATACCATGTTGTGTGAACCTAAAATCATTGAAGAATATCAAGATGAACGATACTAATGATAAAGCCAGAAATGGAAGATTGACAAACACATGCAAACATCATTGGTGCAGTTTCCCAGGACAATAAAATACCATTGGCAGGAAAGTGAGGGAGGAAGGCCAAACACATTGGGTCTGCTGCAGCAACATCAACGCAGCCAACAAGCCATCTAAGAGATAGCATAATAAGGAACATACTGAGGGTGCTGCTTGCATTAAATTTTTCCAATTTGTAGTAAACTACATTTAGATGTAAAGATCTTTGCTGTAATACATGATAAGATAACTGGGGTCGTCTCCAGACCCCATTTTCATATTATCGGTCTCATGCACTACTGTCAGGATTTAGTGGTAGTAGCTTTAGAAAAATACCTTTTTAAAGTCACATTTGCTCCAATTCTACCCACTGCTGCTTTAATAGTTATCAAAAGTCAAATGAATTTATTTACTTGTGTAACCTAACCCATAATCAAGGTCAGAAGCCAATGCAAAGCTGACTGTACAGTAATGTCACCACTTGTCTCAACACATCACAACTTATAGCATTCTTGGCTAAATTTCCAAGTGTGGAAAATGGAGGTGTGCTCAGCGTGCCAGCACAGAAAGAGGAATTCATCAGCTGCTTGCAGGTGTGGCTGTGCTATATTGTCTTATCTCAAGGCTACCACCCCTCCAGTCAAAGTTTCGTATTGTTACCTCACTCTGATGTTTGACCTGTACAGAATGATGTATGTGCAGCAGAGTTTAAAACTAGAAGGCTGTTTTCAACTTGATCTGCCGAAGGGGGAATATTTGTCTGCGTTGACCTTAAATCTGAGTTTATGGCATGTACATGTGAGCAGGAGTTTGAGTCATCACAACCAGTTTAGCAACCAAAGTCCAAAATGCAACCTACAGAAGTGTACTGTGCAAACTCAGTGCGTCCAGAACACATTTACAACCCAGCAGACTTTTGCAGTTAGATGTAATTTAGTTGTTAAGCACAGTATTTTTATACATCTCAAAACAAGCCATAAACTCATAACTTATTTCATTCTGTCTCCTGGTTCTAATGAAAGAAATATTAATTTCCAAGTAATCAGGTTTTATGGACTTCAGCATTGCATCACATGGAAAATTAAAGAAAATAGATATTGTGCATCAGTTTGTACACATTTTCCAGTGATTTAACCTAGCCAGCTTCTTTGAAGTCTGTCATGAATTCAAAATAAACTTCTGTGGGTTTGAACCATTAATGAAACAAAAAAAATCTGCTCCTTGCACTTTTGCACTTGTGTTTTGCAGTAAATTAGTTGGCTTCCTAAGAATATTATGTTGTTCACATTTTTTTGTACAAAAGTGATCGCTCGCTCCCTGCAGCGACAAAGAAAACTGAAACCACCGCACTACCACTGGCTGGACTGGAAGGAAATGGCAGGCTGGAAATCTGGACAACGAAAGCACAGGGAATCCCGTCTACGTGGCTCATGACTCCCAGACACCGCTGGAGGAGGGGAATTCTTGGCTTCCAGTTAACTGACCTTGGAGGAAAACAGTGAAATATTGCCTTCCCATTCCTGTGACCAGCAGCAAAAGGAAAACGAATATGTAGCCTATGAACAATGATTATGCTGTGAACCTGTGCACTAATGGCTTAATTATGAAGTCACGTGCAATGGATCGTTTTCAGCATCATTCCCTGAGGAACCATAATTCAGAGATTCCTTGGCTCCTTACTGTGCATGTGTTCATAAATCCATTCTGATGCATTATAACTTAAAAAAAACAACTCTCTTTAGATTTCACTGAAAATAAGCAACCACAAGGGAGATGTATTTTACAACAGAATACGTAACTTTAGTAAAAGCTGTTGTTAAAAGTGCCCTCTAGCTTCTGTAAAATTGGGGGACTCATGCAGCAGAGGGCAAGATATTCAAACTTTTAGTCCAAGCACCAAGAATGTATTATCCTACATTTCCCACTATACAACTTGATAGCATGTTTTCATTGAAACCTCCCCTCAACGTGTTTTCCTCCATGCCCCCAGTTGTAATGTATAGGTTTTCTTTTAAAAATGTTTAGCTTCCAAGTCCAAGTTGAGATAACCCTGTTACCATCACTCAGGTTAGTATCTCAGACTAAACACAACTTTCTCCAAAACCACAGAATACATCATAAAGCTGTGTCTATAGAAAGAGACAGGCTTTATTGTACAAGTCCACACCTCGCAATTTATATCTGGTGCCAACTTTGTAAGAATTGTACCTTACAGGTTGCAGTATTGGCGTACAAAGCCATTCTAGGCAGGTTACCCATATGCATAAGTTTGTATTTGTAGAAAATACCAACAATCTTAGCTCCAATAATTAGCTATAGTCTTAAAGGTGCTACCTCTGTGGACTGAGACTGGAAAAACGTATGAATTTGTTGTATGACGTAAATCTACTCATGTAACTAACTGCCTTCTTGGTCAGATTTAAAAAGAGATTTTACGTCAACTGTTTATCGGGTTAAATAAGCAAACTGTGTAAGTAGAAAGCTATAGCTCCAGAGACTTTCATATATCATTTAACTGTAACTGTAATATTTCCCTCATAACCCTGATTTCCCCGAAACCAGGTGTTTACTTGCCTAACCCTAATCATGCTGTAAGCATAAATTATTTGCAATAACCATAATCTTTTAGCAACCTTAACAATATCATAGTTAGTCATAGTTATAGTCATGTGTAGTTATTGTTGTGAATTTTAAAGCACTGGCATTGAATGTATTCTGGGGTTTTGTAGAATCATCTACCGTAATATTGCCAGTCTTATCTGGCAATGGTGCTGGAAAAATTGCACTCCTGTGACAAATAACCTGATTTTAATTTGTAAAATCAGTTAATGCCTCTTTATAGCTACACTGTGTAACATCTGGCAGCATCTAGCTGCAAGGTTGCAGATTGTAACTTCTCCCATGTGCCGAGTGTGTAGGAGAACTATGGTGGCCAATGTGAAAATGTGAATGGTCCAATCTAGAGCTGTTGTAAGAGCAGTGTAGGTCATCTGGAGAATAGCAGAACCACTGAGTTGAGTGTGTATGTACGTGAGACGTGTGAGCAAAAAAATGTGTGTGAGAGAAGAAGTGAGCAGAAGACAGAGGTAGTTTAGCTCTGAGTATATCAAGTGAATGTTCAGCGGAAGTTGCAGTTTGTGCAGATAAATGCTGCAGTTCCTCAAGGCCAACAGAAGTTTCCAGTGTCTTGTTTCTTGGAGGCTGGGTGGAGTGGAGTGACGAAGGTTAAGTAACGTTATAGACTCTAGCTCAAGCAGGAAAAGTTAACACAGTGGTTTGTCCATTCAACCGGCAACTTGAGAAGTGGACCCGCTCCCTACATAGATATAAACGGCTCATTCTCAGGTAACAACTAATTTTCAGGTGTCTAGACTAAAGAAAAGATAGTTATGATACTGATACTTACTTTTCAGAGCCTCATTACTACAGTTGGTATTCCCAAGAAGCTCATAGTTGTGTTAAATGATGTTCTGAGGAGTTACATCACTGAGTGGTGAGACAGATAACTTTACATCATTTGGATACTGTACGCAATTGGACACTATGTCCTCCTTTGGCACAGTTTAAAACATCTGGATGGTTTCCATGAGGATGAGTCATGAAAAAACACAAATGAAGCCAAATCTGTGCATGGTCTGCTGGTTACACTGTCCAATTAAAACTGTGCTGCACTTTCCCAATATTATTAAATACTCTCCAAGCTGTCACTTAAGCCAAGAGTGATCAAGTAAATATCCAGTAAAAGTTAAGTGTGTTATGACACGCTCCAGGACGCTCCAGACGAAAGCAAAATGCTCATTTTAACGTCACACTAGACTTTCTAAACTCCTATTAAGACGAGTGAGCATGTTCTTCTCAGAAGCACTTAAGCTGCATTGGAAAGACTTTCCAAGCTGTTGATCTTGTTTCTATGTTTAAAAAAAGAAAATAAAACTGTAAAGATCATAGTTAATTTTAAGAAGGCTGCCAGACTGACTGATTTAATTTTGTAGAAATTACCATTAGCCGACATACAACTTACAGCATGAACTAATTAAAACACCACTTCTCTGTCTCTTTTATATTGTTGCAGCATTGTGAAATAGTTAAAATCCTCATTGTATCATGCAAGCTGTCGTGCAAGCCAGGGTTCATGATAAGTATGAGCCATTTCACAGCATTTGGGTTGGCCCAAGTAATGAAAGATGTTGAACCTGAAGGCGATAAATTGCGTTTAACATGAATGATTTCGATATTATATCCTCAGGTGTCCTTTCATCAGCATGCAGGAGCTCTCAGTTGTCAGCTTATAATTCAAAACAAGTCACCAGGTTAAATTTACAATTGCGCAGGATATAGTTCAGAAGAAATGCACAAATAAAAACAGAAAAAGTAACAAAAACATTGATGTTGGGTCAGTGATGCACCTGCATTGATGCTGAAATGATTATATTTGTTAAAACTAAAAGACTAATCAAAATACTAGAGTTCTCTCTGAGACATTGATGTATTTTCCATAAAAACTGAACATTACCAAATCTTCTCGTCATGTGCCTGTGTTGGACAAACTGTTTGGGAAGTTGTTGATGATCCCTCTGGTGCTTTGAGCCTGCCAGGGAATCTGGGAAAACATGAATCTGCAGCTGCTGGTGGTCAAATTGCTTGTGTTGTTTTCTGTAATCTTACTAGTCTCTCTGATTTAAGATACTGGATTCTCAGCAATGAAAGAATGCATTAATGTGAGACACAGAGTGATATACAGCAGGAAACCTCTCAGTGACATCTTCAAATGAAATTGAAGACAGAGGAGAATAAGTTGGAAAGTACTGTTGTGGGGGGAAAAGGTGAATTATGTGTGGATAAAAGGCTCAGTTTCAGGAAAAAGTTATCTCTGTCACAATTTCCCCTGAAACATACAAAAACACCTGTTCAGAGGTTCTCAATTCATCTTACATTTCCATGGAAACAGGATACATTACTTGAAATGACTACATACTTTCATATCTGCATATTGTGTAATGCAGTATAAATCACAGCATCATCAACATGGGTTTGTGATTTCAAAAACAGAGAGAAAAATACTGATTGATCTTGATAAAAACTGTTTATCTAACATGAATTTTCAAATATTCAAACTAATTAGCTTGTTGAGCAAACAAGTAAAGCAAATCAATTTGCTCCAATTTGAACTGTATTGACACAAAGGGTATTTTTTCTTACCACCGGTAAACCATAAAAATCATATAAATATTAAATGCTTAAAACATAATGCAATACATTAACATAAAATTAAACACATAAAATCATACAACATACACAAAAACAGGCAGCATAAAATCCAGCTATCACCATCCAACCCACAACAGTTTTTTTGGATGAATCATTATTAGGTGGCACATAAGCATGCAGCAGTAAGATAGCATCAAACTGAAATAGTGTTGGACCTTCACAGGTAGCCATATGTCTGAACTGCTCCCAATATCTAAATATATATCTCAATATCAATATCTAATATTAAAGAGTTTGACCATTCAGTCTGAGTATCAGGTTAAGTTACTGGGGTCATTCATGTGATTTATACAGAACTTTAACTCAACACCAGAAAAGAGTCCAGGAATAGCTTGTTCTTGAAATACAGTCCATTGAGTTATTGCTACTGTGTGGCAATAATCCAGTGACTTTCCCATTAGTTTCTGATGTCACCTGATCCCCACTGAACACTTGAGGACTGGTGGGTTACGTAATAGTGGGGAGTGGCTGCCGGGGATAATTTGTGTTAATGTATTGTGTCATGTTTACGCTGAAGTTGACTTTGGCAGGTCGATGTCCTTGAAAATGAAAATGGAGAGATTTGTGGGTAAATATTGGGGTCATGTTCTTTTGTCAGAGTCAAGATATTATTTAACCCACATGTGCTTTTTATTGCTTTTTATGTAATTATCTACACTGGAGCCAAATAACTGGTATTTTGGATCAGCTTGGAGTAAAATATAAATGGCTGTCTGTTTGTCACAGGAGAAGAATATTGAATCCATCTGAAGACAGCATAAATAATTAAATCAAAGAGATATTGATTGATTAGTGTTCAAACAAGTGGGTAAGAAACCATATGAAACATTTAATGATATAAAGCTCAGAAGCATGCTTTTCTCTAATAATAAAGTTTATCATTCTTGCGTAGGACCATTTAAACCGGACTTGAAGAAAATCAACCCTGATAAATAATGGTGCAGTCTCAAAAAAATGTAAACAACATGCACTGCTGTTTGCTGCAGTGTCATCTTTCATACTGGGGGCACAAAAGTTGAAAAGTTTCAAATTAAACAAATACTTAAAGAACAGTTTGGACTAAAACATGCATGAGGGCAAAAAGGTGACTTAGGTTTGGATAAAAAAAAAAACTCAGCTTCAGGAGACATTATGAAACATTTAGCCTTTCAGGTTTATTGCAATGAGGAATGTAAATATTAATACTGCATATCAGCAATATAGCAGGAGCAAAATATTACAATGAATTAATGGAAGTGCTAAAGCAAGGTGGTGCAATTAAAGCTTTTACTATGAAACAACTGCAGCCACATTGAAATATCCAGTTAGCCACTGAGAGATAAGCTGTTGCTTAAATAAGGTTGGTGTTAAGTTTCAACTATTTTTTTTTTTTTTTTTTTTTTTTTGGCGATTTGTGACACTAGATCATATTAAACCAATTGTATAAGGTTGGGGAATTAATAAATTTCACAAAGGTTGCTGTTGTGACCACTTCGAATTTCTCCACCTATCGACAGAGACCTTTACTTTTTAATAACCAAAATATCTATGTGAAATCTATCATTTTTGAATACTTTCATCCAGGGGATGAACCTTTAATCTTCCTCTCATGCATTATTCTAGCAACCCAAATATTATGTAACATCTTGGTATTCATGAGTGGAAACAGTCAAACAAAATTCAAAGTCCTCATGTTTTGGACATAACCATAAGATGAGACATGCCCAAGATAAACGACTATATTATGATGAATAATCATGATGTTATTAGCTATAATTACAGCTATTATTTATAATTATAGCTGTTATTTTAATTTACATTAAATGAAAATGAAAATTGGTGTCAACCAAAGACATTTTGTATGGAAGTACATAAAGGAATACTTATACAAAATACTGTACACTTCTAGAGGGAAAGATTTTTAGCCACGTAGCACATTAAAGCTCTTGGCAAAAGATGTTCAATAAATTGTCTGATATAAATATAAAGAGGATTATTTATTGGGCTCCATTTATGTCACTTTTATTCCTGGCAGTCTGTCAGAGCATGACAGGTTATGTAACTTTTGAATCTGCTCCTGTGTATGACACATACCACAGAGATGGAAAACAAGTTACTGTGCTGTATAGCTCTTTATCAACCGTGTCAAATGGCCTGACTAAGTATAGGCTGAACAGTGTTAGTTAGGATGGTTTAACAGCTCATATGATACCAGACCTGATAATAGTCCTGAAAATATTTGGGTGTGTGTCATTCACTTCTTAGAAGAGATAACTTGACTGTTAGTGGAAACGGTGCAGTCTGTGTTTCTGAGAACTAATAGTTCCTCAGTGACTCAGTCAGCAACTAGGAAAAAAACAACAGTGACAGAGTTTGGGTTTTTGTAATGAACAACAATTGTAAATTCACATTTTTACATCAAAGTAATTAAGGCACTAATATAAAATGGATTGGATGATGTCTAGTGTCTTTTCTAGACATCTGGTCAAACGGCAATATGTCAGTGAATTTAAGAGGAAATGGGAGGAGATCTACAGCCTGGATAGTGGGTTTTTGAAAGATAAAAATCTTGGTGTCTGAGCCCCATCTCATAAAACAACACATATATCATTGTAATGAAGTAATACCTGGACCAGAAAAACTGGTCAGCTGGTGTTGGTAATTCACCAACCCAGTACATTCACATCAGTAGAGTTGGATGAAGGTACAGGTCCAGCATGAGACAAGTACAAGTAAAGAGTTAGTTTGTTAGTTAGTTGTTAGTAGTTAAGGTACCATGAAACAATGTCCAAACCCCTGCTGATGCTTTCTACTCACTTTGTGTTATATAGAAGAATAAACACGGGGCTTAAAGCTGCAGCGGATAAAATTGGAGCAAACATAATTCATTTTTTATTTTTTTTGTTTCTATAAAACAGTCACTATATCCTGACAGTAGTGCATGAGACTGGTAAGCTGAAAAAATTACTGTGCCTCTGAGTCCTCTGGTGTCCCTGATAGCATCTGCAAGATTTCACAGACTGGAGGAAAACAACCAATCAGAGCTGAGCTGGAGCCTTGCCGTCTCTGAGCAGCTGTCAATCACTCGCAAACTTTGATCAAACAGTCAGACTAGGCAGCGCTGATCAAATATGAATCAATATTCTGTTACTGTAATGCCTTTTTCTTGCTAAAAATGTTTTCAGAAACATCTTGTAGTGTACTGTTTAGCTGTAAAATGAGAACGTTTGTGATCTGGCTGCCATGTTGAAATCAGCTGAAGAAATACCAAGCACCGCCTACCAGCTGGACCAAACTGCCTACTGCAGGTTTAATTCACATTTAATAGTCATAGTTTAATAGTCATTATCGTTTTGAAAGTCAACCTGTTGATTCCGATGACCTTAAATTGTGGCCAAGTCTATACATGATGCCACCGCAGTGGAAACTCATCCAAGAATCAGCACACAGCCACATTGCCAAGAACATATCATCTATTTGGATTCGATGATGCATCCAGATGACGAGTTACTTTCACACAGCTGCATCCAAGGCATTTGCCGATACGCACATTTACTGGGCCAGAGAGTTCTGGGTATGCTTGATTGATTCGGGCCAATTAAAAACAGACTGAAACCCTCCCTGAGCTCCAGATAACACAGATGAGGTATATTTGTATATCATATCAAGAACATCATACTATTCATTGTACTTTTCTAAATGCAATTAAAAACTCCCTGCATGTTGGAGTCATTCATTTGCGCCAGTGACACCTGAACAGATATGGCAATAACAATGAAGAAGAGCATTTAGCCCCAACTGTCTTTTGCCTGTTTTAGTGGAACAGAAATTAATGAAGTACTATTATACAATTTCACATGCTTATTTCATTTTCTATCAGTACGAACATGTTATAAAAAAAAAAAGGTGTACAAACAACAAAAGCCTGACAGATAAAGGATTTGCTGCCTGTGCAGTTTCACTTAAGGATGAGCAAACAGCTGCCTGCTGGTGATAGTGATGAGCAGTGGAAACTGTCAAGTAAGAGTTGAATCCATTGCTGGTGATACCAGGAGTCTCATAAATGACTTAATAATTGATTGGGAGATCACTGCAGAGTACAGTATGGAGTATAATCCAAACCCAAATGGAAAAGCAACAGGATCCTCCAGCAGATGTTTTCTCAATTTTCATTGCCTGCTGTGAGTCTGACTGCAGATTGTAGTCACTCCCTCCATAGCAAGATTTTCATGTTACTGTATGCTGTTCGCTTAAAAAGTTACTTAGTCTTTGCTGGTAATGCGAAAGTGGCTGATACAGTCTAAACATATAACAATTTCATGGATTTTAGTGAAGAGGAAAATATAATTTAACAGACATACAAGCAGAAGGATACATTATTTTTATGGTCATCATGAGCTCATGGAGACTTAATTCCCAGCTCACCTCCAGCATTATATATAAGACAACTTATTATCAATAATATTGTCATACTGCTGTAAAGTATCTATGCAACTGAAGATATTTCATCAATACTAAATGAGGGCCAGTCAGTCCCAACATGACCCTCATTACACAGGGTAATACACTAAATCCCCCTAAAGCAAGTATGTTTTACATTACTTGTTGAACCAACCACAAAGTATGAATGTGAATATGATCATTTGCACAGCAAGGTACAGTATTTAAGGGTTATCTTCTATTTTTGTCATAGATATCTATTTATACATACTGTATCTGTTGATCTTGCTGTACAGTAAACAGTTATGCAGCATGTTATTGTATTACTTATTTGGTTGGCAGGCAAGTTATTATGCTCTCTTATTCTCTGGGCCACTGACTGGTTGAACAGACAGAATGCTTCACTTAACATGTCACTCTAAAATTAATGGATAAAACAGCATTTAAATGGCACCACAATAATGACTTCACCATCTCAAGCAGTGGTGAAGCAGCTGCCTGGCTCACTGAAGCCTGTTGTTTCATGCTGTAAATTATTTTAATGGAAAAATTACAGATGCACAAAAATATGCTTTTCAAATTTTGCCATATTTGTGCTTTTGTATGTCACAAGAGTTTATTTGTTTCTTGGCAGTTACTCAGATTTCTTCACACTTTACGCCATCCAAGAGGCCATAAACAGCATTGAAGAGTTTTTCACATGAGCCAGATAAAAGAGGAGCTGGGCCTGATCCAAATGTCTGCACACAATAGTTCACACAGTATCCTTGCAACTTCAGGGCAAATATTTCAACTGGCTATATTGCTACAAACACCTGCTTAAATATGATTTATTCTTCTGATAAATATAGTGTTTAACTATGGATTCACTCTTGATGATTTCAGTATCCACTGACATAATTACTGATGTAAGTGATTATTGATAAAGTTAAAATGAATGACCGATTTGTTTTCATTTTTATTAACATTTCAATAACACTTTCTATGACGCTCATGTTTAAAATGCATGATAAACATACTTATATTTATGTATTATAATCTGTGTATAGCACTGTATAATTATAGTTGTAAACACTCAAATATCCATAATGCATTATAAAAATAAACACATTATAAGCTTTTAATATATAAGGTCAAGTATCATAATTGCACAGAATCTCGTCGGGGAGCACAAGGACATGTGCATTGCCGGCAACAGTTTCAAAGCAGTGAGACAGTTCATTAAAGCTCAGCAGAGAAAATTAACCCCTTTTAACTTCTCCCTCGTGATTTCTATGCGTGAGTGAATAAGAACTACACACACTACTTTTTTCCCTTTTCCATAGTTGTCCAAGCCGAACCAGTGTATCCCAAAGGTCCCCGTCCTCACACTATTACTTATATTAATAGAATAATACTGTATATACAGTAATTGCTGGTCTCACACTTTTTTGTTGCAAACTAGTGTATTGTAGTTTACATATAGAAGCTATATATTATAGTCTTTTTATAATTAATTATAATCTTTTTATAATTAATTGCAATCGTTGTTGTAATGCATTAAAATGCAATTCTATGTTACTAAGTGCTCATTGTTTGCTTTAAGTTAAGTGAAAAAAATGTAATCTATGCAAGAACACACAAAACTGTAAAATTCATTTTCACACAGTGAATATCAACACTTTTGAAGTATTGATGATACTTCAGCTCATAAGTCTTTATAAAATGCTTTATAATGTGTTATATTATTGTTATAAAGAATTATGGATATTTACGAGTACTTATAACTATAACTATATATTGCTATAAGGAGATTATTGTGCATTATAATTATGCTTATAATTATATAATTATTAATTATAATATAATTATAGACATGACCTTCATAGAAAGGGTTACTTAAGTTTCATGTACTGTATTTGATACATTAAAAAAACATTAATGCATTATGTCAATCTTTTTCCATGAAAAATGGAAAAAAGATTGATATGTTGCATTAAACCAAGTTTATTTAATATTTTACATAATGTCTTAAGTGTCCAAAAGTAGACTGCAAACTCCCGCTTAAACATATAGAAAAATGTAATGTAATTTAAAAAGGAATATTGGTCTATTTTAAAGACCATATAGTTGGAAATACAAAATGCAGACAAAATATTTAGATTTGACTTTTGATATTTTAGACTCTTTTTTTAGACTCTTCATGAACCATTGTCAACACTAAAAACCCTTCCAAGTACATTAGAAATGACTCCAAACAACAATCTTTTCTTTTTTTTGCGTTTTTCAAATTGGCATATCTATATAAAAGAGTGCACTTTATTGAAAGTTAGAAACATCAATCCAAATGACAGAAAGCATAGACAAAATTTACAGCCACAGAAATGAAAAGAATGTAACAGTTTTAGTCTGAAAACACACCATCATTTCTTTTTCATTTTTTATAATGCTGAGCTTTACACATCTTCTCAAACAGCTAGTAAAATCTCCATATTTTAACCTTCACCTCAAGCAAAACGCATAGAGAAGTTTAGAGCTGAAATGTTTTTTTTATAGCTACTCTAATGGCTTAGATTTTAAATATTTCATTGCTACCCTGACTTTCCCTGTCTTTAAAGTCATGCCAAAATGTTAATTTGAACACTGTTTACATACGCAGAACTCTTGTCAGACATTGCACACTAATAGATGTACATTCAAAGCACCATTAAATTGTTTATGAGAGTAGTTTTATTTTGTCAACTATACCTTTTACAGTATATCTGGAATCTCTGACAATGTAAGTGTATCCCTGTTTAAAAGTTTCAACCTCTGGGTTTGGTCTGTCTCTCTGCTTTTACAACGTGGATATGCTCATCTGTCCATGCTCAGTTCCTTCCCCTCCTCCTGTTGCCAGCTGTTAAAAAAACAAGATTGAACCATAAATACATGTCAGTCAGCCACTTCACATGGACTAGATTATTATGAGAATGTAGAATATGTACAGCGTGGAAGTTAAGCATCTAGGCTCTGATCTCGTCACTCTCCACAAGGAAACATCAAGCTCAGCACAGCATGGAGTGAGGAGTGATGATAATGATTTTACCCATACAGAGGCGTATGGACACAAAACTTACAGCTGGATGCTGTGGTAGAGGTGGGGCTCATTAAAATGCTACACAGTACGAACAGCAGCCGCAGCGACATTATCACTAAATGTCAGCAAAGCTTTCATGTGAGCGCTGTGGTGGCAAGCATGGCAGCAAAAGAATGAACAGTACACAGCCGGCTTAAAGGAATATCTTCTTATTTGTTTTCTTGCCAAAAGTGAGATGAGAAGACTGATAGCATTCATGGTATCAGTCTTCTTGTTGAACTTCCAGCAAAAAAAAAAAAAAAAAAAAAAAATGGCATTTCTTAAAATGTCAAATTATTCCTTTAAGTATGAATGGATATGATGCATATATGATGCAGGGAGAAGAATATACCACGTGAACATAGCTGCGGACACTGACTGCCTGAGCTAGCTGAAAGGCTATGTTGCATTTATGACAAATGCAGGATTTCTTAGTCTAGCTCATTGTCTTTACCTAAAACTCTTCGAGAAGTGGTTCTTCTTGTACTGCCTTCTATAATGGCAAACACACAAGGTTTTAAGTCCACACATTACTGATGAATTATTCTTTCCCAGTCATTGAGATGTACGAACTGAAAAAACTCACCTTGGATCATCTGGGTAATTCTTTCACTGTCCCCTTCAAGGTGTGAAAGGTCAGTTTCTGAGGGAAAAAGAAAACAACCTTAAAGTGCCACTGGATTATTTGGTACAATGATGCATTTTACTGTACTGAAAGAGACTTTTGCATTAAAGAACAATCAGGTTGTATACTGGCTATTTTAGCCTTAATATAGCAATGAGCATATTCACATTTTACCTAAACATATATTTAAACAGCTGCTATTTCAGTCTTTACCCAATAGCATCAATTATGATGTGTTTGTATTATATTAATTTGTATGTGTCGTGTACATTTTTTGAAATATTGTGAATCTAACTTATACTATTAACCAATCTAATCTAATCTAATATCATTTTACATTTATAAGTGATATACAAAAATATATCTCAAAATATATCTGTACAATTCCAACCATATTTACCACTGGAAAAAAAGTGAGTAATAAAACTTTAAACACCATTGATAATTAAAGTGACACAAACTAGGACAATAAGCCCAAATGCTTAAAATACCTAGAATTGTCCTTAAATTTCTGAATTATTTTCACTGACCTTCCAGGGCGATGTTGGTGGTGCCAGAGCTGACTGAGTACTGAGGGCCTGCAGACGACAGCAATTCATGAGTTTGTGATGTGATAAATGATATAAAACTACTGATGTATTGATTCAAGTAAAAAATATTTACCTGAAATGACTCTGGTAACCTTGGTGACAGAGGGGTCCCCTTGAACAACCCGCGTCACTTTGGTGATAGTGGGGTCCCCTTGAACAACCCTTGTCACTTTGGTGATAGTGGGGTCCCCTTGAACAACCCTCGTCACTTTGGTGAAAGTGGGTTCGCTTTGAATAACCCTCGTCACTTTGGTACTATCAGGAACTATAAAAGCAAAGAAGACATATTTCACTACAGTGAAATTACAGGCAGCACAGCATTGCCCTTCAATACACCAAATTTTCCATTTGTATGCAGGTATCATAATAAATGGACCTTTCATTGGATCAGAAAGTTTGCTTTGACAAAAACGTGATTCATAATCAAAGGATTTCTGCCATCTAGGTTTTCAATATTAATTTTGCACTGCTGTTTATGTTTATTCTATGGAAATATAGTGTTTGTTCGCATACTTACATGTGTGTGAAATGATAAATTAATGATTTAGTGATTGTTCAGTCTGTACATGCTCATCCTTGTTCATATTATTTGTTAGTTAGTTAGTTGGCTACCATCGTTATGCAGATGACACCCAGCTTTATGTGTCAATTAAAATCTGACAATCTTAAAAATTGGGATACTCGACAATGCTGCCTTACTGCTATCAATGCTTTTGGCCCATTCTGGCCCACTTACATTGGCTTCCAGTGTACCTCAATCAGTTCAAGATCCTCCTGATCACATTCAAAGCATGGCATGGCACTGTCTTATAGTTCTGAACTCATAACCCAATACTCGGCACCAAGATTACTCAGATTTTCTGATCACTTGCTATTAAATATCCCATGGTCCAGGCTAAAAACAAAGGGGGACCATGCTTTTACCATTTCAGCTTTTTCAGTTACATACTGCTTTTATTATTGAGTATTTGCTCCTTTTTGATAAATTGTTTATGTTTCATGCTGTGTATGATCAACATTTTTATTATTATTATTATTATTGTTCAGTGTATTTTATTTGTATAGCCCAAAATCACAAATCAGTCTCCCTATTCTTTCCACAAATTCTATGCATGTGTCATGCATACAATCTATCAGACTTCAATGATTAGGAATCACATGATGATGATACTTTGATCATCATTACTGTACCTTCCTGGACGACACGAGTGATGATCCTCTCTAATAACAAGAGGAGATATAAATCCATTAATAACAGTGAAGGATGCCTCTTAAAGGGATAGTTCGGGTGTTCTGACGTGGGGTTTCATGAAGTGCTTATCCACAGTCAGTGTATTACCTACAGTAGATGATGGCCCCCATTATGGAGAAACAGACAGGAGTGCCAGCACAGAAGCAACACAAACAGCGGTCTTCTGGATGAAAGCCTGATGTTTGTTGGACCAATCCATCTCCCTTCCCGCCTGCCTGGTGTCCCTTTTTCTCTTTAAACTATGTCACCACAGCACTTTCTCTGCATGTTTAATGTTGACACAGATGGGTTTACATTGTAGTTAATGGAGTGCCCTTGCTTCTCATACCAACACTCAAGGTTGCCTTGTGTGTCTGTATCGAGTGCCAATGGCTGTGACAAAGGGTTGGTATTTGACACCAAGGGAATGAGAACAGGCAGGACCATGGGTAAGTAGGAAAAATCATACAACCCAACTTCAAAACACCCGAACTATCCCTTTAAGAGATTAACAATACTGTATTGCAAAAAATAAGAACACAAATAAACATAATAATAATATTGCTACTTACTCATAAATGTAAGGGGAATTTCCTGATATCTGAATCCTGAAATGTACTGTAAAAAAAGGTAAACTGTTACAGCAGATTACACCTTAACAACATGATTTACAGTATAATCATAGTCATTCTTTGTTTTTGATGCATAACAAAGTTTATAATCAGTCAACCTGTAAAAGTAAAATTAACAACCGCTGAATCAGAACACCTATGTTCAAAACCACAAGTTTGACACTGCACAGATGGTTTACAAGCAGGCTCTTGTCTCGTACTTTACGATGAGTTACTGTACATATATTGTATTATGGCATCCATAGAAGGAATAAAAAAACAACACCTGCTCGCAGAAAACTGCACCCTGCCCTTTGTAAGCCTCACAGCTTTAATAGGGAGAAGTAAATCTCTGATATGACACCTTGATTTGCATGTAAGTGATGAGCCTCCTGAGTAGCGTGAGGAACTCCTGGCTTCCAACAGGGATATCTAGAAGAAAGAGCAGGGTGTTAACTGCTGTTGAGCCTTTACAACAGTTATAAAAGCAATGCAGTGTGCATCTCTTGACAGATTTATAGAAGTAATGGAATATTGACAAAGATGATTGGGTGAGATTTGTACCTCCAGGATACAAAACTTGGTTGACGAAGTGAATGACTCCATTTGTGGCCATGATATCAGATTCAGGGACTTGGACAGAATTCACTTGCATTGAGTTGTTAGCCTGAGGGAGACAGTTAAAACATTTACAAACAAGAAAACCACAAAATGGGGGGCCTTGAATGAACCTGTATTTTAGAATATGAAGAATGAGCTTGACAGTTAATGAAGTTAATAACTTGCTAAGGTTAAAGAGTTTCAAAATTAAGGATATTTTATCACATAACGATTCACGCTATCAGAATTATACTGAAGCTTTTTGTTCAAAGATAACACAAGGTATATAGTGTAAATTCCTCAAGGTATAACGTTTATTGACTAAAGACTAAAGTATGTTCAGTCTAAAGTATGTTCAGTCTTGCTGTGCCAAATACTTACAAGCATCACTTTGAGGTTGCTGCCCTGAAAAGACTTGAGAAGGTTTGTAACCCCAGCCTCCAAACCGCCACCAATGAAGACACCATTATTGATGTGATACAAAAGGATGGTTCTGAGAGCATTTATGTCACCTGAAATAAAGAATGACAGACATGTTAAGTGTAATTCATTTATTGTTTGTGATTTTCAACTTGCAACATAAAACACATTAAAAGATAAGTAGAGTATGGGAGACCTACTCTTCAACAAGGACAAATCACTTTGGCTCAAACTAGCGAAAGCCTTATCGCTTGGGGCGAACAGAGTAAAGTCTCCCTCCTCTTTCAGCAGGTCAGTCAAGCCTGCGGCTTCCATCAGAGACAAAAAGATCCTGCAGACCGAGAGGAAAACAGTACATTGGCTGTTGCAGAAACCACTGAGGGCTGACATATTGCAACAACAGCACTTTCTCAATCCCATATGTGCCATTTAATGGAAAGATACAGAAAGATGTGGTTTGTGTATTATGCTGCATTTAATACCACAGACCATTTTTACTACCATTGCTCTTTACGTACTTGAACCCTCCATTTTCTGTCAGGATCTCAAACATAGACTTTTCTGCCGGTTTTAACAGAGTCCTCATGAGATGAAGGGCCCCATTGCTTCCTTCTTTACTGCCTCTTATCAGACAGGAATTCTCAATGCACACAGCCTGCAGAAATAATCCACAAGGTAAAGGCATGGGGATTAGTAATGTCTCAAAGATATGTGGATTGATGGTCAAATAACAGAGGTAATGCATATACAGTATTGTGCGTTTAGTGGCACCCAGCCACAATTTTTTTGGGCACAACTTCAGAGAAAAGGACGCACTGTGCGATAGATGAAGACTCTCAGGAATTTTCCTGCAATGGTCTCCAGCCGCTGGCCACTGAACAACTGTCCCAGGACAATCTTTCTCTTCAAGATGTGGCTCTCCAGGATAATCTTGAGCAACCTCTGATCCATGGACATCACTTCATCTGTAGAGGAAAGAATGGTTTTATACAGGTATTACCCATTAGGAAGTAAGCACCGGAAAAAATTGTACATTTACAACTAATGTACTGGCTTTACCATCAGAAATGGCATTTATTGTTATATATTTTGACTATAATGTCCAGAAACAGCAGCCACAGTGAGCAAAGACATGCTGTATCTGCCATCACTGACTTGATTTACTGCACAGTTCACATCATGAGACATGATATAGTGTACATGGATGAATTTACACTTGAATATAAGGTTTTTGTTACATCCAGATGTTACTTGTACATTCCTTACAACAATTTAAAATTGTTTGGCTGTAAAGATAAAGTATTCTGCCTCGTTTAATTACAGATTCTTGTTGCAGAAACAAAACATCTCTACTCCCTTTGGGTGAAGTCCATGTTCTCTGGGGGAATGGGTATTTGGTCTTACATGGCATACAGCTTTTGCAATGACCCAATAAAAGCACGATTTGCCTGAAGCTCCTTATATGAACGTATCTATTAATTTATGATTCAGCATGCAAGGGGAAATGAAAAATATCCCCATTTATTCCAGACTGTGAGTGTGGAGCAGCCGGGCGTTCATGATATAATGAGCAGTATGTTACTCACCATTAAAGGCAATGTTGAGGGGAGCCAGCAAAGTGTACTCAGCGCCTGGTCTCATGGCAGCAGAGAGGCCCAGCTCGGACACCATGTCACCAAAGGTTGACTGGGAACTTCCCATCAGTTCCATCACCTCCTTAGCTTGAAGGGCAAAGGGGATCCCAACACCATTAAAATAGGATTACAGATAAACACTGAACAACTGGTACAATGTACAGTATGTACTGATGTAGTAAATACTTAAATAAGAGGAAACAATGAGAGTCTAACCTGAGTCTGGCATGAGCACTTGGTCAATAAGGTGGATGACACCGTTGGTGGTGACAATGTCCTTTTTGCGCACCATCTTGATGCCATTGACTGTTAAGCTTTCACCATCACAGCCGATCTCAATGTTGTTTCCTTCCAGGGTCTCATAAGAAGTGCCAGCAATGATGGCCTCAGAGCACTGGACTGAGTCCAGGAGATGGAAATTCAGAAGAGCTGGAAAAGCAAGACAAAGATTTGAATAAATATATGGTTTAGATGTAGGTAGATGTTTAGTTGAATGCAGAATAGATCAGTTGGCTGCATGGGATGCTTCATGTTCTTCCTAATGACGCCCTGAGAGCCTGAGGACCCTTTGGATCCCTCGGGTCCTTGAGGGAGAAGACTTGTGATTTCGTCACAGTTCTGTTTAACTTTGTGTGAAATTTTAAGGCGAGCTGTGGGCTAATAAAACATTTTGGGTTGTTGCCAATTTGACCAGCTTGCTGAATAAAGCAGCTGTTTCCTGCCTCTCAGCGTTGACGCAAAACAAGATAATGTTAAAAATGTTGAAATTATGCTTTTTCGTTGTTTTCTCTGAGACATTCAGAGCTTACGGTCACTGTATATTTGAAGGCTTTAACTTGCTCTGATTGATGATTATGATGGCACAATTCTTGCAAATGTTTGAGAAAAATACTACAGTATATCAAACCTGATTTACCCACAGCATATAAACCGGTAACTCTAAAAGAACGGAAAACAACATTACCAAAGTGTCAAATGATATGTTGCATTGTTTGACTTTCCACCAACAATTTCATGCGTGACTTGAAACTTAAGACTTATTTTTATTACTCATGGACTAAACTGTTATGTACAGCTTGCCAAATCTGAGTAAGCTCCAAATCCATTGCAGTGTAATCTGTTTTGAGTTGGAAGAAGTTTAATATCCAAAAAAAAAAATCACTTTATGGTTGACTTAGTCTAGGAAACATGCTGCCAAGGAATCACCGCATTTCTTTTCCTGTACCTTCCCGTTCATGTTTCCTCTCTCCAATGAAATGTTTTAAATGGCCTTGAGTTTTGGGCATTAAGGAACAGTGGCAGACCACTATGAATAAAAGTCTGGTTTACCTTTGAGGACCTCCTTGTCACTCTGAAGTCTCTCCAACACTTCACTGCCTAGACTCTCAAAGGCTTTGTTGGTGGGGGCAAAGAGAGTGTAATGTCCTGGCTGACCCAGCTTCTCCAGTAAGCCAGAATTTTGAGCCAAATCCTAAATGATTAGTTTACAAGCAGGATTATGTTCAGTGAACTTCAATATACAATAGAGTAGTAGACACATTTGCACGAGACAGACATAACAACCTAATCATCTGAAAAAAATCATTTTAAAGGAACTAAATCACAAAATTTGCACTTATGCACCTATAATATTTGTTAAATTGCTCTGTAAGTTTGTATCTCAATAATGTGTGACATATGTTTGCATATCTATCCCAGTAAATGTTTGCTTACACTCAGAGTTGTCAGGTCATCGTCAATCTCAATGAAGTCCTGGATTGTGTTTCCAACAGCGCTGATAACACGGTCAATGACATGCACAACTCCATTGGTGGCAACCTGGTTGCCATAGATAATCCTGGCACAGTTCACAGTCACCACCTGTACATAACGTACACTTCAATGTTATACTAGTGAAAAGTGTTTTAGTACAATGAAAAGAGGACTGCTATGATAATACTGAATGATAATACTTACCCCATTGGCATAGTGGTTGATTTGGAGACCAAGGTCATTGTACATGGAGGTGACTGTCATTCCATTCCTTAAGTCTTTGGTCAAGAGGCGTTTGTTGGCCATGTGGAAATGCAGAGCATTGTACAGTTCAAGGTTGACATTGCTGACCAATGCACTCCTCACTGTCTGTTAGGTGAGGAAAATGAGATGTTAAAACATCACAGACAGAGAGCCCTTCTGTTACCCTCCTTTAGTAACTCATTACAATTACTCATTGACTTATCTGGTTAAATAAAAGGTAAAATACAATAAATAAAACTGTTCTTGACTCACTTCGTCCAAAAGCTCCCAGGCCTCATTGCTGGGGGCAAAGAAGGTGAAGGATCCAGATCCCTCAATCTCAGGCTTTAGGTTAGAAAGATCAGAGAATTTTTGGGTTGTGATGGCCTTCACCAGACCTAAGGTCTCGTACACATTGTCAATCGGGGCCACTAAGAAAGAGATGTACAATAAGTGTTATCAGATGTCAGCCTGCCATTCTGATTATAAATTAAATGAAAGACTTGACATGTGTCGACAATATGCTACACCATGCTCTTCTATTTTATTTGGTCTAATTTCAAAATCAGCACACAGCTGCTCTACAGTTGGCTTCATCTAACCTTTATACACTGACTGCATTGTAGCACTGTACCTGCAGGGCAACCGCGCATGCCCTCCAGCTTCATGTACCCTGGGCAGCACTCATAAAGCACAGTCCTGCAGGCAAAACACACAGATCACAAATGTAAGTATAATCTCAAATCAGTTTCATGTCCCTTGAAATACTGTTTGCAAGCATTTTTCAACATAGCTGTGTAAGAAATCTGTATTCTTTCTGGCTGCCATGTTTTGAGCTGAATCATCTTTCCACTTTGGTCTTGTGTATTCAGTGTGTCCAGATGTTACTCATTATCTCCTTCATTACCCAAACAAATCATGTGACCTGACAGCTTAGGCCAAAACCTAATGGAAAGGGAGCCTGGAGGTTTAGGCTACCATTACAGTAGTAGATTTATATTACCAAGACATCCACTTTGAAGCTAAACAATTAGTTTGGACTTACTTGACATTTGGTGAACCTCACAAACATTTTGGCCTTGAAAACCAGCTGTGTAATTACAGCTGAATTTCAGGAAATGTTGGTGATGACACAAGGAACATTTAAATGATTTGGTGGTCTTTATGGAAACACTAGAGCTAATATGAAAAACAATATTGTTCAATTATCACCAGAGTTTTTAGAGTTTTTTTTTTAAAGACTTGAAATTTAGAGAGTAACCATTGTGATGTAGTTAAATTAGATACACATGAGAACAGTTTATTCGCTGTAGCCCATAGCACCATAACCTGAAAAGGATAGTAAAAAGTGCAGCTGCTACATATAAATATGACTATAATCCTTGCGTCAGCAGGTTTGAACATGTTGGAATCATATCGTTGTTTCCAGACATTTGGAGATTTACATCTCACCTCAAATAAGTAACAGGTATGCAGCAATAAAACAAATCACAAGACATAAAAGAGCAGAGTTGGCTGGGAAAGCGGAGACTGCCCAGTTTTTATTGTTGGAAAACTCTTAACAAGCTGCTTCTTCCCCCGTTCATCAGCTTAACATGATTAAAATAATCATGACAGATAGTAAGAACATTATCAAGTCTGTGTCTGTGATCACTTACAAATGGCATGTAGCATTATTTTTGGTTGTGTGTGGGAGTGAGCAGCACCGGTTCTACATCACACAAGAGAAGGAGGAAGATGAGGAGCGTGTCAAGGTTTAGCTCTTCATCGGCAGTTTCTCCGTGAGATCTGCACACCAGGAAAGCTCCATATGTGTGCAATGTGTAGTTTAAAAAGGACAATATAGAGATTTTGAAAGTAACTGGATTAACTCATTGGATGACTAAACGATGCTACATGTGCAGTAATTTAAGTAGCTGCTCATGGGCTAATCAACTCCAGTAGTGAGATTCCAACACTTCATAAAAAACGAATTAATTTTGTTTGAGCTTAACAAAGAAGAAAAACGTGCCAGCTGTCTCACACAGGACACAGACTGAGGCCTCTGGGTCATGGCTAACTGCACTTCTTCAACAGCTGTATATGAATCAAAGCTGAATGGAGTTGGAGGGACTGGGATGAGATCATACAAGCCCCATTGGGGCAGAGTCAGCAAAACCCTCGCTACATTGCTCTCCCACACTGAGGGATTGTGTCTGGCCATGGCGTAGGAAACTTCAGACTTGTCAGCGTCTCTATAAAAGTGCTGTTCCAAGAATCATTATAATTTTGTCAGACATAACATTAACTGTATGTGGCTTTCTTCCAATTCAACCCATCACTAATGGGCAGTTTTGGTTGTACAAAGTTTTCAGAGACAGAGCTGCATTGGAAGCAGACATGTTATCATTTGATGAATTAAACCTCAGTGGGACAAATACTTTGGCCAGCCAAAAGTTAGACACATCAACTGCCAGAAACTACTGTAAAAAGTGTCATTTAAGCTATATTAGACCATGCTGGTCTGTGAGTTAGCCTGAATTATTTTATATGTTTAGATGGTATTTCTTCCTCTTTCTTTTTCTGTATCCTTTAATATAAAAAATTTCTTTTTTCTTTATATCTTTTTCAAAATTTAACCTTTTCTGGGACTTATGTTATACCTGTTTAGTCTAAATCAGATTTGTGGTCCGTTTAGTCTAAATCAGTGTGGGATAGAGATGCTGATGTCAAAGCAAAAATTTACAGCTTATTAGTTAAATTGTTTGCATTTAAATCAGCTCCACTGAAACATTTGCTGACTGAAACAATTATACATATAATTGAACTGAAGTATAGATTTTTGTTGTAATGTATATATCTGGGAAGCTTGTAGAAGACCAAGTGGGAGGAATGATGGGAGGGTTATGCTGTAGCTTAGGCAGGTAATCTGATCTGTTTCACAATAACTAATGTGTTTTCAGTCTTTAATAGTCCAACTAATCTAAATAAACTTTATAAAATAATAAGAATATTTCTACCTCCAGGGCAGCTCTGCTTTGAAGAAATTTTCGTAACTTAAACTATAATCTACAAGCTACAAGTTGTGCTTCTTCATCTCACATCTTCGCACTATAAAAGGTGTTAATGAGTGAACCAGTTTACTGTGTGAATTCAACTTTGGCCCAGTCATCTTTTGATTGATCCCATGCTCCATGTCAGACTCCCATGTAAAGAGATAAAATTCTTTGGCTCTTTCCAACATTATCATTTGCCAAGTTCAGTGAGCGGTGTGTATTTATTCATCATGAAGAACTAAGCCTGTTTAGAGTGCTAAGCATGACTTAGGCATAATAGAGGGAAAGCTGAATGTGCGTGTGTGTATATAGAGAGGGAGAGGGACTGTAAAATAGGCATGGCTTCGATCCATGTTTAAACACAAAAGTGCTGAGGGGGCCGGAATAATAAGAGAAAAAGAAGTTGTCCAGAATGACTGAGCTGAGCGCTTTTCCATTCATGAATACAGTCAACATTTTGCAGCCACATTATAGCCCGGAATCAGTGGTTCACCGCTTATCGACGTCCAGGCTCCCCAAGTTATGAAAACCCTAATGTACAGTTTACAAGATCAAACTGTCTCCAATACAAAGGATTTAGGGCATGTGTCCAAAAATGTGTTTTTCATTTTAAGCTGTAGTTTAACAAAGTAAGATAACAGATGTCTATCTCTGCGGAAACATTAAAGTTTCCATGAAAACCTTTAAAGAAGAAGCTGCAGAAGAAGAGAAATGCTACATTTTCAAAAACTTACAGAGCTGACACTCAGGTTTTTGTTTTTGTTTTTTGAATTTACTTGTAATGTTCATCTTTAAACAGGAGAAACAACTTGTCCTACTGGAAACATGGAACAACACTTACGCTTTCTTTCCACAGATGGCCCCTTGGTACCAATTACGACAAGTGCTGAAGTACTTCTTCTTGGTCCCCATGACTTGCTGGAGAGCACAGACATTGGGTCTGTTGAGAATTGAGGGTAAAAAAGGGATAAAGCATTAATCACTGGTAAAACAGAGGAGTAAAACTCTACAGAAGCTCTGAAATAATTCACTTTTGAATTATTATGTGACAAACAGCCCTGCTGGGTAAGACACCAGACTGTCAAGAGTGAATATTTGGCAGCTACCCCTGCCACAGAATAATCACGACATCTACACCTGCTGAATATGAAATTGAGTTATAAATCCAAGTGGAGTCTAATATAATTCAAAAACATATGCCATAATTGAACTATTTATATTTGACTGCATTAAAATATAGCAGATTTCATGAAAATATACATGAGACAAATATACAGAAATGATAACAACTTATGCTCAAGGCTCAGTACAACTGCAAATATAAAAATATTAAGAAGCTTACCCTTCTTTTCTTGCCCTGATGCGACTGTGGGTGACTATTTTGTCATAAGCTGAAGAGTCAGCCTTGTCAAATGTAGAGAGCACAAAGAGTGCAAAGGCAGCTACGAAAAGGAGCTTCATCCTTGATTTTCTAGCTAGCCCCTCCAGACCCAGAGTGATGGGAGCACACTCAGAGTGGAGTTTATATACCACAGGTCTCAAGGAGGATGGCAACATTTCATGCATGGATGGACCACCCAGAACCTCTCCAAGACCACATTTCTATATATAAATATACTGGGTTTGTATAATTTTTTTGTATGTGTGATGAATTACGATGAGCTATATGTTGGGTTTTATTTTATATGTCAAATCATTTATGGAGGGACATTTAAAAAACATAAAATAAATGGGACCACCATCACATTCACAAAATGTTGTGTAATCTTTGCCATTCCTCCTCGCACATTTAAAAGGTGCACACATTTTGATGCATTTCTCACAAAAGTCTTGGTTAAAATATTACAACTTGTTTATTTCACTTTTTAAAAATAATAAAAGAAGTCACATAACAGCTCCAGCACAAAAACAATGCTACTTGATTAAGAATGCTTTAAGATTTTATTTGCATTGCAGATAAGTAAACATATCTGGACACATTTAAGATTTTAAAGCTCAATATTTGGTTTTACACAAACTGTTTAATATACTTCTCTCTGCATATATTTTTCAGGGCACTGAAACTGAGCGCTACATTGAGAGACATAATGAGCAGATGGGATACAGAATCCAGCTGCATCTCTTCTGTAAAAGTGTCATCTATCTGTGCTGCGAATGAAGAAGCATTGCATAATCTCTGCTCTGAACAAATGCCAGACCACTGGTTGTATAAATCTTTCAGAATGTACTTTGCTCCATCTACTGGTAAGAAAGACTGCAGGCAGTCTCACAGCGCTACTATTTCACAAAGACAATATTTTCACATCATGCTGTGTTAAAGTGGAGAGGGAATAAATTCTGAGGTAAATCAGTATTTCAAAGCTGAAAACCAAGAACCAGATAACCCAACTATAACACCCAAACCTTTCACTTCTGAATCCGAAAACATGTACTTGTATCACTACTAAATCACAGCTTTTATCATAGTGTCAAATGTATTCTCATTGGCGCCACACCAGCCTTTTAAAGCCACAAAATCTGATCCATACCCCAAACCGATTGTCAAGTCTTGTAACACAAGAACTAAAGGACAGAGAAGTTTGTATTTTCATAGTGTCTACAAACACTTAGCGAAATGTCTGTGAATTGGCTCACACAATTATTTAAAGAAAATGATAATATGCTGCAATACATAAACAGCATGCTCATACTGTATGTAAATTATATTATTATTTTATTTTTTTAATTCCTTACTAATAAACAAAGTGAGCCATTGCATCAAACACTATATATTCAGCTGTAGTTGAGCTTTACCAGTAGGTGTTGTTGTTCACAGCATACCCAAGTGGCATCACTTACTCCATTCACTCTGCCACATGTTGCTCAACCTCCTGGCTAGACAGGTGTTACTAGTTAATAGTGAGCAGGGAAATAATGTCCTCCTGGTCAAGACAATGGATTGTAAAAAAAAGGGGAGAAAACGCAGTACAGGATCCAATGCTGCAGCACAGATCTGAGACTAAAAACTAGTGGTCTGGCTCATGCTTATGTATTTTAAACCATGTAGAGAAAAGTTTAAAATATCAGAAAATGAACCATTCAGCACACCACGTCCATTAAAAACACGATGCTTTCAAGGCAGCTATCCTCTTCTGACCTTGATTAGTCAATGCATTTGGAAAAGCACTTACACATAAAATCTCTACTCAGGCTTTTCATCTCAAGACTGGAGTACATTAACTTTACAATCCCAACATTCCCGTGAGCAGCCAATTGTCTAACTAAAGACTCTGTACTCTATGCTGATACAGATGAACTCACTGCAGTGATAATGAAATGCAGCGTGGTTTTACACTTTGAATCAGAACACTCTGTCTGAATTACACACTTTTCCACAAACATGACACAAACACTGCATGTGTCACAAAGAAGGGATAAAACAGGCTACATCTTAGTCCTAGTTTCCTCGTTTTGTGTCTTGATAGTAAGTTCCTTAGTGAAGTGGAAATTAACAAAAAATGTGACATCAATTTAAATTGAGTGGGCTCTTCAGATATAGTACAAAGACCCAAACAGTCTGTTGACTGTCTTTCTAAACATAGTGTGATTTGTTCTCAGCTGCTATGGTAACAGAAACCTAAAGACTTCATCCACCCCAAGTTGTTTGCAGCTTCGAGCTATGAAGGTGAAAATTTGGATCTCTGCACAAATATAGAATATAAGTAACTTTGACAGCACAACTCTAATATAACTGATAATTAGCTGCTATTACTATCATATAGTATACCTATAGCTGTGATACTTTAATTATAAAACTGCAAAAGAAAATGTTAGTGATTGCAAGTTAAGGCAGCAAACAGGTGGACTTAGTATATATATTTAAATACAGCTGTCATCTCATGTTCTGCACAGATTTAGAGGTTTTACACATTAAAAGAATATCTCACATAAGTACTGTAGGTGCAGTCTCTATACAGTGATGGCACACTGCACTAGTCTTTAATATGCTCACACATCACTAGAGGGCGCTTGATGCTTGGTGATAATTTAACACAAGCTAATTAACTTCTAATCACTTCATTACCAAATCACTGGTGAGAGCTGGGAAAAACATAATTAGTGGTTAAGTGCTCAATGTTAACAATGGTAATCTCTGTAACTAAATCAACATCAACTTGCAGAATGGCCCCGTTATGTTTTTATACTATTGGATCTTTATTAGCGATATATTGATATACTGTATAAGCAGATTTCTAATGTTGTAGCAGGTAAATGGAGCTAGCTGCATGCAATGCATCATATTTTACATGTTCATCATGGCCTATAGTGTGATGTTCATTTAAAAATCTGCAAATAAACTAGTGTAGAGTATAAAACAAGTGAAATGTGCAATTTAAGTAAAGAGTAGCATTGCATGGAAATCGTGAAGAAAAAAAACAATATCAACATTTAAGAATAGATGCTAAGTAAACTGACTTACTGTAGTTCATTATGTCTGATCCTTAATTGCAAGATCAAGTTTAAATTCTGATATGAATTACACCAAATATGGCAAGCCCGCTGTTTATGAGAAGAGCTCTTGGTTTAATTTACAATTCACCAAAGCTTAAACCTGATTAGACAGACAGAGAAGGAATATCATAGTAAATAAGCATTTATTCTGCAGCTAAGCGAGTGCACCAGAACCTTGGGTAATGCTTTGCCACAAACACAAAGGTCACAACATACTAAAAATCTCTCAGAAGAGAATGTCTATGTACACTGTTCACCTAGTGCATACGTTAGAGGGGCCACTGTATATACAGCCACAGAGACGGTAACAAACTCAGGAAACAAAACAAAAATCAGGTAAAAGACCACAAGTTGAAATGCGTTAGTCTTAAAGTGTGTAATTGTAATATTCTATATATCACAAGTGATGCTGGAGTTTTGACCTCTTCAGACTTTCCCCTTCTCCTTGCACCGTGGTAGGAGATGTTGTACCAGAAACCCACTCTGTTTCTATAATATGCATATTTTGAAATGGAGAAAGAGTACAGCAAGTTGAAGGAGGGAGCAACATGTTGTGTTGTACATGGAAAGTTAACCCTGCTTTTTGAATTAGCATTGTCTTTTATTTAATTGCAGAGTAATTTCATTACATTACAGGAAATAAAACAGAACACACAGATCACAAGGGGGCCCTTATGCCTGAAAGACAGTATATGGTGCACCTGGTTGAAGAATACATCTTGTTGCTGCTAACCAGCTCGATGATTTTTTCCAAATTCAACATAAAATTTGTATTAAATGCAAATAAACTTTGTTTGTTCAGTGTTTTTTTGGAGGAGGACTACATACTGCGAGCATATAATGAGTAATACTTACTGTATAGAGATAGAAACTTTTGCATTCACAGTAAGACGACAGTTGGAGGTTGAAGAGTATAGAATAGGCAGCAAGGTGTCAGGGCTCTTTGGATTAAATGCTCAAGGTAAAATATAAACTTGCTTAACAATTCCTTGAGCATCAAGTTAGCACTTCTAGGTCTATCCTCACTCAGTATTGTTGTATAGCTTCAATCAGTCAGAGCTGAAGGCATGTAATAAAAGTAGTAAATGTGAGATAACATAATATCATTATACCTTGATATGTATACTACAGAATACAAGATTATTTGAACTGAATATATTATTTAACTTTTCATCATGAGATAATTTGATTATTTTGATAAAATGTTTACAACTGGTAGATGAATAAATGAAATTAACTCCAACCCAAACATGTTTTAAAAACGCAATTAAAATCTCTTACTTGCAGACACAGGTTAATTTTTATATTTTTTTGGTCCATTTTTCACTTCCTGAGCGCGTTCATTGCAAGAATGTTCAATCTCCTGAATATCCTTCTCCATTTTCTGTACGACTGCCACAATTACTTTCTCAGTCTGAAGTTTTTCTTTGTTATGTCCACCAGATCCCATCGTACCTTTCTCTGAGTGTATTTCATCACATTTCTGAGAGGCAAGTCTTGGTCTCTGGAGGGATGCAGCATCTGCGACATCTTTGGATAGCTCCTTTTGAGTCTGCCCTGTGCTGGACAGAACAACTGAACCATTGACTTGCTTGCTGGAGCCCACAGAGCTGGTGGTGGTGGCAGCTCTGCTCTGCAGGGTGGGGATGGTCATGTCAAACATGTTCAGCTTCTGTTGAGTGTCTTCAGTAGGGAATTTGGGAGAATATTTGAATGGGTTTCCAGGGTAAGCCAAGGTAGAGCTTGCAACATTACCTGCACCCCCACCTTGAGGTTTACCCTTCATCATTCCCAGGACTTCATAGCGGAAGCTGGAGATATCCTGCTTAAGCTCCTATCAATTATTGAGAACTAGAGATTAAACAACAGCATAGATAACACAGCAATGAAAAACAAACTTTGGTTATTGACTGCTTACTACCTTGAAATTCTCTTCTGTCAGCCCTTCCTCTGTCTTGGCATCTCTGATCATTGCAGCCACATAACGCTTCACGAGGTTCCTCAAAACCTCCTAAAAAGTACAGTTTAAGGCAAAACTAGAGATTAATTTTAAAATCAAGTTTCATCAAAAATGACCCATATCAAAAACAATACATAAAAGATTTACAGTACGTTGTGGAATGCAAGTTACTACCTGATACTCATGGTTTAATCTTACATTTTCGGCTGCACGTCTCTACAATAAAATGAAAAAAAAAGGTCCATTAATAAAGCAATAGGTGAATTGTATTCAAGGTGAATTGCTCTTCTTTAATTTGCCCTTTCTCTTGTCTTCTAGAAGGTCTTATTATATGCATTAACTTCGTGACTAATACATTTTTGAAGAAAACAGGTAATTTAATTTACTCTTAATTCTTGTTTTGAATCTATAATACCAGACAGGCATTGAAAATGTGCAAACGTGCAACATAAACCAGAGCAAATCTCTCCTTACCCCCAAAGTTTCAAAGGTTTCGAGCCTTTTTATGCTTGTTCCCTTACACAAATGTGTTTTTATCCATCCAATTAAATAATACACTGACTTTGGACTGGGTATTATATTGAATGGAGATGGCAAAGTTCCCCCTTCTTCAAAATAGCTCATCCATAATTTTGTTCTTGCAAATTTCCACTCTATATCTGCATGATCCTGAAAAGAAAAACAAACAGCAATTAAAAAAAAAAAAAACATTCACAAAGACAAATAAGTGTGGTAAAACATTAAAATAGATAAGCTACAGCACTCACAGCAATGTGCTGGTAGGAGTTGTTCATCATTGCAATTAGCATGTTCAGAAGCACTACCAGGGAGATGACATTGTATGTGCCAAACATGGTAGAGCCCACAAACTCGGTGAATTCATGGTCTGGTTCCACATTGGTCACATAGAGGGAAATCAGGCCAAATACAGACCAAAATAACGACTGCAGTGTCTCGAACAGCCTGAAAAGGAAACAACCATAAATCACACAACACGCTGCTGAAAAACAAACATATTAATTATTAAAAATGCAGATTTGTCAGGGACAATTTATTTAAGAACTTCGACTTACGTTGAGAAGGCGTTGTTCTGCTGATTACAGCGAATACCCTTGCAATTATTGCCCATATCTGTTTCATAATAAAAGTAGAGCTGGTTGAGGCCGTTGGCAAAGGCTAACAGCACAAGACAATAGATGAAGAGGAACTTGAGGATGTCCAGGAGCATGCGGCCCAGTGAGATCTGTAAGGGGCCCAGATGGGAGTTGGCAGTGAAGAGGCAGATGAGGCGCAAGGAGCTGAAGATGTTGGCAATGGCAAACAATGCCTCTGCAACCAAAGTTGGGTGCCACATTTCCCAGCTGTCTCTGGGTTTGTGCCCACTGTACTGTAGAAGAGAAAACAGGGAGGACAATTAATACAGAATACCATCAAATATAGATGCTGCAAGGTTTCACACTTTCCAGCACCTTGAGTGTTGTACAGAAAAGTACAAGAAAATACAGTGATACCATTTATTTCCATTTCCTCTTAAAGGTAAACTATGATTGAGACTGCAGCAAAGCTAAAAGTTGGCATAAATAAACATGTTTTTCAATTACATAAAAAAGCTGCAATCGTCGATACACAGTGTACATAAGTATATCTGCTTTATAATAACAATCATTTATAAATGGCAAATTGATAGTTAATTAAACTTAGATTAGAATGATTTTACTGTTAATGAAATTAATAATGTTTACTAATCATTAGTAATCTATAATCTCTGTAATTTTTTATCATTAGTTTGAGTGAAATAATTAGTTTATAAATTGTATACTGTATCACAGCTGAGACAATAACAATTACATTCTGATTACAATAGAAAACTATTATTGGTTTATTGTTGAAAACATTTGAACATTTAATGTACTATATTAAGCATTTGTTAGTGATTACCAAACGATTTATAAACCTTTAAGAAATTGTTTATAAAACATCTTAAAACATGATGTAGATAGAGGGACCACCACTTATTAATCATTGACACAGTTTTAACTATCTATCAAAATAATGTTTATAGATAATTTACAAAGTATTTAACAAGGTATTATAAGCATCAGTTGTAACTTTATAATAATCATCCAAATAATATTTATAGATGGTTTAGAAACCAAATGTTAACCATTAAAGTATTACAAATATCTGGTCCATCTATCTATGAAATATTTATAAATGATTTACAAACAATTTCTTAAAGATTTACAAATCAGTTTATAATCATTAACAACTGCTTATAGTACAGTATATGAACTGTTATAATGTGTGTGACAATAAAGTCAGAATAGCATACATTATATAATTACTAATAATTAGTAAACCTCCCTTGACTCTAAGATGTACAGTACCTTTGCATAGGCGACAATCTTTAGAGAAATGGTTGCAAGATACAAGGAGTTCATTATGAAGTCCATTAAGTTCCACCAGTCGTCTATGTAGTCTTCGAAGCCGCTATCCCACATTTGTTTGATCTCAGTCCATATGAAGCCTGGAGACATAAACAAATAAAGGTCATTTGTCACTGCAACACTATCACTCAACCAGTTGCACAGGAAAAATAGATATGTGACAAATAGATGGTACAGTACTCTCATTGTCACAGTAAGCACCTTATTTTGACTTTTTGCCAATGAGTGTGACTACAGTGTACAGATTAACAAAACTGTACAATATCATGATGATGAACAGCAGTCTGTTAGCGTGTGTGCTTTTGTTATTACCGAGCACCCAGGGCAGGATCATCCACTCCACAGTGGTGGGTGCTGGGCCTTGAAAGTCTGGTTGTGCAGAAGCTATATGTTGCGAGGCCAAGAAGAGCAGGAAGAGGAAGGTCAGGTAGGAAGCAGTGTGACAGATGAACTTGATGAAGGGCTTACGGATGAATAAGCCGTAGCGGCTCTTTGGAGAGATCAGGTAGAAGATGGATAACAGTGGGAAGAGGAGGCCAATGAAGATGCATGTGATGAGTTTTCCTGCCCAGTGACGCCTCCTCCAGCCTGGGAACTCATCATACCACTGAGACGCCAGCAGCTGCTGACAGTTGGGCTGAGCAACAAACTGAGAGAAAGAGAGACAAAAAAACCAATATGTTAACTGAAATGAAAGTACTTCCTTCATGCAGAAATCCATGCAGAAAATCATAGAGAAATCAGAAAAAGGGCCAATAAGCTTAAACTACCACCATCCATGACCTACAAACACACAAACAAAATTATACAAAAACAAAAGCAAACAAACAAAAAACAGTTATTCAAGACATTAAATGCTGCACTCAAAATATCAGTGTCATGGTGCTCACTGCACTCCATAGCATTCCTCTAATGCCCCATGCTGGCATGTAAAATTTCATCTTCATTATCTTGGCTATAGGGATCTTTGTATACATCATTTTCTTTAAAAAACTGAAATGTATGATGAAAAACCTCACTAGCATTTAAATGTTGTAATTTAAGTTTGCGTATTTAAAGATGCATGTAAAAACTTTTTTTAGAACAATACATATGCAATGTCTTCTGTTGATTTGGTGATTATTTTGACAAGCTAGTAGATAGTAGATAGTGATTCCTCAATTTTTGTATAATAAGTCAATATGTAGAACCTTCATGAAGTATCTAAAATAGGCTTCTCAAAATCTGAACCAAGGTTTGCATGCAATCTGGACCCAGCCCATACCTCGTAGGGACGGGTACGGAACCTGCTATTAAACAGGCACCGGTGCTAAATTATTAAGAACACAGTATTGACATTTTAGATGAGTTTAAATAGTGACTTTGCCGTTGTAAACATCACTGCTGCTGCTCTAAAAACAGCATTTAGCTCTATTTAAATTAGAAATAAATTCTAATTATGTTCTGAATTAATTATTTTTTAGAATAAATTAAATGGCAATTATTTGGCAATTATTTCATTAGTAATGAAAAGAATTACATATTAATGAAGTAAAAGAACCAATAAGAGTATTGACAAGAGTAGTAGGCTCGTGTCAATAAAACCCTAACATTACCCATCACTGCTTGTGTTTTGAAAACATTATGATGTTATTTTGTTATTGCCAATCGTTCCGGACCTCAGATCTTGAATAAAATTCAGATGTGGACCTTTGAGTAATACGTTTGAGAACCCTTTTCAAAAATCATCCGTCAGAAGCCGCTCCCAACTGAGGACAGTAAACAAACATGTAAAATGGATTTTCAGAAACAACAACTCTCCTCAGGTACGCCACATGTCTGCAAATAGCATTTACCTCATATACACTGGTCATTTGTACAGGGAGGTCAATTGTACAGGGAGTACCAGTCAACCTTTGGAAAATGACTGGATCAAAACACAGATGTAACATAGATTGCTTTCTCCAGCAACTCTACCAGTCATGATAGTAAAGTGACAAAAATGGACAAGCCACCTCCTGTTGATAACCCAGAGCAAGGACAACATTTAGGGTTGGAAAAAACATGCTTCAGCTTTCTTCATCCCATTGGACAGATGGCGAGGAGAGAGGCAAGACACTAAATAAGTAATGTGCAGCACTATGTATACTATCTATGTTATTCTTAGCACGATTTATCTGACATCTAGTCACAAGGCTAGATGCTAGATGGTGTCATAAAAACACCACATCTGTGTCATGAGATACAAATGAAAAACAGACTTTTATCTTGCGAGCATGCAAGACAAAAGTTTCAAGGGGGAAGCATCTCTAAATCCTTTGTTAAGAAGTGATTGACTGTGGGATTAGATAAACATCTGCTGGACATCTGCAGATGGTGATTGAAGTTAATTTCAGCTTAACGAAGTTACAGCCAAATGGATCCCCATTATGGTGCTATATAGCATTACACTGTGGGTGATGAGGTCATCTATCAATGCAGAATCTGACATCTTTAATGTTTCCTATCCGTCCTTGTGAGATGTTGACTTGCCATAACATGACTGGAGGCAAAAGGTGGCATCTGGCAGGATGAGGAGGACCAGATTTTGTCTGAGAACATTTTTGGAAGGTGAAAATCACCCAATCATGTCACACCACTCATCCCTTCAAAAACAAGTATTAATTCTAAGACACATTTATAGCGGAGATGTACTGTATCGTGCCTATTAATTAAGCTAATTAATAACATTTAGTCCGTTTATTTAAACATGAACTAAATCAGTTCCACAGAAAATTTATAATATTCTGCCGTTTGTTATTGTGTGCATAGTGCATGCATATTGTACATAGCAACACTATTTATAAAATACTTCATTTTTTAGAAAACACTTGCAACACAATACCATGTTTTGCACCTATGAAATGGAAAAGCCATCATTGGGCCTGTAGAAGATCGTATGAACAGCAATGGAACCAATGGCATCGCAGGATTTTGCAGACAGGAGGAAAGCAACAAAGTCAGAACTGATCTGCAGTCTGCCGTCCAGCTTTCATCTCTCAGAGCCACGAGTCAGTCACTCGCGAACTCTGATCAAACGATCAAACTCGGCAGCGCTGATCAAGCAACAATCAGTATTCTGTTACTTTAATGCCCATTTCTCATCTCAGATATTTTCAGAATCATCTTGTAGTGTACGGTTTAGCTTTAAAATGAGAAAGTTTGTGACCCAGCTGCCAAGATCTCTTTAGGAAATACCAAGCACTGCTCATATGTCTGCAGCACAGCCAATAGGAATGCTTACTCTTTGTCAAAATCTCCTGTCACGGTCTAGACTTTTTAAAACCTGAAAACAGAGCCACGAGGACGTGCAGAAGTCTAGTTTTCTCTTTGAAGACTTGAACTAAAATATGCTGAAAAATTATTATTGATTTTTTTTGCCCAATGATGCCACAAAATTGTTGCCTACTGAAGCTTTAATTGAGTGAGACTTTTGGGAGTTAAAGATGTGAATTCAACTGAGGATCTGTAATTCCACTTGAAGTTTCACTATGATGAAACTTGATCATTAACAACCTAATAATAAAGTTCTGCCCAGGAAATAAAAGCAAATAGTCCATATAGTTTTTAATCTGCCATAATGTTACCACAATGTATTGTACATAAGGTTTTATTGTCATTTTACCATTACAGGTCCAAGAAAACACAACCTAGGTCAGAGCAGATTAACTTATGAAGGTAGAATGAGTCAGAGTGAAGCAGGAGAACAGAAAGAAATCTTTACTGAAAACAGCAAAGGACGATTGTACCAGTACTGTAAGTGCTGGTGATCTGTGTCACCAGTCCACTCTGTAACCACTTCGGTGCTTTCTTTAGAGAAGTCTGAAAGGGAAGACCCTTAAAATAACCCAGCTCAAGATTGTGTTATTTGTCTGATTGTTAGCATCAATGGACAAATGGACAAGGGTAATCTACTGTATGTACCTTACACATACTACATATTAAAACTGTCAGTACAGTCTGTGCAGTTAGAGAAGGGCAGGACACACAACAGACACTCCTAGTGTTTGCAGCCTTGATTAACACATTTTGGCTGCAAAAAGTTTTGGGGGTCATCGGGTGCACAAAGCCTCATGATGGCCTTTCTGATCCAAGGAGTGGTCAAGTCCCTCACTATCCCATCTTGAAAGGAAAACTATGGAACTGACTCAGATACCTGTTTGTGTATTTAATAATGTAACTTCAACGATTTGACCTCTTTGAGGGCAAGTCTAAATGTCAAGCCATTTGAGATAAGTTCAGGTCAAGTCTACCGTCTGTCACAACAAAGTTTTCATAAGCAAACAGTTTTTCAGTACTCTGGATGCTGCTGTAGCCATTACAGTGACACAGTAGAAATGCAACATGGTTTTAACTGAACTGTATCTTTTACAAAGCTCTCTCCCAAGACATCTGTAGAATTAAAGGTCTATAAAGTGTATGTGGCAGATTTTTGTCCCCCACATACACTTTTTGGACCACGTGCTCTAACAGGCAGGGTACGATGTATGAAGTGGCCCTGGCTCAGAGAACAACTGAATCATATAGAAGTGTTTGTTTCTATTATGGTCTTGTGCACAACTTCAGCACATCTTAGATGTAATCATAATGACTAAAGTTATTAAAGCTGATTTTTACAATAGCAAATCCACTGTCTCCGACTGATTATAATTTATAAGGGACATGAATAACACTTATTATCATACTTTACAATACAGAAGGCATTAGTAATAATTTTCACTATTTTGCATGACACTAAAAACAACTGATCCTCTAAATGCCTGAACTAAATACACCAGCAAGCCCATAAACAATAATGAGGAAAATAATACTGATCCTGAAAGCATGAGGAGTAATTTCAATTTTCTTGAATCAGCCTCCCTCCAGGTTATGCAGCCCTGATACTTAAATACACACGATGAAGATGTTGCATTTATTATTGGTCCAGGATTTTACTGGTTCAGAACCAATAATATTTCTATTTCCAAAGCTTGAGTTGCTCAAGTTGAGTTCAGATTTAAAGAAAGACAAATCTCATTGCAGATAAATCTGTGATCATTAACATTACTATTGCTGTCAGTATTAGTATAATTACTGGTAGTGGTAGGAGTGTCGTGTAGGTATTGTGTGTACGGTCAATGTAAAATGTAGTCTGAAATCAACCAAAGAAATCTTGTAAAAAAAACACCCATCTGTGGTAAAGCGAATAGCCGCTGAGCCTTCGAGTTCAGCTGTAAAACCTTTTGCCACAGAGAACAATTGTGTCACATGGGGCTGCTAACAATCACACTGATCTTTCACTCTCACATTGCCAACTGTCTCATCAAATAGAACCAAAAAACACTGCATGGAAAGACTCTTCTGAACACTTAAACGTAGAAGATGAGCAGTGCATAAATGGTATATGAGCTTTTAACGCAATCTGCACATACTACACAAGTGCTGTATACAAACAAGACCCCAAAGCTGCACACAGTCTCTTTAATGAGTGGATAAAGAGACACCTGCTGAAACTCAGTCTATAATTTATATTTAGTCTGTTAAGCAGGAAACTTTCTTCATGTGTGCACAGTAAAGGTTTATAGTGCCACATTTCCTGACCTCCTACTAGAAAGAGAAATAATTTTTTACCAGCTTCCATAGTTATCACCTGTCGCTGTGGTAACAGCAAACAGCCATGCAGTGTAGGGCTGTCAAAGTGAACACGATAATAACTCATTAATGCAAATTTGTTTTAACGCCACTAATTTCTTTTAGGCATTAATGCAATTTTTCATTTTTAGGTTGTAGCTGGCTCAGTTTTAAAGGTAGAGTGAAGATACTGATATCATATGAAGCTAGAAAACATAAAGAATCCGTGAAGGAGGCTACATGACACTAACAAACTAAATTTTGATGAGAAAAAATGGCATGGCCATTTTTAAAGGGGTCCCTTGACCTCAAGATATGTGAATGAAAATGGGTTCTATGGGTATCCAGGAGTCTCCCCTTTACAGACATGCCCACTTTATGATAATTACATGCAGTCTGGGTCATGTCATAGTCAAGTCAGCACACTGACAGCTGTTGTTGCCTGTTGGGCTGCATGTTGTCATGTTATGATTTGAGCTTTTTTATTATTATGCTAAATGCAGAACCTGGAAGGGTTTCTGGACAATATTTGTCATTGTTTAGTGTTAACTGATTTCCAATAATAATTATATACATACAATTACATAAAGCAAGCATATTGTCCACTCCCATGCTGATAAGAGTAATACTTTCAAATTTCCCTTTAAAGTACATGTTGAAAAAAATAAATGTGGTTAATTTGTGATTAATTGTAATTAAGTATGGACAATCATGCGATTAAATGTTTTAATTGACTCACAACCCTAATGCGATGCATACACATTTACATATATAACCATCTTCATAAATAATGCGTAAATAGTTATGATTCCCATAAAACACATTTGACACATCTCATCTGTTACTGCCACTGTGTACTCACAATGTGTGAATTTTTAGTGACTCTATTTCACAACAAATGGCAGCAAGTTGGCGCTGCATCCAGAGGATACATATTCCAAAGAAGATGTTAAAAGACAGTAAAAGGTTCCCTCCCTAATTAAAATATTCAGAGTATGTATTTCAGGGAAATGGCCATCACTTATTCTGTCATTATCCCCAATTACCCAGTTGTCATGGGACTGTCTGAGAGTGCTACTGTAATGCATTGCTAAGAGACAGTCTGGCAATTATATGTTGTTCCGAACTCCCAGAGGACATCTCCACCCATCTCATGCCATTTACAACTCATCTTATAGCCGTTCTTGTTACCCAGTCCATGTTGTGCAAATAATGTAATACTTATTCCTTGTTGTCATTATACTATACTCTAAAACCCTGTCAGTGGTCAGTATGTCTGTATTTGTACCAGTGTTACCAACACAATAGTTACTGTGCTGCTGTGGGCCACAGCAGTAATGTGACAAATATCATAATCAACAAAAGAGCTTACCTCTTTCTGGCAATATTTGATAGCCAGCTTCAGTCTGGCCAGGTCGTTAGTGGTTTCATCCAGGAGAGGGTTGATGTCATCACGGTAGTTGAGGATTATTTCCAACTCCCTAGAGCTCCGGGTCTGATCTAAGAGGTCCTTTGCAAATTGTTTACACATATGGGACAGCTCCTCGTACTCTGACTTGAACTCATTCTCTACTGTGCTGAGCTCCTTCAGCTCCCAGCTTAGCTGAAAAGCCGTGAGGAACGGGTCCTCGCTGGAGACGGCGATAAGAGATGGGCTGGAGAGGGCCTTGTAGATGTTAAGGCGAGAGCGTGAGTGACGTAGGCCGTCCACGTCTGAACTGGACACACACTCCACACAGTTGCAGCGCACAGCATGTGGCTGAGGTATGGAAACACCTCGCTGCACCAGCAGTTTGATGATCTCGTAGTTGTTGGTGTGGGCTGCCAGGATGATAGGAGTGATGTCTGGGGTGAAGTCTGAAAACTGTATGTCCAGTAGAATTGGTGGGACCTTTTCAGGAAGACAAGAGAGGAACACACAAATGGATACGACATTAAACCGATTCAAATTACAGTATAGTATTGTTTTTAGGGCTGTCAATCGATTAAAATATTTCATTGCGCTTAATCGCATGATTGTCCATAGTTAATCGCCGTTCATTGCAAATTAGTCACATTTTTTATCTGTCCAAAATGTACCTAAAAGGGAGATTTGTCAATACTTTAATACTCTTATCAACATGGGAGAGGGAAACATGCTGCTATATTATATTGTATATTTTCATATTTATATTGTATATTACATATATCGTATACTGTATATGCATATATTCATTATTTGAGATCAATAAAAAACACAAAACAATGACAAATACTGTCCAGAAACCATCACAGATTTAGCATAAAAATATGCTCAAATCATAACATAGCAAACTGCAGCCCAACAGGCAACAACAGCTGTCAGTATGTCAGTGTGCTGACTTGACTTTGACTTGCCCCGAACTGCATGTAATTATCATAAAGTGGGCATGTCTGTAAATGGGAGACTCGTGGGTACCCATAGAACCCATTTTCATTCATATATCTTTAAGTCAGAGGTCAAGGGACCCCTTTGAATATGGCCATGCCAATTTTTCCTCTGCAAAATTTGGCCTAAGTTTGGAGTGTTATTTAACCTCCTTGCTGACAGGGTTGGTATCATGGATTCCTTAGGTTCTAGTTTAAGCTGTAAAATGCATTAAAAAATTGGTGCATTAAAATGATCTTGTGTTAATGTGTTATTATTGCATTAACTTTGAAAGCCCTTATTATTTCATCAGATAGCTCACACTACTTTTTAAACCCGTCACAGGAACTGAAACAACTGGTTTGGAAGTGTCTAATTTCATCTGTCTTGGGTCTCTGACAATCATGTCTAACAGCAAGCACACAGCTAATGGCTTGTGGTTCAGCTGGCCTCAAAATATCTTCCTGGTTGGAAGCAACTACACCCTTTTTTCTTTTTCCCTTTCTTCACATAAGTCCATTACAGGGAGACCATGCAGCGTCGAAAACACATTTACAAAGATGTCAAGAAGTTTAAGGGAACCCAAACAATACAAAATGACAAAAGACCCACAGCAGCACATCAGCTTTCATGCAGAAAATGAGAGTTGGATTCCTAAAATAAACACAGTTGTGTCTGAAACTAAGAACAGAGGAAAGCCTGTCACTATGATTTTACTTTATCTCTATCTGTACTTCAGACAAAAGAATAAAATTACTGAAAAACTCTCACTACTAAAGCCATTTAATTCAATCTGACGTAGCACTGAACTAAATTGTTATGCTGTGAAATCCTAGGTCACAATGTCCAGCGAGTGATTAATGAAAGGCCAAACATGATGCCTGAACCTCAAAATCTACTTCCTGAGGGTTGTGGATTGCTGGGTCTAGTCCAGGAGAGCAGGGTAGAATCTGTACAGGTAGCCAATGTATCACAGGGATGCCATAACAATCACATAAACAATAATGACTAGAGGTAGGGGACATCATTTTAAAACTATATTAATAATAAAAACAAACTGCACTGTGGCATAATATACTATACTCTGAAAAAATGTTTTGGTATTTCAAAAAATGCTGCTGTAAGGGGTGAACTGATTCATTGAAGATGAAAGCAATTTTTGACTGAATCTTAGACTGAATCTACCATGTTTCACTTCACTAAACAGGAGAGCTAATAATGTTTCAGATTAAAGGCAACTGTACTTGTACCCATTGGCTCCTTTTTTCTGTACAGGTGTGGACATACATGTATTTGCAATTCACAATTCACTGTACGAGTAGGATGTTTTCAAAAAGAATATTACATAATGGAAACTACTTTATAAGCCTAACTGGAATTAATAGCAGACAGTGTGGCACCGTTATTCTTCTGCCCTAACTTAACCATTTTCAGCGATGCCATTACTGTACCTCCACACATGAAGCATAATTGTGTGGGCAGGGTGGTTCAAAAAATAATAATGAAATGCAGGCAAGAAAAGTTATAAACAATAACTTTAACTAGGATAGAAACACCTGTAGGAACGTAAACTGTACCATGTATCATCAGTACCTGTTTTTCTCCACGTGGCTTCTTGTGGTTGAGCAGCAGCTCCACAGCTCCCACCACTTCTTTGCGGATGGCATGTAGCAGGGCATCACCCACATATACATTATAGCTGAGAAGCAGCTCAATGATCTCCAGGTTCTCATTTTCGATGGCAATGAGCAGAGCTGTGCGCCCCAGGGGGTCGATGCAGTTGATATTGATCCTGAAGTAGATCTCAGCCTCCTCCAGGGCTTGTTTCACACTGGCATAGTCCCCCTTCTCCACAGCCCCCAGGTAGGCCCTCTCCAAAGGAGAAAGCTCCGACTCGGCCCGCACGATCCGCAGGGGGATGCGGTCCCTGTATGAGGAGCTGTCAGTTTTCCTGTAATACAACTGTGACATTGCTGCTACAGTCTCAACTGAGAATGGATGAGAAATAATAAGACAGGAGAAAATATGAAATCAAGTTTAAGTTCAGTGTTAGCTTTGACGTTTCACACAGTGGGAAAAGAACAGTCCTTTTATAACAATTGGAACAGTTTAATGCAATGCAAAAAGTAGTAATTCTGATAAAGTGAAAATGATCTCCCACCAGATACATAAACATAATCTGAAACATGATTAATCATATTTATTCGTGCGTAATCGTGCGTAATCATAACAAATCGACGCCTAAATAATCATGCACAAAAGAAACAAGAAAACTTACCTACCTTCCTCCTGTTGCTTTCCAGTTGTGATTTACTCTGTAAGCGGAGTAAGGCGACGGAGAACCAGATGATGCGGCTGTCAGAAAGAAAACTTACGCGGTCGAATCCTCATCTTATCACATAAGTCTCCACTGGAGACACTGTAACTTCTTACTGGCATGTCATTCAATCCCCTGCCCACCCCTTTCACTCTCCCTCGTCTATAGGGCAGGAAAATATGATTGTCCTGGCCGCCCCGCACGTCTCTACAAAATACATGCGTCGGATCAGGTGGAAACAAGAGGTGATATACTCTATTATGTATCGTCTGGCACAAACTGCGCGCTCATCGGCAGAAACGCATCTTCAGCCATCACCGCCCCTTTACCCTTCGGTTTGCTGTATCATAGTGTAACAAGTATATTTAGTTATTTAGCTATCAAGGAAACAATTACCCACTGATTATCTTCGGACAAAATCATTACTTTTAATTAATTTTCCCAGGACAGTCATGCATAGTGTTCTTTCCAAAAACAATGTGGCGTTTTGGAAATAAGGCATGGCAGTAAAGTGGCTATATCTGTGTTCATTCCTTTTCTTTTCATACTTGGTAAGCTAAAGCAAATTTATGGGTTAGGGCATATTGAAATTCCAGTGGTAGCCCAAGTATTAGGCGATTTATGTATTTATTCATTTATTTTTGAGTGATTCAAACCTCAAGGCTGCTGATCAGTTTGTCAAATTTCTGTTAGTGTGCTAGTGTAAGCCCTATTACACTGCAGTATCAGTCTTTCAGTCATAGTGGTTAAGATAACACTGACTGAATAGCCTATTTATAACTTTTGAAATGCCCAAATCATCACATTCTTCAAATGGTTTATAAGCTATATGCATCACGTGGCAAACATTATTATGACATTTCCACAAATGAGTTTCCAAACCTGAATGAGTCAGGGCAAATAATTTTAGATAGTCTACGTTTGAGGTGAAATTGATTTCGTTCATTGTGATGTCATACTTTAATGGAGTATTGGTGGCATGCTGTACAGGTGAGGGGCTAAGACCGCCCTGTAGAGGTACTGTAGGTCTGACTGTGCCGGACTACAGGGTGGCAGGCAGTAATGCTACCTAGTTAAGTCACGTTGTCATGAAAATAACCGCCCTATTTTATGAAACAACCCAAACTGTAAAAAAATGTACGTGTGTTTTTCCACAAGTAGGCCAACATATGTTCACCAAATACGCAGGTAAACCATAATATGAGAGACTCCGTCTTACCTGAGAAGTTAAACGCTTGAATGAGAGATGTACCGACACAAACTTTCCCCAATCACGTGATCAATGACTTGATGTAATGTCATCAACCCTTTATTCCCCCTGCTGGAACCCTCTGGTAACTCCTCCGCCAATTACTCCCAAAACAGCTGGTGCCAGTATGAATATAAGATATAAGAAAATACTGCACAACAACTACTGCAACTAACAGTAAATATTATAACCATGAAAATACAATATTCACTGAATATTCTCAAATATCAGAATATGAATACTAAATATACTGTATACGCCATTATATGTTGCCCTACTAGCCTAGTGTACTTGATCTGACTTGCTGGTAATGCACATTATTCCATCTGGCACATGTGCACACATGTATTGATGTAGTCAGACAGTATTTGTAGTAACAGTGCCACAAGATGGCAATAGCTGAGTACCCTGCAAATCACAAAATTTTCCACACACTGTCCTGCAAATCTGTCACAATAAAGCCTTATTAGGAATGAAGGGATTGTGTCTACTGAATGCTGGAGGCTTTTAAGATAAACGGATACAGGGAGTGTTAAGCTTGTATTAACACCATAACAATAATAATAATAATAAATTTAACAAGGCAAATGGGAGCAAATCAGAAAACAATGAGGTATCAGCCTATTAACATGAGCAAAAAGACAAAGAATTAAAAATAAAGGGCTGTCTCTAATATGATGAGTAGAGGGAAACGCACACATTTCAACATGCACGCACGCACGCACGCACGCACACACACACACACACACACACACACACACACACACACACACACACACACACACACACACAGCTTGTCTCCTTTGTGGTGCAGGGAGTCATTTCCCCTGAAGAGCAAGTTCCAAAGAAAATAGTCAGTTCGCGCACACACTTATCACTTGTAGATTGATTTAATCAATGTTTCAGTCACAAGGACTGTTCCCAAGAAATATCAACAATCATAAAGTGTGCTTAAATCGAGCTCAGAATTGCATGACAGTCCACATCTGTGTTGGAGGCTGTCCATGATCACGCACAAAAGCACCAACCACTCAAGATTCACATCCACCAGAAACACACAACACCCACAAGTTAGCACACAGCTAATGAGTTACGAGCTCAAATCAAACAAAACTCAATTGAACACAGGTCTAACATGGTATAACAGGTCAGTTATATCATATCAGATCTATTCAGGGATTTGGCAGCAGGTTGAGTTTATTTTACAGCCAACAAATTTCCAGAACCAGTTCCTCATTCATTGCCAAACGTGTGAGAGTAATTCAATAGTTCAGCAGTCCAATATGCCTCACCAAGGAGGGCTTCCTTTATGTTGCCTTCTCGTCTGGAAATTTGAAATCTCTCAGTACCAGTATATCAGTATGCTGTCGAGGGAAAATGCAGTGCAACTGGACTGTTTTTGTTTGCATTTCAGATTGGACAACAATTCTTCTTCAATGTATTACCACAAGGACACTGAATGAGGTAGACCTATATGATATCCGTGGTTGTATAGGAAGTTGTGCCCCAGATTTGCTGTACCCCATTTGAATCTCCATGGACACATACAAATACTTAATACCAATTCTGCATATACTTCATTCATTGGTGTTTAGTTGTGCATATCCTTGAATTTTGCCTTCATAATAGCCACCTGTTGTTTTAAAGACTCTAGTGTGCTACAGATCCCTTTCTAATAGGGATGACATCTTTAATACTGTCTCTAATATATGTCTTTTTGTGATAAGGCCTGGTACCTTCTGCAGCTGAGGTAAATTAAGGACTTGGCCACTATTAAAGAATTTATAATAACAGTTCTCTCATGGGACTATGTTTCAGTTTGGACAAGCACCTTGGACGACTTACATATGCAGCTTGACCCAAAATGCATGAGAACGGACAGAGGCCTATGAGCACAGAAGACAGTTCGAATGCGAGACACTGAATTTATCACACAGTACAAGCACATAGCTCAATAGAGGGAACCAATCAAACCCAAAGTCCAATAGAGTGTAATGATCTGGAGTGCTTCAGAAAATGTGGAGGGACAGCTTTGTCTGAGACTATACTTAGTGTGTCGACGATACTGTAAAGAGCCTATACAACGTTGAAAATACCATGGTCAGGTGATGTCTGTTGCATACTACAAGGAAGACATAAACATCATTGTAGTGTATAGGGGATATAAAAGCACACAATGGCAATATTGACTTATCATTAGAACATACTTTACTGAAACTGAAACATGCATGATCAAAATTTGCCCATCAGTAATGTATCAGATAGACTGCAAAGCAGTAAAGCAGGAAATTATACAGCAGTGGACTTGTAAAGCACATAACTGGAACAATTCATTCCCACATTCCCACCCCAGACTAATTGTTCTGTGTCCAATCGTTCTTCATCTTATATCTTTGCACTGCAAGGACTGTTTGTGCTTATTCAATAGATTTTCACAAGACCGAAAAACACTGCCTGCGAGAAATCTTGGAAGATTTTAAACTAATTTTATTTATTTTTAATATCCCCAATATATTTTTCCATTGATCTCTCAAAGTTCAATTACTGTAGCAGGGAAAGCAGCCATTTAAGATGTGCTGCAAGATGTTTAACAGTTTATCAGTCTTTAGCAGCGGCGTGAACGTACACAGTTGCTAAGAAACCTCTTTCCAACTTATCTCTTTCTTCCACATCCAGAGGCGAAAATAACAGGAAAATAACAAGGAAACGTTTGTCCCTGACACTTTGAACAAATCATGGTTTCATGTTTGTAGTTAGCAATTTTTGTTGTGATTTCATTGAAAGAGCAGTTTTCTGAGGCTAAAAAAAGGTATGTGCAGAATTCCAATACATGTAGTCTTACAGATAAAAACTTAATATCTTGTGACAAATTTCATTGCAATTTAGATAGGCATTATAAACTATTATTTTAACTTAAGATAATACAATGTCAAAAATGAGGCTTGTTGATATATTTTGATTTGACATCTGACATCAAATTTATGCTGCTATTTTTTGTCTCCAGCACTAGTGCATTATGAGTGTGTTCACATTCAGTATTTCTTGTTGGGCTCTGGAGAAATGTGTGTGATTTCTTTGATTTTGGGAGATACTGTATATGTCTGAGAGGACACAGTGTATGATAAGATACACTTCCTCTCACTTACAGGCCTTTTGGCCACTGCAGCTATTATTGCACCATAATCATCACAAGACATCTGCAAGGCAATCTGGTGAGTGCAGTGAGAGAATATGTTATGAGCAGACACAAAATGTAAACTGGACTTTTCACATAAATTATGCATCATGAAAGCCAGTCATGGGTTATGATGCAGCTGGACAAAATGTCTCCAAGTAGCCCAACATATTAACACTTTAAAACACAACTCACTCATTATATGTTGTCGATTGGTTAAGAGCACACTTTTGGCAGGGCAACCTGAGGAAGGATAAAAAAATATCGGTTCAATGTGATGATGTGGTCTGATGTGGCAAACAAACCAAATACAGTGACTGACACCAGTTTAAGGAGTGTTGCAGGCAGACAGACCAGGTAATGGCCCAACCGGCTCCTGCAAGGACTAATTACTAGCCTGTCCCAAAAGGCTTGCCATCACTTTGCATATTTGAACTATGAACCATAAGTGACATCCAGGAAAAGATGTCCAACTTCTTTTAAAAGTCTGAAGTATTTTATTGCCAAAAATGAGTTACAATCTAATGGGACTCCAGTGTAATAAACTTCTTTACCTATTGGTTAATATGACTTCTATTTCTCACTTCAGGCAGCTGGGACATGTGGAGTTGGCAGAAAAAGATCACATAGTTATTTCAGGTTATTTGACATAAAACAAGAGAAATAAAAAGTCAGTAAAACCTTAATGGCCACAGTGAATATACACCCACTGAGAAAGGTTATAATCTGCAGAAATGGACTTCTGAAGAGAAAAGATCATGTTGCACTTTCACCACAAATTTGTAGACATCTTGACATTAATAATATATAACAGCTTCCTGCTTCTGCGCTCTTGCAGCTGTGGGCCAGTTTGAAATGGGTCTACTTTAAGTTAATGAAAGCATAAATGAAGGGCTGTACACTGTAGCTCCCTTAAGTGCAATTTATTGGCACATCCACAAGTTGTTTGATGTGCCAATAAAGTTTTGGACAGATGAATAGGCTGTTTAAAACATGTTGTGTTATCTTGTCTTCTGAGGTATTCTTCCTTTAGATTATTGATTACACTTGTCAACTTTTATTGAATACAGTTTTATTTAGCTGAGAAAGCATCATGTTTACACTGACCCTGTCATTCTGCATGGATCAGTAAAGGAAGTAAACAAAGTTGCTCAACTGAACTGGCAGTATTGGCAAGCTAATCTATTGCAAAAAAAAAAAAAAAAAATGTGGCGTGTTTTGTGTTTTTTTGATAGCAAATGTTCTTTTTAAGAGTATAAAGCCATAAAACATTCACCTCTTTGAACCAATAAATGATAAAATCAGTGAAAAAATTACTGAAATGAGTCAACAAATTCATTCAGCAGTTAATGATTCAGATTGAGACTGTAATAATACTGCCCAATGAAGATAAGAATGATCAATAGGTTCATGGGTGGTATTTGAAAGGTTATAGGAGCAGATGCTGTATCTTTCCTTTTTGTCCCTTGTCTCTTTTCTGTATTCAGTCGAGGCAGCTGCTGTACAGTTCTTTCGTTCAGTATTTTCTATTTATTCCAAATGAAAAGCGAGGGCTATGATGTGGCAGCATTTCAAATATTCTATTTTTTCGAGTTTCCAGGTTGAATTGCCTGCCGTAATACTGCCCTGTGAAAGTTTAAGTCAAGGTTACGCTGTATGATCAGCTGTGTGTGTGTGTGTGTGTGTGTGTGTGTGTGTGTGTGTGTGTGTATACTGTTCCCTGGTTCCCTATTGCAGGGGAGAGCTGAGCTGCTGATAGACAGAGCTGACTGACTAGACTACAGAATGTGACCTGTATTGCAATTTATTTCCTTATCCTGGTCCACACTTTTAGTATATTGCTCTGTGGCAAAGCACTATTTGTTTCTAACTTTTGATATTGTCACAGACCTAGAGACCAGGCTCTGTTGGTAAATCCACAATCAAAAACATTTAAACACAGTCACTCAACCAAATGAGAAACCGAATGTTATCCTCACCTCCAAAATCCAAATCTCAGGATTGGAAGCTATTATCGCCTAGAAACTGATGGGAGAAACTGACAGTTGTTTGATTACATGAGCTATAGCCAGTGGTAGTTCTAAGAAGTTATAACTGGAGAAACCCAGGGGTGGCAAAGGGATGTTTAACGGTGGCCGCCAGGGATGTCAATGTGCGAGTGTAGCTTGTGGAATTTATGTGCATGCATTAACATTCAGCTTATAATTGGCTAAAACATAAATTAATAGGCTACATGCATACACGTGTTGATTGTCAGTCTACTATTTTGCAGAACCTTTATAGTCAAGTAAGCTAACACGCTGACTAATAAATACAACATTTTTCTGAGCCTATTTACTCATGTTATAAAGTACTTAAATGCTCTAAAACCACCAAACAAAAATACTTCATGCAAACCCTGGGTTCAGTTTTGCACTGTGGACCAATGTATGACCAATATATTTCTTTAAATCAACCCAAAATGACTAATCTGAATCATATAGTATGCCATACATTATAGCATATTGTATAGTGATACAACCAGACAATTTGCTTGGATGTATTTGGGTAAAGAATTTTTTTTTTTTTTTTTTTTACCAGATTTAAGGCTGTTAAAGTCATGGACATGGTGTTCAGGTAATCTCTGCCACGGTACACCAACATAACACCAGTTTACAGTCTTGTTTTAATCTGAAGAGACTAGCATGCAGTGACTGGTTAAGTAACATGGCTCATTATAGAGTTGATGTGATGTGATTTTTGAACAGAACAACAATGTGTATTACCATCTTCAGGTTCCTGAGCTTTATTATAATAAATAATGCTCCAACCTGTAACTAAAACTGCAAGTATTCGTGGTTATACATATTCGTGGTTATACATATGAGCCATTCAAAGAGCTGATGAGGCCTTTTGTGTTTATTTGGCCCATCCATCCCCACCCCAGCCACCTCTTTGAAACCGTGCATGATTATAGCTCTAGACAACATCTAAAACTAAGATATTAATGTTTTTTATGTTTACATCAGATTTGCTTACGTAACATTTTCAAACACTGCAGTAAAACAGGCATTGATTTGTGATTCGCTCAATGAATTACTAAGCTTACTTGCCACTAGAGGGCAGAAAGAGATTTCCTTCCCTGCCAATATCCTAATGAGCCTCATCTGGAGCACTGATTTTTAAGGCCACCAGATTGTTACTGTCTGCTCTTTGGTGGAGGCTCCATACCTAGAAAAGTCTATTCCTTCTGTTAGAGAAAGACCATTTCCCAAAAAGGTTCCCCTTGAGTGAATATACAGGGAGGCTGCTTGAGAAGCATCTAAACTTCCTACAAATGTTTATGTTCAGTGAGGGTTTGAAAATCTGGGCCACATGTTTGTTAATGATGTTTGCTACTGCCAAAGCGTCCTCTGACCCAGTTCCTTGAATGTTGATTACTGCTTTCACTTCTCTTAAGTATGCAATGACTCTCACTTTCTTGTACCAGCACTTGGGGTTTATGTCTTTAATCTGCATATAATAAATAATGAAAACTGCAGAACACTTAGAAAGAAGTGTGTGACTTCTCAGCGGTACATCAGGTTCCTGGTGTACAAGCTTCCAGCAGTTACTGAAGCCATTTACAGCACCTTGATTCAATATTAATTGGAGATTGTTTGTTATGTAAGACATCACTTGTGTTAAGTGATGCTGGCAGAATGATTAATGATAAGTCTGTCAGTTGAGATGAAATGTGTTGAGTCCTTAAATTTTGCATGTAAACATAATTACATTTCAACATAAGGTTGTCAGCACTCCAATAATTGTGGACATTTGAAATAAAATCAGGCTGATTTTTAACTGGCTTCTGAGCCAAATGTTGGCTTCAGCAGAATTCACTTAATTTCTGTGAACTAACAAATTGCTTGCATACTTCTACAAGAACCTGTAAAATATTTAACGGTGAAATCAATACATTTTCAAAATATAGTGTTGTGCGTTATGCATGACTGGTTTGACTTCTCAGGAGGCTCAGTCGGTCTTCGCTGCGCAGCTGGGTGTAGAACTCATTTGGCATTGCAGTCCAGCTCTCTGTCAATTAGATGTAGTATGTATCGGCCAGGTTTCGACCCTGCTTCTACAAATGAGCACTGATGCAATAGTTGAGCTGGTAGCAGATATCCAAAATCATTAGATAAGGTCTTGAACTAATTAGACCTGTCAGTCTCTCAGTGGTGAGACAACACAGTTACAGTTTGTAACTCAATGACAATTTGAATCAAACTGAACACATCTGGAAAATGTATCTACACATATCCGGTATTATTCTTTAATAATGGTTACTGCTCTCACTTAGTGTCAGATCTGACTGCAAGCACTTTTCACTATTCATGTATGTAACTGAAAATGGGATAAGTCTTGAACAGATGATTTCAGTTATCGTCTCTGCTTATAAGTTAACCTGTTTTATGTTCATGATGAAACCAAAGCTTTAAAGCAGCAGTAGGCAAGATTTGAGCAAACTGGTTGTTCACCTGCAGTCTGTGAAATCTTTTGAGACAAGAAATGGGCATTACACTAATAGAAATATTAATCAATATTTGATCAGTGCTGCCTACTTTGACCATTTGATGAAGATTCAATAGAAAATCTCTCTCTGAAAGGACCTGTGATTGGCCAAAATATCCCGTCACAGGCTAGATTTCCTAAAGCCTAAAAACAGAGCCATGAGGAGGTGCAGAAGTCTAGTTTTCTCTGATAAGCCTTCAATTACAATATGCTGAAAGATTGTTATACATTTTTTGTATTATTCTTCATTATTAGTCTAGTAGTCTGTTGCTGTCACAATATAATAAATGAATGATGCAAATCCTTATAGTGTACTTTGCATCACAATAGATGTGTAATGTGATGTTGCCATCTTCTGGCAGTGTCAGTAAATGATATGGACATGATATTCACAGCTGTCATTGTACGCAAAATGTATGTGTCTGAAAATTAAAACATAAATGTTGATTTTTCTCATTTTACAAATGAATGCAGTTCTGTATATAGTTTGTCTCCAAATACTCTGCAGGATTTTGTTGTGTGTTTGCTCCCTGTGGCGGGGGTTAGGATGCGTGGAGGTTATAGGTTCTGTTGATGTCTGTCTGCAGGGTATTTACCAAACTCAATGAGATCAGCAGCACCCCATCACCTGACAACACTGAGCAAGAGTTTGTCAGCTTGTGTGCTGGTGCTTATTAGAGCTGTCAGCAGGGGAGATGTGTGTATGTTTGTGTGCAGTGCTGTGCGAAGGGGGTTAAAAATCACCCTTTAGTCTCATAGCTAAAACGCACATCTATCAGGAAGCATAGAAAGCACCTTGTTACAACGGTTAACTCTAACAGATGACAGCTGACTTTGGCACTAATGGAAAGATTAAGTCAATTACAGCTTGGCAGGGGGACTTAAAAATATTTGAGACATTCCCCAGACTATTGGAACAATAGGCACCCACATAGATGCTGTCACTCCGAGGCAGTAAGTTTCATTATGTCAGAGTAAATCCAACAAAATCTACTTTGTTCCTTTTCTAAAATATAAATCTTGATAACAGCATATCAATGATAACACTGAAACACAGTCCAAGAGAAAGCATTACTGTCCCCACATGTGCAGTGTGTGCAGCTTTTTCATGAGCATCTAGCGAATGCACTCTGTTTCATCAAGATGATAGTGTTGCTGACTTAGTCCCCAACTTTGGATCAAACAGAGAAGAAAGCAAACACATTCAGCTCAGCAGAAACTGGAAACTCAAAAGGGTTGAGGAGGATAAAATGCAGCAAAGACGGCCGGCAATAATATGCTGCTGTTAAACCCACTACACGCAAGAAGATGAAATGCTTCAATTTACTTTAATCTAATGGAAATATATGGGGAGTATCATCATTACAATTTTCAGTTTTTTGCATGTTGTTGCATGTTTGTTTGTTGTTGGAGATTTTTTAATCAAAGTAATTTCTCTCAGTGTAGAAGGCCATACACTATACAATTAGCACTTTTTTTTAAAAAAATAATCAATCATAAATCGATTTTTTTTCTGCTGATGATGTGACAAATTGCAGATGCCACCAAGTGACTCAGCTGAATTTTCTCATTTTTCTTTCTTTTAGCGCATTACAAATGAGTTCACCCACAGGGTGGGCAAATTTGTTAAGTGCCTCTCAGCTTTAAAACTCATCAGGAGAAGGAAGGCCTGTGGGGTATCTGGCAGCAATCCGATTAAATGCTGTAACCTTTAGCCTGTAGGTGACCACACCTCCACAGGAAGCCCACAATTTTGAGCTTTAAATAACATTAAAGATTGAAGTCAAATCCAGTCACGGATGAATAGTTAAATGTCTGCAGGTTGGCCTTTGCTAGTGTCCTCAGTTGCCACCGTATCAGTCAGGTTAGTTGGAATATAATGAAGGCAGTTTTGACAGTGTGGTGCCCCTACAATTGTTTTTGCACTGTTAGAGGCTTTTGGTTCACAGCATTACATGTCGTACTTCATTAAAATGTCTCTGTAACATGGTGTCCTTACAAGAGTGCAACAACATCAAGCAATTAATGTCTCACACAGTCAGAAACCTTGACTTGGTGCCAGCACAGAAGGTGTGTGTGTGTGTGTGTGTGTGTGTGTGTGCGTGTGTGTGTGTGTGTGTGTGTGTCACAGCACTCGTTCGTAGGTTGTGGCAGACACTGGATGTAAGACAACACATTTACCGGAATTAATTTAAATAGTTTCATAGCATTTCTGGACAACTTACACGTCTTTAGTTTCGTCAAAACTAACATAACATTCTGTGAGCTCATAAATATTACACAGCTTTGTTTAACACTCGATTCTGATAGGTAACTCATGGCATCCTGCAGTCTGTTATTTCTTTATAGCAAACTGTTGCTATGTATAACAGATCGTTGCTCGTTGCTATAGGTGCAAAACTATATAATACTTACCAATAATGAGTAAAGAAAATCTATACATTACTTAATCAACAATTTTGAATATGTTTAACCAATAACGCAGTTAAAAAAGTGGGAGAAGTTTTTGTATGGATACAATAGTGCAAAATTATACTGTAAAGTTGTGGTGCAGTTATGGATCAGATAATGTAAAGATATTGAAGAGATGTATGATTTCAGGGTGAGAGTGTTTTTATCAGTTTACATCCTCCTGTCCTGACACAGGAAGGACCTCCTTGTGGTTTTTGTCACAGCGTCTCTGGATCAGCCTCTTAGTGAAAGTGCTCTGCTGGAGGTCATAAAGAAGATGTGATGTTTCTATGATGCACAACAGTTTGAGCTGCATAATTTACAGTTTTCAGGATTTATATCCATTTTGATCTAACACTATTATTCGTATTATGATCAAAATCTACATCTATCAACATATTATCACTTAACGATGACATAAATGCACTACTATTTCTGAATTGTAAATTCCATTGCATTGCCCTCTAGATAAGCTTCATATTCTGAAAAACACATTTTTAAGGTTTGAAACTGGAAGACGTGAATATTCTTCTGCTTAAATGCCTGTGCATTAGTCACATTAGCACCTCTCTCCATTTCATTCTGTGGTTTTACTCCTGCACTGAAGATAAACCGCTAACATATGAGGTTAAGCCCAGCTTCAAGTGGAGGTCAACGGTATGGTCAGAGTGCTTTAACTACGGTACGACTACACATTATCCATATAGACACAAACACACAAAAACACACAGATTTGTGTCCCTATTATTAGAATTTATTCCTCTTCTTTTGATTGCCCTTGGATTTTTTTGTCTCATTTGCTTTCTGCAAAGCACAGAGATGAACCGATTTGTTAAAAGCAGGCTGTAAATAACCTGAAATAAACCTTGACTTATTTTGTAAGCAGCACGATTGCTCTGGCCATACGTTATCTTAATACATGCGTCCACAAACACCTGGGGAATTTGGGAGCACAAATGCAGAATATGATTAAACTTGACTGGTTCCACTGCCTTTTTAGATCTGTAGCATCCCAAGAGTAATATAAGCTGTGGAAGATGGATTTGGCTGCCGCTCGGCTCTGCATCGTGTTTCTATGGGTTACACAATTTACCTTTATAGTGGAGGACTTCAGAGGAGCTGCTGCCACCACTCTGGCTTCAACCATCAAAAGAATTGCCCGTGACAGAGATGTAATGAACTAAAATAGCCTTAATGAGATCAGTGAGGTCGAGGTTGTATTGTCTCTACAGAATAGCCACCAACAGAAATAGTCCTGATAAGTCCCAGGAATTGTTAGAATGGAGTCACTTTAGCAACACTGACACAAACAGTGGGGTGACGCTGAAGGAGACAGTTATCAAAAGTATCTCTAGCGAGAGCGGGAGATTAATTGGAAGTGATTAGATATATTATCTAAATTCTCATTTTATTAAGAAATTGTACTGCACATTGTATTTACTTTAATATATTTTTGTTGTTATTATTATTGTTATTTATTATTATATTATTTATTATTTTTCAATTCCAGGAAAGCAGTCATTGGCACCAAAAAACTTTGATCTCACTTTCCTTCAAGAATGCTCATATAATATGTGAGGTATGTATAACATATAAGGTATACTGTATATAAAAGGGAAATCACACAAGTAAAAGCAAAATGATAATCTAAGGCATAAAACAGTGCAGTTAAAATATAGGGCTTAAATTTAAATACAAGTAAATGTTAAATAATAATGTAAATGTAATTTTTAAATTTTGTTGTAGACAGCATGGGAAAGATGGGAAAACTGAAGGTAGACATGATATAGTATGTATATGCATGATGAGAAGTAATGTACACAGGAATGTAGTATGTTATGTGTTTGTGTATATATATGTGTGTGTGTGTGTGTGTGTGTGTGTGTGTATATATATATATATATATTCCTCCAGTATATATACATAGGTGTAACAGTTTGTAACAGTACATAAAATATATAATATATGTAGTGACCCCAGTCACCCTAGAATGGTGCAAAATACTGAAATATGATACAAGCATGTAAATTGTTGTTACTGTTAATAAATTAAGCAAATAATACAATGATTGTTGAGAGTTTGCTTGGCAGCCAATTTCAGCACTGAAGACTCAGACGATCCATCCAGCAGCACCTCATTATCCATGTAGCAGGTTGACTTGATGTCACTCCCCAGAGCTCGAGGCACCTTACATGATGCGTATCTGTGTTAACCCGGGTACAATGACAGCGGTGACACTGACAGCAGGCAACGCAAGCCTCCCAGTGTTTGGCAGTCAGTGAGAGTGTGATGATAGCAAGGTTGGGTATTTCAGAGGAAACTGAAAGTTAGATTTCTATAAACAACATGAAAAACAGGATATTTTTAGATTGCGGCTGCATTTAGCGTAAATATATTTCATTGTTTTCTTCTTGGCAGTTCGTGTCTTTGGACTGCTGGTACAAACATATTTAGCCGTCACCAGAGTCATCATGAAGTAAAACAAACATTTAAAAATATAAAATATGAAATAAACATTTAAAAGTGGTCTTCAAAAGTGAGCTGGACTGCAATATTTCAGCCTGAACGCCACCTGCACCATGTGTATCTTTGCCCTCACAGTAAATCACCTGCACATCAGCAGTGCTACTGGTATCTTCACTTCCTTTATAGACCATCATCTAAGAAGGATTGGTCATTTACAATAAATCTGATATAAATGTGACGTGACAGAATACCATCAGACTGCCCCTCGCCTCAAAAATAAGCCTGAAGGTTTGGGTATGATCCAATTCCCTCTCTGCCATCGCTGCTTTCAGAAAGTTCTATTCATCTTCTTTTTCATTTTCTCTTGTAACTAGGAGCTGTCAAGGCCTGGGGGCTTTGCCTTGCAGTTTGCTTGGCTATATTTATAATTGGATCCTGTCAACAGTGTCCAGTGCAACTCAACTGCACAGTTTGTTATGGCAGCTGTACCGATTTCAACACACGCCAGCTGTGAGACGGTTTGTATGTCATTAAATGTGCAACAATAGGTAGGTGCAGACACAATGGTTGCACCCACTACTTGTGGATAGAATGAAAAGCATCTAAAACGGATCAGAGGGGACCAAGCAAAGCTGAAGTCAAATTCTTCCGGGCAATATACAGCTCTAGGGAGCTACAGCATAGGTATGTGTGTACATCTAATATACACAATAGCTGTGGGGAAAATCAAACATACAGAACGCCTGTGTCTGTAGCTATGCATGATGAATACCAGAGTTGAGTTAAATTATGTGTGTAATGTGAAAACAGTACAAACACCATATAGGAGCCTGGTAATGAGACTATATGAGATTTTGGATGAATCCCTCTCCCTTCAGCTTCTTCAGACATCTGTGATTCCTATCTGGATGTGCAGCTGTGCTCACTATGCCAAAATCAAACCAATTTTTAATGTAACTGAGTTTTTACCCTGCCCTACTGTACTGCACAGTGTCTCTGTGGGTGTCCTCCTAATCAACACCAGCTCTCCTGATGAGTGGCATGGAGCGGCTGGATCATGACTGGGCTTGTCAGGAGTCAGAGGAGAATGCTCTGCTGGGGGAAGCGTCTGACACCTGGAGGACCTGTGTGATGAGAGAGCAGCATAGCAGGAAATAGGACCATGTCACTGCCATGACTCCAATAAACAGAACTTTTGACTCAGGCTTTAACAGATCGTGGGCTATTTTGCAGCGTGAAATCTGTCAAGAGGAGTAGCTGTATATCATAGCCGCAAATTGATTGGATGCACAGTGTCTGGGAAGACAGCGGACACAGTAAGATCCCTGCTCTCCACTAGTTCTGATGTTAATGACCGCATACACGTCACACCACTGAAAAGATGCTATAGGGACTTTACTCCATTATGTCTCTTGTCAAACAACACTAAGCACTATACTGTAGCACTGGGCATGCAGAACCTGTCTGACCTAAATGTCATGATGGACCCCGTTTTCATCGGGAACATGACGGTGGTAAAAGTGCATCATACTGATGGTAGTATGTGAATTTTGCTGCTTCTAATGAAGGGTGTGTGTGTGTGTTGCGCATCCTCCCTCCCTCACCAGCAGCACAAACCACGAGAGGGAGACAAAGCTCTCCAGTTAGTGAGGACTGCTGTAGTTCTGATTGATTTCCCATGTTTATAGGGCTAATCTGGAGCGACTGAATAGCTGTGATTAATGCAGTACAGATGTAGATGATGCTAAAACAGCATCCAACAGTGTAAATTTATTTATTTAATTAATTTATTTATTTTATTAACCAACCTGATGAGGTCCAGCCTACGCGGCATCGTTTTGTCTGCCCAGAATGACACCAGCCACGTCCATTTAAAACCTGACAAACGCATTCCAGCGGAGATATCAACCAATCGGCTGAGAGGAGGGCGTAACTCTCCATACTCCGGCAAAGCAGGAGTATGAAGTTTATGTTATCAGTGTACAGCTGCTGTGAGAGAATGGTGCACCTTAGTGCCCATAGGTGCGTGATATTATCCCACTCTCATTTTATACTCTTGCAACTTTAACCGCCGTACTTAGTTTGTAGGGGCGTATGCGCAAAGTTCACCGTGTCTCCTCTGCGGTTCCACACTACAAATGGCTTGGATTATCCCCCCGCATCTGCACGGGACTGGCGCGGCTTTTGTTCTGCTCGCGGTGATTCTGACAGGTGACGCGGTCGCGCAGGTTTTTGACAGCTATGGATTATCATACGCCATGAGGTCCGAGTTGTCAGAGGACACGATATTGGTTGCCAATAATGGGATCCGCGTGCCTTTCGGGAGATCAGTCTTCATTGATCCCATCAACGATTTGGTCATCCAAGTTCAGCCCGGTGATAGATGCAGCATAACGGTCCTGGACAATGATCCCTTGTCTCAACGGCCTGGACACTTGTCTCCGAAAAAGTTTCCGTGTGAATTTGGCCCTAACGACGTGAAGTATTCTCACTTCGGCTCCAGGAGTCCTCCGAGGGATAGAGTGAGATTACAACTCAGGTATGACACCCAAACGGATACCATTATAATACCTTTTATGATGGAGGTGGAAGTCATTTTCACACAGCTGGAAGTGCTAACCAAAAACATGCCACTCACTGTGGAGAGGCTGCTCGGCACAAGTAACCCCATCGATAGGAGGATTTTAGAATTCACCTATGATGAAAGTGCACACCAGTGCAAAATAGCCTCCCTCTCCAGTGGCAGCGTGCTGCCCAGGTATGGGAAACTTGTGGACGAGGGCAGCCTTGGAACAATGGTGGACTGTGACGAATTTATTAAAATGAACATCCGTTATCAGCACACTTTTGCTTTGAAATCACCCAGCAGAGATTACATTCCAATGCTTGTGGAGCTGCACGATAAGGAAGGCAATTTGCTCAAGCAGGAATTTTTCCAAATTCTGGTGAGGATTAAAGATGGAGAGGAGAACACAGCCCCTAAACCCAGCTTTGTTGCAATGATGATGATGGAAGTGGACCAGTTTGTAATGACAGCGATAACCACGGATATGCTGGCTGCAGAGGATGTTGAGTCTAATCCTGAGGAATTAATTTTTAACATCACATCCACTCTGTCCTTTGAGGAGGGCTACATAGTGAGCACAGATGATAGGAATTTACCAATAACCTCGTTCTACCAAGGAGACCTCAAAGACTTGAAAATCGCCTACAAACCCCCTGCTGTGGATTCAGACACTGAGCGGATTTTCCAGATTGAGTTTGAGGTTGTGGACACAGAGGGGGCTGTGTCAGACCCTTTTGCTTTCATGATTGTTGTTAAGCCTATGAACACGTTGGCCCCCGTGGTGACGAGGAATACCGGCCAGTTACTCTATGAGGGTCAGTCCAGGCCCCTGTCCAGCTCACAGAGTCTGGAAATCAGCGATGAGGACAGTTTAGACAAAGTCAAAATCACTGTTATTGATGGGCTGAGGCACGGAGAATTAACCGTTCTGGGCTCCAGGAGGAAATTTTTCACCCCGGCTGACCTCGACGCTGGAGTGGTCATTTATCAACACGATGGCAGCGACACATACAGTGATAATATTATTTTTAGAATGACAGATGGCACAAATGAGGTGGAGTTTCTGTTTCCCATCACTGTTGTGCCGACAGATGACGAGCCCCCCATAATCAACGCTAACACTGGTTTGATTTTATTCAAAAACCAAATGATGCCCATCTCCTCCCTCATGCTCAGTGCGGCAGACATTGACTCAGAGGATTCTTCAATAAAATTCACAATTCAGCCTCCTTTTTCCACCGTTGGGCAGGTGTTGCTGCGTCAGTCTGAGGCCCCAGAGGACCCATCAACCTGGAAATTTAATACAGAGGATGAATTGTATGAGAAAGTGGTGACTGAATGGCTGCAGCAGGATACTACTGATGGCAAACTGTTTTACAAGCATATTGGGCCTCACAGCACCAGCACAGTCATGGATCAGTTTGTGTTCAGAGCTCAAGATGACAATGACCCGCCAAACCAATCTGGCGAGAGCTCATTCATTATCAAAATACTCCCTGTCGACGACGTCCCACCTGAACTGTACCCCGGAACAACTCTGGAAATGACTGTGCACGAGTATCAGCTTACTTACCTCCGAAAGAAATTCCTCCGTTACACTGACCTGGACTCAGAGGACCGGGATCTCAAATACACAATCATCCAGCCACCGACAGATACAGATGAGAATAATCCTGTTGTACTGGGTGCTCTGGTATTAACTGAAAAGCCAAACACTGTAGTCACAACTTTCACTCAGGCACAAATTAACCACCATAAAATAGCTTACAAACCACCTGACCTTGAACTTGGAATTACCAGTCATGTTTTGCAGTTTCGGTACACTGTGGAGGATGTTTCTGGAAATAATATAGAAGGAGTTTTCACTCTATTTTTAAAGCCTGTGGACAACAAGCCGCCTCAAATAACCAACTCTGGATTTACTGTGCTTGAACGCGGCACACACATCATCACAAGTGCAGAGCTGTACACCTCAGACACAGACACAGACAGCAAACAGATATCCTTCACTATAACTCAGCGTCCACAGCATGGCCGGATTCAATTTACATTCACTGACATCACAAGAGGAGGCACATTCACCTTGGAGGATATTGGAAATGGCAGAATTTCATACATCCATAATGGAGACGAATCAACTGTTGATTCAATACAAATAGATGTCAGTGATGGCATCCATATTGTCCCAATTACTATAAAGATTACTGTAAAGCCGATTGATGATGAGACTCCAACTATCAGTCTTCCACCTGGCACAATTGGCTCCCACATAGATGTACTGGAAAATGGAGCTACAGAAATCACAAGCAATGTCATTCAGGGAAGAGACGAGGACACAGATGACCTTCGCTTGACCTTCATTGTGGAGGACCCACCATTATTAGGGGAAATTCTGGTGAAAGGTGTTCCATCTGGCACATTCACCCAGGCAGACGTCATTAACGGCTTTGTGGTCTACGCTCATACTAGTGGGGAAATAGGCTTAACCACAAAGGAGGACTTTTTCAATTTAACTTTGACTGACATGTCTGATGAGTGGACTGTAGGAGGAAATAAGATCACAGGTGTCAGAGTGCATGTAACTATTCTTCCCCTGGACAGCCAGGCTCCGGAGGTTTTCGTGGGGCCACAGTTCACTGTTGCTGAGGGGGAGAAGAATGTTATTCAAATTCTTCATATAAGCGCTGATGATGCAGACACCTCCAAAGATGATCTCCTTTGCACAATCATTGTGCAGCCGACTTCAGGCTATGTGGAAAATATCTCCCCTGCCCCAGGCTCAGAGAAATCCAGGTCCGGTATAGCTATTAGTGCTTTCACCATCAAGGACATCAGACAGAATCACATTTACTATGTTCAAAGCATTCACAAAGGAGTGGAGCCAGTGGAGGACAGGTTTACTTTCAGATGCTCTGATGGCATCAATTTCTCTGAAAGGCACTTTTTCCCCATCTCCATAATCCCCTCTAATGATGAAAAGCCGGAGATTTACATGAGAGAGTTTGTAGTTATGGAGGGCATGAACATAGTCATTGACACTCCCATTCTGAATGGTGCTGATGCAGATCTCCCCCCTGATCAGCTCACGTTTATCATCACCAAACCCCCCAAGCATGGATTTATTCTCAATCAGCTCACTACTGGCACCATCCCTGTCACTAACTTCACCTTGGATCAGATCAGGGAGGCATCCAGTATTGTGTATGAGCACGATGACTCAGAGACCACAGAGGACAGCTTTAATATTGTTCTTACTGACGGAAAGTTCAGCGTTGAGAAAACAGTAATAGTTATGATTATCCCTGTGGACGACGAGACCCCAAGGATGGCGATCAATGACGGCCTTGAAATTGAGATAGGTGAGGTGAAAGTCATAAACAGCAACGTTTTAAAAGCAACAGATCTGGACTCTGAGGATGACATGTTAACTTATATTATCCGCTATGGGCCCGGTCAAGGGTATTTACAGAGGGCAACATCTTCTGGGACGTTGCAAAATATCACAGTTGGTATGAACTTTACACAGAGTGAAATAGATCAGGGTTTAATTGTGTACATCCATAACGGGCAAGAGGGGGTTCGAGACCTCATCAAATTCGATGTGACAGATGGCATCAACCCTTTGATTGACAGGTACTTCTATGTCACAGTGGGTGGCATTGACATGGTTTTCCCTGACGTGATCAGTAAAGGTGTATCCCTTAAAGAGGGGGGCAGAGTTACTTTGACAACAGACCTGCTCAGCACCAGTGACCTGAATAGCCCAGATGAACACTTGGTGTTCACGATCACCAGAGCTCCCATGAGGGGACATCTAGAGTGCACAGACACACCTGGGATGCCCATCTCATCCTTCACACAGCTGCAGCTGGCTGGCAACAAAGTCTACTACATCCACACATCCGATGATGAAGTGAAAATGGATAGCTTTGAATTCGAAGTGACCGATGGCTACAACCCTGTTTTCCGCACTTTCCGTATCTCCATCACTGACGTGGACAATAAAAAGCCTGTGGTGACAATACACAGCCTGGTGGTAACCGAGGGGGAGAACAAACTCATCACGCCATTTGAGTTAACAGTGGAGGACAGAGACACTGTTGATCGCCTCTTGAAGTTCACAGTCACTCAAATCCCAGTTCATGGTCGGCTGCTCTTTAACAACACCAGGCCCGTCACCTCCTTCACAAAGCAGGACCTGAATGAGAACATGATCAGCTACAAGCATGATGGCACAGAGAGCGCGGAGGACAGCTTCTCCTTCACCGTCACAGATGGCACTCACACAGACTTCTACATCTTCCCCGACACGGTGTTTGAAACGCGAAAGCCCCAAATGATGAAGATCACTGTCCTCCCGGTGGATAACGGGGTGCCGCAGATTGTGGTGAACAAGGGTGCCCCGACATTGCGGGTTCTGGAGACTGGTCACCTGGGGTTTGTGATCACTAGTAAGACCCTTAAAGCAGAGGACAGAGACAGCATTCAGAACTCTGTGACCTTTCGGATAACTGTCAACCCGGAACACGGCTACCTGATCAACCTTGGCAAAGGAAATGCCACTATCACCACCTTCACGCAAGGTAAGAGAGCTGCATTTCAAACAGCTTTGCAATCCTGTGACATTCAGATTTGTAACATACTACACTGAAGACAGTTTTTAATTCTCTAGAGCCCACTCAAGTTTACTCAATCTGCTAAATGTACTCCCCTCTGATTCCTGAAAAATGCTGAGTTCAAACATAAGTGTTTTGTTTTCACTCAAGAGACTGCCTATTTACAGAGATGAAGTATGCCAGTGCCTCAGGCTGACCAGATCTCACTAGGGGAGAGCATTTTTCAAACAGTGCTAATATATTTCACTTTAGGAGTGAAGTGATGGTGATTTGTTCATTACCAGAGCCATATTTTCTAACAGAAGGAAAGGGGATTACAGACAGGATGATAGATAGGTGGCATGGCTCACAGCAGACCACTGGCTTTGCAAACATGAGTTTATAATATAATATTTCAAGGAGACCAGAGGGGTGTCCAAGTAAACCTCGGTAAATGCTAAGTATCAAGGTAGCAGCATCAGTGTACAGTCAATATCCATGTATTCCTTGCTTTTATTTACTGCGAGTCACTGCGAGATGCTTTCCCCAAGAGGCCTGTTCAATATTTCAAGAGTTCTCACAAGAATAAACAGACAGTAAATAAAAACACTCTCCCCTGGGTATTCGAAACTCATAAAGAAGCCTGTCTTGCACCACACTATCAGGATGGCAAACATACCACTGTGATGGAGCACCAACAATCAAGCTATCCTTTATGCTCTGTGTCATTCAAGAGACTAATAGAAATATAGTCCTAGTCACCAGGCAGTTTCGCCTTTCAGATTCCCCCCAGACACTATGCAGTGGGCACATTTCATCACACAGCCTCAGCCTGCTTCTCAGTATTGTCTATTAGGAACAAATTAGACATTATTTTCCCATTTGCCATTTCAGCCAAATAATTGATGTAACTTTTATGAGTTGGATGTCATGGATATTTATGCAAATGTATCTTTTTTTTTCAGCTGAAATTGACGACATGAACATATGCTATGTCCTGAGGGATGGGGACAACTCTACAAATGACATCTTCTCTTTCTCCATCGAGGACAGTGGTAAGTTATTTTACTTAAACACGGCCTCATGAAATTATGCGCTATGGTCAGCATACCATTAAGCTGCTCAAGTTTTAAGAATGTGATTTCTATAAGAGGGGAAAGGGAAAGCTTGGCCGTGCTTCATAATGTGCCTTATTTAGCAGAAGCAAAAGCTGTGTGCACAGATGGGAGAAGTTTCCAGAATAATAACTTCACATGGTTTCTTTTTCAGCATGGGCAAACGATAAAATAGGCATACAGTGAACGAGAAGTGAAGAAAAACCATACTATTTGTATATCACTTTTGTTTATCATGCTCTATTGATTTCCATTCAACAAATAGTTCTGCCAAAGAATCTGCTTGTCAGAGCGTCCACACTCACTAACCTTTTATCTAACATTCATGTTAGTATTACTGTGCAGTATCAGTCTTATAGCACCCCACCCATGATCCTCCATTATTTTTCCATGCAACAACATCTTTATTTAGAAAGTAATGATTGATTTAGCAAGTAAGTAATTAGTAGAACAATTAGCGAAGACCTTCCTTCCACTGTAGATATGTAATCAGGCACAGGCTCAGAGAATGGTTTGAAGCAGTCACGCCGGTGTTGCCGATTAGCAGAAGCAGCGTGCCTGACAGTGTGTCCTTTCTGCTACCCTTCAGCCGTGATGAGTGAGCACAAAGGACCTCTCTACTAGGGGCCCTCTTTTCCCACAATCACCTCAGAGGGCCCCCGTACACATTTTCTCATCTCTCGACTTGGGACTAATCTGTGGCTTCAGTTGAATAATAGACAGGTTAACATCAATGCCAACAGGTGGATGGAGCGCTAATGAGTGGTGACTAAAATGCAGGGGACAACACCTTATTAGGGGTGAAACTGAGTCAAAGTGCTTTACCTGAGCCGCTGACGAATGCCAAGCCCATGCAGAGCTCCTCTGCTGCTGAGCGAGGTTCAGTTGGTCCCTTTATTATTGTCTCAATTGGGTTATTTGTTATGGATTGCTCCAGACTTCCTCCCCTCTGTCACATCCTTTCTCTTTCTTGCTTGCTTAATGCTTGATGACATATGCTTGTATCCCTCACTGGTTGTTTATCTTCCAAAACTGGCAATTAGATTCACTTTTTCCAGCACTTGCTACAATCTTTTAGACTTGATAAGAGGATTCAGAACAGTCCTATTCTGTCCTCAATCATAGTTATGTGCTCAAACAAAACAAAAACATGAAATTGAAATGGTCAGACACACCGCATATCTCTAAAATGTCATTCTATGGCATTGGAATTGTGCTTTGTGGTGGCACCTGAATGGCTTGACAAATTGATAGAGCCCTTTTGGATGACCCATCCATAAGGATTTGACATATACTGCACTGCAGCTTGTGAGGCAGTCAGTGAACATTTTTTCAGATAAGATTTAAGCATTGCTGGTGGCTGCCCTAAATCCCCAGAAAGAGCCTCCAGCTCCAGCTGAACACTGGTGTTGGGGAGAAGCTGAATGCGCGGGCACACAGCTGCACTGTGTCATGTTCAGCAGTGGAAAACATTTCCCTCCTCACTACAAGTTCATTGGGAAATTTACCAACTGCACTTGGCAATTTTTTAAGGGTGAAAAATTATTTTTCAAGTCGCAGCTGCTCAGAGGGAATCCAGGAGTTTTTGCTAATAGCTGTGAAGAACTGGGAATGTTTGCATAGCTTTGAGTATACATATGACTGCTAATTAATATTTGCAACTGAATGTTTCAGCGTATGTATGTGTTTTAGGGTGGTAGTCATGTTAACAGAGTATCAATAGACAGGACTGAAACCAGGCCTGTAGCTATTCTGTTTCTTCTTCTTTTAAAATAACTGATTATTCATTTAATCATATATACAGTATGTATATTCGTATACAGTATATACGTATATACATATTTAAAATGGCCAAACAGTAGTGAAAATCCCCCAAATTTCAGTCAAAATCTTGTAAAGTCAAAAATAATTTCAACAGTTTTTCAATTGTCAGTTTTACTGTAGATTAACTTTCTGGTGAGGGCAGACTAATCGATAAATGGACTAATGATCTCAGCATTAGATGTAGCCACTGACATTACCTGCTGTCTCTTTGCCTCTGCTCACAGATGAGCTCACTGTCCTGAGATCGGTGCCCCACACAACTGATTGTTATAGGATTTGTGCTGGCTCCATTGGCAATCCAAAAATAACAAGGACTAAGGGACTGACAACCTGAACTCATTTCAGGGCAGGGCACTAATTTACTCTTGGCATGTTTTTTTTTTTTTTTTTTGTAAAGTGCCAAGATATTTATTATGCTCAATCCAAATACTTCCAGCAGTTTGACCATAAGGTTGTTTTAGGTGTTGAAGCTGAGATCATAGTTTCTCCGATAGATGGATTGTCTCAGTGCAGGGAACAGTCTTGGCTCTGTTATAGTGAGCTGCCAGGGGCTGAGTTCTTCTTGGCAGCGGTGTGTCATTTAAACTCAGGGTGTTCAGAGCCCAGATTTTAATCTATATTGGATCTGACCTATTCTTGTCTATTGTTTGGCGCAACTCCATATAAATATTGATTGCAATGATAATTTACTTTAAGTGATTTCACAAGAACTGCTAAAAAGGATGACAAACTCCTTGTGACTTGTTTTGTTTAACTGGATAATTTATGCTCATGTAATTTAGACTTGAAGTGAAGTTGCTGTTTCACTCAATAAACTTGGCTACATGAAGACAGCAGATGGGCTTTTCACCACAGATAACAACATGGCGATTAGGCCACGTCCCAAAATGCTTATCATTTTAATTAGTGTGTGTCACAATAAAATACGATTCTCACTGTGTGATTAAAACACTGCTACTTTTAAGTATTATTTAGTATGTTCTAGCAAAAGGTAGAACAAACTCAATAATGATACTGAAATCACATCAAAATTATACTACACATTCTTTGCAAGTCTTCAACTATATAATCATGAGTAATTTGTGAAACTTCTGTGTTATTTTCTCATATATGTCCAATTTCTTTTTAATTTCAGAAATCTTGCACCCCAGCTTTATTTAAGTTGATTTTGCCAAAGGGGATTACATGTGTTTTCTCAGAGCCACTTGTGTGTCTCACTATTTGTCGAAGCTTTGGGTGAATAATCACAGAGGACTAAAAGTACGCATAATAATTTGTGGGTGTCTGTTTTGGAAAAATATCACACCTGGATAGCAAAGTGACAAACAGGCGTGGGACAGAAACCTATTTAATTACTGAGAGAAAGTGTCTTCATCAGAACATGACTGATTTCTGACTGTTTGTGTATGTGTGTGTGCTGGGAAGGGGAGGGTGCTGCTCCTGCCTTTAAGTCAGTTAATTGCCATGTTTCAGTGGACTCCGGTCATCCCCTTGTCTCCTGAGGATTCAGGTACATTCAGGTGAGCTTACCTGAGCACACACAGGCTCTTGCATTCCCAGGAAATTGTTTGTGGAGCAGAATCCCTGTCTGCCTCCAGCCAGTCAGTCAGCGTCAGGGATGGACCTACTGACAGACACACTGCTGTGGCCTTTGTTTTTCATTCCAGGCACTCAGTACCATCTCTTTTTTTTTCTTTCACTGAGCTACAAAGAGGCAGCAATAGATCATTGATTGCTCAGTTCATAAAATAAGATACTTCTGAAGGTCAAATTCCACAGCTATGTCCAACGTTCCGTTCCCGTTTGACTTGTGAGATTTGTTTTTTAGCAGGCCCCATGGGCATAGTGTATGAAAATCAATAATTCAGATTCTTAGATGAATGGGTAAAATTACTGACTGGAACATTTTCTCCTTACATGGCAGCCCCTGAAACAGAGAGGAATGTTTCTCCTTTAAAGTTTCCAGTGCAAGTCTGCAGTGCCCTCCTCAACAAGCGTGTTTTGTTTGTTATTTCTGCCTCATGTAACAAGATGAGTTTAGGTCACCGTGAGCACCTTGCTGAATAAATCCTCCCAACCATTTTGGCCTGCAGTAAGATCTGCTGTACAGATCTTCTACATCTTCCATGTTATCGGTGTGTAATCGCTTGTGACACTGAGTACATACTTGAATCCATCTCCCTTGTCTTCCCTCCTGTCTAATCCCAGGTTAGGAGGGATTATCTTTCTCCCCATAGCGTGCTAGAGTGCAACAAAAGTAAGGGGGAACATGCACTCACATGTAGTAATATAGACTTTGTGAATGCTATAATATCCCCATCACAGTGCAGGTGATGACTCTGCAGTTTCTCTGTTTCTATCCTGTTATTAATGAAAATGTCTCCCCTACACTTTTCTTGGGGATATAACATTCCTCTGTCCTTGGGACCTATAGTGTGAATCATAAAGTATGCTGTAAGCTTCAGCAAATTACATAGCTGGTCCAGTTATTGTCTTTTAAAGAGATTTTGGGGGCGTCAGGTTTTCCTCATGGTCCATCTGTGCTGCAGCTAATAAAATATTAGGTATTTGGTGATTTTGTTGTTATGGAGATATGTTTTGTGATAAAACATCTGGAAGTTGATTAGAGGAGCTATTCCTGGGTAACAGCTGCTTCACTTTGAGGATGAAAAACTGAATTACAGAGAGGATTTAGGCTCATTTTAGATGGAGACTGATTTGCGCCTCACTGCTCCCGTATGTCCTTGGTCTCTAAATTTGAGCCATCATTTCTGACTGGTCTGCATTGCAGTTACAGTATATTGCAATATTTATTATCCAGTTCCAGGCCTTCTATTCATCACAACACAAAGTGTATCTGCAAATTCATTTTCCTTGAATGTGTGCATGAAGAGCAAGTAAAAGCATATGTGGAGAGTGCTGCAATGACTAACCAAACAAATGAAGAAACTATGCTCATCAGTGAGGAGATGAAACATTCATTGTGAGCTAACAGACTCAAGCCAATGTTCATTCTCAGAAAAAAAAAGTATTAAAAAGCCATTATTAATGATTGGTTCATTCTACAAGGCAAGTAAGCCAAAACATGTCAATGAGAGGTTTCATTGTCATATTATGAATTATGCACTGAATTAGCCAGTGGAGGGTTTCCTTGGCTCAAGTCTGTTGGATTATGTATAGATTTTATGCTTCTTTTTCTCCATTGTGGTTTTTGAGTGCCAATTACTGCTTCTGTGTTTAGTTAGAAAAGCATCCTCTAATATTTGAGCAAAAGAACCTAAAATGTATTAATGATAGATAAGGATTTAGGAGAGTGATAGCAGCATTTTATATATTTTTCATGTGGTACAGTAGTGATTGTACATCGCATAGGATTTGTGTGAAACATAGCTAACGCTTTTGAGACCCTTTCACACTGATGTGCCCTCATTTTCCCTTTAGGAAACAGACAGGGAAACCCTGCTTGATGAGTCCCTTCCTCTATCTTATTATGCTGCCAAAGTCAGCGTGTGGAGCCGAGGTTAACAAAGCAAAGGCAAATTCCCAAAAGTATAGAAACCCCAGGCCCGGGCTTGTTCCCTGGATGATGATGTGTGTCGTCATATACCCGCCTTAGGATATCAGTCTAGCAGAACTGGGGTTGTTCAAGCAGTGGGTTTGTAGAAAATCCCTCTTTTGTGGAATAAGCTTGCAGGCTGATGTGTGTGTTCAGTTTGGAGTTTTGACAGCCTTGAGTCCCATCAACTCCAGAAAATCTGATATATAAAATACTTAAAGCTTTCTAGAACTGGACATTGGAGGAGATTAATTAATTGTTCAGCAAAATGAAACCATTTGGGTATCTTAAGCAAACTTATCTCAGTCTGTTAAGGAAGTGTTTCATTTGCATCTTGTTTGATTTTTACACCACAACATATCAAACAGAGACTGTGTTTTGATGAATCTGATATCCCTGCTAAAAAAGCAGTAGAACTCTGAGTCAGTGATGCTGTGACATCTCTCTTCATAGGAGCAGAGCTTTTGTTCAATTTTGCAAAATCACTCTGGATAATGTGTTTTTGGCCCCTGACTCCCGGCAGTGGGCCGGAGCTGCTCCTCCCAGACCTGCTGCACGATAAGCCTCTGACAGCTGGCCTAAAGCTGGAGTGTCACAACTCTCTCCAGCTATATAGCGTGGATTTCGGGATTGGAGCCCAGTGCAGGGTAGACATCTTTTGTAGACACTTTTTATGCACAAACATTCACACACAAATCATCCACTATCCATCTCAGGGCCAGCTGCCCAATCCCATAATCAGAGATGAAGCTGGCACTGCTAAAATGTTGCATCAAGATGCTGGGCATCAACTACAGTTTAATTGATAACTGCTTTGTCTTTGATTTCAAGCTGGTGTCTCTTTTGATTAGGTTGCTATGATGTAGGCCAGGAAAAAAAAACAGTTCCTTTCATTTTGATATCATCAGCATTTCAGTGCACCAAGAAAATACATACAGTGGAGGCGAATTGGAAACGTAACACAGGTTGAAGCAAGGTCTCTGGAGAAAGTTTGCATTTTATGTTCCCCCTATGAACATGGTTGGAGTGTGTCTTGAGAGTATCAGGGCTCTCTCATAAAACATAAATCCTTTGGGGATTCTATGTGTGGATCGAACTCCCTCTCACCACCACCACCACCACCACCACCACCTCGGCTCCACCACCTGCTTTCAACCATAAGTGGAGCCTGATAGGCAGGATATGAGAAGTCATCTAGTCGAGAAATGGGAGGGAAGAGAAGTCAGAAGAGATGAAAGATTGAAGTGCTCTGTTGGTCCCGGTATTGGTGGGGGCAAGGCTTCAAGCTGCTTCCTGTCGCCTGCAGCGATGGCATGAATGTGCTGATGTGCGTTTCACTCTCTAAACAGCGCCTGTGTTGACAAGTTGTGAGTAGGTGAACCCTGTGGGTATGCAGCCTCATCTACATATGACTGGAAATTATTTCGATATTTGACATAGACTTCTTCTGCAAATATAGGCTAATCATTTTTTTATTTTTATCTTTTGATAGATAAAAAGATAAAAGATAAAAAAACAATAGAGATATAACTTATAAATATGTCTGGAACAACCAGGGCAATGTCCCGAGCTCGGATCAACCCTTCCCCCATTAAGAATAGTGAGGAATGTCTTGCTGCCTGAATTGAACTAGACCATGCCTGGGCTTATCTTGGTTTTCCAGGACATGGGCTTGGAGTGAAGAGTTACATATTAGCGAGTAAATGGGAAGAGGGAAAAAAAGATAGGCCACCGGGTGCAGGTCTCAACCGCTGGGCAATCTGATACAGTGGTTACATTTAGCCCCATAAATCCCCAAGTAATTGGCATAAGCTATTACAATTACCACAAAATTGTTCTGTAATACTTCAAAGGTTATCATTGGTCAATGAGTCATATGCAAAATAGCACTTTGTGTTTCATTACAGGGAGGGAACATTTGGGGCCATTGGGGCCTTGTGAAACCTTTGGGATAGTCAGCTAACAGATTTAATTCACACTTAATTTAGCTTCCAAAGAGAGTTGATCTTATTTTAAAGGGCCTTCAGTGTGTGAGAATTAATGCCAGTAGAGCTGTAGGCAACAGTGCATCTTCTACATACTGCTGATATTTATCCCTTTCACATCTTATTACTTTATTCCACTCTTCTGGGGTCCAGGTGTCGTGCTCCGTACACCAGGTCGCTTATTTGTGTTAGCTTTGAACAGCTATGGTCTCTGAATGGCAGCCCGACAGAGAAAGCAGCTTTTTGAAGCTATTCCCTTTTTTTGTTGTGATTTTTTGACACATTTGATCCACTTCTGTGGTTATTTTCAAAGGTTTGTTTTGGAGCTATCATAGTTGTTATCTCTATCTGTTTTTAACAGTGAGCTTCAACTTGTGAATGCTCTTCTCTCATCTTTTTCAACATTGTTCCCAGTGTGCCATTTTAAATAAGGTTGCTAACTTTAAGACTGACAATCTATATTAACCACTAACACTACTTATTTGGCATCTTTTGAGATTTATTAGACCAAATGTAACCCACAAGCATCTTTAGATGACATTTTGTCTTTGTATTTTTAACAATGACTGCAGATGCATCATCATTAGTTGTTTATCATAGCTGCCAATGGAAAAGCCAGTTAGGCTATGTATAGCCTTTAACATTATGCCATTTTAGTTGTAGGTGTAACATCTAATTTTCCACCTGGGGTCAATAAAGCATTCGATGCAACATATAATGTTCTTTCTACTAATAACCCACTTCCTGGGTTTAGTGTTGATATTACAGTAGGCTGATGTGACACACGTCTACTGCTACTGTATTGTTAATGTTGTTTTACTTTAACTGATGGGTTTTTAAATAATGTGTGACTACTTTAGTGACCTGGCTGCAAACCAGTTCTCCCTCTGTTCTCACAATGAGAACCGGAGTCGCATTGTGATAATAAAGATAATGACTGTAAAGACTGAAGGATTGTTAGTTTAGGTTATGTGGCTTAAAACTTTGCCTTCAATATAGGCTTTAACAGTTCAATGCAGTTTAGACTATTTACCAGCATGATCAATTTTATAGCATTACAGCATTAAATGCAAGATTGGGAGCATTTCTATTGCCTCCACACGGCAACCTGGGGGGTTACTCTTTCGTAATAGCGATGTTGATCGGGACAGCGTAACCACCGTGTGAGTGGCTGGCCTGGTGATGTCAACAAAGCACAAAAAAGCTCAGATTACAACACACACAGAGTGAGAGAGACTTCATTCTCTGCTCAGGTAGACATTACTGCTCTATATCTTAACATAGCATAACAGTTGTTTGATGCTATTAAATTTCACATTCTTGAACAAAGACATCAAAGTTATTTTTACAATGATTCAAGTACAGTGGAAAATACCTGCAGGGTCTAAATCAAATTTTGCAAGCATCCTCAGAAGTACTCTTCTTTTAACATACCTGTACATATTTTTGAACCCTGGCTTTGTTTCGCTGCACAGACTAATCTTCAGTTCAGTTATACAAGAAGCAGACAATAACAACATTAAATCCTTAGACATTCTCTCTCCTCATTTCATGAATGCAGACTAGCATGCTTATCTTGAACATGCAGGTTTGCACAGTTCTACTTGAAGTCTCATTTTCACCAGTCACACACAAAGAGAACCAGAGTCATTTAACACTTCTTTAGGAATTACCATTTCAGCTTTTCAGGGAGCATTCTCCTCTCAGGCAAAATCCTTTCTACACATGAGGATTTGCACGTAACAACTGTGAAATGCAGCTGAAACATGTTGTTAGAAATGAAACCAATGGAGGCCCCAAGAACAGCCTGGACAAACACCCGGCTCTATTAGTATGGAGCTCATGAGTCTGTGGGACCGGGATGTGGTTTTATATTCTATGGTCTCACACTGCTGCTTTCAGCAAACAGTCCACCATTATTCGATCTGACAAGAGAGCAAACACTGTGCATTCAAGGGTCAAGAAAAAGCACGCCCCCCCTCTTTGTCAAGTCCCTTCATCCTGCATCCTTATGTTGCTTTGTTTTCTCTCACATTTTCACACTCCCCCTTGTATCCCATTGTTATTGCACCGCCTATGTTCTTTTCTTTTCAGTCACCAACAGCATCAGAGAGTTGACGTATATTTAACACATGCACTTTGTAAAACAATGCAAGCCTTTCAGCTCCTGGGATGGAGACTAGATTTTTTGTCTCAATGAGCTCATCTCTTCAGTCAGTGTGATGTATTGGTTGTAAAATGGTTGTAAATATATTTTGCAGGTTTCGCCTATGTGTGTATACTAGGGAAGTCAATCGATTGAAATATTTAATAAGTGCAGGATTGTCCATAGTTAATCATGATTAATCGCAAATTAATCACATTTTTTATTCAGTTAAAATGTATCATAAAGGGAGACTTTTAGTATTTTACTACCCTTATCCAATTGGGAGTGAGCAAATATGCTGCTTTATGCAAATGTATGTACTGCATGCATTTATTATTTGAAATCAATTTACACCAAACAATGACAAATTGTCCAGAAACCCTCACAGGTACTGCATGTACCTTAAAAAAATAGTTCAAATGGTAACATGGCAAACTGCAGCCCGACAGGCAACAACAGCCGTCAGTGTGACTGACTTGCCAAACTACATGTGATTATCAGTGGGCATGTCTGTAAAGAGGAGACTCCTGGGTAGCCGTAGAACCCATTTTTATTAACATATCTTGAGGTCAGAGGTCAAGGGACCCCTTTGAAAATGGCCGTTGACAGTTTTTACTCACCAAATTGTAGCATAAGTTTGGAGCATTATTTAACTGGCTTCGCAACAAGCTTGTATGACATGGTTGGTACTAGTGGGTTCCTGAGGTTTTCTAATTTCATGTATATCTTTACTAGCTTCAAAACTCTGCCCACTATAACCTAAAAATCACAAGTTGCTTCAATGTGTTAAGGAAATTAGTGGTGGTAAGACAAATTTGCGTGAACACATTATTATCACATTAACTTTGACAGCCCTACTTTTACTCTTACTTTTACTCTACAATTTTTCAGTGGGTCACAGATTTTCCAAAGCTACTTCAGCAACTTTGACCTCGTGGCTGTCAGGGCGTTCATACTGTACATAATTGACCGGTAATGAGCGAGAAACTCTTGATTTTAAATCCTCAATGACCTTTACAAGTGAATGCTGGAGAAAGCCCTGAAGCTGCTAATTCAGCCTTTTGTTGTTCTTCCCCCTGCTATTGAGAGTTCAGGCTTTTGCTCTCTAAACCGTGTGGCTTAGAGGTGTGGTTAATTAAGACACTCAAGGCTGCATCCTCTTTGACAGACAGGAATGCCATTCAAGGGCAATCAAGGAATACTTTGTCTAACCTCACCTACACAATCGAAACAAGCCAACGAGTTTTGGATGGCTGAAAAATGCAAGGTCGGTTAATTGACTCATGCAGAGATACGGGAGAATAAGACTTTTCATCTTTTCAGTTTTCATGTGTGATTGTTATCATTCTGCTGAATAAGGCCAGACAATAAAAGGTGTCTCCTAGTCTGAATGTCAGTGGAGCTATATTGTAAATTTTTCATATGAAGAGGTGAAGATTTGCTCTATGTCTAAATGGAGTTAATATAACACTCTTATTAATGAGTGTAGCTTGAGCTAAAACAAGGAAATAGCTCTGAATAACTTGTGCCCACCCAAGTCTGAACGGCCTGTTTTCCAGCCCTAATGATGTAGCCATGATCAGGGCTAAGTTGTGACCTTTGGTGCTTGGCAGGACACCCTGTGCCCCCAGTTGAAAATCAACAACCCGCGACAGAGCGTATCATCTGCAGAGTTGTGCATCCAGAGTTGGCTGCTTACTAATCCTTAAGGTGTTTGGAAAGATTCTGTTTCAACTAATATTGCCAGGCGAGGCTAATAGGATTATACTTAAAAACCCAGGATGTTTGCTTGTATGGGATGTCAGTAATTTCTAGACACAGAAATAGTGACCTTGGCAAATATCCAAAGGGTGCTGTATTGAGTTGTTTTTCTGTTTGCTGTTTGGATTTTTTTTTTTTTTCAAATTCACAGCAATGATTTATATTTAACTAATTCATTTTGAATGTTCCTCAAACACTTTTAAAGAGTGCATCTCTCCAGCCAATGTGTGGCTTTTGTGTCAAGTGTTTTCTGTAGCGGAAGACAAATGACGTCATTTGTGGCAGTGTGTGAGGACACCAGAGCGTGAAGCAGGACAGGAGTGACCTTTCCCTACAATCACACTGTACAGTTTTTCCTCTGACACAATTCTCTCCTGGGTCACAAATAAAGGAGCCCCATCTGAAATAAGAGCTCTGGGAATTCCTCGCTGTCTTTCCACATTGGCGAGAGGGCTCCTACATTGTGAGTGACCCAGCAAGAAAGTCACCAAGCAGTTTCCACAACAACCTTATATGCTGCAATTTGGAAGCAAAAACAAAAAGTGTGGGAACAGGATGAAGGTTGTTGCTTTGCTTAAAAGGTCTTTTCCACCCTACTATGCAGGACATTTATAAAAACACTGAAGCACCTTTTCTCACAAACTAATACATTTAATGAGTTACCTTGAATGACTTTCAGTGAATGTTGGTTAAAGCTGCAGTGGGTAGAAATGGAGCAAATAAAAAAAAAAAAAAGTTACAGTATTTTTACATATCAATCACTATATCCTTAGAGTAGATACAGATAGATTTATTTATCCCCGAAGGGCAATTTAGTTTCTTCAGTCCACCGAGACATATACACATTCATACTGCACAGTCATCAATGGCAGAGGGAACACAGTAGACGGCATATGGAGAAGTGCAAGATAAATAAGAGTATAATATATACTATATAATATATAAATAATAGTATGAGGAAAAAATATTTGAAATAAAAACAATAAATACAAAAATAAAATAAGACAAGATTAAAAAGAATAAATAAAATAAAGTGCTAAGAGCATTGCACATAACAAATGACATTCCACAAATGTACCTAATTGCAAACACGGGCAACCATCATATAGTTTGTGCAAAATAACTAATAACTATAATATATATAATAACTAACCATATAACTATATGGTAACTATAACAAGAATAATACTAATAACAATGATACTACTACTACAACAACTACTACTACTAATACTGCTACTACTACTACTAAATAATAATAATAACTTCATATGAGACAAGTAATCTGAAAACAATTCATGTGCCTCTGTGTCCCCCGGTGCTCCTGTAGCATCAGCAAGATTTCACAGATCAGACGAAAACATCCAGTCAGAGCTGTCTGCTGTCCAGCTACCATCTATTAGAGCCACGAACTCGGATCAAACAATCAAGCTAGGCAGATCTGGTCAAATATGAATCGTATTCTGTTACTGTAATGCTAATATCTTGACTCAAATATTTTCAGAAACATCTTGTAGTGTACTGTTTAGCTGTAAAATGAGAAAGGTTTGTAATGCATCAATAATTTTGAGATCTGCTGAGGAAATTCCCAGCACCGCCCATCAGCTGGAGCAGAACCAATAAAAAAAAAAAAAAAAAAATTAACCTTTTTTATCCCCCGGGGGGAAATTTGGGTTTTTTAGCCCTCAACATAAAATAAATACAATACAATAAAAAGTAAAAAGTAAAAGACAAGGTGCAGTGATATATAGAAATAGAAATAGAATAGAATAGAAATGCTCTCTCTACGAAATGACCTGCGATTGGTCAAAGTCTCCCGTCACTGACTACAAAACAGAGCCATGAGGAGGTGCAGAAGTAAACACTGAATATGCTGAAAGGTTATTATGGAAATTTTTGCCCAATGATGCCAAAAACTTGTTGCCTACTGAAGCTTTAATAGGGCAGCATTTTCAAAATATGCTCTTGCTCTCATAAGCTATTCAGTCTCTGTGCCCATCCAGTCATCACTGTTGTGTACTGAACAGCTGAAATAATGGTGTGTCAATCTTAGTGTCAGGTTATTCCTGAAGGCAGAACAAGGGGAGTGAATTAGGATTTATGTTATTTATTACTATGTAAAGTGGTTAAAAAGCCTGCGAAATTGTATTGCAACTTAATCACAGCCAACATAACAAGATAACTAGTAGCCCATAGAAATGAACAGAAAGCCAAATTTCTGAGCAGAGGTGTAACATGTAAAAACAATTCTTGGTAATTGCATGTCCAAACACCTTCTATATAATGTTTATTCATGATATGGTCATTGAAAGTTTAAGAATGAAAGTAATTCCTGCGCTGAGAGTTAACTCACCTCTATAATTGTGGTTCATATGCTAATCTCAAAGAACTTTGCCTGCTGAGAGTAAAGCCTTGCTTGCTTTAAGCCTTGCATGGCTCTCTGACCCAGCACTTTTGTTCAGAGGTGCCTTTGGCCTTTCTTTCAGGCCCCTCTAATGTCGCCTCCGAGTGACCACTGTGTCAGAGCGGACACAGAGGCGACAGCAGCCAGAATGGATCCCGCAGAGCGATCAAATTTATGGCGGACCAGTTCTCTGAAAGGCTGTGCTCGTAGAAAAGGGCTTAGGGCCTGTGAAATCATAACAGTTCTAAATCTTTCAAGCCATGGCCAACTCGTTACTGCTGATACAAGGCTTAGGGTGATTAGACCATAGCTTTCTCTCTGCTCTGCCATGTGCTTTCTTTCCTTCAACCGGATTATCATATCCCTTCTCCCTTAATTGGAGAGGTGAAAAGTATGCTGTATGGTTTGGTACATTATGGAACCCAGAGAGAACTCATTTTATAGAGTTAAAAGACTTAAAATAAGCTGTGATGATGGGATATATTTCCTTTCCATCTCAAAAATTAAGCTTTGTCATAGATTTTCTTTAGAACGCTGTTTGTTATTGATTATTCTCTAACTTAAATATAAAGTCAGCTGACCATTTTATTTCTTGTCCTAAAAGAATAGAGCTAAAATTGTCAAATCCAATGCTGCTACCACAGCAGAATTTAAAATGAACAAAAACCCACTAATGGCTCCCAGAGACTACGATATTCATACTATACATTACAATATTAAAGTCTTACATGGAATGATATAGGGACACTTTTGCAGTATTACAGAGTTACTGCTTGTGGTACTTAAAGTGTAAAGTTGTGCTAGAAGTAACCACATTGAGTGTTTGAAATGGACATGGTTCATCTTCTGGGGATCATAAATAGCCACTGCAAATTTCATGGAGATCTGACCATAGATGTTCAACATACAGTTCTTTGACATGGGTCAACGTTTTAGTTAAGGGGAAATTTTGACCTGGATGAAATTCATGTATAATCTTCTGGGGACCATGACTATTCATAAAATCACCCTGAGTAATCTAAAACTTCATGGCAGCCTGGTCCAGATCAAAATATTGGATAGATAGTCTGATAACCCTCCTTACCATCTCTCGGCCCTGCCTCTCAGACCTAAGAACCAAAAGAGATGCATTTCTTTCAATTTTGAAATATTTGTACCCATGTAAAGAAATGCAGTATGGGAAAATGAACTGCTCATTTACCCTTGATGCAGGGTTTACCGTTTGTTGTATAAGATAGTCCCACAGTGGAGAAATTTACAATTGAATTGAATGAATTGTAGTATTTAGGTAATTCACTTTTTAACAGTTAACACTTTAAAAGCGCATCTTCTTCTGACATTTCTCTTTTTCGAAGAAATCAGTAAAATTAAATACCTGTTGAAAACTTGAGCTGACATTACATATATAAAGTACACTATGGGTCCTAAAACTGCTAGGCTTCCAGTCTCCTTTAGCTGCAGTCTCTTAGAGTTGTGCTAATTATAAAAAAGGGTTATACTTCACCAGTATTCAGATTTAATGCCTTTATTATGAAGTAAGAACATGGTAAAATAAAAAGCTCCTGTGGCTTTGTCCTCCTGTGTGGTCCATTTTAATAGCATTTGAAAAACTAAACTAAAATCTCTCTGACCTGTGAGCATTTTTCTGGTCCTGTACACAGTTGTTCATCTATCTCTATACTATGTTGCTTCATGTCTTTAACACTACAGCAGAATACAGTTATTGCAGATCATGGAAACTGTTAGTGCACAGCGTCCATTTGCAGTATATGATCATTAAGTATTTTTAGATGCATTGTGTCTGTTGAACAGGATTCACTGGCTTGTCCCACTTTATCCCACCTAATCAGTGTGGGCAAAGGGCCGCCTGCCTGTCTGCCTGGTTGAATGAACAGGCGAGGGTCCATGGGGCATTGTGGCCCCACGATGCTTCACGGTGACCAAATAAGGACTGTCTGCAACATGTATGCAGGGAGAAGTTGGCACAGTCCGGACTCACATTCTTTGGCCTCACTCAAAAGGCTTTGGTCCCTCATCACACATCTGCTATGTGAGTGGACAGATCTTGTGTTTAGAAGTGCAGCTACTTGAACTGTACAAGGGTTTTTGTGAAAAGGTTCACGGACAAGGCTGGTTATGTTTGACACTTTGTTGACCATATTATTTAGACTGACTCATGAGTTAGTTTATTATTTGGTTTGTTTATTTAACCCATAAACTGTATATAAAGATGGATGACATGGCAGCTCTACAAAAATGAAGTCAAAACATCTGGATTGCCCCCTGATAGCTGGCTGCAGTATAGGTCATAAATTCTGCCAAACTAAATGGGCCAAACTAAAAAGTCAAAGTACACATGAAATTGTTTTTTCTCAAAGATGGTATCTGTTATTTTAGGTCATTGTTATCATGCTGGTGCATGTTCAAGTGTTCATTTTTTGTGATAAGTTTGGTTTTAATTAGTTGATGCAATAAAAAGGGGGCAAGAGATCATGATTGACAGCTGTGATCAACAGCTGCTCTGAGTGACGAAGTCACAAAGCCGGAGGCTCAGGAGGATAAGTAACATGTCAATGTGATCGTGAATTTAGTTATAGAGATATGGTTAATTATTGCGTCTTTCTTGCCAAATAGCTGCGGTGGTGCTAACGTAGCAGCTAGGTGGCTCATGCTAGCAAACTGTGGCCGTGCTCGGCTTGCAATAAGTCTCTGGACCTCAATGCCACAACTCCAGCCCCCTTATCACTACTGCGCAGACTCTGGTTCCAAATGATGTAAAAAATTCAAGATGCCAGCTTGAATAACAATAACAATCAAGAACTAAGGACAACAAAATGCAAGTGACACACACCTCTTATAACCCATATTTGTTTAACAGAACCACTATGCAGGATATTGGAAGCTATGAAGGATATCTGGGCATCAGTAGCCTGCGAAGGCTGTACCCTGTTCGTCCATCCTGTTGTAACAACTCATATTCACCATAGAGAGGGTGTTATACATCACTGAGGATTTCCCACTCTTTCCTCACCATAATTGCTAAAAAGTTTACTAGAAACCAGCAAGACACAGTGCAGGCAGGCAGTCAATTAATTCAGTGAACAAATTAAGATTAATTTGTAGGACTCCTGCTATTACCACACAATTTTAATGAGAATGTGACTATTATGTAGAAATACAGTCTGATATATTTCACCTTAGCTGTAATGTATTCACTGCATATGATGTACTGTATTCTTCTGCCCTAAACTGCACAGCAGTGCAAAGGCCCAAACAGAAGAGATACCGATAGCGTTCACTAAATTCTGTCTCAGTGCTGTGAGTGCTGGGTAAAGATTAACTCTGGTGTTTTCCTTGGGGCCTCTTTGAAGTGGACTTACTCCAACCCCGCTTATCTTAATTAGAAAGAAATCTGGAGGAGTGAAGTGGTCCTTTGGAAACAAGCACCTCCACTCCCCAGCTCCCTGAAGGCCACACTGCACGGCGGGGACTGAAAGGCCTCTTGAACTCAATATTTGCTCATGTCATGGCGCCATTGTATGCAGTATAAACTGTGAACATAAGTTATTATTTCTGAGATTTGAAAGCGCTGCTGGATGTATCCTCTTCCGATCTTGCCAGATATGAAAAATGAATAATTAATAGAGCCACTTTATGTTTGTGAATACTGTTGAAGGCAAACAGGTGTTTAACATGATTCATCTTGAAAGGGAGAGCTTCCTCTTTGATGCTAAGCTTGATGTGTAAGCTGTTTCTTCAGTGGCATGTAAATAATTATGCAAAACATAACCATTGCATGCTTTTATTGAAATGTATGAGGCACTTGGGATAAATCCTACCGATGAACAGTTCTAAAATGTCCATTCCTGAGTGTTTGATTGCAGAGAGATGCTGATGCATGACATTTATTATCTCCATTTTCTAGAATTATGTTTGAGATGAAGAGGATTAGTTGTATTATAGCTATTACAAACTAGCCTACACCAACATGTGACGTTAAATAAGTAGCCATGGCCTTCTCTGTTTCCATCACCTCAGAGGACGGGCTCCGTCATGACTCAGAGATCACACATGCAGTGTTTACCAGTGGCATGTGTGCCATGCGGCTGGCTTTAATCCAAATGGAGTAGGGAGGTCCTGTCATACACAGGTCACCTGTCTCCACAAGAATGATGTGGAACACACAGGAGGCACAAATCCTGCACTGTGGTAGACCTCAAGCATGTAGTACAAGTTGTAAAATGCTACCACTTTCATAAAAAAACACATTCTATTGCCAGTCGATTTAATGCAATAGTAAGTCAACCTTTACATTTGCAGTATTTGTTGCTTTAAATGCACAGTGTTGTGTAATTGTTTCCTATAAAAAATGTGTTTCCTTTTCACACATTTTAGGTTTTATATTGTTTTTCCTATTGCTAGCTTCAGAAAAAGCATAACATAGATCATGTTGGTTTGTGATTTTATTTTATCAAACTTAATGCCATACTGCCTTACCAAACAGCTTCGCCTGCTGTACTTGTAATTTATTCATTGTGTGCTCCTTTTGTTTTCATGCTGTTTCTGATGCATTCTAGCATAACATAAAATAGCAATGTATCTTGGACAAACAAATGAAAGAGTTGTGCGTATGAACAGTGAGCAGACCAACTAAATAACACGAACGACAGAAACTTGGATATTTTTATTGTTTCATCAATTAAAAACATCAATTAGTGGATCGCACTTTTAAAGTTAATGCTGAGACAAATTACTCAAGGACGAATTAACATTGTTGTAGTGGTACGTCTGGAGTTAAAAATGTCTATTTTCTAAGACATAAAGACATTCTTCATTCAACAACTGAATGATTAAAACATGTTGTTAATTTTGCAGGAGAGAAAATAACATAACACTTTCTAGTCTCATTTCTGCTCGAGCTTCACAGTTTCCGTAGTCTATTGTCCTGATTACAACTCCGTGTTGACATCACCGAGTCTGCCTGAAGTTCACTCTGAACTGGATCTAAAAGTTCAAGGATACCAGCATCTATCCAGTGTATTCTTCCTCTTTTCAGCATATTTGATAAAGCCCCTTTTTGCAGGTAACTACAAAGATAAGTTATGGAAAGTCATGTTTCATAGAATCTCACTACATTCCACAGTCTTCACAACAGGCCCTCTGTCTGGTAGAAAACATCACAGTTCCTCCATGTGTTCAGTATGGATTAATGGACCTTATTCAACTAAATGATTTAAAATGAGTTGCTGGTTTTGTATGAAATGAGTGAAGCAATTTAAGATAAGATAAGATATGTATTAGTCTCACAGTGGAGAAATTCACAAGCTCGTATGCATCATGCTGACTTTGTCCTTTTGTTCCAGTTATGCCACAGTATTGTCAAAAAGCATTGATGTCCAGGCATTAAGTCCCAGTTTTACTCTGTGTAAGGAACTAGTACACTATTAGACCAAAGGTCTAAGCTCTGAACAGGTGCAGAACACATTTCACATGTGTGCACACACTCAGACACACAAACTCATAAATGCATGCCCCCTCACACATAATAAAACACCCAGGGTGAATGTGTATAGGTCTCACCATGCCCATCAAGGAAGGAAATGGACACAGTGGAGCGGTCAGCTGGACGTAACAGATTTACCAACCATAACGACGGGGGTGGGGCGGGGCAGAGGCTCAGTCGTGCCTAACACAAACAGCAGCAAACCTCTGAACAATGTCCCTGCACCCTCCCGGCACTTTCCCTTTTATTCCCCTACTTTCACAACTGCCAGATGTTTAGTGGCATCTGTGTATCACCAGCCTGATCCAGTATAGCAGCAGGAACCAGCTTTCACTAGGCAGTCTGGTGGACGCACGCTGGCTTTTAGGAATCACTGGATAATTATTGAGACTGCTCTAGAATTTAAAATTAAATGTGGTGTGGTTTCTGTATGAGTCAGTGTGTGTACGTCTTTATTGCCCGGTGTGTTTGATGCCTGTGCATATGGCTCTGCTTTGAGTCTTTATGGTTACATGGTAGCAGGACTGCAGCCTCAGCCTTTGGATCCAACATCAAAAGGCAAGGATAAAATAATCCAGTTCAGACAGGAAACAGACACCTTTTATCTTAATTAGAAATGAAGCAATTAGATGGCACACATTCGCACATACCTTCCACTGTGTGCTGGCTAGGAGTCTCAAAGTCCTAAAGGTAACCATTTGAGGGGTACTGAAAATTACTGAGCCACCCGCAAAACAAATAGGTATGTTAATTTTCCAAACACGTTTTGGATTATTATGCCCCAGTGAGGCTTTTGGACTTTCTCTCCGTATTTTCTCCTGGTGTGTGATGAGTTCTGTGGAGCCATTTTAGGCTTATTTAACTTCATCAACTGTATTTGTTTGCAGGAGGCAACAGACTGAAGAACCAGCTGTTCCGTTTGAACTGGGCCTGGATCTCTTTAGAGAAAGAGCGCTACGTGGTGGATGAAGAGGTCAAGTTCCTGGAGGTGGTGCTGAAACGTCGTGGCTACCTGGGGGAGACTTCATTCATCAGTAAGCAGACATAGCCTGACTTCGCTCACCTATAGTAATAAATCCATCCAAGTGATACCAATAATCATGACTAAAAGGTACTAGACAGCACTGACAGCGTGCAGGTTTGTAATTTAACATTTGTATTTTAGCAAAAATAGACCTTTATCTTGAGCCAGACCAGCACCAAAAATTATAAGAAAATAAAAGAATAAATACGTAAATAAATACACGCAATGTATAGTAAATAATAGATATATGAAAATTAGATAGATACTAGGTAAGAACAAATAGACTATGAGATATAAGTGCCAGATTTTTTCATTAAGTAGATCACAAGAAAATATGGATATCTGTTTGTGTTGTAGTGAGGTACTTGATAAATTCCTGGATCCACATCAGAAACTACTCAGTTGTTGCTTTGCTGAAAGACTACCTTACAAATTTCACTGAATTTGCTGAGTCTTCTCAGCTATCCCAGCCTGTTCAAATGCTGATGCCTTGTCACGGCCGTTGCCGTTGTGTACTGCAGCACAAGGCACCCTTCATTGGTGGTATGAGATGCACCGGGTGTTCTGTTAACTACAATGTAAACCCATCTGCGGCAACAGTAAATGCTCAGAAAAAGTGCTGTGGTAGTTTAAAGAGTGAAAGAGACACACAGGGCAGCCAGGGAGGGAGGCGATGGGTCCAGCAAACACAAGGCTTTCATCCAGGAGACCACTTTTTGTGTCCCGTTCGTTACGTTTCACATTGTAATCAGCTCTGTATTTGTGTCCTGTTTTCACTTAATGTTAAATTTTCATTGTAAAAACAGTGGTTTTTTTAGCCCAGTAATGTTGTTTTTTCCACGTTTCCATGTTGTTTACTGCAACCAAAAGTGACGCAGAGGGGTTTGACAAAGCATCAGGGTTGGGTATCCTGATAGCTAACTTTCAAACAGAAAAAGAGACAAATGAAAAACATACACTCCTTGTCAGAATATATTGAATCCCTTCAAGCCATTTTTGTTATGTCTTTTAATCTTTTAACTTTCTGAACACCTACTATCGGTTTACATATTGACAGACAAGCCCCCACAGCACTCAGACACAACTACACACACACACACACACACACACACACACACACACACACACATAATATTTTAGGACGACTCTAAAGCTGGCCTAGACACCCTTTAGGGTCACGCAGGTCAGGACCTTTCACCTGTCTCCTCTGGCCAATATTTATGTTCCAATCACACAATAGCACAGGCCAGTCCCTCAGGGACTGCATGCGCACATGAGGAAGGTCACCTAAAGTTGGTGACCATGGAAAGGAGCCATTTCAAATGTCAGTTGAAGAAATTTACGGGCCGGAACTAAACAGACAATAAATGTAAAAAAAAACAAGTTGCTGTAAGCATTTATGAGTGGCAGGAATTCTTACTACTGGCACCATTGGCCTTTTGTAGTGCCATCATTTATTCTGTCCATAAAAATGAGGTTCGAGCTAATTTTAAAGGTCAAATCCCATCATTTGCTCTACTGTTGTCTGTATCTTTATAGGCCCCTGGGCGTCAGAGTGATGAAACATCTCTGAGGTGGTATATGCAAATTTTGCTGACCTTTATAGTGCCTCACACTTCATATCTGCACCATCTCTGCCACTCAGTGAAATAAAAATAGACACGTTAAGGTAGATCATCACCTACTTGAGAGACTTACAGGCAGATATAGTCAATAATAAAACACAGTGAGAAGTAAATAACTGTGATAACATTATTATGTTTTGTTTTATATTTTGTTTGTGTTGATAAGAACAAAGGAAACTGGAAATGAAAGATCAACTGAAATGCCTGTGCGATGACCCCACAGTGATCTCTTTGCACATTAATATTAAACAACAAAATAATATATCTTGTATAAGGAACTTGGGCAAACAATCATATTATTGTCCTTTGTTTTGGTTTTCCAGAGCATCGCTACTGTTTTATTAATGGTTGCATTATAAATTAAAGAAGCGCTACTTTGAACTTTGGATGCACTCGGTGTTCTGTGCCTAGAGAAAACATTTATATAATGTCCAAAATTTACTGTTGTGTGCTTTCAAGTCCAAAGCAAAGCCTTTCATAGTGCAGTTTTCTTTTGATTGAGGCGGCATGAAGAGAAATGATAATGGATGAGGGAGATGCACCTCTCCATGCCAGCGATGGAAAGCACACAAAAGAAGCTGCAATTTAATTTTTTTTTAAAGTCAGAACCATTTTATTTTACGTAGCCCTCAAAGTACCAATAGCAATAAAGTTTCTCTTTCCAAATGCATTAGTGGCGGAAGCTTTTATGTTGTCCATTTCTCATTATAGTAAGTGTACATATTTACATCCTCAGGCATTGATTCTTTGATCACACATCACCACTGTTCTTTTTCTGTTAGTCTCATTAAACGGCTTATCAAATATATATTTTTCAATTTCTAGCCAAGAAAAAGAGTGAAAAGGTTGGTTTTGGGTTGGGATGTAATACGGGTATTTTTAAATCCTCAGAAATGAACACAATTACACTTTAAAGGACCATTGTGTAACAATTAGGGGTATCTATTGTCAGAAATGGAATATCATATTAATAATTATGTTTTCATTAGTGTATACTCATCTGATAAGAACTGTGTTTTCATTACCTTAGAATGAGCTGTTTAGATTTACACAGGCAGCATGTCCTCTCTCCACGGAGTCTGCCATTTTGCACCACCATGTTTCTACAGTAGCCCAGAACGGACAAACCAAACTGTGTTAACTTTTCCTGCTTGGGACGGAGTCAATAACTACTTACAATTACTCATTTCCATCGCTGCTGCTCTCTCTCTCTCTTGCTTCACCACTCACTTCCCACACACATACACAGTAAGCACTGGCTCTGCTCCAAAGGACCTGCACTACTCTCACAAGAACTGGCTCTAGAGACGGACATTCACGTTTTCTTGTCGGCCACTGTAGCTTTCTAACATGCTTTGCACACAGAAAAGACTTCAGTTGGTCTCCTCACCTAGATACTGCCAAATCGTAATAATAATTAACTGTGGTTTTAGTGAGAAAAATATTACCCAAGAGCTAATTATTTTGGACAGAATATTTTACTTCCCTCTGCAGTTCTAACACTAACAACCAACATTATGTCTCAGTAGGGTAAAAAGCCACCCATCTGTCTCAGAGTTGCAATGAGATAGTGACTGATCCCAGGCCAGTACTTTCTCATGAACAATGGGGATATCTCTTCTTGCCCAACCCTGCCTGAGTGAACGCTGATCAGAGGAGCCCACTGGTGCTTCACTGGTCAATGTGCGCAGTGCAGGTGTCACCAGTTTTCTCACCTGCCGCGAGCCGTCAGAGAGACTGGCCTGCTGTGATCGGGGCCATCCAATCCAGGCATTGTGCAGGAGATGGAGTTTGGTGCAAATCATACTCTCCTGCTCTTCTAGCTTCCCTTTGAAGACTGCTGATTTTTCAGGCTCTATTGAGCTTGACCAGTTTATCTCAGCACATATGTGCAGGGGCCTTTTCCTTCTGTCTGTACTTTCATATCAAAGCCCACTTTTTATTTTCATCAAAGAACAGAATAGTAATTTTCTTAAAAGCCCAAACTCATGCATTTCTCAATCTGTGGTCTTTTGAAGATCTTATGTGCAGTCCTGATACAATATTTCCGTTTTTCTCTTCTCTTTCTTCCTCCCTCAGTTCTAAACACAGCATTTTTTTTAAGTTCCTGTTATTCATGCTCATACTTCATTTATCCACTAATTTCTTGTTTTATACCCTTATGGAAGCTGACAAGATTGCATTGGGGTGTGCAGGCATGGTCATTCTATTTACTGCCAGACCAGTGTTGCTTGTTGTGTCGCCAGTTACCAAAGACAATGGAGAGGCTGTGTGACATTTAACTGGCTTCAGTGCTCCCGCTCAACAGGATTCCTGCCAGTGTCACAGTTATAGTGAGGTGGCGTAGGCCTCATCAAACAGCTCTCATGCTGAAGGTCAGACAACGCAAGTCAGCCTCCAATCAGTGCTGCTGAGACCAGGCTAACAGAAGGGGTAATTGGCTTTATTCCCACCATGGCCTTTTGAAACACTGGGGGTGGGAATGTGCACCCAGGAGATGAATGGATATTGTCGTCAGGTTAGACCAACTGGGATTTGATATTTTCCTGGTTTTATAGGAGAAGAAAAACAGGAGTTTAATTGTATCGAGATTCAATAGGTTTAAATATGATCTCACACATCAGGATTCACAGAATGAAAGAAATAAATCTTTTGCCGGTACCAAACCTTGACCAAGGTAATACTATATATGCCTGATGTTAGCAGATGCTACCTGATTATGATAATAACCCATTTCTTCCCCATGTTCCTCCTAAGGTATTGGCACTAAAGATGGCACTGCAGTAAAGGACAAAGATTTCCGGGGGAAATCTCAGAAACAGGTTCAGTTCAACCCGGGCCAAACCACGGCCACTTGGAAGGTCCGGATCCTGTCGGACAGCGAGTATGAAGTGTCTGAGTCTTTCCAGATTGTTCTGTCTGAGCCGGTGATGGCAGCCCTGGAGTTCCCAGAGTCTGCTACTGTGGAGATCCTGGACCCTGATGATGGTCAGTAATGATAAGTGTATATTTAATTATGTTACTTAATTTTTTGCTTAGTTTTAGTGAGATTAAATAAGTTCCTTCTTAAAAACTAGAACCCAAAACTTAGGCAAGGTACCTAGCTTTTTCAATTGTGGGGTTTTGTTGTCTAAAGGTGCTTGCACATGATAATAAATTTACTTAACACTCACCATGAGTTAGGGTGCTTGCAGAGGCAAAGCGCAGCACAGCCATCAAATAGTGAGCCAGGAATGCCATTTACTGTTTCTAGGCAACAACAACAGTTGCCGCCAAAATCTCATTGGTTACACTTTGAAAGGTCAGCAGCAACCAAGGTCAAAGTTGAAATAATTTGAACTTTGAGCACAGTGTTCGGTGGCGATTTTGAGTGGTATGCTATGCCAAGGGTAGTGGTTCCACATAGTCCATGGATGTATAATGACAACTGGTTGAAGGCGGGCGCCCGTTCATTTCTATGAGAGTTGCTCCATGGCGCATGAAGCCACAATGGTTCGACTGCCGAGTGATAAAGTTCTCTATCTTCCGGCAATCTTCCGCATCCATTGGGCCCATACAAGAGGTGCAGTAGCGTTTCCTTTAACTTTACCTCCCAGTCCTCATTCCTGCCGTGGTTTGGGGTTCATTCACATGAACGGAGGAAGGAAAATAACTCTGGATTTGACTGTTAGTGCATTTAACTAATTTTTTGATGTAATGCCCTAAATAAGGGCTATTTAAGTGTCGTACTGGGAAGCTGATTTACCTCTCACAAAAATTTATCTGCTGAGTTACAAATGTCTCTTTTACCAAAATAAGTTTATGGGAAAAAGTTTTTTTTTTTGGATCCTGTGGCTCACATGACGGACATGGAATTTGTAGTACCACTGTTTGACCACTATGGAAATTTGCTTCAAAGCCTGGTGCTCTTCGTGGGGGCTTTGCTTAGTCAGGTTGTACCTCTCCCTGTAGGAAAACAATGGCACAGCCCCCACAGAACGATTTTACTGCTGATCTTTTTTCAGCTATGTGGAAATTATTGAGGGTTTGATGTCATGTGTTGTGCAGTTTTGTACAGATGTTCAGCAACCAGAAAGACAAATCCATTGTAGCATGGACAAAGATGGTTATATTTTGTATACGGGGTGCAGCCTCAATGGCAAGCACACCCATGATGAAGTGAGTGGCTACTTTAAGTGCCAGCAACAAATAACTGAGTCCATGAACTTTCTTTGTGGGTTATAACATGAAAAGAATCAATAACGAAAGAGAAAGAAGGCAATGCATATTTAGGGAAAGTAAGTAAATCAAAATGATAGACATGTCATTAAAATAGGCTACATCCCAAGGAATGCACTGAATATTACAGATCTGTGTAAGAGTACCTAAGCTGGAGATATTTCAGTTTAGGACCAGTAACACTTTTGCCCTCATCTCATCTGTATTCATGTTTTAGGGAAATGCTTCCGTCCATCTGCCGAGGGCATCAGAGAATGATATTTTAAATAATAAATTAATTTACACGGAAACTGAATGCTGAGAGGAACTAACAACATCTTGAACCCAACTTGATTATGGAAATAGCTATATAATGAGTAAAAGGCAAACCCCATTTATGGTTAGCATTTTCTTACCACAAGTGTAGATAAACAAGGTCAAGAGGATATATGGAGATAACCACATGGACCTCCCTTGCATCTGAAATGAGCTGTATGTGAACAGATGAGACGTGTTTCTGAAAACAGCTTGACTGTGGTAGAGCCCAGATAGAGAGCTGCATAGTATAAATATGGATAATGCTCCTCCTCCTCGTCCCATAGGCCTTCACTGGGTGAAAGGGAAGATTTTACCGTCAATAACGTATGCTAATTAACATGTTTAGTTGAGTTTTGTTTCACAGTACATCAGTCTCTGGAGGGCAATCAACAAAACCTACAACTATCTCTCTGCAAGATATGGATTCTATATATCTTTATGCCTAGATATTGTCTTTCTACAGCACGTCTGTTATAATATCATTATACTGTTGATGCTTTCTAAAGTTTTAATGTATTTTCGCCTCTCAAGGTCAAATAAACTCTGAAGGCTCATAAAAATGTATTTTCGGTTTCTTTTCACTGAGAGCAGAAGAATGGAATAGCCTAGGGGCTGCCACCATGAGACTGAAAAATAAATTATTTCACGACAGACAGACTAATGTGGCTCAGACCAAAAACAGCTCAGTGTTTGAAACAAGAAGTAAAGAGTGGCGACATCATTATGCAATTGTTTGCATGGTCCTGAGGATGGGAAAGGACCAACACCTGAGATGGAGCCCTTTGGATTTCACGGCTGAAATGTGACAAGCTCATTACCCTCCTGGTTGTCATATGCAACTGAGAGAAGGAAAGAGACAAAGAGATGGAGAGCTGCCAGTAAAACTGCTGAGTAAAAAAACAAATTGTTTAACGTGTCCCTACTTGCAAACAGAAAGAACACGCCTTGTTATTCTACCCAATTTATGAGCAATAGACTTCTTAAATGAAAGCGTGTGAGATGCAGATTTGTACTTTTAATTCTCTAAGGATTCCTCTCTCTTTCCTAAGCAGCGTTATCTTACAGATTACATTCAAATCCACATCTCTCTGTGTTTCAGTGTGTGTCAGTGTAAGCCGATTCTGGGTTGGAATATTTGCTGGAGACGAACAAACAGTTGATGGTTGATTTTGATTAAACATGATGGAAGCACCATCAGCAGAGCTGTAATGAGAGCTGTCATTGGTCCCAGTGTGTAAGCTGTGTATTAAAAGGTTATTGATGTCACACATGATTTGAGGTTTTGAAGCGTTTCCCTTCTCTTCATCTCTGATCATTCAGTTCAGTTCACTTGACATTCAATTTATCGCATTCAATTTGCCAGAAAACCGATCACGCACAAGCGATTTCCTCAAATCAAAACCCAGATAGGATTTAAGGTAAAAAGGCGCTCAACTCCAATAATGTTAACGTGCTATGTCAAAGTAATATGTGTTGATTTTTCTTATGTACAGAGTCAACAGTGTTCATACCCTCAGCTGCATACAATATAGAGGAGGACATTGGTGAGCTGCTCATCCCAGTGCACAGAAGTGGAGATGTCAGTCAGGAGCTCATGGTCATTTGCTACACTCAGCAAGGTAACACAACTACACTATGTGTAGACATTAAAGCAGCAGTGGATAGAATTGGAGCAAATAGGACTAAAAATAGTTATTTTTATAAAATGGTCTCTATATCCTGACAGTAGTGCATGAGACAGGTAATCTGAAAAAAAAAAAAAAAAAATCGTGCCTATTTGTCCTCCGATGTCAACTGGTGTTCCTAGTGGCATCTGCACAGGCCGGAGAAAAACAACCAATCAGAGCTGAGCTGGAGTCTGCCATCTTTGAGCAGCTGTCAATCACTCGCAAACTGCCAAACTAGGCAGCGCTGATCAATATTAATAAATCAATATTCTGTTACTGTAATGCCTATTTCTCACATAAAATGTTTTCACAAACATAATTTAATATAATCTATAAAATGAGAACGTTTGTGACCTGGCAGCCATGTTGAGATCAGTTAAGGAAATACCAAGCACTGCCCACCAGCCAGAGAAAATGTTTTCATTTTACAGCTAAACAGTAACTTCAAGATGTTTCTGCAAACATTTTGAGGTGAGAAATAGGCATTAAAGTAACAGAATATTGATTCATATTTGATCAGTGCTGCCCAGTTTGATGGTTGATCGGAGTTTGCAAGTGATTAACAGCTGAATGAACAGCTAATGGGAACGCTCTCTCTGAAATGACTTGTGATTGGCCAGAGTCTCCTGTCACAGTCTAGATACTTTAAAGCCTAAAAACAGCCATGAGGAGGTGCAGAAGTATAGTTTTCTCTCAGAACACTTGAATTACAATCTGCTGAAAGGTTATTATGGATGCCAAAAACATTTTGCAGGTTTAAGAGGTTTACTTAAAAGTGAGATGGTGAGAGTTAAGAGTAGTTTCTAGGCATTATCCTAAGGTTGTATCTCACTGATGCATTCATGAGCAAAACAATTTCAGGGTAAAAGGAAATCATATTTACGTATTGATTTTTATGTAGAGGGGGAAAAAAAGTGTACTGTATTGTTTTGCAGAGACTGGATCATTAACTTTGCTCTCCGTAATTCTGTTTTCCGCCCACTCAGTCTCGGCCACGGGCACCATCCCCACCACAGTGCTGTCCTACTCTGATTACATCTCCAGGCCCGAGGACCATCACAGCATCCTACGCTTTGACAAGGGAGAGGTGGAGAAATCCTGCCGGGTGGTGATCATTGATGACTCCCTTTATGAAGACGAGGAGAGCTTCAATGTCACCCTCAGCATGCCCATGGGGGGCCGTCTGGGCCCAGAGTTCCCCGCAGCTAGAATCACAATCGTTCCCGATATGGAAGACGGTAAGATGACATTTCAATGATCACGAGTGTGAAATAGAATGCAGCACGGTGCTACGTAATGAATCACTTTGTGGCATTTAGAGACAAGTTTTTTTGTGTTTTTTCCTTTCACTTTCAAAGGCTTTTCATCTCTGATTAAAGCCTCAAGAAAAGGCAGCGCGGATGTGTTTGTAGAAGAGCTTTTATCTGATATAGTTGGAGGTGTTAATGTTTGTGTATTCTCTTATTTTATAAATGTAATAGATAAAGACGTTAACAATATCTGAAAATGAGTTTTGAAAAGCTTTCGAAAAAGCAATATGTTTTGCTGAATTGAGAAATTCAAACAGTTAGGCAGGTGGGCAGACAGACAGCAAACATGTTGGTGTGCATGTGAAATGTGTATTTGAATTCTGTTTCTGTGCGTTTGTGCTTGTCTGACAATGTCTCGGGGAGAAAGCGTTTGAGTCTGCGAGCCTCCTTCCTGCAGGCGAAGCCTTTATCTCATATCTGCAGGCTCAGACTGGAGGGCTGATAGTAGTCTCCCATCACTTCCTGACGCCTCTTTGTTCCCCAACACCTGACGGCCATTCCTCAGTTCCCTATCGCCCTGACGATCTCCGGAAGCACTGCTGTGAAGTCAATACTCTCAATACTGATCGCGGGCAAGCAAGACTAGAGCTGAAAAATGAACGGAAGTGTAATTTTTTTCCGTTGAATTAAAGCCCATTTGAAGCTACTTAATTGGGGTGATGATGATGCAATGTTCAATTCAGCAATCTGTTATCTAAAGACTTGGTTTAAGTAGTCAGGAAATCATGACCATTGAGAAATGGGTCATTTTACTGCATGTAATTGAAGTTAGCTTCATTGAGAATTACTTTAATCTTCTCCAACTTCTCAAATTACTTAAAATTAAAGTCTTCCTGCGGGAGAACCTGCCATTACATAGTACTGTACATGCTGCTATAAACGTCACAGACTCCAGTGCTTTAGCAGCGCAGACTCTTTAGTATTTTATTTCCCCTCCTAAGAAATGTATTCAGACATCAATGGAGCCGAGGATGTGAATCATTTGTCCATGAACTTTTGCTGAGGAGGTCTCGTCTTTGAGGCTACTGTAGCAGCAGTTTTCAGACTGTGTAACAGGTTATTCTTCTCTTCCATTCCCGTGGGACTTGAGGCAGCAGACACACTTCAAGTGGATTTGACCTGCGTGAGGAAGGAGGAGGTTACGTGGTTGGAATGTAGCACAGTCCGGTGTAAGAGTGAGCGGAGGGCCTTTTGACCGCCACTGCTCCTGGGTATTGACTCCAGACTGCCAAGGCAGCTGCTGAGACACACAAGTTTTTAATGGGATGTACAACAGTCGGTCCTTATGGCATTCAGCCTGCCTCATACAGTAGAGTTTTAGCATTGCAGCTATACATTTCCATAGTGGTGTGGCCTTTATGGATAGCTCTGGCTCTAGCAGTACAAGTCATGCATGTCTTTAGAACTGCTAGCAAGCTCATTGATTGGAGACGTTATCGATTTATGTCTTATAATGAGCGTCTGAGTCAGTCACATATGGCTGCTTTTCATTTACATTTAGGATGAGGGTCATGGCTGTTTGAGAAACAGGGAGGCTGACAAATACAGCACATATTCAGTATATATTAGGAAGTACTAGATAAGATAAGCCAATCTGCTTTGGAAGTGGTCTCAGATGAACAAAGACAGGGTATATGGTTTAAGCAACTACTCCTTTAGAGGGGCACAGTTTCCTGTTACTGTTAAATAGCATCTTCATGTTCATGCATTACTGCTTTCTCATAGCCTCGGAGGGCAAACTCTATTTCATGATTGCCCCTGGTTTATAGCTAGTGTGCCACTGTTGCAATGACTTGCCTGTGTAATCCCATTTCTGTAGCTTGAAAAGTCAATTCATTATAAAATATAGTAAGAAATGTTCTTGCTCTGCACGTTTGAGACTTCCTGGCATGCCTTCCCCTACATTAGAGGTCCTCAGGTTTAGTGTATTATCACACAGAAACAGGAGAAAAGGAGGCTCAGCGTATCGCAGGATTAACTTGACTCGGACTGACAACCGACATTAACAGTCTGCACTCAGGTTTATTCCTGCTTTATCTGCAATCATGTTTTTTTCCTCTGGCTGTGTCAGGGTGGCTGAGTGACAATCAAAATCTCCTTATGCATATCAGTTGTCAGAAAGCACCAAACTCATAACGGTGCACCATACAGCATGATCGTTATGGCCAGTCCACCTTTTGTGGAAACATCTTTTGCATTATAATTATCGTGATTCTCGCTGTTATGTAGACTTCTAGTGTGACGTTAAGACAACTGGCCCCTTATTATAATCACACCTGACATCAGATCGACTGTCTGAACACACACACACACAAAGACACACACACGTAATATGTGTTAGGTTTATGCAGCAACACCTCCAAAGTGTAATTTGGATTAGGTGCTGGAGGTGTTTAGGTTGACTGCATCCACTGAATAAATGGAACGTGAAGAGCGCAGAGAAATAAGGTGGTGTCAAGCCTTCATATCTCCCCAAAGGAGGTGATAATGAAATAGCTTGAGTAGTGATGGTGGAGTGAATGGTAAATAGCTCTGAGGCAAGCAGAACAAGACCAGTCTCGTATCTGGAAGGGCAGACTGGCAGCTGACATTCATTCCCACTCTGAAATCAGCTGTACTAGCTTGATATTAAATTTAAGTACGGTACGTACTCCACTTCCTACCTCCAGTATATATGGAAGGGAAGCAAATGGGGACATCACATCCTTCATTGTCATCCCTTTTGCAGCAGTAGCCGTCCAGTGTGTGTACATGTGCGTAAGGAGTCAGTACCTGGCTTAGCATCTGTCCTGGCCTGCCTGTGAGAGGTCTATGCTGGGGCTCCCCAGGAGGGCTCTCAGCAGCTACACCAAGCCGTGTGCTCACATACTTCTTAGAAACACACACCACTGATATCAGCAAAACCTCATGTCAGCAATATGTCTCCTTTTCAAGCCAGCAAACCAGACTAGCACAATATGATGAAATTAGAAGCCACAGGGCACCGACGTATACACTCCCTGCTCCATGCAAACACACAATCTTGGCCACCTATGCAGGCACAAGCAGGTGCAAGAAACCACACAAGTGCAGCAGGAGGCGGAGCTCCTGTTGTCTGCCAAATGACTGATGTTAATCTGATAATTTATGGGAATCTAAATTGGGAATGTTTACAGCTTTTATGACTAAATGAGTTTATTGCAATAGTAACCAGTTTTGTAGAAACCATGCCATGGAAGAGAAAGCAGGTTTTCTTTCCAAACAAAACATTAATTTCACTAATTAGCACACCTTCACCCACAGAGAGGGAGAGAGTATAATTAAAATCTGCCTCATTTGAAATGAAAACCACCAGACTCTGACATGGCACAGGAATTCATATTTCTTTTCTTCTTCTCCTCTGAAGGAACTTTGTTGGCAACTGACCTCCAACACGAAGTGTAACCAAAACTTGTACTGGGTGGTCTCCAGACTTTTCCCCTTTTACATATTTGGGTCTACAGTAAATTCATTCAGAAACAAATCATTGGGTATAATTTAGTACATTTACTTAATTTTCCCATATGTATAAAACAATAACTGTGTTTATTTGTCATTTATTTAGATTTTAATTTTAATGTTAATTTTTAGAAGTGCAGTCAAAATTAGGGATGGGTGAGATTCAGTCACTGCATTGCCAGTATTTGGTGGAAATTGCAATTGAGAAAGACATTTCCAATTAAAATAATGAGCTGGAGATGTCAATTTTTGGCTAATCCAAATTATTGAAAAATAAGTACTGATGCAAAATATCTGTCAATACTGTCAAAGCAGTTTTGCTCATTGATTTATACCATTTCCAGAAATAATCTAAGCAGAGATATTGGATGATCTGTTTCACTACCTTAGTTTTTTTTTTTTTTATAACAAAGTGCTATCATTTTGTTATATATTGTGATAGTGCCTAATAAGATGCAATGACTACAAAGACAATAAGCTCCAAAACAAGCTGTTAACAGCATGTTATAGCTGTGTGTATCAAGGCAGTGTAAAGGTACAATATTTGCCCAGCGTCACAGAAATCCATGCAGGTTCAAGCTGTGCTTCCAGCCTGTCCAGATCTACAACAATCAGTTGTCAGTCTGCAAGGATGCAAAGGTCATGAAGGGTCATTTTCTGCTTGCTGCACTTTGGATCCCTACTGAATGCTCAGGATATCTATCAGACAAGGTTAGATTACCAGTCAGACCCTGAAGGGCTCTGAAAACCTCACGCCCTGTGTTTCACTTGGTTTGTGGTAATTTAATTAATTCAAAATTAGTTTGAAAATATGCACCACTACACCAAAGAACCAACTGACATGATAAGGGTGTTTTACAGCATAGGGATACCACACACAGAGAGTGGGAGGAATGATTTTTAAAAAGGTGCCAAGCAGGTCATTTAGCTCTGGGCCCACAACCAGGTTAATTCAGTCATGCTATCAGAGGAGGCACATGGAAGTGCAGAAACTCCAGCCTAGTTGTGGCAAGTAGACAAGGACAAAGGGGTAGAAAAACTCTTAAAACTCTACCTTAAAAACAAACAATAGAGAGGAGGAATCAATTAAAAAAGATAAAAGGAGCCAAAACTTGACAGGACTGAAAAACAGAATCTAAATGAGACAGCAGGGCACAATTTTGAAGGAAACAGTAAACAAGAGGAGGTACAAAATGACATTGCCAATAAAAACATAAAAGTATTTTGTAAAAGATTCTGGTAGTTAGTGAGAAAGTATGTGCTAAAGGTTAAAGTTGGGTGCTGTTTTATAATGCTAAAAGATCTAAACAGCGTAATAGCCTTGCACGCTTTTGTTCCTGTCTGCTTCTCAACACCACACACACTCTGAAGCAGCTAATGCTCAAATAGACACACGGTACTATGGAGCTGCTGCTGAAAACAAGTCTTTGTCAAGCTTATTGTTGACAGTTAACTACTTTTTACAGAAAACAGGGAGACATAATTCATGTCTCCCTGTTTTCTGTAGAAAAGTAGTTAACTCTTCTGGCAACTTGGCATGTATGACTGTAAAGTTTACAAGCTGTCCAGGGTTTCTACAGCTGCTATCCTCAGAATACCTGCTATTTTCCCAGCGGCCGACCATCTGCACATAAAACGTCTACACCCTTACAGTCTCCACTCTGTTTGGAGGAACTTGTCTTTTCTTGCAGAGATAATTGCTGTTTGATATCGACTCTGCATCCGGGAAAAATGTTTTGGTGGTTGGAGCTGTAAGACATGAGAATGCTTGTACAGCAGGACTTCACTCGTGTATTTATAGTCTTGTGTCAGTTGCCTGTAAATTTTGTCCTGGTTCTGAAGGTATGATTATGAGCAGTTTTAAGGATGGGCGGGTGCTGTGCGTGCACCGTATATCCTGGTCGGGGATGAATCAAGGGGGAACCCACAGACCCTGTCATTATGCCTCACCTGGATTCCCATTCATTCTCATATAAAACAGATGTCCAAAGTGCTTAAGCAGAGAAGTGCTAATCAACAGCATTGAGACTCTCAATCTCAAAAATTCAAGTGTTTCTCACAGTTGTTTATGACTAAAGTTGCAGATTATTTTTACACTGAATCGAGCTGCTTTTGCATGCTTTTGCTGTTGGAGAGAGAGTGGTCGAGCACACAGTGGGCAGAGGAGCGTTTGCCAGGGCTCAGTTGAATCTCACTATTAGGGAAGCCACTTAGCGCTGTGGGAATGTCATGCAAAGTTCAAGTGGAATCAAGCAGTCAGTGGGAGTATAACAGTCCCCTTAGGGAGGCCTGTGTCTCTCTCCTTGTGCCGCTTATTTTATTTTATGTTCACATGTATGCAACAGTAAAGATGTTTCCTTTGTTTGTATCTCGGTTCTTCTGGCCTACCGCACAATAACTGACATGATGACTGTACGTAAGGGGGTTCCCATTTCCGACGTATGTTTTGTATTTTTAATTATTAGCTATTATGAGAGTCAGGTTTATTTTGCCCAGTACATACTGTACATGGAATTAGACTCGGTTTTATGCAGATCTCAGTGCTCTTACACACAACAGAAATAGCAGCTAGGAACAACAATGAAATAAGAATACAATAATAAAAGTCAAAATAAAATGTCAAGTGTTCTGGAAGTCGTAAACTATACAAAAATAAATCTAGATATACATGGACTGGATGATTATGTACAGTATGCACATATGAATATATGACTAAAAGTGTGTACAGCATGTAGGATTTATATTTACAGTGTATATATTACAATAGGTACGTAAAGTGACAGATGACAGATATGTACATATCAGAAAAAAAGTGCAACAATGTACATTAAAGACTAAATTCTAACCTAAAAATGTGCAAAAAAGGTACATCAAAGATTGTAAATTATGATTTATAACAGCAGCAGTTTATATTTGGTGTTAGAGAGTTATTGACAGTGTATGACTGATTAAGTGTTCAACGGAGTGACGGCCTGAGTGAAGAAAATGACAATACTAGTAAAAGTAATGTAAAAAACTATAAGAACTATAATCTTATAAATCAGTTGTGTTTTGAATAAGTGAAACATTATACAGCTTACATAATTTTACATAATAGCCAGGTGTAAATGTGGATCATCTCCTCTTATGTCCAGGTAACCTCAGGTGTGGTGTGGAAGGCTGCTGCTGGCTGGGCTGACGGAGCCCAGGAGTCAGCGGTTTACCTTTCACTTAATGGTCCGTGGCTCTTTGAAGCTCACTGTTTGCCTGCTTCACAAACCTTATCTGATTACAGGGCTAGTACAACGGGGCCCGAGTTCCTGGCTGCCAACATCAGGCTAGTAGATCTGATTACTCCTCCTGTTGGGGGACCCAGTGCAGGCAGCCAAAACCATCTTTGTTTGGTTTCTCTGTGGGGAGAAATACTGGCAGCTGCAAGCCTCTTGATGCAGCACTCATTGTCCTGCCTGCGCTCTTAGCACAGATTAAAGCATAAAAGTTTTCTGTCCTCTGCTTGCTCTTAGAGGAAATATTATTTCGACCACAGAGATGGCTCCTCTGAGAACCACAAATCCCAAGGCTTTGTCTGAAAAGACGATTTCCCTCTCAGAACATGTCTTATCTTGTTAATGTAGAGCTGTTAGTGCCAAAGCAGACAGCATCAACATATGCAATATCATCTGAGACTCCGATTACTTGGAAGAATAATTATATATTGCAAAATAATAAACACATTTTTTTTGATCTGTAATTGTGCCTGGCAGCGTGGTTGACAGTGAATCTCTTTTTCCCTGCGCTTGTATTTTGGTTTCATTAGATAACATAATCATCATGCAGTTACAACAGTATGGATTTGTTTTTGTTCAAAGCATTTATCGCCCCGCTCCGCATCCCCACCCTCCTGTTCGCCTCATACCGTGTGATGAGGAACAGCTAAGTGTCATTTTGTAGGTGCAGAGTACCATTGTCATGGAAACCACAACTCTGCCCGTGGCCATTGCCATTCACTTAATTTATTCATTGTTTGGTCACAGTTGCTTTCAAAGGCACAAGGTTTTTACTGCTCAGTAGTGATCTGTTCTCATTAGTGATCATAATTATGTATCTGATCAATTATGAGAATGTATGTAAGGAAAAACTGCTTTTTTTTGGGATTGGTTTCAGTTTGTGGTCGCTCTGGTTATTTCTATCTCGCTTTAATAGACTGTGACTGTTTCCTTGCAGTTTAAGTCCACAAATAGTCTCATTGTGATGGCAGTTCTTACAGTGTTAAAATGGCTGGCTGCACCATGTATACAGAGGTCCAGGTCCTAAAGCAAATGTTTCATAAGCAGCATGACATGAGAGGAAACAGACTCTGAATGGGTTAAATAGAATAATAGTGGGTGAGTTTGGCTGCAGTGGAATCTCAGCTCATAGAAGCACTAATTGCAGTCAGGCAGGCCTGGGCTGGCACATCAAGCTCTACATCCCCCAGACCTCCTGTCAGGCCTCCTGTCTGCCTCTCAGACCCATCACTATCAAAGTCAGCTCCACCACCAGGCTCATCCGCAACAAAACCTGGAAACTCAGCTCTGCTTTCAGGTTGCTTTTTGTCTTTTAAGACTTGATGAATGAATGCAGATGCAAAAATCCCCCCAAAACATCATTACAGGAAGTTAGAAAGTGTTGTTTAAGGGCTACAATTACGGTGTTGACTACCTGCTAGTGTTTCAATGGAAACATTCCCTCAATTTCTCCTGTAATCAGAGGTAATCGTACAGAGCTATTTCAGATTCAGCTCAGCAATTACAACAGACATTCACATATCCTGTTGCGAAATGGCTAAAAAGATGATTATGGATTACATCCTCCTGTGTGCTTTTGCTCATCTCCTTCACTCCTTTCCTTGTTGTTGTTCTCCCCAGCCCCTGTCTTTTACTTTGGCAACACAGACTACCACGTGGATGAGAGTGATGGCTTTGTGGAGGTGCAGGTATGGAGGACGGGGACTGATCTCTCCAAAGGAGGAACCATCACAGTACGCTCCAGAAAGACAGATCCTGTCTCGGCTGAGGGTACGTGTCCCTGCAAGGCGCCTTTTTCTGACAGCTTTACCTAGTTTAGAGAAATGTAAACCCCTGAAAACAATAGACTTAAGTCATCACCTTGTCACACTTTGTTTTGCTGAGCTCAAGAGTGCATGGTGATGGTAAAGCTGGATATGTTGGGTGGATGACCTGTGGAATGTAAACATTGTTTTAGGTTAGGGGGAGAGCAGTTTCTGATGGGCTCTTGCCTTGAAGGCATATGATGTACTTATACTTGCTTTGGACTCCAAGACTAGTCGGTATCTCTTCAAGCCTTCCCTACAGCCTCCATTATGTCCTGCTCCCAGGCAATCTTCTCTCCCTCGCAGATTCTTAACATCTCTGCTCTCGCCTGCATTTAAACTGTAAAAATTACTAGCATCTAATCATACTGCAGCATGGTAGAAATGCAAGCCCACATTTAAGCACATAACTGGGTCATAAGTACATGAGAAAAGCCTGTGGGCACAGGGTGAGCTCTCAATACTCAGGCTCTTCAAAGAATGGCAAATGAATAACCTGTTTGCGCTCGGGGAGATATCCAGTTTCTCCCAGCTCTCCTTTAATCACGCAACAAATTCCAACTGTTCATGCCCATCGACCATGAGATAGAAAGCGTCATTTTGTCAGCGCAAGGGGTCTATCCTTTCATCTTGCTTGCCGCCTGACAATCACAAATGAATTATGAAGTAACATTAGAACTGCAGTTAAAATAAGATCAAATGCTGTAGTCCATTTGTGTTATATTCACATATCCCATAGCGCCATGCTCTTTGAAGCATTCCTGACCTATATTGTGTTGTGGAGCAGCTGGGGTGGATTATGTCGGGATCAGCCGGAATCTGGACTTTGCACCGGGGGTCACCATGCAGACGTTTCGTGTGGCAATCCTGGATGACCTGGGCCAGCCGGTGCTGGAGGGGCCGGAGAAGTTTGAACTGGTACTCCGGATGCCCATGAATGGGATCCTCGGGGAGCCGAGCAAGGCTACCATCCTCATCAATGACTCTGTTTCAGACTGTGAGTGTTGCAATCAAAATAATTCAAACAGTGATTTATGATGTTTATATTGTATTTTGGATGTTGATTTCTGGGTTTAATTATGTTGTTCTAGTGCCAAAGGTGCAGTTCCGTGATGCCGTGTATGTGGGTAATGAGGACTCAGGGCAGATCTCAGCTATCGTATACCGTAGTGGAGATATCAGCTACAAGTCCACAGTACGCTGTTACAGCAGGCAGGGGACAGCCCAGGTCATGATGGACTTCAACGAGAGGCCCAATACAGATGGCTCCATCATCACCTTCTTACCAGGTGGTGTAGTAAAACCTAGCACACACACACATCCGTTTGCATGGTTTGGGTTTTCTTTTCTTGTTAAAATTAGGGCTGTCAATCGATTAAAATATATGATTGCAATTAATTGCACAATTTTTATCTGTTCAAAAATGCATCTATACTCGTATCAACATGGCAGTGGACAAATATGCTGCTTTATGCAAATGTGTTATTGGAAATCAATTAGCAACACAAAACAATGATACATACTGTCCAGAAACCCTTACAGGTACTGCATTTAGCATAAAAACAATATGCTCAAATCATAACTTGACAAACTTAATCCCAACAGGCAACAACAGCTGTCAGTGTGCTGAGTTGACCATGAATTGGCCAAAACTACACATGATTATCAGAAAAGTGGGCATGTCTGTAAAGGGGAGACTCCATAAAACCCATTTTTATTCACAGATCTTGAGGTCAAAGGTTAAGGGACCCCTTTAAAAATGGCCATGCCATTTGTTTCTCACCAAAATTTAGGATAAGTTTGTTAGTGTTAGTGATGCCAGTATCTTCACTCTACCTTTAAAACTGAGCCCGCTACAACCTAAAAATTGCAAGTTGTTATTGTTAGTTAGTGCGTTAAAGAAATTTGTGGCGTTAATATGAATTACATTAACATGTTAACTGTGACAGCCCTAGTTAAAATCAATTAAAAGGGCATATGCAGTTGCTCAATATCCTTTTCCTTTCTTCAGGGGAGATTGAAAAGCCTTGTGTACTGGTACTAGTTGATGACACAGAACATGAGGAAGAAGAAGAGCTCCGTCTCGTGTTGGGAAGCCCCAAGAGTGAATCTCCATTTGGAGCATCTATTGGAGGGCAGAATGAAACGCTCATCAAGATAAAAGACGATGCAGACAGTAAGAATGCTTGTTTTGTTTCTACACTGTTGTTTGTCAGAAATATAGCACATGGATTTTGAGAGAATTTTTTTTTTCATGACAAGTATCCAGATATAGACCACAGTTGTTCATCAGTGTAAATTTTGTACTAATACTACATTAAATTCAGATTATTATTATACTAACATTAGCACTACTAGCTACTGGCCAATAGTTGGTTGTTTGGGAACAGAGACATTTATACATCCACCACCGTTCAGGCTTACAGCATACAGCCCATGGGTGTATTATAAGATAATAAAAGTGATGAATTACAGCCAATATATCCATTATTACAGCTGCATACAGCTAGCAGTAAGCTGGCAAAAATGGATATGTCATATGAGTGTGCAAAGCGATGCAGTCCTGTGGGTCTGATGCTCGTTCATTATGCAGAGGAAAATAACTCTGGATTCAGCTAGTCACTTTCCGACTTTTAGGACATAACGATTGAAATGAGGTCTGTGCTGGGGAGTTCATTTATGTAAAAAAACAAAAAAAACTCCTCTGATTTACAGAAGCCTCTTTATACATCCAAGGCCACAGACTCATTGAGGTTTTCAGTCCAAAATGGCGGCAGTGCTACTGCAGTGCCACCTAGCCGCTATTGGCAAAAAAGCACTCAACCTTCGTCTCTTTGTTTCTACTGTATACTCTTTGCCGTAGGTCTTCTACATGCTTGGCACATATATTATATATAATATATATATATATATATATATATATATATACTGTCGATACTGAGTAACAGTTTGCCAGCATGATTGAAACTTGAAAATATGCCATGCTTTCTCAGAGGCCATTATTAGGTTTGGAGAGACCAAATTCAGTGTGAATGAGCCGAAGGAAAGTGGCAAAGTGTCCGTGGTGAAGATCCCAGTGCTGCGTGATGGAGACACCTCCAAGGTCTCCGTTGTCCGAGTTCACACCAAGGATGGATCTGCCACCTCAGGGGAGGACTACCATCCCATATCTGAAGGTAAATAATACTGCAAGACACTTAAAAAAAAATCATGACAGCATTTATTTGAAATTTATCAGAAAAAATATTAATCAAATCTCTCTGTTCTCTGCAGAAATTGTGTTCAAGCAGGGAGATACAGAGCACTATGTGGAGGTGGAGATTTTATATGATGGTGTCAGAGAAATGAGGGAGGCGTTCACTGTGCACCTGAAGCCTGATGAAAACATGGTGGCAGAGACAACGGTGAAAATTAAGCTAAATTAACATAACATTAACATATAATTGTCAAGTGTGGAGCTACCTTCTCCATTAACGTCCTCTTAATTCTCCATGCTTGTCAATCAACAGATGAGCAAAGCCATAATCTATATCGAGGAGACCAACAGCATGGCGGACGTCACCTTCCCCTCGGTGCCCAGAGTGGTCTCTCTGTTGCATTATGACGATGTCGACAGGACGAGGGACTCTCTCCCTGTGGCGGGATACCCTGTCATTTGTGTCACTGTATGTCCCAAGTGATAGTCCAATGAATACTTAGTGGCACTTTTCAGTCATTTACTCTGCTAATGATTCATTTAGCAAGACTTTCTGTTAGTGAAGTTTTACAGGTAAATGCTGTTAATGAGGTCGCATTTAGCAGATGTGCACACGTTGCTCAATTATCAGCTACCTTGAGGGTTCATCAGAGTATAGAGAAATTACTGCTGCAGTGATTTTGGGTGCATTTTACTCACAGGCATTTCTTCTTTTCCTTTCTCCAGGCCTGTAACCCCAAGTACCCAGACTACGACAAAACAGGCTCCATCTGTGTAAGCGAGAACATCAACAACACCCTAACTCGCTATCGTTGGCTCGTTAGTGCCCCCACCGGCCCCAATGGCGTCACCAGCCCCATGAGGGAAATCGACTTTGACACCTTCTTCACCTCCTCCAAGCTCATCACTCTAGACTCAGTCTACTTCCAGGCTGGTTCCAGGGTCCAGTGTGCCGCGAGGGGTGTGAACTCTAACGGGGATGAAGGTTTGGAACTCAGCAGCCCCATAGTGTCCATCAGCAAGGACGAGGGTGAGTGCAGCTCATTCTCCAGCTTCAAATGTTTAGTCTCTCTCATGGAAAATGGCTCAACACGATAAGCAGCTGTTGGCTGCATTATGCTCTCCCAACGCAGTACTTTCTGTCCTTGCTCCGACAGAAAACTAAATACATAAAAGAATTTTCTGTGGAGGATTGTCAGGGAAATAAAATGTTTGATGTTTGTTTATGGTGGGGTTTGCAGGAATGTGCCAGCCTCGTGTTGCAGGCACAGTGGGGGCCGAGCCCTTCTCTGCCAAACTGCGCTACACTGGAACTGAAGACGCAGACCACCCCAACCTCATCAAACTAACTGTCACCATGCCCCACATTGACGGTAAGAACAGCAGACTGAATGTCTTGAATCATTTTCAGTAGTGAAAGTATCATAGAGGTTGTTGGTTTGAAACCCCTCTCAACCTGGGGAAGTCCATAAGTCACTCATCGACCACAGTCATTTAAGAAAAGGCTACTTCAGTTAGTTCTTCCGAAATTGTAAATCTACTAGGGCTGTCAAATTGTTTTAACGCCACTAATATCTTTAGCGCATAAACGCAACTTGCAGTTTTAAGGTTGACTATATCTGAAATTAGAAAACCTAAGGAATGCATCGGTACCAACGATGTCATACTAGCTTGTCGAGGTGGCTAAATTTCACTCCAATCTTATGATAAATTTTGGCAAAGAAAAACATTTTCAAAATTGCTTGCTTTTCTCTCATAGACAGCTCTCTGGTTTTCATGTTGGTTTCACCTTTTTTACTAGAAATGCAGTCTGCACAGGCAAAACCCAAAGCTGAAACTGAGAGTAGACATTCAGCGCTATTTATTGTTTGAATAATCAATGTAATAGGACTCACTTGGGCAACAAAAAACACCTGTCAGTCACATGTTCCAATAATTTTGCTCACTTGAAAAATGTGAGGGTTCAAACAAAAGGTGCCATCTTCTAAGTTTTTTTTAACAGATCTAGATGTAAATACCTGGAAATAGAAGCTGAAAAACTGATCTCTTATTCATATTCATCTTTTGATGTCAAACCCAAATGTTTTCAGTGTACAACAAAAATAAAGGAATTGACCTCGCTGTTCCAATACTTTTGGAGGAGACTGCATATACATGCATTTGCATAAAGCAAGCATATTTTCCCACTCCCATGTAGAGTATTAAATATTTGACAATTCTCCCTTCAAGGTACAGTTTGAACAGATTAATAAAAATGCGATTAATCACATTAACTATAGACAATTATGCAATTTATTGTGATTAAATATTTAAATAGACTGACAGCCCTGAAATCGACCTTTGTACTGTTTTGTGTGTATCCTCCCTCAGGTATGTTGCCCGTTGTGTCCACCCGAGCCCTGTCTAACTTTGAGCTCACTCTGAGCCCCGACGGCACCCGTGTCGGCAACCATCGCTGCTCCAATTTGTTGGACTACGCTGAGGTGACGACTCGCTATGGCTTCCTCACTGAAGCCACCAAAAATCCAGAAGTGATCGGCGAAACGGCCTCTTACCAATACAGCACATCCCTCAGGGGATCTAGTACCCTGCGATTCTACAGAAACCTCAACTTAGAGGCTTGTTTGTGGGAATTCACCAGCTACTATGACATGTCTGAGTTGCTCAGTGACTGCGGAGGCACCATCGGGACTGATGGACAGGTAAACAGCCCCACCTTTGAGCTTCAGCTCACCTCTGACCCCCTTTTGTCATCCCTAGACCTTAGGAGCAAGGAGTTAGTTCAATAAAGCAGCAGAGCCCCTGGAGGACAGGAATGTGGACTCGGCAGTTACTGGTCTGCTCTGTCCTACAACAAGTCTTGCCTATTTTCATTTCAAAATCCTCCTGGATTTCCAACCCTAATTAATCATTTACAGGCATATTAAAAATCTGCGTTCCTGCTTGGTTTTCCTTTAAAGATCCTAAAGTAAATACTAGTCTGTAGAGAGGTCATCCATTATTGTCTGGAGAGACATGTTAACCTCTGTAGTAATGACTAACCCGACACCCTGCTCACTTCAACGGGAAAACCAGCCATTTGTCTTCTCAAAGTGGCAAGTCAATAACCAGCAGCTACATAAAAAAGCCTCTATTCTGCTGTGTAAAATGTGCTCTTTGTAGCAGCAGCTGTTACATGTGGAGCTGGGAAATATTAAAGCCCTCTGTGTCCATATATGCATGTCTCGCAGCCTTTGCAGTCACCTTGAACCTACAGTTAGTTGACTTGCAGTTAATTAAGGCAGAGTGTTGATAAAAAAGGGCTGTAAGAATGCACAGGGCACATCATGGTGAAAAGCTCCATGATGAGCCGTACTGAGGATTATTAATTAAACCCCTACAGCATTCACAAATACATAAGAGAGTATATTGCTTTGTTAATATAGTGAGAGTTTCTCATTTTACATGGCTTCAGGTTTATTTAAAAACAAAGGCATCACCCAGGTGATAACAGCCTCTCTCAACAAGTGGAACTTTGTTGCCTGTAGGCACATGATGTAAATGAGAACGTGGCAGTAATCAACATGTCTGGACAGCTAAGCAGACTGCTGCTGTAATATAAACTTTACCTTGAGGTTAAAATCAATATACTTTGCATTAAATGCTGAGCACCTCTGTCATCTGACCACATATGAATATTTTGTTCCTCAGACTACTTAGACAGTCTCAAAATCCTGAACAACACACATAAAGCAATGTAACCTCTGTTGCTGTCCCTATTGTCTTTCCATCAAAGGGGAGAATGCTATACAGTCAAGCCTTGTACAGCACTGTATGTAAAAGATGGTATGTAGATGCACGACTGAGGCGTCACAGGTTCAGTTTCAGGATACTTAACGAAGGACCGATGGAAAGAAAAACTGCCTTTTGTTTGTGGGCCCCCTTTGACCCGAGCGCTCTTCTAAGCGGGCCGGCAGGCTGAGCAGAGACAGCTCTGTGTAGGCCGGGGGCCAGTGTCATGTCACAGTGTAGGGCTTAGTGCCCAGCTTAACAAGACCATAGGAATCTATTAAAAGCCCAGCAGGATGTGTCAGAAGGCCATTCTGCAAATCATTTGTGTGAGCTCTCAGCGCCCAGAGGCATAGACACGTCTCCACATGAACAAGTGCAGGCAGGTACGTCTCACGGGTCAGAGGAAAGCGCAGATACCGGAGAGCACTCCCTCCGAGGACTTTCACCACTTGCAATCCTTTGACCATTTTAGGACAGCTCTTTTAGAGATGGAAAGTTTGGGAGTCATTCAATATCCCCAGCAAATGAAAATGCAGTACACACCGTGTGTTTTTATGTTCAGCAATACATTATGATTTAGACACATTTGATTTGCAAATGTTTTAAACTGATTTAGTTGACAAGATAAAAATTGCAGTACTTCATCTCTAATGGTTAGAGTCTATTACCACTTAGAGAAGACATTCAGTCTTACAGCTATAGAGCATCAAATGAACTTTCTGATGCCTACTGGAAGTTAATATTATAGGCATAATTTCCCAGGAAATTTCCCTAATACATGCATCACCAACTCTGATCAATCCATGGGCTGAAGCACTATTCAGACCAGAACTTGCTTAAATCAGCCCTAATGGTAAGGTATTGTTGTTTCTCTCCAGAGGTATTGTACATGCACTTTATTCAGGGTCTCTTAATGACACTAAATAAACACAATACCTCTGTAACAAGGCTAAATTTATCTGTAAAAAGAAATGTTTTTCCACAAATAATCACACAAAGCACCACTTAAAATTGTGTGTCTACCAGAGATGTGCTCTAAAGTTTCTTTGTAGTAAGTCATTTAGCATGAAAAAAGCGTTAAAAAAATGACTAAGAAATCTTAGTCGACTAAGACCAAAACAAAACCAAAAAACGATTAGCTGACTAACTAGAAGAAGATTTTATTTTAATATAACACAATGGTTTTTCTCTGCAGGTGTTGAATCTGGTCCAATCCTATGTAACCCTGCGAGTACCACTCCATGTGTCCTATGTCTTCCACTCCCCTGTGGGAGCAGGAGGATGGCAGCACTTTGACTTGCAGTCAGAGCTGAGGCTGACATTTGTGTACGACACTGCCATCTTATGGAGGGATGGTATTGGTAGCCCTCCAGAAGCTGAACTACAAGGTAAGACTTGAGCAGTTTTCAACATAGAATTGAAGACTATTTAAAAAATGTATGGGATGTTTATTAGTAAGTAGCCAAATTCAAGCTTTCTGTGATGTGTCTCTGCAGGTGCCCTGTACCCAACCAGCATGCGTATAAATGGACAGGGACGACTAGTCGTCAACTTCCGCACAGAGGCTCGATTCAGAGGCTTGTTTGTGTTTGCACATCCAGGTATAGTATGTCATACATGGGATGAACAGTATTGTTCAACAGTATAAATTGGGTGTGATACATGATGCTGCTTTACAACATTCTACTGTATTTTGCATGAAATATTAAATGAAAGTACTTTAATTTGCAGCTGAGCATATACTAAAATTGATGTATTTTTCAGCTTCACCACTTACCTCCATGGTCATGTGCCCAGACCACCCTGGTTTGACCTTTAACCTCAGTCTTGTGAGGAACGAACCCACCTACAACCAGCCCATCCAACAGTGGACATTTGTCTCAGATTTTGCTGTGAGTAAATATTTTGTTTTCCACTTTAATTGTTTTAACACGTAATTCTCACTGAAAACATTATTTCCTTTCTCAGGTGCGTGACTACTCTGGCACATACACAGTGAAGCTGGTCCCCTGCATGTCCCCTCCCAGCCTGGAGTACACCATCCCTCCTGTTTGCAATCCTAGAGAGCCTCTTACCTTCGACATGGACATCCGCTTTCAGCAGGTGACCTCACCCTGTTTAAAATTAGATGGGAAAACATGGGGAAGTTTATTGATCCTTGTGAGGAAATGTGGTTGGCAAAACAAGGATTCAGGATGAAAAGGATCCAACCAAAGTGTCCACACGGTTTGTCCAATTCAAGTCCTCTTTAACAAGCAAGCATGATCCAACCAAAATGTCCCAAAAACAAAATGTTCACCTTTCAAAATGTAGAAATACAGGACAAGCAAGGCATTGGAGAATAACAGCAAAAGAACTGAACTTACCGGGCGTAGTATTGTAAATTAGTAACTCCGGCCTTGAGTTGATTTCCAGTCCTCCGTAGCTGGTCCTCAGATTTCCTTGTTTACTTCAGATGGACGAGGTACAGCCATGAAAAGGAGCTAAATGCTTTTCCCCCCTCTCAACAAGAGGCTGCCTGTGACTCCTACATTAGCTTGCTTGTTTGTCTACCTCCAAAAACCATTTTCTTTGCCACCACAAACAATTCTCTTCCCTAAGTCCCAGGCCACGCCCCCTTTCACCTGTGATCCTGGAGACACAGATCACATGATCAGTGGGATTTATATAGTATATGTTTACATAGTATATGTCATAAGTTAAAGCAAGGTTGACATGGATTTAGTTATAGGTTTAGCTTTGCTTGGGTTTTTAATTACATATATTTGTGGTGGCATCACAATCTCAGTTAAAATACGTATGGATTAGAAGAAGAAGAAGAAGAAGAAGATATTCCTTTATTAGTCCCACAGTGGGGAAATTCAGTTTTACACTCTGTTGTTCACACAGTACATATACATGCGTCAATGGAGAGATGTCAGAGTGATGGGGCTGCTCCTGACAAGCGCCCAGAGCAGTTGGGGGTTCGGTGCCTTGCTCAGGGGCACCTCGGCAGTGCCCAAGAGGTAAACTGGCACCTCTCCAGCAACCAGTTGGTCTTGGTCCATGGGGGACTTGAACCGGCGTCCTCCGCGTCCTAACCCAAGTCCTTACGGACTGAGCTACTGCCGGCAAAAGTCGTCACGAACAGGATTCGAACCTGTGTGGGGAAACCCCATTGGATTTCGAGTCCAACGCCTTAACCTCTCGGCCACCGTGACTACGCAAATCCATTGACCACAACGTGATAATTGTGAAGAAACGTGATTAATTTACATGTTATACTTGGATTCACAGCTGCTTGTTTGAATACAGACTACTACTGTAAATTTGAAAAATGTGCCTGTGAACCTTTGTCAAAGTGAAGTCAGTTTTTCATTAATGCATCCCCTTTCCTTCATTCATTACTTCCTGTAAGCCAAACCTCTTGGCTCCGATACAGTCATTTATTGTCTTGCCTCTCTCTGTTATCCCATCACTTGAAAAATGTAATTGGAACCTCCCTCCTGGTTCACTTCATCTAATCAAGCAGTCATAAAACTACAACTCTTCTCTCTTACACTGACAGGAATAAATCTCTAATCAACATCCTCCATCTAATCCAATTAGCTGCACCTGCAGTGCTGTATGTCCAGCAGCTCCTGATAATGATGCCAACATCTAACCACCCCAGCATCAACAACACAATCTATAGTGGTAGTAGCAAAGTAGGACAAATGTATTAATCGTTCTGCCCATAAAATGCCATATATACAGATTGTTCACCTAGTATCTATATTGTTAACTTCACAAACCTGGTTTGTGCGTGTTCTCTAGGTTAGCGACCCTGTGGCTGCTGAATTCAGTCTGAACACGCAGATGATCTTACTCTCTAAGCGGACGCTCTGGCTCTCAGATGGCTCCATGGGCTTTGGACAGGAGAGTGACACTGCCTTCTCACAAGGTAAAGCAATAACATGCAGTCATAAACTACTCTTGAATGTTTATGGATTAAAAAAAAAAACAATAAACAAACATAGCCCAAATATTTATTGAAATTGCATGGATGGCTGTGAATATATTTCATTACTCAGCTTGGCTGACTTCTACAGATCAAAAAGAAACCCATATGTGATGAATATTTTTGTTGATTTAGCAGAAATGTTTCCTGTTATTCCCTGACCCAACAGCATAAAATTTAAATAAAAATGAGGCCTTGATGATGTGGCATTTTGACCACTTTCATGGTTTTTTCCCCAAATCAAGCTAATTACGAGAGCCTGAATTTTATTTTTCTCAACAAGTGAGCGCGGAGAGCTCTTGTTGCCAAGAACGAGAGAGTAGTTTTAGCTGCGGTTTTAATGTTCTTTGTGTTGTTGTCTGAGCAAAATAAAATCATCTGAGAGATGATTGAACATAATAAAAAGCTTTTTTTATTCAACTTTCAATTAAACCCTCAAGTTTATATGTGTTGCAGTGAGGAAATCTGTATTTCTCTCCCTCAGGGGATACAATCTATGGCCGAGTGATGGTGGATCCAGTGCAGAACTTGGGTGACTCGTTTATTTGTAACATAGAGAAAGTGTTCCTGTGTACTGGAGCCGATGGATATGTCCCTAAATACAACCCCAGCAACTTTGAGTTTGGCTGTCTTGCTGATGCTCCTTCACTACTGTACAGATTCAAGATCATTGTAAGTATATCAAGTACATCATGTCACATGTGCTTTCTGCCCATCCAAAGCTAAATATTCCTCCCTGTGTCATCTTCTCCCTTCAGGACAAGGCCCAGCCAGAGACCCAGGCCCGCTCATTTGGCAACGTAGCTTTCAATGCCTTCCTGGCGGTTGATGACCCCAGTGCTTTAGCTCTAGTGAGGCAACCTGGGTCAGATGGTTTCAGAATTGATTCTTCAGCTCTCTTCCAGGTCTGTATAAATGTCAAGTACAAAAATGCACTTTAAAGGGAGATTTGTTAAGTATTTAATACTCTTATCAACATGGGAGTGAGCAAATATGCTGCTCTATACAAATGTATGTATGTATATATATATATCATAAGTCAATTAACAACACAAAACAATGACAAATATTGTCCAGAAACCCTCACAGGTACTGAATTTTGCATAACAATATGCTCAAGTCATAACATGGCAAACTGCAGCCCAACAGGCAACAACAGCTGTCAGTGTGGCAGTGTGCTGACTTGACTATGACTTGCCCCAAAACTGCATGTGATTATCATAAAGTGGGTATGTCTGTAAAGGGGAGACTGGTGGGTACCCAGAGAACTAATTTTCAATTTACATATTTTGAGGTTAGAGGTCAAGGGACCCTTTTGAAAATGGCTATGGCACGTTTCGTTGCCAAAATTTAGCGCAAGTTTGGAGCATTATTTAGCCTCCTTTGTGACAAGTTAGTATGACATGGTTGTCTGTGCTTGCTACAACCTCCCACATTTGCATTATTATCACATTAACTTTGACAGTCCTGTATGAAAGACATTCACATGCCCTGGAGTCCACACTCTCATATTCAGCCAATCTGTAATGCATCCCAGAGGTTATTTTGTGCTGGAAATTACATTTTTTGTGGCTGCTGAACTCAGCCTGGAATGTAACTATCAGGTGTGAAGTTGTGACATCCTGCTGTGTAGAGAGCAAGTGGAAAGAGCAAGATGAAATATGTATGAGCCGCAGACAGTGACCTTAAAATATGTTTTTTCTCACTGATGTTTTACTTTTTCCTCTTAACAAGCCAAGAGAAACCGTTCTCTGACTTGACACTTTCCGCGTAGAAATTTTATGGCTAGTGAGCAAACCCATCATCACTGTGTGGGCTGGCCTTTATATGGCCTCAGATCACAGGATCATACAGTATGTATGACTCAGACTCTCCCTCTTTCATCAGGTCAATATCGCTTCCTCTGGTCAGTATGCTTGTATTTCTTGGCTTGTTAAGTAGAAAAAAGTCAGTGTCAGTGTGTCTACAGGCCTGATGAGAGTTGCTGAAAACTTTTTCTGCTTTTCAACTCCATTGTACAGTAACTGCACTAGCTACGCTATACAGCCAGATACACAGTACAGAAGAAATACCACAACAAACATCCATGAAGGGAGGCTACATTGACAGTAGCTGTATTTCTGACAGTGTTAAAAGTATTTTATGATGGATTTTTCTCTTTTATTACTGAACTCTTAAGGATATCAAAAGGAGCTGGTGTTCTGCAAAAAAAATGTGCCATAAAAATGACCTGTAAGTATCATTAAAACAATAAGTGTTGCATTCTCCAGGTATCTGCAGGGAGAGAGTGGTACATTCACACCATCTACACTGTCCGTTCTCGGGACAACGCTAACCGTGGCATAGGGAAGAGAAGCCTGGAGTACCATGTGATGAGCCAGCACAGAAATCTGCTTCCAAATGTTCAGCATCGCACCAGAAGATCAGCCAACGATGTGCCGGAAGTAATAGAGGAGATTGGTCGGAGTAACAACCGTGGCACCAACATCCTCCACATTGCGCTGGATCGCAGCAGCCAGCAGAGGACAAGTCCAGAGAAGGAGATCTTCACCAAAGGGATCATCCCACGTGAGCTCAACCACAGAGACGACAGCGATGATGACAGACTTGTGTTGATCATTGGCATCTTTGTAGGGCTGCTCCTCACGGTGCTCATCATCATCGCAGTGGTGTTACTGGTCCGATCAAAGCGAGAGAACAAAGACACACCCAAGAGCTCCAGCAGCACAGAGCCCATGATGACACAAGCCCAGCTCAGTGACAGCTCAGAGGTCTAACAAACAGACTGGTGATTGAGAGTTTTAGTTTATATTTTTGTTTTGCAAGTGCCTCACATTTAGATAGAAAGATTGACGATTATGTCTGAAGCAACACAAACTACAAGAGCTTTGATTCTATTCAGAAACCTACTTGAAATACTGCGTCACTTCCACGGCCGGGGAGTTGGGACGGACTTTGTAAGCAGCTGTTTCAAGGCACTACTCTGCTACTTTGCTTTTGATGCCACTTGATCCAAAAAAAGGTGTTATTATGTTTCCAAAGGTGCTACAGGAGATGCCTCTTAACTTGAATGGCATTTGGTGTTTTACTGAGTAGGTCAAGAGAGGGTGGATATTTCACATACTGTAGTAGTTAACAACAGGCTTTGTATGTTTGATTTGCTGCATCAAGACACTGTCCATAGTTGCTTACACTGCCTGTTCTTATAGAGAATGGTTTGTCCTTATAGATTCAGTGCGTGCCTAAGAAATCACAGTTTTGGGGTTTTATGATGTATGTTATGTTACAGTATGTTTTGTTCTATGTGATCAGTAAGACATCCACTCAAGTGAAAAACAATATGTTTTCACATTGTTTTCTCGTGCTCATGTTTTTGCATGCATTTATTTTTGTATTTTAAGACTGTTTGAAATTGTAAAAAAAAAACAAAAAAAAAAAAAAAACAATACTGATTTGAATGGAATTGTGCGTCTGATCTGCATTTCCACCAGTTTGTGTTTTACAGCATATCCCATGAAAAACAGTATTTATCAATGGCCAATTGTTATTGTTAAATCCCCCCTAAAATGTAGTTGTTGAAACACTGTATGATTTCAAGACCGTATAACTGACACATGGCACTATCCAATAAGAGAACTGTTATAGTCTGTAGTATTGAATTGACTTTCAAGACAGCTGGTCTGCATTGTATAGTGTACTATAGTAGCGGTTCCAGAGCCACTATTTCCAACAGGAACTATTTTCACTCTTGGCACAACAAGTATGCTAAATTTTGAAGTGTACACTACTGTAGCTTAGTAGGCATAGCTGGGACTCCACATCCTTCACACAACAGGGCTACATGTTAATTGTGCTGTTCTTAAATCTTGAAATATTGTCTAATTCTTTAGCAGATTTTACTTAAAGGGAATGAAATGTTTTACCCTCAGTCAGCGTCATTACTGTCAGATCTGCTGTCCTCTCCCTGATTCGTTAGTTTGTATTTATTTATTTTTCAGCGCTTGTTATTTAGTGCAGACAAATCATATTAATTCATTTCATCTCCCTTTTTAATTTTGAATCTTTGAACCTATCGTTTTCAAACTGTATAACTTGTTAGGATTTCAATATACAATACATAGCTACAGGTTATGTGCCATGTTTGCATTAGAATGTTGTGCACATAAGATGAACATCATATAAGCTTTCTATGTATCACTGTTGTTGGTTTGTTTTTTCCAGATCCAGGCACAGGATTGCCATAAAATCTGATTACCTCATATATCGTATGATAGACATTAAACTCATAGTCATGACACTATAAATGTTTATTTGCAATTTTATTTTTGAAATTGAAAACAATTCTATGCAACCTGTGATATCATACCTTCATGAAATGTTTACCCCAAGTATGATTTTTATTTTCAGTGCACAATTTGCTTGCTTATGTAGGTCCATCACTGTATCGATGTGGTTCCTTTATTCCACTCTAATGCTTTGAATGCATTCTGAGCTGTTTTTTTATGCACATGTATGTATGTATATACATATGTATTACCTATAAATATACCATTTGGATGTTTTGGGAATGGTTACTGTTAAAAAAAATGCATACTGTATGTGCTGTAAGTATTTGTAACATAGACCAGAAGCACAGCGTGGTCTGCAAATAAATAATTTTTCAAGAAAGTGTATGTTTTTTTTTTTTCTCCTTAAAGACGACCAATTTGTACTTTTTCCTTTTCCTTTAGCGTGTTATGTGCAAAAGTTACAAAGCCGAAAGTCCATGCTAAAGGGAGTTCCTCTCCCCCACAGAAACACTGCTCCTGAACTGCCTGAAATGCCTTGCTTGAAGTCCAGCCTTGGGTGTTTCAAACTAGATGTTATACAAATGTGTTACATGGTGGCATCACCACATTGCAGAAGAAAAGGTGGGACTTCAAGGAAGGCATTCAGGCAGTTCAGGAGCATTGTTTCTGTGAGTAACTCCCTTTGGCATGGATTTTTGTCTTTGTTACTTTGCAGTCCTTTGACATCCATAAAAAAAAAACTATATTGTACTCAAAGGGAAAGGGGGAAAAGTTCAATGTGCAAATATAGACACAGATCCAATCCCCTCAGTGGAAGTCAAGCATAATAAGTAGTAAATATACAACAACTCAGTAAACCATGTGCTTTTATTACCAGTGCATATTCATAGAGAAAACAAAATGTGTATTGGTGTGACACAGCTGCGTGGGGTAAAATGCTTCAGACACATCTGTAAAAGGTGAGCCTTTGACTCTTTATAGATGTCTGGGCCCCTGTTTGGCAACAAGTCAAACAGCAGATCAGGTGCATGAAAAACAGCTTCCTGGTTGACAAACTAGTGAAATGGGGTCATATCCTGCAGCCCAGAATAACTCTACACCAGGGAAGGTGAATGTTGGTGTTTGGATGTTAAGCACAGTGCTGTGGGTAATTATGTCGGACCAGGAAGCTGGTCGTCTTCCTGCACCTAGTCTCTTCTGCTGTGGCACCAGGTTTTCTTATGACATTACACAGAATGGACACTAGGGGGAGCAAGAGCAGCAACAGCTCTACTGATAGAGGTTTTTCCTCAGGCTTGGTCATCTAACAGCATTTCGTTAGATACTGTAGTTTACAACAGTATCATAGGCAAGTGTGTTCTAAAGCTTGGATGAGTTTGCTGGCAAATGCCATCTAGTAATAATCATTTTGTAACGGTTCCCTATGTGGAAGCAAAATACAGAAACAAAACACTATAAAACAGAATTCATAATCCACCCCGATCATTTTTGTGGCCTCTGATCCGGACAACATTTGCACAAATCAGCAGTTTTTCTCACAAAACTCCCTAAAAGCTAAGATACTATCAAAACTTAAAAAATATTTGAAGTTGTTCCACTGACGCGCTAATCTAATTTGAATGGATTTCCTGAGATATGTGTTCTTTCTGGTTTGTAACTGTTAGCACTTTAATGAATAAAGCTCTTTATTTGTTAAAGGCAAAGCTATCCTTCAATGAGCCTGTGTCTTTAGCCATTAATTTTGAACAGAGGAAAGTTCTGATGGCACCCTAAATGAAAACAAAGAGGGGTTTATAACTTTGAAAAAGAGCTGCTCATGTGCACAAATACTGATCAAATTTTTTCAGATGTGGAGGGGATGCTGAATTCTGCTTTATGGTGAAATTTCCCTTTAAGGGAAAGAGATAGAAGTGTGAAGCTGTAAAGAAAAAAAAAGAAAGCACATCACTTTAGAAAAATAATTTGTAAATGCTGAGCTAGTGTATAAAATAAAATAAATTAGCTTTTTTTCATTTTTTTTTCTCTTTTTAAAACAACAGATATATTAACAAAAACAAACATTGTGCTGCTTACATTAGCAATAAATATGACACTCTTCTTCTTTAGGCATGTGCTGGGTATGTTTTAAAAAGCACACTTTTTAAACAGCTGCCATACACACGTTTAAAATCCTGGAATCCTTGACCACTGCTCTCTGAATAGCCAAAGGCTGTGTGTTTCAAAATCATAGCACATACAGAACGGAGTGATCTAATATACACAATATACATTTATGTATATACAGTACATACAGCAAATCAATGCACAGATGGTGGTGACATTTTTAGGTGAGATTAACATTTCGTTGCTGGAGAAGGGTATAGCGCTGTTCATTTCACTGTAAGCATTAACTAGTTGATGAGAAAAGCAACTGGTGGGTACACTGTGTTGGTGCCTAGGCATTAAGATCACATAAAACTTCATGCAGTTGGACAAGTTATGGCTCATTAAATACTTTCAATCTATATCCTACCCTGTCCGATCTCATAGAAAGTGTAGTATAATAATACCATCGACAGCGGACAACACGCAAGCTTGTTTTTGCACATTCTCTAAAACCAGTCCATAGATTTATGTCCATTACTTGTCCCAAGGATGCTACATTATCCAACTTTAAAAAACAACCTTCAATACACATCATAAGGGGGGTAAACTCAGGATCAGACACTTAATTATATCAGCTGATGTGCACATCAAAAGGCTGTATTGGAAAGGTCATTGCACCCTGTGGAATACATTGGTTGTGTCGTCAGTGCTAGCAGTGGTGAAGGTGGCTGTCTCAGGTATCTACTGCAGGTAGCGGTAGACCTTGAAGCAGTGGTTCCCAGAGTCCGCCACCGCCACATGACCATCAGACGTGAGGGCCAGGCCCTGAGGGCCGTAAAGGGGGTCCGCTGATGTATTGATGTAGGACAGGAAGGACCCTGAGCTGTCGAACACCTGGTTGGTCACACAGCACAGAGGAAAAGGTAAGTCATCCATCCATCTATTATCTGTAACCACTTATCCTATTCAGGGTCGTGGGGGAGCTGGAGCCGATTCCAGCTGACATTGTACAATGGCAGGGTACACCCTGGACAGGTCGCCAGACTGTCACAGGGCTGACACATAGAGACAGACGCTCACATTCACACCTACGGGCAATTTAGAGTCAACAATTAATCTAACTTGCATGTTTTTGGACTGTGGGAGGAAGCTGGAGAACCCAGAGAAAACCCACTCTAACACAGGAGAAACATGCAAACTCTACACAGAGGGCCCCTGTTGCTATAAGGAATGCTAACCACTGTAACGCCCAGTAAGTGATCATATACTTATAAATTTGCTCTCTGCATTAAATGAGATGTAGTTTTCTCAAGCTCACCTGGATCCGACTGTTGCCCCAATCAGCAACGATGATATTTCCATTGGCATCCACGGCCACGCCTGTTGGAGCATTGAACTGTCCATTCCCCTCTCCATGGGAGCCAAATTTAAACAGGAACTCCCCATCTGCGTTGTACACCTGTAGGAGAGATTAAACAGGAAATACCGAAAAACCAGAAATGACACTCTGCTGTCACACATAATACAAACATGTTATGGAAAATAGGATAAAATCTCAGGCAACACAGCTAGTCAGCCACAACAGCACAAATTCAAGTTTTCGAATGTTTATGTTTGATTGATTCACAATGTAGGTTTACTAAAATACAAAATGTACACGCATACTTGTAAGAAGCCATACCTTGACTGAATGGTTATGAAAGTCTGTCACCACAATTTCATTTTTGTTATTCACAGCCACAAAGTGAGGACCTGAGGCAGCAGAGGAGACAAAGAGGGAAAGAGAGGAAAGATGAGTCATCTACTGCTTTACAACATAGGAGAGAGGAAGTGCCACACTATGTTTGGACAACAGGACACACAGAGACACAGAGTTGACGTGGGACAACAATACGTGAGACACGACAGAGCTGATGCTTCAACATGTAAAAAGAACACAGATTTACTTTCTTACTTCACATTCACAGTGAATTCATTACTTACTGAAAACAGGGCCAGATTTACTAAGCTTTTGTTCCAGTGCAATGTTTGCACCACTTTTTTCTAAAAGAAAAGAAAAGGCCCATGTGAGAAATTAAATGGAAAGAACGGGTGAGTGTCAACTGAAATACTGCTGTCTGTGTAACAACGAGGGATTCCAGTAATGCGAGCAAATCCTATTAACAGACGTTTTTGTTCTCCCAAAATCTGAGCGCGAGGCAAAGACAGGTAGACATGCATCAGCGTGCATTATGAACTTCTGCCTCTTTACAGCTCTGTCTTGTACTATGATGGTCAGGCACATGTTCACAGTAAAAGATCATCAATGCAATAATAAAGAATCATTACATCTATGATTAAACAAGCAGCTATACATGCTTACATTGGTTAGACTCTAAAATAAAGGGTGCAGAGAAACATGCTGATCGCTTAAGGAGAATTGTACAAATCGACATTCCTGTAAAGCATGAAACACAAATGAAATCCGTAAATCTGGCCCAACATGAAACATCATCATCTTCCTGTAAGAGATGTCATTAATCAAATGATCATATTGCTGTCACACAGTACCTGCAAAGTGTCTGTCTGATGTTCCTCTGGCTCCGAACTTCGTCACCAGCTTCCCATTGGATTGAAAGATGAAGACACAGCAGGCCTTATTATCCACCGTGATGATGTGTCCATTCTTATCTATGGCCACACCTTTAGGTCCCATCAATCTTCCAGCACCGATTTTGCTCTGTGACAGCCGGAAGTAACACTTAAGTCATTAAGCAGAACATTTTGAATTTGTGCAGTGAAAATACTTCTCTTGGCTGAGACCGTTCACCTTGAACTTGCCATCCGAGGAGAAGATGCTGATCCATCTGTTGTCATAATCAGCTACAATTATGTCGCCATTCATGTCCACTGTGACCCCTGTGGGACGCTGCAGCTGCCCCGGTGAACGACCTCTGACCCCAAACCTCATCTTAAACTGGCCATCATTTGAGAATACCTAGAAAAAGGGAGCATTCACTTCAACCCATACAATTAAGTAATTCATTAGATTTTTTTAATTTCAGCTCAAAGGAATGACACTGACCTGTATACACTGGTTGTTGCTGTCTGCCACCACAATCCGTCCATTACTGGAGGTGGAGATGCCTTGTAGGTTAGTGAATTCACCTTTATCTCTCCCTCTTGTCCCTGTCAACAACAGCATTACACTTGTAAAAATAATGTACAAATCAGTTCTGCTGTACTTGGCTTGGTAAAGGCTACTACAGGGATGAGTCCTAAAAGAAATGAGTTAGCATTTTGGTTTTTAGTTAGATGCCTGAAGTAAGGTCTATGGTTAACACAAGCTGAAGAGATTTTAATGTATATAATATAATATCCCACTCATGAATTCTGAAGCCTTTATCTGTCTTTAAAAAGGTGGTTGCTGACAAGTGGCTAAATAAGGCTACAACACATCATCACACCAACTCGTCCACTTTTACAGCCTTGTTGTGTACAAGGATGGTGAAATGATGTCACATGTCTTTGGGGTACAACACATGCAAAGTAAAATCTGGTCTGAACTTGCTAAAACTCAACGCACAACTGCAGCTCTAGTTACACTGTGCATGTGTCATACCCCATAACCCAAGACCTGTGTCCTCTGCATGTCCCAACCTCTTTCAAAAGGCCTTGGTTGTGTATACTCATGCTCTACACCACGGTGTAGTTCATTTCTAGCGTGTTAGCTTTTTACTTCTTGTGACTGCATTTACACAATCGTAAATGCGATGTTCATTTATGGAGATATCTTACGGAAAAAAAAGCATGCAAGAATCATGAACATTTGTTTGCCACAGACTTAATTTTCTGCAGGATTCAAAAAAAATCTTGTTGGCTTTTTGTCGAGGGAACCAGGGTGATGCTAACTTCCTGGTTGGGCCTACAAAATTACTGTACGTCATCCCTGGAGCCCACTATACCTCTTAAAATTATTAGTTTTTACTTGCAGTGTGAAAAGATGAAGACAAGACCAGATGAAACAATTATGTACCAAAAAAGAGGTCTAAAAATGAATAAAATGAATAATCTGCATCAGCAGGTACTCAAATTATCCAAAGATATGACTCAGTGTGTGCTCTAGAGAAAGACAGGACACAGCTCAGTCAGCAGTCACCATAATTAAGAGCAGATCTTGCGAGTTATTCACCCACCCACTCTGTAGATCAGCTCATCCTCTATCGGGTTTTCCTTTTTCTTGGTGGTGCTGTACATGCTAGAGGGTCTGCGCACAGCCTTCTGTCGAACATGACCTCCTCCTCCACTCGGCGACTTCACTCTTCTCTTCACATCGTCCGGCGACTGCAGGACATCTGACGGCTTGACAGCACGCAAGCGGAACGGACTCCCCCTCACAGGCTGTTCGTACAGCAGCAAAGAGAAGGTGAACTCTCCCTCTGAGCGGATGGTGTATCCGACCTCATAGGTGCCGTTCTTGTTGTCTGCCACCTCGGCTTCAGTGCATGCTCCATCTGCAGAGATAATTTCTGCCCTCAGAGCTGCATTACCAGTCTTCACCAGCTCTCCATCCTTGTCTTTAGTGGTGACTGTGACAGTAGTATGCTGGCCGACCAGTGCATGTCGCAGACCTTCACCGGTGGCAACGCTAGTATGCCCTACAGTCCCTGTTGTGATCAGGACTCCCAGGTTCTGAATGGAGCGCCTCAGTCCATCCGTCTCCACCTGGCACTCAAGATGTCCATTTTCGTGGGGATGCTCTGGAAAGGTGTGTCGCGCCAGGGCACTGACCCGCTCCCCCATCTGCTTCTGGACCAACAGGACCTCAGTGGCACTGCCGTGGTTCAGGGCCTGCTCTGTGAAGTTGCAGCTGCTCTGAATGTTCTCTTTGCCCTGAAGCAAAGAGGTCAGCTGGGCCTGAAGCACCTAAGAATGTCAAAAGAGACAGAAGCAGGCAGTCAGTGGCACTTATACTAAAATGTGGATCATTACAAAAGAAATGAGAGAAAGACCTCAGACCTTCTGCTTAGTGCTGCAGATGTTTTCCACCTCAGTAATGAGAGCAGTCTTTCGTTGGTGTAAGGCCTTCTCCAGCTCATCAAAAGTGTTACTGATCTCAGTCACTGCCTCATTTTTCCGCTCTGTGAGCTGCTTGGAGATCTCATTGACAAGATCAATGGCAGCTGTCAGCTGAGGTAGTCTGCCAGAAGAAAGCAAAGAAGATGAACACAGACTAAAACTTTCATAGCATTCTTCGTATTTATAAGATCTTCTAAATGCAATCACATACTTCATTAATGATTAAAGTACTGGAAATCGTACCTGTTGCGTACAGCGTCCAGCTGATTTTTTAGCGCTGACTTATGCTGTTCTAGCACATCCCTCAGAGGAACTGTCACATGTTCTCTGTGTTCTCCTTCAGTACACTCCAGACACATGGCTGTTTCACATGACTCGCAGTAAAACTCCATCACCTGCAGATGGTGCAGTGGAGCACGGGACAATTGAACATCATATTTCTGTGGGTACATTTCCTTTCATATTCAAACACATAAAAGAAATGTGTCACATGACATCTTGTAACAGTGCACAGCATTGATCATGACCTTGTGGTTTATCTCTGATAGATGTGACCTACTATATAACAGCCTGGGCCTTTTGTTTGAGCTTACCTTGCCCTCATGGTTGGGGCAAGAAAGGGGCTGACAGGCTGTAGCTGCGCTGGCTGACTCCAGAACATTACAGGCCTCAGGTCGGTTGCACTCAGGGTCCCTCTGTAACACCTCCATTAGGTTTGTGATAAAGAAGTTGTTCTGCAGGGCTGCCACACCCTTCTCTGGCAAGATGGAGGTCTGTCTGCATACTGGACACGACAGCGTCAAAGATTGGGGAGGGATGTAGTTCTGTAGACATCTATGGAGACAAGATGTTTAATACATTAATTAGAGGACTGAAACACCGTTTCCAGGATCAACCTGGTGTAAAAATGCTAAGCTTTTGTTTTAGACTTGCTCAGAAGACAATAACAACAAGCGACACAACAGCGAGTACCAGATAATTTAAATAACAGTACTATCTGTCCCATGTGGGAGCAACAGAGCGGTGGAAAGCAGAGCCTGCTGCCAACATTGCAGTGCCATAAAGAATGCTGTCTGATTTATTGTGGCTGAGCTGAGTGGTTGGTGCCTTACAGCTGATGTAAGTGCTGTGATTTTGGGCCATTACACATTATTTTGTAATTTCTTTAAACATCCCTTTAATGCATCCCAGTTAAAGAGCATAATGCAGGCAGAGGGAATACAAAACACACTATTATGCACTAAACTATTTATACGTCTTTACTTTTGTACTCATTTTCTGAATTAAGCATTATTTTAAACTTACATCTCATCTTAAAATTATTATAAACTGTCTCATCTTTGAGTTGAAAGGTCTTATGGCTCTTTATTTGTTTCCCATTGTTTTACTGTTTCTCTTTCTACTGCCAAATTAATCTTACCGAATGATTTAACTTTGTACTGCAATGTATGAAAGACACTGTACAAATATAGTGTGACTGATTGGTTCAGTGCTTACTTCTCACAGAAGGTGTGCAGGCAGGGCAGGACCTTGGGGTTGTGATAATGGTCCAAACAAATGCTGCAGACCAGGAACTGCTTGTCTATCTGCCGGACCACAGGGCTGGTGCTGCCGGTCTCACGCTTCGCCATGGTGACGGACATTCAAAGGGTGCACGGAGACCGCTTAACCTGCACACACACACACACACACACACACACACACACACACACACACACACACACACACACACACACACACACACACACACACACACACACACACACACACACACACACAGCATGGAAGGAACAGGAGAAAGGTCATGGAAGTCTCAAGGAAACTTTCAGACAGGGTGAGGAGGGCGTATTCGCTTACCCTCAGCATGAGCAAAGGAAGAAATGAGTCATAGTGCTGTTAATATAACAAAACCTCATCCAAATCCTGTATCTGCTGACATTGATGTACTCCCTCCCTTATTAAACTGTGTCAGTAGGATGAGCTTCTTTTCTCATAAACATGCATAAGCTAAGATGTTGTTTGACAAATAAAAACCCTAATAAGGGAATGCAGCTGAGGAAAAATGAATAGATGTGATGAGCACCATGGGGCAGAACTCAGCTGTGACAACTATGCAGTCCAGGAGCCAACATGTCTGTGTTTACAGCAGTGTTTGAAGTGTAATATACTCGGGTATACTATGTGTATATATAAATATGTTGTTAACAAAAATGCGTACATGCATCCTGTGGCTGTCAAAGTTAATCCGATAATAAGTTAACACAAATTTGTTTTAACACACAACTTGCAACAATTTAAATGCTGTAGTGGGCTCAGTTTTAAAGCTGGAGTGAAGATACTGGCATCATATGAAACTAGAAAACCTAAAGACTACATTAGTACCAACCATGTCATACTAGCTTGTCACAAGAAAAAAACTGGCATGGCCATTCTCAAAGGGGTCCCTTGACCTCTGACCTCAAGATAGGTGAATGAAAGTGGGTTCTGTGGGTACCCACAAGGCATGCCCACTTTAGGATAATCACATGCAGTTTTGGGCAAGTCATAGTCAAGTCAGCACACTGACACATATTTTTTTAAGTATTATTGTTTTGTTTTTGTCATTTTAGCGATAGTGATAGCAGTGAAATGGGGAGACAGCGGGGATGACATGCAGCTAAGGGCTCCGGGTAGGATTCGAACATGGGGCCGCTGCAGCAAGGACTTCAGCCTTGGCATATGGCACACCTGCTCCACCAAGTAAGCTAAACAGCGCCCCAGCACACTGACACACTGACAGCTCCTTGCCATGTTATGATTTGAGCATATTTCTATGCTAGATGCAGTACCTCTGAGGGTTTCTGACAATATTTGTCATTGGTTTATGTTGTTAATTGATTTATATATACATACACTTCCATAAAGCAGCATCTTTGCTTGACAAAACTCCCTTTAAGGTACATTTTGAACAGATAAAAAAGTGAAATTAATTTGCGATTAATCACGATTAAATATCTGAATCGATTGACAGCCCTAATCAATACACATTGTCCTATGTATTATTATTTCGCATGTGATGAATTCCAGATGATGACTGGATGCCTGCTGTTCAGATGATAGTGGCTGTTACATGGAACTGTATCACTGGGTCAAGCACAGATTATCTCAGTGTGTGCCATTGACATGTACATCTGTCATATTGCACATAAAGGATTACATGAACACCAAAAACACGGACACACTGCTTTAATGTGACCAATAAACAGTGCTCATAAAACAGCATCAATCTGTATTTCATGCAACATTCCTACCATTGGTCTGGACGATTCTGCTGTATAAAATCAGAAACTGTTAAGCCCTCTGTTGCAGGTTTTCTCTCCCAGACATCTTCTGTCTTCTGAGACACCTTTTATCAGGGAAGTGAGACACAACATTGTAGAGAGCATGTCATTAGCAGCTGGCTCTTTGTGGTTTTCACTTTCAATTGAGAGCACATTGTGCCTCTTGAATGAAAGCTCTCCATCCACCTCATCTAGATTTCATTACAGATAGAGACTGAAATTAAAAGGGGAGTACTTACAAAAATTTAAGGAATGATGTTGGACAAAGTCTGTGTGCCATCAGTGGCAGGAAGAGCTCTGACATGTTGAATTACAGTTTCAAACAAAAAGCAATAAACCAATAATTCATGTCAATCCCTGAAAACTGGAATGTAATTCTTTTGTAGAAACGGTATAAGGGCTGTCTGAGAAACTACTAGGCCTATATACAGGTGTTTTGCCCGCTTTTTCCCTTTTTTGTATTATTAAGCAACATCCTACTTGATTATGCTGTTATGATGCAGGTAAGGCTCATTTAATGTACTGTAATGTCATAAAGTCTCAGTTACGTCATAAACACTAGAGAATGACCAGTTGGCTGAATGAGAAAAGGCTGATTTAATGTCTTGCACAAATGCTGCTGGAAGCTATACTATACCCTCTTCTGCAGCACACTGTGTCAATCACACTTATTTGGAAAAGAATAGAAATATACACTGAAAACCACTTCAGGAACAGAGGTGAACTCTGCTTAGGTTACATTTACATATATTTAAAATACCACAACATGATATGCATGAAGTTGTAGTGCTAATACAATCAATGTGAGCCTGAGAGCAGTGGAATGCAAAAACTCAAGGTGTACATTTCAACACCGCCATGTTTTACTTGATTCCACTGCAAATAAACAAACCTAAAATGAGAGTAGATCTTTGTTTTTTTGTGGATCATAATGTAAGGCTTTGTCAGTAGCTGTAAAATATGTGTATACTGTAGTTGCACACTTACTTATTAATGAGTTTTATGTATCTGAGAAAGGACTCAAGCAGACCAAAATTTGATCATATGGATAAAGATTTGTTAAGAACATATTTATTGTAATTCAACGCACCACAAGATCTTTAACGGACCCACTGAAGTGAGAATGACTAACTGTAATGTTGCAGAACTGCAATTGTTAAAGGGGACATATCATGAAAAACTCCTTTTTTTCAGTGCTGGTGCACATACATTTGGTTATCTGGAGTTGCTAACAACCTACAAACTGTGAAATAAAGCAGTCAGTTTTTGTGGGCTGACTAGATCAGAAAATGTGATTCAACAAGCCATTGACATTTGGCTCCCCTTCCTATGTCACATGCAGGCTCATTAGCATATACTATATATCTCCCACTGCTTGACAACTACCTTTGCCAAGGTGTACCATATTTTTCTTACAAGCCAATCAGAGCAGACTTTACTTTTTTGGGAGGGGGTAAACGTTTTCTAGTAGAAGTAGTAGTAGTAGTAGTAGTAGTAGTAGAAGAACCTGAAAATGAGTATGATATGGTCCTTCCACTTTAAATCCCAGTTAAGAGCCATGATCTAGATCTAAATAATACTAAGAAAATACACACAAGCATTTCCTTAGAAGGTAATGTCAACTCACCTATCACCTTTTCATGTGTCACAGCCCTCCAGTATGACTGTACAACTCTTAGCCTCGCCTCATCATTCATCCACTGTTCCAACAGCAGGGTCTGTAATTTCTCCTTTGAGGTTGCATCTACTCTACTGACTCTCTCAGTCTGATTTGGGATAAGTCTAATCAGGCCTGCACTTCACCTAGCACCGAGAGCTAAATCTGCCCACAAACTCTGCCTCTCGCCTCTGCCTTTAAAAGTATAGCTAGGCCCTTTTTCTTTGAGAGCAAGGAGAGGAAAGAGGAAGCTTTAAAACGCCACTCCCCAAATTCCTCCTAGTTCCTTCCCTTGACTCCCAGCTGGCTGAGTTCAGGCACCACCTGTCTGTCTGTCTGTCTGTCTGTGGGGAGATGGGGGGAAAATTCACAGAGAACTGGGTTGCCTGTCTCACATGAACAAGCAGGCCTCAGAGGCAGCTGTCCCTCTCTGCAACACAGAGCAATGAGCTTTAACAATGGCATTCCAGATCTGCTCACAGCTCACCGCCCCACACATCTCTTCTCCTCCCCTCGTCTCTCTTTCTTCTTCCTATTGTCCTTTCTTTTTTCTCTTCTCTCAAATCCACATAAATGCACTCAGCATCAGCAGGCCTGATCTCAGCCACAGACGTCTTGCAGATGAAGATTTTTTTCAGCCACGCAGGCCCCATTGTTGCTCCTTGCCAAGAGACTATGAGGCCTACTGACTGTGGAGCTCTGCCTCCCCCCTCCTCCCATCTCCTCTCAAAAGCCCTCCCCTCTCTGGACTGTCTTCCCTTCACATGGACTCTGAGTTGAGCAGCTGAACGGTGACATCAGGAGGAAGCTTGAGGAGCCAAAGCCCTCAGGCTCCGCCCCTCTAGGCTGGCTAGCTGCTGCCTTTAGGGTTGCAACCGTCTCCCCCCCGCCTTCCCTTCCCTTCCTCCCCTTTCTCAGCAGCCCTCCTTGGCTCAGTTCCTCCCACTCGCCTCACCACAGAAAGAGGATCTTTCTTTAAAAACAGTCCCTCTCTGACAGCAGCTCTGGGTAGTTGTGCTTAGAGAAAAGCTGAACACTATGAGCTAAAATGCATTGAGTAATAAACAGAAAAAGACAAAAATAACATCAATTAAATAACTGCAGATAGAGCTTATCACCTAAATATATCACAAATATACAGTATGTACTATAAATAGTATAGTATATAAAAATCTTCCTACTGCTAAATCTAAAAAACAAAACAGAAAAATCCATCAACTGAGAGGTTAAAAATAGCTCTGACAGATATATTAGACATACTGTAATCGTGACAGTAGACTAGAGACCTGAATCTGCAGTCTACTGTCATGTTTGAGGCACCATGTGACTAGATCCTCGTCAAGGCTCTGTCACGGGAACTGCCCGATCAGCACTTCATACAGATGAGGTCAGTCTGTGTTGTCTCTCTGTACTGTACTGTAGTTGTCACAGTGGAACGTGATGCTGGCAGAAAATCCACCCAATGTGAATGTTTGTAAATTCAGCTGTTTCCATCTCTTCCCACTCTCACCCTGCATTACATTACAGTTAAGTGGCTTAATGTCCTCCTGCGGGGTCAGGCTCTGTCTACCATCTGGATTACTGTGTCTCCCAGACTCTGATGACATCATTGCGCCCATTCAACTTAAATCTGTATTAAAGCAAACACCTCACATGTATTCACATAAACTTGGCCTGATACAATGCCAGTGAGGCAGTGGCAGGCATTGCTTGTCCAAAGACCATCAGACTATAAGAACGTATTTCAGACTTGAGGTGAGTTGTTTGTGTGTTTAACACCTTTCTCCTGAAGACAGGGGACGTCTAATCTAATTGGATTTCTGCAACATGAGCTCACATCCAGAGAAAACATTGCTCTGAGCTTGGATTGCGTCTGCTTGAACAGGGTCAGGTAGCCATGCCCCACTCTTTACCTCTCCCATCAAGTGCTCCTTGTTTTTGCAGTTGTGTACTTGGAGTAGCTTTCTGCAAATTATCACTCTAAGGCTTTTCTGTTCTCTTTAATACAAAAAGTAATGAGTCATGACTGCTAATACAGCACATTTCACTACTTTGTGAAGTGACATGTATAAAAGAAAGACATTTTTTGCCTTGTGCATAATGGATGGAATGAGTGATCTTTTGTGGATGAGATAGCAGCACACTTCAAATTACCATAAAAGTCTGACTGAATAATGATGATCTACTTCTCTCATCTATCTGGGTTTTTTTTAGTTTTCTTTTTGGGCATTTTATTTATTAATTATTTGATAGTGATAATGGAGAGACTGGAAATGTGGGGAAACAGCAGCAAACAGTCTGGCCAGTCAGGAATAAAACTAGGGAGTCACTGCTCAGGGTATTTACGCCCATGTGGTATGCACCCTAACGACTCAGATATTGAGTTGCCCCAACCCACTTATTACATCAGATACAATCAATTTAATATTAATTTAAGCATGTATAATATATAAGGGGAGAGTTCATGAAAATAAATCCACAGTATAAAATTCACTTTGTTTTTTTAACATTTTGGTAGAAAACATTTCCTGATGAAAACCGCTCACAGCAGCATTTGTGGATTAAACTGGGGACATGGTTCTAAAAAGAAATGTTGCTATTAAGTCAACATTAAGGCTTGATATTACAGATGGGTATGATCACACTGATCACTGAAATCATTTTTTTAATATTAATAATGTTTTTATTTCCTGGTATCCCTACATTAGAGCTGCAATGATTAATCATTTATCAAAATAATCCCAAACTTTTCTGATAATCAATCAGTGGTTTGAGTAATTTCATCTTTTTTTTGAAGTCAGACTTCTCAGATTTCAGCTTCTTAAATGTAAATATTTTCTGGTTTCTTTACTCCTCTATCACAGTAAACTGAATAACAAAACAACCATTTGAGGACAACATTTTATAGATCAGACAACTAATCGATTAATCAAGAAAATAATTGAGATGAATCAACAATGAAAATAATAATTAGTTGCAGTCCTATTTTACATATATTACATACAGTAAAAGCATGCAAAAATCATGTATAAATAATTAAACTGATGCTCAAAGCAATTAACTGTGTTCAACTGCTGTGCTCTATCTGCGCATGACCATTGCATGTCCAGTACAATCGCATCATTGTCATACGATTCGCCTGAAAGCTGATAAACCAAACTGTGATTACTCAGGATTCCAGGATGTTTGCACTTCAAGGGCCATAAAAAGGATTTCCCCTCTCCTTCCTCTTCCCCTGTTTGAGTAAGAGGCGAGCACATTTTCTTCAAACTGCATCCAACATTTTAAGTCTGTGTTTCACTATCATCGGTTTAGTATACTTTCTGTACCTGTGCTACACCATTATTTGTTATAATTCCTCTATAATTCGGTGATATCTGCTGTATGTGTCACAGCAGAAAGGACTTCATACCACAGACTTTTCCAACCATTTATTTCAGCCATCAGATGTGTGCTGGACATGCTAAACATGGATTAAAGACTCAGTGACCTGTAGTAGGAAGTGCTGGCCCTTGATGATGTGCCGTCCAGATTGTGTTTATATATAGACTGTAGTTTATGTTTCCATCTACATCTGTTGTGTCCCTGCACATGTCATTGAGCAGTAATTGTTCCTGCCTACACTCGGCCAGAGCAGAACCAGCCTAGATCTTACTTGGAATAAACTCCTCATTACAGGTTTTGGTTCATTTTGTACTGATGCAGTTGTAAGGAAGCATGTGGATAGTTATGAATAAATACTTGTGTTTGACTGAGACAAAAATAAGAAGAGAGAGTAAACATGAGTAAGACAATTATGTAACAGAGATTTTAAATGACCTTTACCACAGGAACGCATTACAATCCATAAATTATATTTCTTAAAAGCACTGTGAATTTCACTTTTTTGGTGTAATAAATCAATAGACAAATAGGAAACTTGTGATCATTATGTAAATTTGCAGCGATATCTGATAGAATCTAATCGAGACGCGGTTCAAGCATGACTGACTGCAATGTCCCATTTGTACTAGCAATAACAATCTGTACTGTTTAGAACGACAAGGCTGATGTAAACCTGAGAAGGAGACAACCGGAGAATCCGATTTCTGAAAGTACATTTCTGTGTTTTGGTGGAGAGTATTAAGGGGTTGTTTGTGGGGCCAGCCAGGGTGCCTGGCTGGCTAAATGATGACTCATCAATCATTGTTCACACAACAGAGAAACCTCTGCTCCTCAAACTAACAAGCTCCCCTCACACTTCACTGCATCAGATGAAGGCATCTGTCTCAGCGCATCAGTCTGTTATAGCAGTGGGCGCTGGGTTTCACATAGTGAAAGAAAAACAGTGTATTGACGTAATGTATAAGAGAACAACAGACTCAACATACGACACAACTATTTAAGCCACTACTGTTTGTTTCATGAAGTTCATGTAATCCACAACTGGGCTCAGTGTTTGCAACTATATTGCTGCTCGAGTCAGAGTGCATACAGTAGGACTATATATCAATACTGTATAATACATGCCTGGCCAAAAGTTTCTGACCAAATAACATTGAAAAACTATATAAATTGAGCCTAATTGTAAAGTGCAATTATATACTTCAAACGACCAACATCTTTCACATGGCTTTGTCTGCTGACATTAGATTAATAAGATCTGACTACAACACAAGAGAAAGTGACCACATCATGTCCAGTAGTAGTACGGTAGTCAGCAGAATTTTCAATCAATGCTGAAACAAAAAGGGAGTCAGGAGACATTTGTGTCTCTCCTAGTAAGCCCACTATCACAACGGCTGACAGAAGACAATGCGGCAAGCAGGCAGCATGTCGTCAGGCACAACATGCACTGCAGATTTTAGAAAAGGTCGATCAGCGCACAAGCACGGGCCCCTGCCGGCTGCGACCCTCATCCACCTGCAGTAAGAGCTACAGAGTGCCTCTGGTGACTTACACTCAAATGGTCACATGATGTCTTGTATGTGTTAAATACACTGGCTATGTTTAACTTGATGATTTGATTACAGTGGTTATTGTGTACAATGAAGGATTAAAGGTGACGACAACATGACAAGTGAATGTGCAGAATGAGTGATGAAGTGGATGTGATTTGGGTTTGTTGAGCAACATACAATAAATGATTTGTCTGATGAAATGCATCGGTGCTGAATGGTCTCTACTAAGCAACGGCATCAAAATAAAGAAACAAAATTGTAAGTGGGAATTGAAACATTTAAATAATGGATTTGAGTTGCGTTGTGTTTACTTTAATTGACTCAGTAGTCAAGCCTTCATTCTGTTGTAACATGTTTGACAGGTAAATGTTAACTGTTAAACACTGCTGTGATTTAGTCTCTCCTGGAGGCACTGCATCATCTCAGTTTGCCTTTATATGCTGCCAGATACTCAGAGATGTTTAAACTGCATAGTCCACTGAAAGTGGGAAAGGCATTTTAGTTTAACTGCTGAAGATTTAAAGATGAAACTCTGTACATCTTTGTGCAATTAGGATTGAGCTTTTTTTCCTCAAATTACTGATGTAAAGCTTAAACAGAAAAATAGTGTTCATAAAGTGTCATTTAATATTCATTATGCACATTACATCACCTCTAACGTCATGACCTCCATCCTTCTTCATAAGGTTATATTTTACTTGTGATGCCTCAACCAGTGAAACTTTAGTGAAAAAAGCTTAAACAAGCAGTTCAGAAAAATCCATCCTGAAGGAGGACAAATTAGTCTAACGATCTACTTTGATCAATCTGTAGCCCTCCATGCTTACAGCATCATGAGCAGAATACAGTTTTATTCAATATGCATGTCTGAAAATGAGACCATAAGCTTTATTGCAGAGAGTGATTTAAAATGGAAGTATTTATCAAGTTACCAAATTTACTAAGATAGGATGCTTTTATTTGTGCAGCAAGGTTTTTTGGTAATATCTTTGTGTTTATTCCAATACCAAATTATTCACTTAATATGGTTGATACCTGCAGTTCAGTTCAGTCTTTATTGCCCTGCATGGGAAATTGGATTTGGTTCTCTACAGACCTTATGATGACAAATAATAAAGGTTGAGAGAGCAATATAAACATCATAACTTATGAGCGAGAGTATAATAGTTTAATGAGACAACAAAAGAACAAACCAAATAAACTGTTTCAACTGATATTAAATTCAATCATATCTGGCTTGCAACATTTGATTCCAGTACAAAGGTTAAGAAAATAAATCCAGTAAAAGTTACTGTTATAGGCCTCATTTACCACATGAGCGGGATGTTACCTAATTTATGTTGTTAAAACAATGACTATGAATGGTCAGGATAAAATTATCCTGATTAATCAGTCTATCAATTTATCAGTTTAGCATTGATTTGATTTTGTATGTAGGGTCCAGCTTAATCTTCATTACTGCCATAATATGCCTGTATTTAGATGCTGTTATCTAGTCACTTCTAAGCTACAGTTTGAACTCTGTCCCTGGCAGCCTGCACTTGGTGATTAGTTCAAGATTTACAAAGATGTGCTGAAACAATTTAAAGTATACAGGTACAATCAATATAGTACCCTTGTTTGTAATATACTGTATGCTGCTAGCCCTGTGATCTTGAAGAACACGACATAATCTGAGACTCCAAGCCCATTTATACACACTGAAGGTAACCCTGAGGTCCTGAGACAGCCATGCAACCCCTGCTGAGTATCTGCCCTCAGGCACAGCATCCAGGGCCGTCTGCAACCTCCCTGTGACCCAGTGCAGGCAGCCAACAAGAGCCACACATCAGCTACACTCATCAAGCATGGGACTTTTGAGACCGTTTTACACAAAAACGAGTCATATTCCAGAACAAAAGAACAATTGGAAAGGAACCACTGAACCATCTGCTCACAGTCTGGGCCAGAGGTTTGAAAATGATGCATTGGCCGTTGCTGCAGTAGAATGCAACACCAGGACACACAACATGACATAAGCAAACAATGCTCTGATTCACATGTGGCTCACACTGCTTCCCAGCAATACACCCCATGAATATTCAGAACAGAAAAGCAAGCAAAGATCTCTAATCCTCTAAACAAAAGAGCATGTACGGCTGATTCCAGAGCCCAGCCCTCAGACTGCAGCAGAGATGCCCACCTGCTACAGAGCCGGCAGCCAGGGCTGCCTCGGAGATAAAATGGAGAAGTGTGTGGGCTGGTTGAGGAAGCAATAAAGAATCAGAGCAGTGGAGTGTTTTAGTGCAACAGTTGCCTTAAATTAGGCTGGAATAAAATGTTTTTACTCTATATTTTCAATGACAGATGAATTAAAAAGAAGAAAGAAAGAAAATATATCACAACGGTGAGGACTGGGTCTGCAATCTACCAATGCACAGATGCTGGATGGGATGGAGTGATCAATTATTCATCTGCCCTCTTTCCAGTCATTGTACTGGATTATTTAGGACTGATGATTGTACAAACAGGATGAGAAAGCAGAAATACAATTCTATAAAAAAGCAGTGAATAGCCAGATTGTACTCACATGAATACCCAGCAGGAGGGAGTGGAGTGTCAGCATTGCAGGCCGTTGAGAAAGCTTCCCATTGTCAGCGTCCCAAACCTCTCCAACAAAATCCACAGACCAGGGCGACAGAAAGGAAAGGGCAGGGTCTGTCTGGGAAAAGAAGGGGACAGTAAGGAAGAGGAGAAGGGAAAGGAGGAGATTAGGGGAGTGGCTCACATGCAGCATTGGTCAGATGGCAGATGGGAGGAGTTGAAGAACCCAATAGCATATGGAGGGGGTAGGGAATATGCAAAAGAGTTAAAATCTCAGGAGCTGACTGAGGGATGCAGTCTGTCTGGTGCAAAGGGGTTTGGCTTCCTTAGAATCCGCCCAGTTCCCTTAAAAGGACAAAGGATGCTGTTTATTACCTTTAAGCCTTAAACTGATAGGATGCACAAAACTACTAGAGTATAAAGACACAAGAAATACTCTGCTGAAGAGAATAAGATTCATCATGTTATATTCAAATGGATCTTGTCTCATCATTTCTTGCATTTTGACAGTAAAAAGGGAAATTGCTGACAGTGAGGAATTGAGAGGAAGCAGGGAAAAGGCAAAGACAGAGTCCTGTTTGTTCTGATATGGATGATAGAGTTATTTGGGTGGAGTCGGGTGGTGGTATGGGGTTTGGGATCAGGGAGAGCACTTGATAAGTCTACTGGATAAATATAGAATATAGAAATTTTCACCTGTAAGTGCAAGAAAGGTATATTTGAAGAACAAAGCAATTAGCTCACTCTGAAGGTTTATGTGTGGGGGATGAGCGGGGGATGGGTCACAGCTCTATAAAGGCCACTGAGAGGGAGGATGACAGAGAAAGGGATGAATGAATAAAAAGGTGGCAATGTATTGTAACGTGGATGCGCGGTGTGAGGCTACTGTGGTGGTGCAGGCGGTGGGGAGTTTGTTGGGGGTGGGGCTTGGACTGAGAGGCAAACAGAGTCATCTCTGGGTTTCATCCTGGAATGCGGAGTTGCCATGGAGACTGCATCCATCGTAGTTTAGTCAAGATGGCTGCTGCAGTCTGGCAGCAGCAGTGAGCAGGTCACACAATACTGTAGCTCTCACTGCCAAGACTGAGACAGTCAAAATGACTCATAACATGGTTTACAACAGACTGAAGATAGAATAATCCAATTTTCTATTGAACTATTTTCTAAACATTTGTGCATTATAACAAATATAACATCATTACAATATTTCAAAATTGCTATTGCTCAGTGTTTATGATTATTATTATTTATTTAATAGGCTAACCCTTATTGGAAAAAAAAGAAACGTCACGACTGTCACTGATAACTGCCAGATGCTGCAATTTCCTGGTAATTTAACCCTAGATAACAATACAATGAAATCATAGACAGCACGTGTTACAGCAGGTGTATCAAGTGTCTGTCAGATGATGTAACAATACAAATAATTCAATAATCATAATGGCTTGGGACCTTTTAATTGTCAGTATTACATTACAAACATCATAGAGCTGCATAAATATGTTGTTGATTTTCTATTTGTGAACAGAATTATGTAATATGAAGATATAAATACTCTTAGTTTGAGAGTAAATTTACCCTGATCTTTTACCTTGAGTGATTCTCTTACTGAAAATGGGTATTCATACATATTTATTTACCACTCTCACTGATTACAGATTACAATAAACTATGTGTTTCTCTGTAACATAAATGGCTATCCATCTCAGTCTTATATATATGAAAGAATATAGAAAGCATATCACTCCAGTTGGAGTGTAAACTGGAACAAAACTAAATAAGTCATTTTCATTACCTCACTGTTACTATTCACTCAGATAGCTGGAAATAGTCCTAAAAAGCTAATTTGTAAAATGAAATCCTAGATGTACAGGCACAAGCTGTGGCCTCGCTGACCCCTTGTATTTGCTCTTAGCTAGTAGAGACATCGGGGTCGCTGCCATGAGCAGTGCACAGGGGTAAATACAGGGAGGGTGGTTCCTTCCATCATAAAAGGCCAGCAGGTGTTGGCCCTTTAACCACAGCAGTCGCTTCTTAAGTTAATATGAGATCTGCACCCTTCACTTTGGCACTGACAGTCCGTGGTTCAGCTGAGTTACAGGCTGCCTTTGTAACACTGACCCATTTAAGCTAAAACAATGGCTGAATTGAGTGAGACCCCGAAAGCATCGTCAACCTTCTGCATGGCTGATGTGATTCTGTGACAGCAACACAGGAGAAAAACAAGGATTCACCTCTGTAAAACTGAAAAATAACAACATTGAATTCAAGCATGCGGTACATGTAGTAATTTATCAAATTATCAAAAATAACAATCAAACCAAGATATTACCTACAGTCTGAATTCTCTTTGCTCTCTCATGCTCAAACTCAACATTCATTTAGTTTCTCAATACATTCTGTGAGACTGTGCATTATAATCCAGACAAAGATCACACACACTGTAAGTATTGACCCATTTATCCAATTATAAAAGAATAAGACAGCAAAGCTTTACAGTGTGTGTGCTCATCATTCTTTTGTTTACTGAGCAATGTACAGATTGCCTGGAAATGAACAACACCCATATTTTCTGAGCAACAGTTCATCATGTTACTGTTACAGTCTGCCATCTAGTGGTACAACATACAAAATGGCCTTACCTCAATGAAAACATCCTCCAACCACTTGACTAGAACCGTCTCTCCATCTCTTCACAACTTCATTATCAGCTTACAATAGTAGTATTACATATAAGACTAGATCATCACCATGATGAGTTAATTAAACTAACACTAAAGTTACATGTCCATTCCAAGATTTCTTGCTGTAAATACAATCAAAAGCCCAAAGCTGGATATATTTTTGTAATACTGAAGATGTTACCTATCTGTCTGAGAAGGAAAGAAGGTTATATCATATTCCAAGGAGACATGACATACCCTTTTGTATGAACTGATAACTGTATAACTTTTTTGTTAACATTTGGGTGATTGGGACGGCAAATCTCATCATTGCTATAGGCTTGTATGAGCATATTTATTGCACAATATAATTAATTTTTTGATGTATTTTCATATGCACATTTTATTTGTCCTCTTTGTCATTTAGAATTTTGACTCCATGTTCATTTCTGAGGCCAAGGGTACGAATCCCAGTTGTGGGAGAGAGATGATGGTATAGAGCAAAGGTCCACAGGTTGAATTCGAACCCCTGGCCATTGTGACAAGTCTTGAGACATGGGCGCCTTCTCTACCAGGTGATCTGAGTGTTCTATCCGTAGTTGGTTTTGTTGGTGATGCTGATCCTGCTGAAATAAATAAATAAATAAATAAACTAGATTGTCAAAAGTATTGGCTCACCTGCCTTGACTCGCATCTGAACTTAAGTGACATCCCGTTCTTAATCCGTAGGGTTTAATATGACGTTGGTCCACCCTCTGCAGTTACAACAGCTTCAACTCTTCTGGGAAGGCTTTCCACAAGGTTGGGGGCGGCAGTAGCTCAGTCTGTAGGGAGTTGGCTTGGGAACCGGAGGGTCACCGGTTCAAGTCCCGACATGGACCAAGAACTGAGTGTGAACTGGTAGCTGGAGAGGTGCCAGTTTACCTCTTGGGCACTGCCGAGGTGCCCCTGAGCAAGGCACCAAACCCCCAACAGCTCGGGGCGCTTGTCAGGAGCAGCCCCATCACTCTGACATCTCTCCATTGTTGCATGTTTGTGCATGTGTGTGTTCGGGTCTGCATGTACCGTGTATAAGTTAACAACAGAGTGAAAAAATTGAATTTCCCCTCGTGGGACTAATAAAGGACTATCTTCTTCTTCTTCTTCTAAGGTTAAGGAGCGTGTTTATGGAAATTTTTGACCATTCCTCCGGAAGCACATTTGTGAGGTCACACATGTTGGACGAGAAGGCCTGGCTCTCAGTCTCCGCTCTAATTCATCCCAAAGGTGTTCTGTTGGGTTTAAGTCAGGACTCTGTGCAGGCCAGTCAAGTTCATCCACACCAAACTCTCTCATCCATGTCTTTATGGACTTTGTTTTGAGCACTGGTGCACAGTCATGTTGGAACAGGAAGGGGCCATCCAATCCATAAACTGCACCATAATCCCCCTCTCCACCAAACTTTACACTTGGCACAAAGCAGTCAGACAAGTACTGTTCTCCTGGCACCAAATCCAGACTCGTCCATCAGATCACCAGATGGTGAGGTGCGATTTGTCACTCCAAAGATCGCGTCTCCACTGCTCTTGAGTCCAGTGGCGGAGTGCTCTACACCACTGCATCCGACGCTTTGCATTGCTCTTGGTGATGTATGGCTTGGATGCAGCTGCTCGGCCATGGAAACCCATTCCATGAAGCTATCTAAGCACTGTTCTTGAGCTAATCTGAAGGCCACATAAAGTTTGAAGGTCTGTAGCGATTGACTTTGCAGAAAGTTGGTGACCTCAGCATCTGCTGACCCCGCTCCATCATTTTACATGGCCTAACACTTTGTGGCTGAGTTGCTGTCTTTCCCAATCGCTTCCACTTTGTTATAATACCACTGACAGTTGACTGTAGAATATTTAGGAGCGAGGAAATTTCACGACTGCACTTGTTGCACAGGTCCATCCTATCACAGTACCACGCTGGAAATCACTGAGAGCGACCCATTCTTTCACAAATGTTTGTAGAAACAGTCTGCATGCCTTGGTGCTTGATTTTATACACCTGTGGCCATGGAAGTGATTGGAACACCTGATTTCAATTATTTGGATGGGCGGGTGAATACTTTTGGCAATACAGTGTACATTAAAAATTGGATAAATAAACATATAAATAAATAAATACAAGAATAAATGAATAAATACTGAGTGAAAGTGTTGCCTGGTTGTCATATTTCCTGGTTAAGTGTTTAAATGACAAGGTCACGATCCTGTTCATGAATAAAACATTTAATTAAGTTTAATTTCTGCAAAATGAAAAATCAATTATTGAAAAAAGATCATTCACAGTATAATCAGCAACATAACTCAATCATTTAAACAGCAGTTCACTCAATGCATAAAAATGCAGCAACAGTTTCAATTCATCTTTTTATTTCCCTCTGCTTCATTGTAAACAACGGATTTCGATGGCACAGAGGAAGGATACTCTTGAAGTGCCAGAAATATATTTTCTCACAAACCTTATTTCTATAGCTACTGTAAGTGGTAAATGACTAGCTAGCCTAAGTAAACACAATATTTCCAAAGTTGGAATTCAACTGGTTATTTTACATGAAAGATTTCTATATTTGCGTGTTGCGCAAAAGTGGGGAGATGATGTCAGGTATTTCTACACACTAATCAGACAGTTATTTGCTCATGTTGTCAGGAACTGCCCATCAAACGTGAGGAAAACAAACCCATATAGTCCTCATGAAGCAGATCATCAACCAGTATGTCATGTTATAAAACAATTCGTATCAAAGTTTAACATGAAGGCATTTTTCAGGCAACAATTACTGCATGGAATGACATCTGGTTCAGATATTCATGTTCTCCTGAGGATAAATTGTTTCAGCCTCACAAACATGGCTGTAAACTCTTCATCCTGTTTAAAACAGACTGACTGAAGCTTCCTGTGTGTTTTGCCGTTTGTATCTTTGAAGGCATTTGCAGCTCAGTTGTGTTGTATGTCTTGTTTTTTGAGGGTGCAGTGCATTGGGCTCTCTCAGCGACCACGTTACCAAAAAACTGAAGGGTCACAAGTTCAGCTCACTCAATGAGCAATGTGTTGTCGACCACAATGTGCCCTACACAGTGTTCGTTAACCAAGATCTGAAACCTCATTCACCCACTTTCAGTTTAAAGGGGAACTATGGTGATTTTCAAAATGTATTCATTGTTCCTATGGTCTAAGACAGTCCAAAAAATATTATTAAACATGCAAACTCTGTATAACTGTATAAAGTGTGAAATGAACAGGAAGCGATGTTACAGATGACACTGAGATCACCCAGGAGAATGTTTTGAGTATATGGGAACATTTTCTGCTTAATAGCTGAGAACACTACAAATAAAGCTTGTTTGGGTATGAAAAGAGAAAACAAACATTCTGTGAGTCCACAAAATCAGCCTCACATTCATTGTCTATGGAGCAGCTCCGGACTTAACACCTTATGACATTACAAGTTTGGTTTCTGGCTTTGGGAGAGAGTAGCTCATGTTTACTAATACTGATTGCACTTCTAATATAAGGCAATATAAAGGTTCCCCTTTAAAGTCCATGTATATCTGGCTGATTAAAATATAAATCCCTGTGGAAAGATTCCTCTCATTGAGTCAAAAGGTTAAACTTTCTTCAAGTCTTCAAGTGCAAGTTTTAAGAGACAGATTAGTCTCTCTCTCTCTCTCTCTCTCTCTCACACACACACACACACACACACACACACTTTCTTATAGAGTATGTATTCTTGTAAGGGCTGATACAGTAAGAGACAACATGAGTGCAGCCGTACATTTGGTGCACTTTCAATCCTTTTGAATTATTTGACCAAAAGGCTTTAAATTGAAGTAGTCAATAAATGTTGCAAATATTTATACCATTGCCTCCTTTTTGTGTTCACAGTCTAACATCTTATTAACAAACAGAAAACAAAACATCTGCATAATGATTGAGAGTGGCTATGTATGCACATTTCTTAGATTTTAACAACTTTTAGGGGTAAGTAGTACAAGTAAGTAATTTTGCCCATCATTTCTATCGGTTGTAATAACATTTACACTCAATATAATTTAATTGATCTGGGAACATCATTAAACAAAGTCAAATGGCAGCCAGATGATCTGACAGGTTGGAAAAAAAGCAGTCAGTTTAAGCACATTCTCTAAACTATTGAACTTTGAGGCCACACTTGAAATATCCAGCACACAGCTACAGTAAGTGGTGGATGTTTTCATAGGACAGTTTACTATTCACCTTTGATTTCTCTTCCAAATACTAAGCTGGTTGTTTGCTTGAAACCTGTCTGATCGTCTGGCTGCTTGTTTCTTTAGCCCATTTGAATTATTTCTGTTGCAATATCACTGTGTTCCCACATCTCATCCATTAACTTGGTGAGCACAGTTTATTAAATAAAACCTGAGGTTAATTCAGACTGAAAGGCTGACTCTGAAACGTAACTTTAATTTCATCTCAAATTCCCCCTCCAGTCAAAAATGTGTGTTACTTATTGTTCCTTCACATGGTTGTTTGAACTTTACTGTGCAGAATCATGCATGTGCCGTTTGTTTTCACATTCACCAGCTGAAGATGCAAATCAGTGTTCAAAGCAGAGGGGATCCTGAACCAGAAAATCAACCCATGAAGAGGTGAGCAACAGACAAAATGTCCTCACTTCCAAAAGGCAGATAGTTTGCCACAAGCAGCACATTCTCTCTCTCTCTCTCTCTCTCTCTCTCTCTCTCTCTCTCTCTCACACACACACACACACACACACACACACACACACACACACACACACACCGGGCCTACTTTATGGTGTCCTCTGGTAGAAGTCCACTCTCTCTGAACACAATATTGACATTTGGTATGAGGTGGGCACTGTAGCTCAACAGTCGTCCGTCATAAATCAGCTGATCTGGAGTCAGCATGGTCTTTGGAGCGCTGCACAGACAGAAAGCAGAGACAGTTAGATACAAACGGAGCTAAACACAAAAACCACAGAATCAGATTTAGTAGTTTGTGTTTTTAGATAGGGTGACAAACTGATGGGGTCTGAATATTTTGGGTGTGCAATGTAGAATACTGGTAAAGTCAGGTTTCCTTTCCAAATACAACCTTTCTTATGGATGTTTAAATCCTATTTGTGCTAGGTTTTGACACTGACTGTCTCAGACTGTAAGAGTGAATCCAGTGAATTACATTTAAAAAGAGAGAGGCACACCTTTGAAACACTTGCTGAATTGACATGCAAACTGTAACTCCAGTTGTGTGGGTATATGAATAAATACATTTGTTTTACTGGCTGTCAGCCTACCTTGTGTGGTACATCCGCGCTATAGCCCTGTCAACCCAGGAGCAGCCCTTCTGTGAGCTCAGCAGCCCGTGGACAGTCGCTGAGAACACAGCTCGGGGGTTGACAATGATTTTGAAGTTGCTGTAAGAAGGATATCCCGCGACGGGTTCGTGGTACAGGTGAGCTAGGATGTTCACCCCAGACACATTCTGCCAGCCGGGGCAGCAGCTCTGTGGGGGCAGGGTTTGGGAGGTGGGTGGAGGCAGCATGACAGTGTTGGGGAACACATTATTCTCAAATTTGTAACACTTGTCAGCACCATAAATCCTTTCCAGCAGAGGCAGCAGCTTCGACCAACTGGTAGTAGAATGATAAAAAAATACACATTTTTACACCCATTTAGCAGAATTAACAATGAAAAAATACTTTCTAACACACACCAACACACTATAATGAAGTTGGAAGCACATAAAGATATGTTTAAAGTGCATTTCTAAACATGTTAATCCTCCTATCAAAAACTGCTATTTTAACATAAATAATACTAAAGTCAAGATCACATTCAGATATACTGTATTTCAAGAAGTAGTGAAATCAGTTTTAAACACATATAAATGAAATGCACATGTGCATACATGGATAATAAATACTTTGTAAAAAAAAAAACCCCACAAAATTAGTTATTAGTTAAGGCTGATTTATCAAAAGACATTTGTCTCATTTCATGCATCTATTTTCTTAAACAAAGTACTACCTGTTGTCTGATTGGGGCAGTATGAGCTCATCCACATCATGCAGAGCCACGTATCTGGATTGGTACATGTATCTATAAATACAGTCATTGAGAGCAGGAATCTGGCCAAAGTAGTGGAGGTCCCCTGGACCGAGATAGGGTAGCCAATGTCGGGAAACGTTCAGAAATCTGGACAGAGACCAAGGAATCACCTCTACTAAACCTGAGAAGGAGACAATAGAAAACACATTAGCAGCTGAGAGGTTTTAGTCCATAATTTCTGTTCCATTCTGGGAAATTACAAGGGGTGACGTAGATTAGTTGACCATTCGATGACTTGATTTAGGGAGTCTGATTCGAAAAGGATCACTCCATTCTGGCTATATTGGGGTACTGAAGGTCTGATAAATCATGATGTAACCATATTTTGGTATAAATATCAGCTTATTAAAAACTGTTAAATTAATCCCTGTGTGCATAAAAAAACCTGGTAACTAAGTTGCACTATTCTAAATTTCAGACCACAACATCTCGCACACCTCAGAGCTAAAACAAAGAATGTTTCAAATCAAAGAACACATTTATTAATCAGAGCACCCAAAAATAACAGTGTGTTTTTTAATTTATACGATTCTTTAAATCAGCTTGGCATAGACATGGCGCCAGTCAACGTGTGTCATCCAGTTGTCAATTTGCTGTTGCCTCTTGTTCTTTGCAACCAAACTGACATGAAGGGTGGAGCTAATACACCTGAACACTGAAAAACATATTTAGGCAACCAAAAAGGTATAATTAACTTTCATTAATTAAAACACACTATGAAAGGGTTAAAGTTTAAGACGAAAACACAGACAACCCCCAGGCCAGACAACGCCGTGGAGCGACCTGTCAATCACAATGTAACCATGCCCTAAACACCATGCTTTATTCCTATTTATCTAAATGGGACCATAATTTACTAAATGAACATCATCGTATAACTTAACTATGATTAAACCAAAACCTGTTTACAATGTTTATGTAAGGTAAAACAGAAATTTAAGAATAAACAAGGAGAGAGGCCATTTTCTCATAGCTTCATACAATCAAATGCAACCAAGTCCCCCCTCTGCCCCAGCCATGTGCAATGCTGGGCCAGTGAGTTAATGCACTTGCATACTGACTTCAGTTTTCAGTCTGCGGAGGTTGCCACATGGCTGGGGAGTCACATAGAAACAGATGTTTGCAGCTTGCATCTCTCTCTTGGAGCCAAAGTTTTATTTACAACCACAAAAAGCAAGCAGTCTAAGAAACCATGTTTTGAATCACTGTCTATCGATATCTGCTCTGTTTCAGTATTACAGACAGGGATGCACCTACACACAAAACAGTGCTGGCCATTATTCTGAAACAACAGCTGAGCGATAGTCAAGTATCTCTGCCAATAACATAATTGCTGTTTTTCTTATTGTTTTTCTGATACATATAACTTAAACAGAAGGTGATGAATGTACTCTTAAAGCTGTAATACGTAGAATTGTAACAAAAATTATTATAAAATTCATTTTTATAAAATGGTCACTATATCCTGACAATAGTGCATGAGACAGGCAATCATGTTCCTCTGTGGCCTCCTAATGGCATCTACAAGATTTCACAGACCAGAGGAAAACAACCAGTCAAAACTGATCTGGAGCCTGCCATCCAGCTGCCATCTATGAGAGCCAGCTGTCAATCACTCACAAACTCCGATCAAACAGTCAAACTAGGCAGTGCTGATCAAATATGAATCAATATTCTGTTACTGTAATGACTATTTCTCATCTCAAATGTTTTCAGAAACATCTTGCAGTTACTGTTTAGCTGCAAAATGAGAAAGTTTGTGATACAGCAGCCATGTTGAGAACAGATGAGGAAATACCAAGCACCGCCCAACAGCCGGTACATAGCCAATAGGAATGCTCAATAGGAACGCTCTCTCTGAAATGACCTGTGATTGGCTGAAGTCTCCTGTCACGGGCTAGACTTTTTAAAGCCTGTAAACAGAGTCATGAGGAGGTGCAGAAGTCTTGTTTTCTCTCAGAACACTTGAATTATATTATGCTGAAAGGTTATTATGGATTTTTTGCCAAACAATGCCAAAAGATTTCTGTTGTTAGTGGTGAACTTTATCATGACTGCAGCAGAATCAAATTGTCTACCTGCCTATGGTGGATTCACATGAAATAATGACGCAGGATGTAAGCAGCATTATCGTTTGTAAATTTCAGATAAGAGATAAATTAAGTTGTTCCTAATGCAAACACAACATTTCCTACTGCTGCAACTTCATATTAAAAGCACTGAACTGGCAAAACATGCAGTGGTTTAAGTTGTGAAGCAGCCACAGGAAACACAATGTATTTGTGACCGAGGTTAATGCTGACAGCAATTGTTCACCAAAATGCATCTACAAAAAAGAGCAGCACATTTATTGTACAGTTCAGTCTTCAGATTTCCAGCAGCAGCAGGTAGCTGTTTTTGTAGACACATAAATCCAGTTTAAGGGCCGGAGATTTCTGGATAATGGATAATGTGCTGAGCTTACATGGTCATGTTGGAAAACAATTTATCTCTATTGTAAAAAAAAGTCTGACCAGGGAAGAGTTCCAGCTATTGAGGAATCACACTGCAATCATGGACCAGGAAAGCAGACCAGTGAACATTGGAACAGCTTTTTAACCTCCTCCTGGGGAGCTGAAGGAAGGACATCAATGCAGGGAAAAGGGCGTTTGGCTGCTCTGCTCACAATGTTCACACAATGGGGTTGAAAAGCAATAAAACACCCCTGCTGCTGCTCATGCTATGAGAGACAACACAATCACACATAGAAAAGAATACTCCACCTTTGTATGTGTAGTAGTCCAGTATGCGCTGTGTTTCAGGGCTGCTGCTGGTCTTATAGATGACAACTCTGTTCACCCCCATTAACTGCAGCATTTCCAAACTCTGGACCAGCTACAATAAGATAAGATACGATAAGATAAGATAAGATAAGATGAACCTTTATTAATCCCCGGAGGGAAATTCGGGACAGCACAGGTATTTGATTGACACACTTCAGGCACTAAAAAAGTAAAAAAAAGTAGTAGTAAGCAGCACTGATGAAATATTAGCTGAATTATGATGGTGTGAGGCATGGTTTTAAGGAGCACGGCATGAAAATAATAGCCATGTTTCTTTTAGCCTGTCCAATTTTGTTCTTCTGCACATCTAATGCCTGCCTGTCTTGGTCAGGATACTTCACTTTTATTTTACAATTTAGGTCTTAATAAAGTAAGAAAAGTTTGAAAATAACTGTAACATCTGAGTTATGTTACCTGCAGCACGTTGGTGAAATCATACATTGTGGAGAAGCAGACAGTGAAGTTGTAACGAAAGGAGTCATTCTGCACCTTCTGGTTCTTCACCTCCAAAAACTCTTTGTCTGGTGAATCTAAGTGTCCAAAGAAAAGAACCACAGTTTGAAAAACATCTGAATAAAGTTCTCACCGGGGAAGATAACAAATGTCTCTTCATGCCTGTAAAAATATACTCATAATGTGAGTGACTAAGTATTATGTACTTAGTTTAATGTGTGCTCACTGGGGCTGTCAAAGTTAACATGATAATAACGTGTTGATGCACTAATTTCTTTGACACATTAACACAACTTGCAATTTTTGCAATTTTCAGGTTATAATGGGGGGAAGATGGCATCATAGGAAACTACACAACTTAAGGAATCCATTGGTACCAACCACGTCATACTACCTTGTGGCAAAGGAGGCTAAATAATGCTCCAAACTCATGCAGAATTTTGTCTAGGAAAAACTGGCATGGCCATTTTCAAAGGGGTCCCTTGACCTCTGACCTGATATGAAAATTGTTTCTATGGGTACCCACCAGTCTCCCCTTTACAGACATGCCCACTTTATGATAATCACATGCAGTTTGGGACAAGTCATAATCAAGTCAGCACACTGACAGCTGTTGTTGCCTGTTGGGCTGCAGTTTGCCATGTTATGATTTAGGCATGTTTTTTATGCTTAATGCAGTACCTGTGAGACAAAAATTGCCATTGTTTTGTGTTGTTAATTGATTTCCAATAATAAATATATACATACATTTGCATAAAGCAGCATATTAGCCCACTCCAATGTTGATAAGAGTATTAAATACTTGACAAATCTCACTTTAAGGTCTCATTTTGAACAGATAAGTGTGTTATTCATTTGAGATTAATCACAATCAACTATGCAATTAATTGGATTAAATATTTTAATTGACTTTTAATTGATTGATTGATTAATAATTGATTGACATTCCAAATGCGGACATTTTTTAATAAGCAGTAACAATCAACCATCGCAATAAACCGAAGAACACTTGTGGTGATGCAAAACAGTCAGTCTGCTGTGAGCAAAACAGTCATCTTTTTCTAGATCTGGACACAAAAAGTATCCGTTGCAGGTATCGTTTGACTGGAGAAGTTGCTACTTGGTACTGGGGTGTTTTGGTCAATACCTTAAAGGTAGCGCATACCAATACCCAGCCCTATTCATCAAAAACCAAGGTATTGTAAAAATAAAGTTTTGAACAGATGATGGCGTTAATGAAGGATCAAAATTATTACAAATCCTCCTCAGGGGGACATAGATACGTATCTGTACCAAACTGTATGGCAATCTATCTAACAGTTGAAATATTTACTGCAAAACCACAAATGTGAACCTTACGGTTGCGGTAGAAGAAACGAGATCACCAGAGTCTTTAAGACACGTTGTCTGGGCACCATGAAAATTTGGTGCCAATCCATCTGGTAGATGTTGAGATGTTTCAAAATATAACTGGTGGCACCCAAGAAGAAAAGCAGAACCTGTCAGTACCTTCAAAGTTGGCTGCAGCAGAGGTCACAGCAATATGAGACGGGGTCTCACAGCCTGAGGGGAGAGGACACATGATGTCTGCTGTCCCATATGCAAAGCCAAAGTGATCCGTGTGGATGCTGCTGACACCTTCAGAGATGCGCAGTTGCTCCTGACAAAGGAGGAGGCAGCGATAGGCAACCGTCTCTCTCCTCAGCACCACTGCAATAAGACGAACCTGGCACCAGAAGACAAGAATAAGGATGTGCAACGTCATGGGGAGCATATCAACTTAAAAGCTACATTTCTATCCTCGGATTTTGAATTTTTCTTTTGCCTATTTCATGGCTTTATTTTACTCTATTACACTTCCAACTTTTTAATCTTATATCTCATATTTTTACTTTTTGTGCAGTGTTTTAGTGTTTATATTCCCGCTATCTTTCTATCCACTGAGCACAACACAGAGTAAAAGAGAGTTGGTGCTCTGCTCCCTTCACTGACCTCCTGTTTCCCTGTGCGGTGCTCCTGATAAGCTGCCACCAGCAGCGTCTTTGTCCCGTTGACCTCCACAAAAGGCAACTTTTGTACCTGAGGAACTGCATGAGTGAAAAATGCAAGACAAATTTAGCAAATGTACTGTATATGCAAATGTACTGTATATGCATAATAATATGCACAGTATAATCATAGAATTGTATAAAAGTGTCATAATGATGAGCTCAAGAACCCAAGTGTTCAAAAGTCTAATGGTGTGTCATATGAATCTGTCCCAGAGCCTGGTGGTGCAGATGCTGAAAATAAGTCTGAAACACTAATTAAAGACCATAGCATCCAACCAGTTTAAAAGAAAAAACAGAAGAAAGGAAAGTGAACTAGTTCATTTTAGGACTGTGAACTAGTTAAAAACTACACTATAAACATGGAATAGTTAATTTTAATCAGGGGAGAGACAGCTGTAGCCCAACACATCTCGCCACAGTGGTTGTCACTACCGCAAAGTCCCGGCAAAGAGATGTCAGCAGTGAGCTTCCATCGGCCACTGATGTACACTGATGAAATATTGTCGTCATCATCGTCTGCAGACGAAGCCGCCACTGAAGCGTTACTGTCACCGAAGCAGCGCATTGAAGCATCGGAAGCGATCCCACCGCTGCTGGTGAAGAATCTTGTGCAGCGCTTGGCAGGCTGAGCAGGCTGGTGGCTGCTAAACACTCTGCACTGTCTGTTGTCTACGGCGAGGCACTGGAAGCAGGAATCATGAAGATTCATCCCGTCAATGAGGCTGGGACATGATGGGCACTGACAAGCTCCTTGAAGCTCAACATCCGTGAGGTTGAGCAGTCAGTGGGCTAATCATCGTTGACAGACAGCTGTGTGTGCTCTCCTATACTGTATACTGTGGGGTTCTGCACATATTCCAGTAGGCATATCCAATTGTCAACACTTAACCTAAACTGCTTGTCTGTGAACTGTGGGAGGAAGCCGGAGAACCTGGAGAAAACCTACGCTAAAGAATATGCAAACTCCACACAGCGACCGTCTTGCTGTAAGGCGACAGTACACCACTGCACCACCGTGCAGCCCTGAGTGCAGAACATTCTTCTCTGTAGCCAATTAGAAGTATGGAAACAGATTTTTAGTAGACAGGGTTGAATCATCCACTGCAGGACCTGATGATAGGTAACAACACCATTTAACTTGAATACTGGGCCTCCATTTTACTGTGTGACCAGAGAAATTCACCTTACCAATGTTTTTACTAGCAGACCTGCCCTGTTAATACAGTACACTGTACATCCTGCATTCAGATAAGTTTTGGAACAGACTGTATTACCATTAATTTTCTCACTGGTTTGAAATGTTTTGATGGTGTAAATGTGAAAAATGTGCTGTAAATGAAACAAATGTTATTTCCAGCATCAAAAATGCAAACAGTGAAAGACAATGAATAACATTAGAGGGAATCAAGAAAGATCACGGGAGAGAAGTTCAGGAACAGGAAATAGGAAGTTAGATAATAAACAGCAGCTGAGGAGAACAGGAAGAGGAAAGTTTTCTTTAGGACAGATGTCAGACAAAGATGTTTTACATTTCCTAAAAACACTGAGCAGCATTCAGTACCAGTTTACCTATTTGTCCTGGACCACGTTGTGGAGACACTGTTAGCTGCACTGGGATCTGAGGCTCACTGGTTGCTCTGTAGTACTGGGTCCACAACAGGAAGGTCCTGTCATGTCTGTGGATCCACAGCAAATGATTTTGGTGAGGTATACTAATCAAATTTTTTTCTGACAAGAAATTTTAAACTGAAGTTTAAAAAGATTTGAACAATTCAGTTGAATGAGGCCCCAATAAAATGTGTTTTTCTTACAAATAGCATTAAACTTGTGTTTAAATGTTATGTAGTTATAATTATACTTATATTAATGTATGTTGAAAATGTATCTGAAAATGTAACAAATAAAATCCCAAATCTGAAAATGTTATGTACAAAACATTTTGTAAATCAAAGGTGATATAATAAGAAAACAAATAAAATTTTATCACAAACATAAATAATAAAACGACACAAATATGTTGCAGCAGGGGCATTTTGTCTCTTCTGCAATGACTGAGGCATTGTTTCAGTGCAGTCATGTTAACAACATGTTAACTTATGCTGGTATGAGAGAAGCATAATGTGTGTGTAGCGAGTATGTGGATAAGGTGGATGTGCTCAGAGCAGATCAGCGAGACGAAATTAGTGATAAAGCTGTCTCGTGTTAGTAAATGTAGGCTACAGTATCTTTTACTTAGGCCACTTTTGGTGACATTACATAGACTTACATTCATTTGCTGGAGACTTCCCTAATCATAACTGCTACTTGCTTAATCCTAACCTAATCTTAAACCTAACCCTAACCTTAACCAGTGACCTAAAAATCATAATTTCCCAAAATATTTTGCAAAAATGCAGCTTTTGCCCCATTTGCAAAAATAAGTTGAAAGTAGTTCAAATATGGACCCATATCAGATCCACATACCGTATAATGCTAGTTCAGTGAAACCCAAGACATTTGACTCACTGCCATATTGGAGCAGATCAGACTAATGATTTCACCCACCTGTATGTCCACAGCAGCAGGGTGAGAGAGAGGATGGTGATGACAGGACTCATATATACCAGCCGCCTTAACTTCTTCAGTTGAGGCGGGAGCTGATTGTGGCCCATCACAAACATATTGCTTCAGTTCTGCTGGTTTTGGCTCAGATACTTCTCCGTGATCCAAGCAGGATCCCTCAGATGTTTCAGCTCCAGCTACTCAGACACCTTCAGTAGTCCAGCTGTTACATGAAGCTGCCAGGTATCAAGACCTGAATACCTGAATAGAGAAAGAATCAGGCAACAAATAAACAAAACCATGTTAAAAGAGTCAGAGTAGAAGTCCTGCTCATGGCCTGTAAGGACTGCAGTGTTCATTTCATCATACAATAACAAACCAGCAATGCCTTAAACTAAATGACATAGTGGTTTGTCAGTGCCTACCAAATGAATTATTATTATTGTTATTATGTGACCTCTACTGAATGTTGAAGTGGCACCAGCCACTGGTTCTGGGAGTACTGGTGCCTTCAAATGAAGCCCATTAGCTCAAATTTACATGGGGAGTTGTGTACACAATATGCTTGGCATTCAAGAGGTAAAGTCATGAGAACACCGTTGCTAAGCAACAGCAATAATAACATTATTGTTGGCGTCTAGAATAAACAGAGGCTAACACCCAACATGTGGGTATCATAATGCAGTAAATGCAAAGGCATGACAGAGGAGAAAGATGAGGTCAGTGGGAATATCATCATTTTCCTCAGACCTATCATAACATTATGAAGAAAAACAATATATGACTAAAATGACAATATATTAACTTTTTATACACCAAAAATGAACTTCCGTTGACTGCAATTCATATGGACTCTTCCCATAAACACAGTAAACACCCCCCCATTTTAAAGCACCCATCATAGCCTACATAGCCCAAAATCATGTGCCTCTGTGTCTTCCAGTGCTCCTAATGGCATCTGCAAGATTTCACAGTCTGGAGGAAAACAACCAATCAGAGCCAAGCTTGAGCGCTGCTGTCCTTGAGCAACTCTCAGCCACTTGCAAACTCCAAAAAAGCAGTAGTCCTGAGAAACAAATTATTATCGAACCAGTCTGGCATACAGTAGGCCAAACCTCCAGTAATTAATGTGCTTTGATGCATACGGACTGAATTAATGAGGAAATAAAACAGCTTGTCTGGCTATGAAAAGGAGGAGACGAGCAGGTCAGGTTCACATCATGGTATCTGACACAGCGTTTAAATTACTGTACCTTATCTCAGGATTAACTAACACTGCTCACTAAACCCTTTCTGAAACAGCGTACTGGTCGCTATTGTGATGCATGTTTGGAGGTTTTTGGCAGCCACTGGAACTGATTTGGAGTTAGTAGAGTACCAAAGATCATCAGCAAATTGTGAGATATGAAGCTTATGCAGAAGGTCAGTCAGGACGACCCTCCTCACCGCATTCACACCCTTTCTGTTTCTGTCTCTGTCTCTCTCTGTCACTGGCTCAAGCTGACTTTGAGTGTTTCACTATTAGATAACTAAACAGATTCTGCCACGCTCTCCCTGAGCCAACCATATCATTATATCCATCCATCCATCCATCGTCAACCGCTTTTCCCATTAGGGGTCGCGGGGGGGCTGGAGCCGATCCCAGCTGGAATTGGGCGAAGGCGGGGTTCACCCTGGACAGGTCGCCAGTCCATCGCAGGGCACATAGAGACAGACAACATATAGACAGACAACCATTCATGCTCACATTCACACCTACGGGCAATTTAGAGTCATCAATTAACCTAAACAGCATGTCTTTGGACGGTGGGAGGAAGCCGGAGTACCCGGAGAAAACCCACGCTTACACGGGGAGAACATGCAAACTCCACACAGAAGAACCCCAAGGGCCGTGCAGCACCATATAATTACAATCAAATTTAAAACTGGTCTCCTCTTTGCTGCTCTCAGTTGTCATTTCAGTGCAAACCGAAGCAACCCATCTCCACCCCATCACCTCTAGTCTTCATCAAATTCAGTGCCCAGTCCTGCTCTACATCCCTTCATTGGATCTTCAGCTACTCCCTTCACCAACACCACCAGTGTCTAGACTCCAGGGGGAATATATCCAATCTCACCATGGCATCACTACCCCTTTGATATACTCTGTCACAATAGTGTCTAATTGCCAAAGATTTGGCACTATTCTTCTTATCATGCACCATGTAATACATTATTGTTCATTCAATATATGGTCTGTCCTGATTAAAATGCTAAAATAGGATTCTGCATGCGTTTCATGACTTGTTTTCTCCCCCAGACGCAGCAGCCACATTGTCTGAAGGCACTTCCTGATAGGCTACAAATGAACTGCCTCCTGCATATCAATAAACACACTGTCTGCATTTTACATAGTCACAACTTCAGTTTGTTGCAGCAGAACTAAAAAAACAACAAAACCAAAAACACAACACAAAAAGCCTTTTTTTTTTCAACTACCTGATTAAGCCAATGGGGTGGACATATTTGAAGGTTACAGCAGTACTCTGAGAACCACTTAAAGCTGAAGAGGAAGCTTAATGTCAAGAGAAAATGCATCCATCATATTAGGCAGCTATATCAGTATCAGGATGCCACTACTTAAAGCAACAATAATTGATATTTAGGCCACTTGGAGGCACCGTATTAAGCTGTAAACACAGCACTAACAACTTGTCCAATTCACTTTTTGGTTCTGCTTTTAGACTCCACCAACTTCTGTAAACAGGATTTATGGCTCTTGAGCTGCTAAAATGTTTCAAGTCGCTAACTTTGTGTGTGTGCTGTTTGGTGGGTTTATCAACCAAGCCCTGTTTGATGGAAATGCAGTTGATAAGAGTGGTGGGACTGTACAGGGAATGAGCAGTTAAAAACAAAACAAACAAAGAGATTACATAGAGTAGAGAGCAGAGCTGAGCACTAATTATATCACTAGTCAACATCTTTCAGAGAGAAGCAAGTCCCACGGGTTTAAATGAAGAGGAAGAACAATAATAGCAATCATAACCCTTTCCATTGTTCATATAGGCACCTGACTATTGTTTATGACAGACTTGGAAAAACTGTGAACCTATTTTGAAGTACTAAGACAGTATTAGGCATAATAATTTGCATACATTGAAGACAAATTTTACACATACAATTTTCACATTCCGCCCTAGACTTTTATTCACGTCAGTCTGAAGAAGGGTTTAAAAACGCTGACATGTTATCTGAATATATAAAGTGAAAAATGAAAGAAATGTAAATAGCATAGATGGCTGCATTGGGGGACCTCAGTGTACATGTTACATCTATCATGTAGGCCTTATTTTGTGGAGCAGACTTTTACTTCCTCTTTGTGCACAAATATTGAAATATAATGGAGAATTAATTTGCATAATTATTAATAATAATAATAACTACTCAACAACAATAAACAAACAACAGTTTGATTGATATTCCTTCTTTTTACAAATGAACCCTCTAATACAATATAATATAATAGATTATATCATGGAATTTGTATGTTTTTATTATTCATTTTTACCATGGTGTTGCATGTAGCCGACACATGCATAAAAGAAATTAAATTATATCACGTGAGCACAAACAGTAATACCCCTTAAACACACTATATGAAATATTTAGTTTAAAATAGTAGCCTAACTGATCCTCAGTGTTGGTAACCAACCGTGGTATCTGTTACCACATACCAGTTAAGTTACTTCAGCCTATTGCAAACATAAGTCAAACCACCCATTTTGAATTAATTGAATTAAATTCATATTGTAAGAAGATATTTAGCCTACCTTTATCATGCAGACGTTCATGTCGGAATCTGCAATCTTCCATTTCGGCTGGTAAAGGATGAAAAATTGCATAAAAGTTGAGTAGAGACGTCAGATACAGCCAGAGAAGTTCATCTTAGAGCTGCCTCATCTCCAGTCTGTTTATAATCAACACATGAGTGATTAAAGTATGAGTAAATTATGAGTCTTTCTGTCGCACACAGCAGCAGCTGCACCCCCTGATGCACTGAGCAGGCACAGGAGGAAGGATGAGGAGGAAGTCTGGTTTTAAACTCTAAACGCGATATCGAAGGGCCTTTCTCAGTTCCCTATTTGCATCCTCGATTCCTTTCCTCGACTCCTCGCCCTGCGTCTTCGTCCCGCCCATTGGAGATGTGAGCGGAGGAGGCGCGGAAGAGACGCGAGGAGAGAGGAAGCGAGGGAAATATTGTTAGAGAGATGAGACGTCCATTGCTCTGAAGCGCCAAGTGAAGCTACTCTGTCTCTGATGACAGCAGCAGCTGATCACAGCTGGATCAGCTGTCTGTCGGCTGTAACAGCTGTATAGGTCTGAACTGTACTATTACTAATAAAGACACCCAGTTATCAGTGTTACTCTCAAGTCTGTTACCTGTCTAACAGAGGAACCATCTCCACTGACAGAATGCCTTTATATTATTACACTGTATATACAGTATTTGTATATAATGTATGTATTGTTCCTATTTTTTAATCACTCACTGCATCTGAAGTTATTAATATTCTGACACCAGAGATGATTTATTTGACTAAATGTAAAAGAGAAAATTAAAATGATGTAACTCATATCAGACCCGACATTCAGGAATTATCAGCCTCACATGTGACTGAATGTAAATGAGGATAATTTATGTAAAAGATGCAAAAGACAAACCCTCCTCTCTCTGACTGTACTAGTATCCTTAATAAAAGTTAATGGGGGAAATAACATCATGAAAAGAAAAATATTTGTATGAACTGAAGAAAGTTGTTTGTTGTCAGTGCTTATAAAGCTCTTTCGGTAACAGGCTGCTTCAGCCGCAGTGTGTGAAGGAGATGCAGTATACTGCTGGTCCTCCTGCTGCTGGAACACCGTTTGTCAATACACTGGTGTATCCTCGCTTATGGCTCCTCGGGTAAACCTCCTCACTCCTGGCACATGGACAACATGAGAGCAAAGACAAAAGAGAAACAAAACATAATACAAGACCATTAAAAAAAAGATAAAATAAAAACAGAATAAAAAAGAATAAACAATATGATGACACTTGACTGCGATATATTAATTTATGTAGTTCATCTGTTACTATTTTCTTAACATAATAATGTTTCACACAGTTGGGATGTCAGGGAGACAGGTAAGAAAAAACTTGGTGTGTCAACTGGAAGGAAAGTAGATAAGGCGACTTGGTGGTGGAATGAAGAAGTGCAGGAGTGTATACAGAGAAAGAGGTTAGCTAAGAAGAAGTGGGACACTGAGAGGACTGAAGAGAGTAGACAAGAGTACAGGGAGATGCAGCGTAAGGTGAAAGTAGAGGTAGCAAAGGCCAAACAAGGGGCTTACGACGACTTGTATGCTAGGTTGGACAGTAAGGAGGGAGAGACTGATCTATGCAGGTTGGCAAGACAGAGAGACAGAGATGGGAAGGACGCGCAGCAGGTTAGGGTGATTAAGGATAGGGATGGAAGTGTACTGACAGGTGCCAGTAGTGTGATGGGAAGATGGAAAGAGTACTTTGAAGAGTTGATGAATGAGGAAAATGAGAGAGAACGAAGAGTAGAAGAGGGGACTGTTGTGGACCAGGAAGTAGCAAAGATTAGTAAGGATGAAGTGAGGAGGGCATTGAAGAGGATGAAGAGTGGAAAGGCCTTCGGTCCTGATGATATACCTGTGGACGTATGGAAGTGTCTAGGAGAGGTGGCAGTAGAGTTTCTGACTGGGTTGTTCAACAGGATCTTAGATAGTGAGAGGATGCCTGAGGAATGGAGGAGAAGTGTGCTGGTGCCCATTTTTAAGAACAAGGGAGATGTGCAGAGTTGTGGTGACCACAGAGGAATAAAGCTGATGAGCCATACAATGAAGCTATGGGAAAGAGTAGTTGAAGCTAGACTAAGGACAGAAGTGAGCATTTGTGAGCAGCAGTAGGGTTAATGCCAAAAAAGAGTACTGCAGATGCAGTATTTGCTGTGAGGATGTTGATAGAGAAGTACAGAGAAGGTCAGAGGGAGCTGCTGTCTTTGTAGACCTGGAGAAAGCTGATGACAGGGTGCCCAGAGAGGAGCTGTGCTATTGTATGAGGAAGTCTGGAGTGGCAGAGAAGGATGTTAGAGTGGTGCAGGACATGTATGAGGACTGTAAGACAGTGGTGAGGTGTGCTGTAGGTGTGACAGAGTTCAAGGTGGAGGTGGGACTGCATCGGGGCTCAGCTCTGAGCCCCTTCCTGTTCGCTATGGTGATGGACAAGCTGACGGACGAGGTTAGACAGGAATCTCCATGGACTATGATGTTTGCAGATGACGTCGTGATCTGCAGGGGTTTGCCCTGGAAAGGAGAGGAATGAAGGTTAGCCGCAGCAAGACGGAGTACATGCCTGTGAATGAGAGGGACGCAAGTGGAAGAGTGAGGTTACAGGGTGGAGAGATAAAGAAGGTGGAGGATTTTAAGTACTTAGGGTCAACAGTCCAGAGCAATGAATAGTGTGGAAAAGAAGTGAAGAAGCGTGTTCAGGCAGGCTGGAGCGGGTGGAGAAAAGTGTCAGGTGTGATGTGTGATAGTAGAGTTTCAGCAAGGAAAGGTGTACAAAACTGTGGTGAGACCAGCAATGTTGTTTGGTTTAGAGACAGTGTCACTGAGGAAAAGACAGGAGGCAGAGCTGGAGGTAGCAGAGATGAAGATGCTGAGCTTCTCTTTGGGAGGGACCAGGATGGATAGGATCAGGAATGAGTCCACCAGAGGGACAGCACATGTTAGAGGTTTTGGAGATAAAGTC